>CM062638.1:18546815-19746815 GCA_025617555.3 Puccinia polysora
TAATCGTCCAATTGCATTTTAAAATAGAAAACGGTGATGAGTAGATTTTCAATCACGATGTGCTTATCGATTCAGAATTCGATGCTGGTGGCTTTTTATCATCATGCATGCCAACAACCTCCTAGGGTCTCCTGGTCTACCAGAGTAAAGTCACCGGAGCTTGTAGGATGAGTCGAGGCGTTTAATACCCAGTGTTGCCTTGGTACTCGTTGTCAAAGCCCGATTGATTTTGTCGGGAGTAGGAGTCACCCTGCTCGTTAGTTCCATAACCCCCCGAGCTGACGGCTGGATGACACAAATCAAAGACGATCACGAATGAGGACACGTGCAAATCTCTGAATGGGGTCGGTCAAGAACAGTAGGACAGATCCAAAAAACGAGGTCTGGAAGCTGCAACTCACAATCTTGATTGTCACCAAGCCCGCGGCTGCTGACTCCAGCACGAGCTCCGAAACCCTCGGTGGCGGCATTTCGTTGGCCCGAAAGGCCGGTCGAGCCGTACTCTCCGCCACGAGACTGGTCAAACAAGTTTCCCGAGTCACCGTAGCTCCCCGCTTGAGATGCGCGCGTGCTGTCCTGCCCTTGGACTAGGATTTAAATCGTTACAAGAAATTCACCATCTTCATTCAGCCCCCGAGCTTTCAACCCTGCCGAGCAATTGCCTGGCTGATCTTGATCAAGCGGTACTCACATCCACTTCCCACGTTTTCGTTGCTGTAAAGCTTCCCGGTTCCAGTATTTTGAGAACCTGGATTGAAGTCGTCGATCTTACTGTATCCAGAATTGTCGGCGTCTATTGTTTTTTTTTTTTTTTTTTTTTTTTTTTTTTTTTTGAGCCAACGAAAGGGATTCGGGCGGGTTTTTTCAATGAGAAGACCGATGGTTAATCAGATTGCCGGACTAAGGACCTAATTGTGATCAAGGAATTTTTTAGGAAGGCTGACTGTAATTCCCTCCGAGATCGTTGTCACGTCGTCCTCCATCGCGGTCAGAACCGCTGTTGCCACTCAATTTTTCCCTACCCTTCTCAAGGCAGTTTTTACCATCAGAAGAGTTTATCAAGTCTTTAGCCTGCCGAAGGGAAAGAAAGAAACGATGCGTCAGATCTTCCGGCCCGACGTGAGCGCTCATGCTTATGGGTGTGATGGAAGCAGTTGATCTATTGACTTGGTCTAGTAAACCCATGTTTGTTGTTTGTAGTTCTTGTGTGGTCTGGAGTGTTATTTCTTATCGATTTTTTTTTTCTTCTTGGGCTTAAGGAATCTTTTTCTCTAATTTCTAATTTCTCTTCGTCAGCCCAGGTTTCAAAGAAGCTTTGTTGGGTTTTTGGGTTTTGGATTCCTCTTGAGTTATAGACTCAACTGATGGATGGTAGCTGAATTGACCTTCCTGCAAATGACTGGCGCTTAAATACGATTCCTCACCCGATGGTCGGGTAACCAGCCACTCTGCGCAACTCATGCGTCATGACCAGTAATGAAGAGGTGAGGTGATGACGTCATAATTAGACGCTCGTTCTGTGCAGCCTTGGGATTTAATGATCTCCCGCTGATCGATAAGTCATCGTCATCAGCCGCCTGCCTCACAGCGCGATCCCGGCAAGACGCGCGATGCGGTGGTTCAAGACTTGAGGATAGATAGCCAGTACTCTGGATAAATATTCATGTTATACTCATGAGAGATAGATAAAGATCTCCTCATGGACCCAGAGAGGTCAGTCAACGGTTGTGGTCAGGTCTCCATTGGGTCCGGTGTCTACATACTATTGGTCTGAAAAGAAGCCGAGACCGCGCGATTTACCAATGTAAGGTCGTGAAATGCACGCGCACACCGTTTAGAATTCGGGTAGTGGGTGGGTAACTACATAAGTAAGTAGACACTTATATTAATGTATCTAAGCCCACTACTGATCACCACCACTCACGAGATCAACAAATCATCCAGGAGGAGGCAGTCGGTACTACCAAAAATGTCCGAGTACCCGCACTTTGTTCTCAGGATCAATTTACTAACTCACTGCAATAAGACCATGGAGTAAATACATATCATGAGCAGAATGGCATCACAGATGATGAGAGTTGCGACATCCCAAGGGGGGGGGGGGGGGATGTCGATTTCTGGGGATCACCGTCATCTTCAAATTGAGAATGAGGCCAACAGACTGGCGCATACACTCGAAGAAGCCAGCCAACTAATTACTCTCTTCGCCGGTTGGGCACGGGTGGATTCATTCCTGCTGGAGTCAAAACTGACCCCTGAACTCACTCAAGCCGGCTCGATCTAGGCTCAACCATAAGAGTATCGATCAACATTCATCGGGTCAGTCTTCTCACGTGCTTTACGAATCTGCGGCAGGTCCCTCGACTAACTTATGCGCACGGGTCAAGTTAACTGGACAGCCTTCCAGCGGAAAGCGTACTGATGCTAGTGTTCCCACCGACGGATTGAAGCATCGAACTTGAGGGTCGACCCGAAACTGATAAATGACTAAATTGACCCATAGATAATTAAAGACTTCCTGGTGGTTTTCATTTTACCTCAGCAAGCCGACGGAAGTGATCAGCGTATCACCGCTAGGCTTGTTGGATGCTCAACATGAGGAAAAACAGGTTAACGTTCTAGAGCTGTCTAGAGCGCCATCGGAGGGCTTCCTTCGATCACCTAACCAGTGGTGACGGAATGTGTAGAACCCTGCCACGTGCGAAATCAAATGCCCCCCCCCCCATGGTGAAAGTGATGGATCAACTTTAGACCCCAGACCCAGTTAAATATAAATCAAGACACCATGCAATCAAGTGATCAAGTACTTACAAGGAGATAAGGAAGTGATGGCCTAGGCTGAAATCATGCCTTGAAAGTTTCTAAAATGACACCTTTTTCTGGAAAAAGACACCATTTTGGCATATTTCTTTTTTGCTAAATTCAAGACTTGGCCATCGTATAGTAATTTTTTGACTAAAATAACACCCTCTGGCATGCTTTCCCACCCCAGGAAAGGGTCTAGACCTTACAAAGTGTTTCCAATAGAAAGAAGGTGTCAAAATGCACAATGAAGGTTTGGGATGCCTTTTTCAGGTTTACAAGAGTGCCTGGGGTGAGAAAACACACCTTTTGAGGATATGCTTGTCCCCTGAAGGCCTGTAGACATTAATTGGGGCCCTGGGGGGCTAATGTAATGCCTGCAGACCCCCGGTGGGGATTTTCTGGGGTAGAAGTTTCTGGAGAATCCAGATATATTGACTAATTGCATAAATTTAATATGTAAAAATGCAATAAATATCATTTTTTTTGAAAGGAATTCATATCCAAAGTCAGTTTTGAAAAAACATTGATGCAGTGTAATAAATATAAGAATTCAGTTTCTTTACACAAAGTCAAATATTTCAAATGGTATTTAAATGAATTTGTACCAAGCCCAAAAAATGCTACCTATACCATTTGGTGCCGGGAATTAAAATATTTTAAAATATTTCAACAAAAAAAAATCATCAAGTACATCAATAATTATAAAAAAAAAATAAAACAGATTTCTTTGAAGGAAATTCAGGATTTCCAATGGAATGAACATGAATAACTTTGTGAAAAAAATAATCAAAAATAAAAAAATGATAAATATATCTAGGGCATTATTTTTCTCACACATCCAACCCTTTATTTCACGCATTTCAACATTGGTGCATGGTTGCACCCCTTTGGTATTTCACGCAACTTTCAAGAATTCATTTTTTTTAAATTCTGACTGCGCAGAACCATAGCAGGGTCTCTTAAACCCCTAATCAAACTCTTTGGTTATTTCAGAGCCATTAGAACACCTTCAAAAATGCAATAAAAAAAATTAAAAAAATCTGTAAAAACAAATTCTTGCATGGGGTTTTGGATCATCATTTTGGCTATTTTTATTGTTTTTTTTTTTTTTTGGTTATTTCAGATTTCATGAATTTCAACCAAAATTCATAGAGTCTTAAAATATTTTTTTCATATTTTTTGGATTAATCCTTTCACCTTAAAAAATTCCCTCAAAAAACACAAAAAATCAAAAAAAAAAAATCAAATTTCTCTTTGGATATTCAAATCCTTTTATTTTCCTCTTTATTTTATTTTTTTGTGTCATTCAAACTATAAAAAAAGCTTGAACCAAAATTCAAAGAGAATACAAACATTTTTTTCAGATTTTTTGGATGTATTATTTTACCTTAAAAAATTCCTTCAAAAAAGCAAGAAATTGAACAAATTCAATTTCCTCATCTGACTTTTGAATCCTTATGTTTACCATTTTGACTTATTTTTTTTTGGTTTTTCAAGCTTTGAGAATGGTAAGAGGTCTATTCAAGAGATTTTTAAAAACTGTTTCAGGATTTTTGGATGTCATTTTTTACCTTTAAAAATTCCATCAAAAAACCAAAAAATTCAAAAAATTCACTCTTCTTTAAGCCCTTCACATGCATATGTTCAATATGACTGAAAATGTTTTCCTGGGTCCACCACCCATCTTGGAGCGCCCCAATTATCTTATAAACCACCCCTTGGCCTGTTCCACCCTCCCATTATCCCCCACCACTCCATCCCACTACCATACCATAACACAATCACCACACCACACCACACCACACCACACCACACCATACCACACCACACCACACCATACTATACCACACCAACCATACCACACCAAATTTTTTCCTGGGTCCACCAACCATCTTGGAGCGCCCCAATTATCTTATAAAACACCCCTTGGCCTGTTTCACCCTCCCATTACCCCCCACCACACCATCCCACTACCATACCATAACAAAATACACCACACCACACCACACCACACCACACCACACCACACCACACCACACCACACCACACCACACCACACCACACCACACCACACCATCCCACTACCATACCATAACAAAATACAACACACCACACCACACCACACCACACCACACCACACCACACCACACCACACCACACCACACCACACCACACCACACCATCCCACTACCATACCATAACAAAATACACCACACCACACCACACCACACCACACCACACCACACCACACCGCACCACACCACACCACACCACACCACACCACACCACACCACACCACACCACACCACACAACACAACACCACACCACACCACACCACACCACACCACACCACACCACACCACACCACACCACACCACACCACACCATACCACACCATACCACACCACACCATACCACACCACACCACACCACACCACACCACACCACACCACACCACACCACACCACACCACACCACACCACACCACACCACACCACACCACACCACACAACACCACACAACACCACACCACACCACATCACACCACACCACACCCCACAACACCACACCACACCACACCACACCACACCACACCACACCACACCACACCATACCACACCATACCACACCATACCACACCACACCACACCACACCACACCACACCACACCACACCACACCACACCACACCATACCACACCATACCACACCACACCACACCACACCACACCATACCACACCATACCATACCACACCACACCACACCACACCACACCACACCATACCATACCACACCACACCACACCACACCACACCACACCACACCACACCACACCACACCCCACCACACCACACCATACCATACCACACCACACCACACCACACCACACCACACCACACCACACCACATCACACCACATCACATCACGCCACACCACACCTTTTCACACCACACCACCAACCACTCATCAAAACAACTTAGCACTTCAGATACTTCAAAACAAGAACATATCTTTTTCCAATGGCTCAAGAAAACATCCACCAACATTTCAGAAATGTTTCAACTGTTTCACCAGGCCATCCTCCATTATCTCATCTAATCAAACTGGTGATTCAAATCCTCTTTCTCCTTGTCCATATACTCAAAATCTTGATTCCACTCCTCAGGCCCCTCCTCCTGAGCTATCATATAATCAAAAGGAGGAGCCGGTTGAGGCTTTCCAATCATGGGAAAAGTTCCATGGATATGCCATATCTACCAGAGTATCAAATTGCAACAATCAGGCCTAAACTTAACACTGTGATAAATCTAGGCAATGTATACCCAGCAAAGATACCTCCAAATCAAAAAAAATCAAGAAAGACTTATTGTCCTTTCAGGTTATCAGGTAATTTTTGAAAAAGATTGGGTGTTTGGGTGGTGAAGTTTATATTTCCACAGAACAACCATCCACCTTCTATTGATCCTTCCACTCATCCCATCCACAGAAGAACCAAGGGAAGAAAAAGCAGGTGGTTGAAAATTTATCCAAAGAAGGAGTTCCCCCTTTAAAAATTCTCAACTCTCTTATACAAAACTCATCATCACCTATCCATACAAATCTCCCTAAAATTTACAACAATAGATACCAAATAAAAAAAAATGCCCTTGATGGCAAAACCCCTGTGGAAGCACTCATACTGGAACTCAGGAATTCTTCTTTTTACTAAAAAATGAACAATGTGGATGGTCAAATTACTTCATTATTTATTTCACAACCTGATTACATGAAACTTCTCAAAATTTTACCTACTCCCATTATGATGGAATGTACATATAAAACCAAAAAATTTGGAATTCCCCTTATTCATATCCTTGGGATAAAAAATTCTTCCAGAAGCTTCTCAGTTGCATTCTGTTTCTGATCTCAAGAGAAAAAATACAACTATGATTTGACCCTAACTCAGCTTCAGGAAATATTTGAAGATAAAGAACCTAGTGTGATTGTGACAGACAGGGAACAAGCACTTATTAGCTCAATTTAATCAGTTTTCCCTTCCTCTCATAATCTTCTCTGTGTCTGGCACATTTTCAAGAATATTCAAACTCATTTCAGGAAGCACTTTAGATCTGAAGATGAATGGAAGCTATTCCAGAAACAATGGCATCATTTGGTCTATTCAAAATCTGAATCAAGCTATCACAAAAACTTCACAAAACTTTCCCTGGTCTGGAATCCTCCCACTTCTGATTACCTTCTTGAAAACTGGATTACTCTAAAAAGAAAATTTGTCTCCTATGTGGCACACAAATATTTTCACTTTGGAAACACAAGTACATCAAGATCAGAGGTTTATCACTCCTACATTAAAATATTCATCAATTCTTCTATTGGCTCTTTCTATAATGTATTTCAAAAAATTTACAGTTCCATCAACATCCAAACCCATGACAAAGCCATTGAAGCCTCTCAGCAAGAATTAAAGTATCTCATTGGTTTGCCTCACTGTGTGGATCATCTTTCAGGAAAGATCAGCCACTTTGACCTCAAAATAATTAATTCATCTCATCAAGTTCCTGATTCTTCCAACAATTGCAAAAACTGTGATTAATCTTCTTACATGGGTATACAATGTGTTCACAAAGTCAAATTCACCATCAGAAAAGGTGAAATCCTCCAAATGGATGGTTTTCATCCTCAATGGCGTGTCAAAGCTCCCATCTCAGTACATTTTTCTCTTTTTTTTTTTGGGATTCAAGCTCAACTGAAAAATGTCCTGATTGATTTTGATTTTCCTTTCTCCAGTTAACTGTGAACCCTGAATCAACTGAAGGTTCAGCAAAACTTGAATTTCCAACCAAACACAGTAATCAAAAACTATATTTCACTAAACTGTTTGGAGCATTCAGCAAGTTGCCACCTTGAGAAAATCTATATTATCTGGGTGAAAGCATGAAGCTGTAAAGTGAAAGATACCAACTTACCCTGATTGAAGAGCCAAATTCCACTCAAAGATCCAAATTTAGAGGAAGACCCAAAAGAGCAGCAAATAAGCTCAAGGATATCTCTCATTCCTAAAGCAAAAGAGATCCATCTGGTTTTGAATATTTGGAAGAAACAAAGAGGAGAGGAGGGCCAAAGAAGAAATTAATAGCAAATTTGAAGGTCAGTCACCTACTTTTTGGACAAAAAAATATATCAACATTCATAATTAATTTTTTTTATTATGTGTTCAGGTGTCAAGAAGGTGCAAGGCCATCCAGTGGAACGGGAAGAGAAAAAAGAGGGAAGGATCAGAGGAAGTTGTAATTTTATAACTATACTTATTTTTTCTGCAATGGGTTGTTTTTTTTGATGATTCCTTCCCATTTTTTTAACATAGAGTGAATTTCTGACTGAAGAGAAGTATTCAGAATATCAAGGGGTGCCAGATTTGGATGAAGGGGAAGATTCAGCAGATGAAGAGCTTCCAGATGTGGATGTAATTAAGATGGTGAGTTTTCATTTTCTTTTATTTTTGGCTAATTTTTTGGATATTATTTTTCATTAATCTTTTCATTCAAACCTTCATCAGAGGTATGGAACCATTAGGGCATATCAAAGTTAACCAAATAAATATATTTTCATGGGTGAAAGAAAGAAAAATATTTTTGATTACAATGTTTGAGAGTATTCTTTACCCCACCAACACACAAATCTTGTTTGTTTTTATTTATATTTTTTTTCTAAAGTAAATTTGGCCATTATTCAAGTCCCTACAAGTGTTTCTAGTTGTTTTATTAATTTGAAGTGACATGGTCATTCTGATATGGGTTGCTGTTTCCACATCAGGAAAGGTACAGTGCTTGTAATTATTAGCTTCCCAAACCATTTTGACTATAACCTTTTTCCTGAAATCAATTCCAAAGCCAAGGTCAGGAAAAACAAATTAGCCATCTGATACTTGATATTTGTCTGTAATTTCAATAAGTAGACCATTTGATTTCTTGGTTGGAACCATGAGTAAAAAGGAGTAGCCAGAGATGTTGCCTTTGTCAATATGAGGAGAGTTGTAAAAAGAATTGGAGGTGAAAGTGATGTGTGGGGAGCAGTCAAAAGGAGTAGGCTTGGAACCAAATTCCAACAAAGAGAAAGAGGGTATGTTGTTGTCATTCATGGCATCACGGTTTGATTCAAAGGAAAGTTTGGTCAAATTTCAAAACATTTGTCCTAGAATTTGGGATACTTTGTTGGCCTTAGGGTTGAGGAAAGCATAATCTTGAGGAGAAGATCTAATGGATGATTTCTTCACATAATTTCCAAATAACTCTGAAGGGTGCGTCATTTTTGCCATCCAACTGCCCACATTTTTTCCACCCCAAGATCTTGAAGGACCAACTGGGTTGACAAATTTTTTTGACTGGTGAAGGAAAGTTGTCACAAAGTTGATGTCCTTCTTGTCTTGGTCAGAAAGTTTCTCCAATGGGACAAATTTGATTATTTCAACCAGGGCTTGATGATTTGATTGATTGAGGACAATTACATTTCCACGGTGGAAGAAATGGGACCGTTTGATTGTTTGTTTTGCTTGCTCAAACTCTTCCTGGGTTGGTTTTTGACTATTCTTTTTCTTTTTGGCAATAATTGAAGGGTACAGATCCAAAGGACGCTGTTTCCGGCCTGACAAGACCACCTTTTCATTAATACTTTCCCCAGAGACCTCCAAAGATATTTTGGAATCTCTCATTTGATTCCTCTTTTGGCAAGCAGCCCTACTCTTCCCACCTCTCTGTTTTTTTTCAAGCCATCTCCTTCCATCTTGTTCCCTCCCAATCCTATACTTAGATTGGAGTGAGGAACAAGAATAGATTTGGATGTTTGTGTAACATTTTGAGGGGGTGGGAGAAGACTGGGATGCTCCCCAAAAGTGGTCAAATGTTTTCCAAAAAAAAAAAAATGTCAGTCCAATAGACATCATTGGTGAAACATGATTGAATAAAAAAAAGAAACCAAGCCTGGACTTGAACCCAGGGACACCAGAAGCTGAATCCTCCACCAAAAAAATTGGCATGACTGACCCATGCAACACACCAACAAGCACTGTTATCAAAAAAATTAAAAAAAAAATAACATACCTTCCATGGCAAAGAACACCTGAAATAATCAAAAAAGAACCTGTTGGCTTCCGGGTGCAGTCCAGAGACACCTAAAAAGAAAAAAAAATAAAAAAAATAAAAAAAATAAAAGCAGAGGTCAGCACCAAAGAAAACTCCAAAAAAAGGTGGAGGAGAAGACTGAAACAATTGCTGGATTGCTTGCAAAACAATCAATCAATTTATCAATTGCAGAAAAATTGGTTGCTTGATTGATTTGCAATTGATTGATTGATCAATCAATCAAAACCAGATTGATTGATCAATTGATTTGGTTTCAATCAATTTATCAAAACCAGATTGATCAATTGATCAATCAGGATTTGATTGGTCAATCAATCAGGATTCAATTGGTTGATTAATTCCTAATTGATAAATCAGGATTCAATTGGTTGATTGATTCCTAATCAATCAATCAGGATTCAATTGGTTGATCCATTCATAATTGATTGGTCAATCAATTCCTAATTGATTGATCAGGATTCAATTGGTTGGTCAATTCCTAATTGATCTATCTATTGGTTAGGATTCAATTGACCAATTGATTCCTAATTGATTGATTGATCAATCAGGACTCAATTGGTCAATTTATTCCTAATTGATTGATTGATCAATCAGGACTCAATTGGTCAATTTATTCCTAACCAATTGATTGATTGATCAGGATTCACTCGTTTGATCAATTCCTAATCAATCAATAAATCAATCAGTATTCAATTGGTTGATCAAATCCTAATCAATTGGAGGGGGGTGGTCAAGCAAGGCAGGAGGAGGAGGAGGAAGGGGAGAGAAAGAGAAGGGAGCAGCTTACCAGATGAGGGGGGGATGCAATTTTGTCGGAGTTCGGAAGCCAAATCTTGTAAGCAAGCAATGATCAAACTGATTTGGGCAGATTGGGTTGAGAAGAGTGTTCTAACGTTTTCAGGGTTGTTTTTGGCAAAGGTGCTCCCCCCCCCCCTGGGTAAACGTTGTCCCAACCTGATAAAGCATCATGAACTACTGCTTGTTTCCCAGGAGGGTACGTGATTGTAAAGTGGAACTCGGAGAGGTATTTGGCCCATCGTGCCTGTCTACGTGTGAGGACTTTTGAACTCATGAAATACTTCAAAGAATTATGATCAGTTAAAACCTCAAAGGATTCCCTAAGACTCAAAAGGTATGAACGCCATTTCTTCAAGCAGTAAACGATTGCAAGAAGTTCCTTGTCATGAATCTCATAGTTAAGCTCTGCAGCAAGCAACTTGCCAGACTCGAAAGCTAAGGGGTGAAAGAGAGAAGTGGAAGGAGAAAACTGCAAGATGACTCCTGCAATTGCATAGTCGCTTGCGTCTGTTTTGACAATAGTGCGAGCTAGCTTGTTGAAGTGAGCGAGTATTGGAGCAGTAGTGAACGCTTCCTTCAGAGCTTCAAACTCCAAAGCAGCTTGTTTGGTAAAAATAAAAGGAGTGTCTTTTTGAAGAAGGTTAGTAAGATTCACAGTTTTTTTGGCGTAACGCGCAATAAACCTTCTATAGAAATTACTGAAACCAAGGAAGACTTGAAGAGATTTAACGGAAGAAGGTGGGGGCCAGTCCAATATGCGTTTGCTCTTGGCTGGATCCATTGATAGTCCTTGCTGCAAGACTAAGACACCTAAAAAATGAAGAGAAGAGGAATGGAACTTGCACTTAGAGGCTTTTGGAAACAGGTCATTCTTGCAAAGTCGCTGCAGCACCTCTTGCACATGTGCAATGTGATCTTCAAGTTTTCTCGAGTAGACTAGTATATCATTGAGATATACCACGAGGTATTTACCTACAAGATCGGAAAAAATGTTGTTGACAAAATGTTGAAAAGTGGAAGGAGAATTGCAGAGGCCAAAAGGCATGACGGTATACTCATAGCTTCCAAACAGGGTTCTCATCGCAGTTAAATACTCATGACCTTCCTTGATGCAAATTAGGTTATAGGCACCTTGAAGGTCTAACTTTGAGAAATGAGTAGCTCCATGGAAGAGGGTAAGAAGATGTGACATAGGCGGTACTGGGTAGGCATTCTTCTGGGTTACCTGGTTCAGTTTCCTGTAGTCAACACAAAGGCAAAGTCCGCCGTCCTTTTTTGGTACAAATAGGACAGGGGAACCAGTGTTTGAATCGCTTGGTCGAAGAAATCCTTTTGCTACATTTTCCGCAATGTAGTCTTGAAGCGCAATTGATTCTTGCCTCAAGAGAGAGTAAACTGGTCCTGGTGCCGGAGGTGGGCCAGTAATTTTGATCTTGTGATCATAAGGACGGGATGGAGGCAGTTTATCTGCTTTTGCAGCTGAAAAGACATCAGCAAAGTCATGATAAACCAAAGCTAAAGACTCTCGAATGATTTCTAAATCTTCAATCTCAACATCTTTGAGCACCGGGTTTGAGGTGCTTGCATGGTGCGAGAGGATTAGGGAGCTCAAAATACCCCTTTTGGTTGGTGTCTGTTTCTCTTCGAAGGAACAGGAAAGAGGTAAGCTGGATAGGTAAGCGATAACTCCTAAATCTGAAGAGGGAATTTGAGAATGAAGGTCAGGATATTGCAAATCTCCTGGCGGCAAAGTGTCATGCAACTCAATGACAGTGTCAGGTAGGCTGTTTAATTCCTGATTGATGGAAAGGTTAGCGTTCTGGGGGTGCGAGGTTCAAAGGTTAATTACTCCTTGTTGCCAATTCACATCCGGATTCCAGTAAACTAGGAAATCATGGCCTAGAATGGTATCATCCATTCCGGGTATAGCCAAGACAAATAAATCCCATTCGAAGCTGGGGAAATTGGAAAATTCAAAGGTCCATTTTGCCTTTTGGGAAACCCAATAAGACGGTTCAGTTGCACTACTTACTAGATAGATGGGAAATTTATCTATCTTGGAATGCGTAAGATTTTTTGAAGTGGCAAAAGATTCACTGATGAAGGAAACATTAGCGCCGGAATCAAGTAATACTTGATAAGGAGTATTGTTGGAATGGAATAGGATAAATCTTGAAATCGGAGCACCTAGTGACTTGCAAGTGCAAAAATTTACTTGCGGTGATTTAGATAATGTGTAGTTTTCCTTGCAAGTATCAGAAAAACTACAAGCTAATTTTTTGACTGCTTAGATGCTTCACGCGCTAACCGCTTTGCACAGCTGTCGACATCATGTTTACTCCCACAATACATACACAGCCCGTTCTTTTCCCTTTGCAGTTGTTCCTCACTTTGAAGCATCCCGGTTTCTTTGTCCAAGAACTTCGGAGTTTTGGCGATGGCTTTCCCTTTTGAGTTGGAGTTCAAAGTTGGGGTTGGTTTGGATAGTTTTGGGTTCCTTGTGTTTTTCTTTGAGGAGTAGTCCACCTTTGGAGCCAAGGTGGATGATCCATGGTTGTTTTGCCAAGAGCGATTCTTGTCATGATAGCCATTATCAAGCTCAATCACTCAATCAATTAGCTGCTGAATCAAGGTTGTCTTATGACCTCCAACTGCAAGCTTTTCAATTAAGCGTGCCGGTAAACCCTTTTGGAAATGGAATAGAAGAGCGGCCTTGTTCCACTGGATGCAAGACTGCAAGGTTTGAAAATGAGAAATATAAATGGAAACTCTACTATTCTTTTTCATAACTAGACTATTAAGTTTGTATTTGGCGTTTCGAACTTCATTGGGATTGCCAAACAGGTTGAACAATTGTTGCTCAAACTTGTCCCAGTTGTTGAGAATACAAGTGGGACTGTTGTTGGATAAAAGTTTGAGGAACGGTTTGAACCACTGCAAGGCTCTACCTCCTAAGAAGGACAAAGCATACATAACTTTATGTCTATCAGAAGGGAAATTGTTGGAGTTGTTTGAAAAGATGATTTTACAAGACTGTAGGTAGGATCTAAGCTTATGAGGGTGTTCTCCTGTAAAGTGATCAGGTTGTTTCATGCCCGGAGTGCGAAAACTAGGAGTGCTTGGACTAGATCTCTGGGCACCATGAGTGAGGGCCTGGATCAATGTTGAAAGCAGGGTCGGAGCATTGGGCTTGAGAGCAGTAGTGCGAACCCCTGGTCTACCACAAGTTGAGGTTTCATCGGAAGAATGGTTGGAGTCTGCAAATTCCGCAAGAGGGTCCGTCGGAGCATCCCGTGGAGGAGCCCAAGGATCATCAAGAGGTTCCACAGATGGCAATTTGGAAGAAGGAACTGGATCTAAGGGTTGTTGGGCCCAAGGAGCGCTGGTTTTCCCTACCCAATGGATCTCATCATTGTAAGGGGCGAGGGAAGCGTTCCCGGTTGAGCAAGTACGTGACATCAAAAAAGAAGAAGTCTACTATAGGTTGGCAGGCTACAATAGATGAGTTGAGTTAGTTAATTTACTGTCACACGACCACCCCACGTACTATAGGGCAATTCTTAGATGATTGTGAGCGCAAAGGAATACCAAGTGCGAGGGCAAGTGCGAATAGCAAGACCCAGTTGCAAAGTGCAAACTTGGTTATGCCACTCAACAAACGGTGAGATGAATGGAAAGTGTTCCAAAGAAGGAAACTCAACCTGAGTCCAATGTGATAACTAGGTTGTAGCAAAATGCAAGAACGTATGAAATTAACTAACTGAGGAGACAATCATCAGGCAAGGGGATAGCCCTTATAAGGTAATCCAAAGTGACTAGATACAACCTGGTGATGAGCTAACTACAGGTGAAGCGGTGAGGCAATGAACGACAGGAACGGAATAGGAAATGAAGCAGTGGTATAGATCCAAGGTCTTAGCGTAAGTGCGAGAAAATAGAATCTGAGCGTACAATTGCATGACGAATTGAGATAAGAGCAAGTGACGTTGAAGGTAATGCAAATGAGAGGTAATAGTGTATGCAGGGTAGGGACTAGTCCAATTGCAAACTATACAGTAGTGATGGCTTGGTTAGACCTAGATGCGAACTAACAAACAATGCATGACCAAATATGGAAGTCCAAGGCTGTTGATTGGCCAGGGAAGGAGATTGGATCTCATAATGGATGGTCGACCAGTATGGGGTTAACTGCAAATTTTGCAAGTATATACTGAGTTGGTCGCCGAGATTGGAAGGTCAGCGCGAGCCAGAGGAAATAGCGGATTGCACCATTGATGTTGTGCTTTTATTTGTGTCACGCTTTTAGACTGAGGTAGATGGTACTGAGGAGAGGATATGTCAAAGTGGTGAAGACAATAATCCTTAAGTGCGAAGCGTGACACTACATCTATTTTCCCCCAATATTCCAACATTGCTTCCCTTAGAAGGTTTGACTTCATCAGAGGAGATGAAAAATTGTAAGAGGTAGGCCATATTTTTTTTGCTTGCCCCATCCACTTCAGCAGCCATTTTGTAAGAGTCCAAGAACCATTCCACTGTTACCCCATTGAAACCTAAGTTCTTTTTCTGAGGTTTGATCTGGACCATCCTAGGTCAAAAAGAGGTGGTGGGATTACCAATAGATGCCATTTTGAATAACAGAATTTCCTAGAGGATCAAAAGAGCAGGATTACAAAATATAAGGCTCACAAGTGTGGCAAGAGTAAGGTTTCACAAAAAACAACAAGAACCATGCCAAAGCAGCACACAATTGGGAGGACTTACTTCTAAAATAATTTAACTCCACGTATCAGATCTGAGATAAGAGAGAACAGAAAAGGGAAAAAAAATCTAAGGCAAGGTCTAATGTGATGGTCTTTCCTTAGCAAAGGGTATGAAATTGACTAACTGAGGAAACAATCTGCAGGCAAGGAGTGAGTCCTTGTAAGGGAATCTAGAGTGACTAGATACAACCTAATGGAAAGTCTTGTACAGCTAGAGAGGGTGATGCAATGCATGACAGAAAAGGAAGATGAAACTGAAAAATACAACATAGCCAGAGTCATAGCGTGGGTGCAAGACAAGGGAACAATGCAAGTATGTGTCCTAGTAAATGTGGTGCATGAAGGAATGACATGAGATGACACTGCAAATGAGCAAAAGTAGTAACAGAGGTGAAAATGCAGGGAAGGGCCTTAGTCCAAAAATGGAACTATACAGTTTGATGTGGCTTGATGATTTTTCAAGCTAGAAGAGTAGCATAAACAAGAATGAAAGTCCAAGGGCTGAGATACCCAGGGAGAGGTGGATCAATGTCTGAATGGATGTTCAAAAAACTGCAAGGTGTTGCATTTATAGACTGAGTTGCCAAGATTGGAAGGTTATTGCACAAGCCAGAGGTAGTAAGCGGATTGCACTATTGATGGCATGCTTTACTGTTTTTCATGATTAATACTGAGGTAGATGGTACTGATGAGAAGTGTATATCAAAAATTGAGGAGAAAATAACCCTTAACTCTGGAGCTTGACAGTTTCCTGGGTATAAAGCCGCAAGCTCCTGTAAGTGTCCTTGATAAATTCCCATCAAATCCAAGTCTAACACTTTCCTCAAAGAAGTTCCCTTATACATTGTAACTCAATAGTATACTATTTAATAAATTTTAATAATTAATATCATGTCATCATCTTCTCTGCGTTGCAACAACTTTGTTTTCCAAAAAAAGTGTTGTGTTCCCAGTACTGCTTCTTGTGGGGTTTGAAAATGCAAGCCATGTCAAATCCAAAAGGTGGCTTGTTTGTTCACTATGAGTAGCAAAACATTGATGGAGGTATCTGAGGCACCACAAAGCAAATTTCAAAGTTGTAGGACGGCTCCTTGGGTTAATTCTTAGATCCTCCCAGTGCCAGAGATTGAGTTTCTTGGGGTGCAAACAGCAGGTGAGAAATTGACTAATGACTAATATAATGAGGGGGTGTTAATGAAATGAATTTGTTCTAGTCTTACCATGGTTTTGACGCTTTATTACTGATACGCCACCACCGCCTCCACCTTACTTTGGACCCCCAACATAATTTGAGATGAACCAAGGGACCAAGGTGCAAGGCAAAGAGCAAGTTGCGGGTGAAGTCAAAGTGGGAGGAGAACAGGAAATGGAGGAAACACAAGCAGGAGGAACTGAATGGAATAGCATGGAAGGAGACAAAATTGGAAACAGATGAGATTTGACGGAAAGGAATGGAAGAGATGGGACGGAAGTGAATGGAAGAGATGGGATGGAAGGAAATGGAATGGAGGGCCAAGGAAAGGTGACCAAGGTTTGGTTTGTGGTCCCAATTGAAACTGATGCAAGGCATTTGGCTGAAAATATTGGCAAACCTTTTTAAAGAGTTTTTCCAAAGAGGCCTCATGAGGTGCTGATGGACAAAGACAAATAGAATTCCAGGTCAAAGAGGACTTGTATTGCAAAGTGCAAAGAGGTCTTCAAGGAGGCGTTGGTTGCACAAGCGCACTTGATGCAAAGGATTTCTAGCCTAATGAGCAATGAGGATTTGGAAGAGTATAAAGAGGTAGTAGCCAAATTAAACAAGAATTGTTAAAATGTGGAAAAAGAGGTAAAAAGGAATTTTTAACAAGTTTCATGATTTTTTATTTTAATTTTTGTTTATTATACATAGTTTTTTTTTCACTGTTTTAATTAAAAGAGAGAATGATTGTTTGAAATATGAGGAAATGAAATAAAAAATGGATTTTCAAAGAATTTGTTGAGAAATTTAAGAAAATAGATAAGAACATGAATTTGAAAGGGTGGTAGAAATAGGATTGAAGAATTGAGGGGGGAATAGATTGAATTGGATGGAATTGGATTGTAATACACATGGAATGGAATGGGAATGAAATGGGATTTAAGATTTACAAGGTTTATGCAGGTACTTTGTGTGGAATTCTTGCACCAAGTCAGGAGAATTGCAAAGGTGATGGGCTGGTTCCCACAAGGTGTGATCTTTGTTAGACTGGAAGCCAGTCCATTTGAAAAGTTATTCAAGATTTCCTTTGAGCACCCTGGATTCCAGATTACGGCTTACTTCCCACTCTAAGTGATCTTGAAAAGTTATGGGTTCTGGAGGGGGATGAGCCTTGCCCGGGTATAATAATTGAGCCAGTTCTAGGAGAGACACATGAAAGACCGGGTGGATACCTTTCCATTTTTAAGGTAAGGAAGGTTTAAATGCGTTAGGGGAGATGACTGATTCTACTTTGAACAGCCCAAAATTCTTCCCAGGGAGCTTCCTGGTAGGATTAGTGATGCAAATGTTCCAAGCATCAAGCAAAACCAGGTCTCCTACTGCAAAATCTGGTGCCAAAGTGCAAAGTTGGTCTGCTTGCTCCTTGTAGCATTTTTTTCATGCTTTGAGGTTGGATTGGAATTGAAATTGTAGAGATTGGATGAGAATAAGGTATTTGGTAGCGGGTTGAGAAGTTTCTACGTGAATAGAATCAAAAGTTGGGTTTCTTCCATAAAAATTTTGAAAGGGTGACTGTTTGGTTGAGGTGTGAGTGGAGTTTTTGTATGCAAATTTGGCAAGTGCAAGCCATTGCGACCAATTTTCCTGTTGATAGGCAATGTACATTCAAAGATACTGTTCAAGGTTCAGATTTACTTCTTTGGTTTTCCCATCTGTTTCTGGGTGGTAAGCCATTGATAAGTTGAAAGCAATTTTCAAATTCTGACAAAGAAAGGTCCAAAAGATGAAAAAAAACAATGATTCAAAATCACTAGCTATGTTAGCAGGGAGACCATGATTTGAGAAGACATTTTATATGAAGAGATTAGCGAGTCCTTCTTAAGAGGCAGTTACAGTATAGCAAAGAAACAAAGCCATTTTTGAGAAGCAATCTACTACTACTAGAATAGCATCATAACCATTAGAAAGAATTAATTGATAAATTAAATCCATAGACAACAAGTGCCAAGAAATAGGTGGAATTGGAAGTGGTTGAAGCAGCCCATACTTCTGGTGATTCAAGGACTTGTTACAATTTCAATCATAGCACGCACCAACATATTCTTTTACTTCTCTGGTCATACAAGGCCAATAGAAGTCTTGCGCAACAAACTAGTAGGCTCTATCCTGACCATAATGACCATCAAGCAGAGAATCATGCTGACACTCAAATATATCTAACTTCATTCAAGTATTATTGCAAACTAATATACAATCTTTATAAACTAAATAACCATTTTCATCTAAACCATAACTGCTTGAAGGTAAATTTTCACTCTTGCAAAGCTTGTTACACTTGGGGTTGTTTAGTCGGGGTTGTAGAAGTTTGGAATCTTTGCCTCAAAGTTAGGGAATGATTTGGCTGAGTTGGGCATATTGATTGGAAGAGAATAGTGTCCTGATGTTTTCAGGATTGTTTTCTGCAAATTTTCTCCCCCCTGGGTAAACGTTGTGGTGCCCCATCCTGGACACCCTGGCCACCTTAAGACCTCAATCCATAAACCGGCATCTAAAAAAAAAAAATAATAATAATAATAATAATAATAATAATAATAATAATAATAATAATAATAATAATAATAATAATAATAATAATAATAATAATAATAATAATAATAATAATAATAATAATAATAATAATAATAATAATAATAATAATAATAATAATAATAATAATAATAATAATAATAATAATAATAATAATAATAATAATAATAATAATAATTCCAACTCATCCTCAGGCTCATCCGCACCGTCATCATCGCGCGTCGCGCGTCCTTATCCTGGCGCATCGCGCGTCGCGCGTCCTCATTGTTGCGCGTCGCGCGTCCTTATCCTCGCACGTTGCGCGTCCTTATCCTTGCGCGTTGCGCGGCGCTCATCCTCATTGCTACTGTCGCGCGGCGCTCATCCATGATTTACCAAATCCATCCCAACCGCACCCCCAAGCATTTTTCAAATCCTCCAATCTGTCAAATCTCCCATCTCACTTAATCTATCAGTTGTGAATCTCAAGCCTGTCAGGATTTACTCAACTGTCTCGAGCCAATCTCGTATCCGCCCATCCGTGCTCTCATGAACTTCATCCGTCACCTTTCCTGGGGCTCTCCCACCCACTTCCGCCTTTGGACAAGGAGTGAAGAGTGTCAACTACCACCCACGGACATCCGCGGCGGTTTGGTTCATTTCCCTTTCCCACCCCATCCACCTTTGGACGAGGGGTGGGTGATTCCGGTATTGTTGCATGCGCCCATCCACGGACGGACGCGAGTGACCACATGATTTTCTTTCCTTTTTTGCTCTATTTGTAGAATCCGTTGTACATAGTCTAACAGGGCCCCCTGCCCATATAAGGAGGGGCTCTCCCCTGCCTTTTTGATCCATCATTGGAGCATGAAATCAGCACACCCTTGATCCTTGAGCTTCCATACTCAAACCCTTGATCCTTGATCCTTATCACTAACCAATAGCCTTTCTGGTTGAAGAAAAATTCTTTCTGTTGGAATTTTTAGGTGTGTTATACCACCCCTTGATCCCTTTCTCTGACCATACTGGTCCTGATCCCTGATCACCTTTCTGGAGCCAATCACGCTTGATTGAAGAGGTCTTATTAAGCTTAAGACCTGGAGTGTTATACCTCCCCTTATCTTCTTTGGAGTTGCATTCTGCCAGCCTACTCTTGAGTCCCTTGAGAAATGTTGAGGTTATCCTTGCTTCAAATCAGTTACTGTTTGCTTTAGAGCTTTATAAACATTGTGCTTTGTCCTGTACAGCCACCCTCAGTTATCTGGTACCCTTCAAGAGCTTGATTGCGGAGAGTTGGGCAGGTTCATTGAGAGCCTGGAGGTTGCTTGGGTTTGAGTTGATCACCCCCAATCTTCTGCTGACGGCCAGAGTTATTAGCGTGTGGGCGTTGTTTACATACAACAGCTTTTGTTCTTTGAACTCTAAGGGGACTTTAACTTCTTTTGTTCAAGTTTTTCCCTGCATAATCTTGTCTCAGATAGTGCTGTTCCATTGCTACCAAAATATTATCATCTTTATCCTCTACTCCTTGATTCCTCATTTACCAGATTCTGGACCTTGATCTTGGTTACATTTAAATATTTTTGTAACACTCAGGAGGGCAGCCTAAACGGCACCTTTCCCCTCAACAGAACTGCCACGGCCTAGCACCGTTTTGAGTCTTACAACGTCTTCCCAAAATGATAAGGCATCAGGAAAAACTTCTTTTTTCCCAGGGAAGTACGTGATTGTAAAGTTGAAGTTGGAGAGGTATTGGGCCCATCATGCTGTTGAATGGTGAATGAGGACATGTTGCCAATGTGCCTTCATCCTTCTTTCCTTTCATTTCTTTCCCTCTATTCTCTCTCTTTACGCCATGTGTGTGTGCTCCCCATGGATCCTCTCTTGTATTCCTTCCTCTTTGCGCTTTCCTCAACCTCATTCCCTCCCCCGGGAGCTCCTAGTGCTATGTGTGCGCAATCTGTTTGTGTCTCTTATCTTCTGGCACTGGCTCAGAACCAGGATGCTCTTTTTTTCAGCCTCCTGGATGCTAAGACCCTTGCTATCCTCTAGCTACCAGAGGTTATGGAATAAATATGAAATATATTACTCAATAAATGACGCAAAAATCTGTAAAATATTTGGATAAAGCTATTGCAAGGTTGATTGGTTTGGTTATGATCAAATATCATTAATAAATTTTAATAAATTGATTATTAAATAAATTAATAGATGGGCAAAAAAGATATTGGGGATCTTTATCACCTCTCTTTATTTAATTCACTTTTAAAAAAGGTAGACCTGGTTACTTTGGAACCTTTAATTTATATTATTAAAGGAGATATTGCCCAAAGATAATATATATAAAATATATGATGAAGTGACAGGGATTTGTAGCCAAGCTTCCACAACAGAAAAAGAATAATAAAAATCACTGTTATTTTGTTTGATCCTTTAGGTACCTGTTTGGGACATTTACTGATTGGTTAAACCTATTACTGGTGTTTAAAAGGTTGTTCAGCAGTTTAAATTGATAAAAACAGTTTTGGGACAGATATTATTAATCAGACTAAAGCCATGAACCACTTACTTATCTCTTATAAGTATTTTATTACCTTTCAATGTTGTCTTTATGTAAATATAACTGGGTCTCTGGGGTAAAAATAACCTCAAAAAGGGACCTTTATTTATATCTTTTTGAGTCCCATTTCTGTCCCTCTGAGGGCTATGGGGGTCCAAGGGGACGGGTTCTACGGCAAGCAGGGCACCCAAAGCTTTTCCTGAATGTGCTCTAGGTGCTGTAGCGTGGGTGGGAGCTGGATCAGTCCGGATTGGGAGCCATCTCCAATAATAATTTGATAATTTGTTGGGAAAAAGCACCTAGTTGTTCATATGATGTTCCTTTAGTCATGTATGTCATGAGAATTTGATCAACTTGATTGAATATTGTAATTTTTGGATGCTCTACAAACATTTTCATCTCATATAGTCCCTGGTTACGTCACTCTATGTGTAATTTCTGGTCCTTTGAAGTTGTTAACATTAGTTTTCAAAATTGGTGTTTGTTTATTTTAATAATTTACTAAAAATAATTACTTGGAATTATGTAATATATTTTTATTTTGGATTGAGCAAAACTCTACAGAAATTAAGATGTCTTTAAACTTTCATAGAGGCCATGTGAAGTATTTTATTAGACTCTTTCAATCTGTCAATGGTTATTTTCAAAGTTCAATGATTTTTGGTTAAATAATTTCTTGAAAATAGTTGTCAAAGGAACTTTAGTAATATTTTTACATATCTGGGTTCATTAAATCTTCACAGGCAATTGAGTGTCCTGAAATTTGCATTTATTTCAAGATAAGATAGGTATGCAGGCCTCCAAAGTTTTTCATAGTCTCTTTCAACATTTTATGTATTTATTTATATAATTTAGTTAAATATGTAAACTAATCTTTTTATGTATTTTTAATTGATTTATCTACCTATTTATTCACTTTCTACGCGTGGAGATATTTATTACATACCCTGGATCTATAAGTATGGGTAGTGGCCTGTCTAATTGGTACCTTGGCAGCGGTTCCTCATCATGTGCTGATGGCTGTCGCGCCTGTTGCTTTGCATCTTCCTGTGGTTGGGCGTTGGTCACCTGCCTGGGGCTGCGTGCCCGCTTGTCAGCCATTGCTCTCACGCAGGCTTTTGCTTTGGCATCTATCGCGCAAGTGTGCAGCTTTTGCAGCTGCGCGCTGGAGTGTTGACAAAATGCTTGTTTGTTGATAACTCCCAAAATATACAGAATTCTCTAATTCTAACTGATTTTTGTTGGATTAAACACTTATCTCCATTTCTCCATGTCTTTTCTTCTTATCTTTCTTTATTTCTGTATTTATATTTCATTTCTTTTCAGTTCTTCAAATTTATCAATCTCATATTCTTTTCATTATTCCTTGTCATCAACCTACTATCCGTATATGTCTCACATCAATCTCGGTTCATTCTCTATGCTAGCGCGCGCTCATTTCATTCTCAGTATTCAATATTCAATACAAATTTCATAATGTCACAACATGTGTGACACTTCATCTAGTCATGTATATCTGAGGGCAGAGTTGGGGCAAAGCAGAAGGATCTTTTTCTCTCATCCTTCTACTTTGCTCTCTACTCTGCATACCCTCAGGTAAGTTATGTTTTCTTTATTCATTTTCTTTTCTTCACATCAGTTGTCATCATTTCTTTCTGCTTATGAAATCATCCTTCTACTTTGCTCTCTACTCTGCGTAACCTCAGTCCAACAGGTTATGAGCCCAGAAGTGCAACCAAATTGTCTATCAAATTATCTCTGAAGGATCCGGCACTCTAAGTGTTGTTACACTATTTCATTATGGATGAAAATCAATCGCATCCAGTGTTTAAAACACCATCTATTATTCCGCTCAACTCTCCAGGATCTGATTTGAACTACCTGGACTGGGTGATGATAATTTTTATTTACTTCCGAGCATCTTGTGTTGGATATCTTCTTACTACCAATTCACAAAAACCAAATCAAGACACATGGTCTAAAGACAATCTGGCGGTATGTTCAGTTATATCAAGATCTATAAATTCATCAAACTTTCAATTCATAAGAAAAAATGAAGAAAGCGCCATTGAAATGTGGAATTCTCTCCGCAAGGCACATCAGGACAACTCATTGGGTGGTCAAACGTATTGGCTCCAAAAGATTCTTCTCACCAAGCTGAAGAACAAAGAAATGACTGCACATCTTTTGGAAATAGTCTCCTATGGAGAAAAATTATCATCCCTCATTACTCTTGAAAACCCTCTCACAGCAGATGATCTCCAATCAACTTCCATCCTTTTTCTCTTCAAGACAATTGGCTTGGATGCTTATCAAGTATGATTAATGAAGAATTGGTACCATCCTCAAAACTTATAAAAGCGCTCAAGCAGGAACATCTGCGTCAACAAACCAGAAACAAAGACTTTCTTTTGGCAAACTCAGCCAAATCCCAAACCAATACCAGATTGTCCAACAGACAATAATGGGACAGACCAAATCCATCGCAAGTTTATTACTGCACCAACTGCAATATTGAGGGTCATTCATTTTCCAGGTGCCCGGAAGTACTTGAAGCACTCAAACAATCAAAACAAAAACAAGCAGCATTGAAACAAATCCAATTTAAACAAAGCCAATATTGTAAAAACAAACAAAAATGACAAGGAAGATGATTTCTCCAAATCAGAAATAGTTATTCATGCCGGATACGCCTCATGCAATCTGACAAAATTGAAACCAATCATTAATACAGATTTCAATCTTGATTCTGGATTCACATTCTTGATGACCCCTTTTGAAGAAAAACTAAAAAACAAATTCCCCTACTCCACTTCAGTTTGACTAGCAGATGTTTTGGCAATCTTGTCCAGCATGGAAGGAACACTTGATCTATCCTTTTGAAACATTAAACCTTTGGTCGTCCAGAATCTACACAAACCTCTTCTCTCCATCTCAAGTCTATGTGACGCTGGATAAATTGTAATCTTTACCTCCAACAGATGCAAAATCTACAAAAACTCCAGTCTCTCAATCAATGTTCAACCAATCACTACTGGTTATAGAAAATCTAACTTATATTATCTTCCTTCAAAGAAGGTAAGCCAAGAAGAATTGGTTCTCTCAAGCGTCAAGATTTTGTCAGATGACACTCTTTTTGGCTACCACTTCATATTCTCACATCTTAATCTGAAATCACTTTGCAAACTCTTAAAGTCACACAATATCAAACCTAGCCTCAACAACAAATGTGAAGTACAGCAATGCACTACATGTATTCAATCCAAAATGTCTCAAACACACTTTCACTCCTGTCTCAGCTATTGGTCAAATTTGCCAGGCCAAATCATACGCTCAGACTTATGCATCTTTGAAACTACATCACAGGAAGGGTACAAATATATTGTCACATTCCTAGATGATTGCTCCAAAGTACTTTTTGCTTACCCTGTCCAACAAAAATCCAATGTCTGCAAATGTATAAAATCTTTCTTTTCCTTCTTTGAAAATCAGTTTAAATGCTGTATCAGCTCTCTACATACCAAAAATGGAGGCAAATACATCAACAATAAAATGAAGATTTTTCTATTGCTCAAAGGGACCGCTCACAAACCAGGAACTCACACTCTCCACAGCTTAACGGTGTAGCTGAGCAATCCAACAGGACTATTTTAAATCTGATTCAATCCGCCCTCCTATTGTCCAATCTTCCCAAAAGCTACTGGGCTGAAGCTCTCCGCCATTCACTGTTTGCCTTCAACTCTTTTCCTTGCAAAACTTCCCAGGGTTTCACCTCTCCCAACTTGATTGTTCAACAAAGCAACGTATTGCCCACCTACCTTCACCCATTTGGATGCCTTACCTGGTACAAAGTACCCAAACACAATAGACAAAAACTTTCACCAAAAGCTTGCTCATCAGTTCTATTATCCTATCTCAATCAAGGGAATGGCTATGTAATTCTGGATCTGGTTGACAAGAAAATCATTAAGTCTAGGGATTTTCTCTTTAACAACAACCTCTTCCCTTATGGTTCACCCACTCAAGACGCAAGTATAGATCATGTTCTCATTGTCAATGAACCTCCTTGGCCGTCTTTTCCCCCCCCTCTCCACTCCCCTCCTGATTCTACCCCTCTCAATGACTCTTCTCCCCCCATCATTCCATCCTCCTCCAGTGGTATCTCTCCGGTTTCCCCTCCTCCTTCATCCGTTCCTTCCGGTGACTCAAATCTCATCCCTTCATCTCCTCCCTCCAGACCAATTCCTGACACATCTCCTCCCTCCAGACCATTTCCTAATACAACGGTTTCCCTCCCAGATGATCCAACTCATTTTCCTTGTCACCGCAGTCCCAGCCCCTGCACCTCCAATGATTCAGTTTTTCCGCCCCCCCTGTCCTCTCCCTTTCCCTTGTCCAACTCTGAATTGCCAGTTAACTCCCCAATTTCCTCTCTGCAACCTTCTCAACCTGTTCCCCCCCTCTCTCCCCCCTCTCTTCCCAGTCCTGCTCTTTCTCCCCCTAATTGTCATTCCCCATCCCCTCCATTGCTCCCCCATTGCTCTTCCAGGGTTACTCGCCCTCCATCTTGTTTCAGAAACTACTCACAATCATCCAAAGTAAAAGACAATCTCCTTGCGCCTAAAACCTGGAAGCAATTGATGAAGTCACCTCATTTCCACCGTTGGATTGCTTCTGCCCACAAAGAAATCTCCTCTCTTCAAGGTATGAACACCTGGGTACTTGTTCCCCCACCTACCGGTCAAAGAATTGTACGCTGTAAGTGGGTTTTCAAAGTCAAGCGACGCGCCAATGGATCCATCATCAAGCTTAAGGCTTTTTTAGTGGCCATGGGTTTCTTGCAAGTTCAAGGGTTGGATTTCTCCAAAGTCTTTGCTCCCACACTCTGTCTCAAAACTTTACAATTACTCCTATCCCTGTTAGACAACAAAGGATGGGTCGGCCGCCAAGTCAACTTCAAAACTGCTTTCCTGAACAGGAATTTAGACAAACCCATATATATGTCCCAGCCTCTGGGTTTTGAAGGTCCCTCTCATCCCAATTGGGTGTGCAAAGTATCCAGGGCAATCTATGGCCTTTGACAGTCTCCCTGCCAGTGGAACATTGAGTTGAGCTCAGCCTTACTGTCCCTTGGGTTGAAACTCTTGTCTTACAACCCCTCCCTTTACTTCAAACTCTCATGCCGTGTTCTTTTAGGCGCCATCACTGCACACATTGATGAACTGGCCGTAGTTTGCTGCCCAGAGTTTGTTAGATCTTTCATCTTGGACGTCGGGAAGCGTTTCTCAATTGGCTCTGATGAAGATCTATTGCTTTTCCTGTCCATTTCCATCCATCAAGATATTCCGTCACGCAGTCTCCATTGGCCAAAGCCACTAAATTTCCTCCGTAGTCTCTTCCTTTCTTCCCTCCTCCTGTACTTCAGCCATCTCTTTGACTGACATCAATTTTAAATTTCTCTCCAAGAAATCACCTTGCTCCCCTGAGTCTCCTCCTCAATACAATCAACTTATTGGGTCCCTACTGTGGATATCCCAATGTACCTGTCCCAAAATCTACTTGCGTTAAACAAGTTGTCTCAATTCCTGCAGGATCCATCTATCAACCATTGGAATGCAGCTATCCAAATACTGCAGTATTTCAACACAACCAAACACCTCTGCCTCACTCTTGGAGGCAATGACCTCAAACTAATTGGTTACTCCAATTTCAACTAGGCTGAAGATTGGGACAATTGGTGTTCCATCTTGGGACACACTTTTTGCCTTGGTTCCGGTGCAATCTCCTGGAAATTTAAGAAGCAGCCCACAGTCTCCCTCTCAAGCTCCAAAGCTGTGTACAAGGCCTTATCCAACTCCTGCAAAGAAGGGTTATGGCTGTGTAACATCCTCTGTGAGCTCTGTTTGCAAGAAGATATGCCCATCAAAATATTTTTCAACAACAAAGGAGCTGAGGCTCTTGCAAAAAATCCCAAACACCACCCACAAACAAAACACATTGATTCAAGGCACCATTTCATCTGCGATTGTGTCTCTCAACAAGATTTCAAAATTCATCATGTTACCACAAAAGACATGATTGCAGATATGCTGACCAAGCCACACTCCCACTTACTCTTGAACACTCATCAGCATCTTTTTGGTATCTTAGGCATTGGCCAGCAAGGGGGGGTGTTGGAGTAAACACTTATCTCCATTTCTCCATGTCTTTTCTTCTTATCTTTCTTTCTTTCTGTATTTCTATTTTGTTTCTTTTCATTTCTTCACATTTATAAATCTCATATTCTTTTCATTATTCCTTGTCATCAACCTACTATCCGTATATGTCTCACATCAATCTCCTTTCATTCTCTATGCTAGCGCGGGCTCATTTCATTCTCAGTATTCAATATTCAATACACATTTCATAATGTCACAACATGTGTGACACTTCATCTAGTCATGTATATCTGCGGGCAGAGTTGGGGCAAAGCAGAAGGATCTTCTTCTCTCATCCTTCTACTTTGCTCTCTACTCTGCATACCCTCAGGTAAGTTATGTTTTCTTTATTCATTTTCTTTGCTTCACATCAGTTGTCATCATTTCTTTCTGCTTATGAAATCATCCTTCTACTTTGCTCTCTACTCTGCGTACCCTCAGTCCAACAGTTTTTAACTATAAAATTCAACCCTTAGTTTTCATGTGAAACAATTAAAGTGGCAAAATTTGGACTGGTGGCGCCATGGGCTACAATTTCACTATCATGTGATTTAAGATAGGTAAGGAGTAGGAATTGGAAGGTAGGGTTGCTGAGTGACTCTACCTAAAATTGGGTGAGGAATCCAAATCATCAACACTTTTTTGGATATTCATACTCTTGAATTATTTTTTATTATTTTTAATTAATTTTCTTGTTTTTGGTGCTTTGTCAGCTAGCTCTGACATAGTAGCACGCTGACATTTTTCTTGTATGGTTCCAAAACCGTGCCACCTGCATCCTGGATTCTGGGCTGGGTAAGCTTCTCTTTGAATCTCTCTCAGTTACTCTCATCCTGCTGATGTTTTCCTACTCCTACTTTCCTCAGATCTACTGGTTCCTGTGCTTTCTGTGTTGTCATCCTACCAGTATATGTGGCTTTGAGCCTTTTCTTTTTGGGTGTGACTCATCTCCTTCTCACTTTGATTGTTTTACCTCAATTCTAACTTTTATTTTTAGCCTGATTGCAACACGCCCCTTTTTGCATGGGAGAACTTTTGAGCTCATAAAATACTTAAGAGAATTATGATCAGTAACCTCAAAAGGCTCTACAAGGCTCAAAAGGTATGAATGCCATTTTTTCATGCAATAAACAATTGCATGAATTTCCTTGTCATGAATATTTTATTTATTCTCTGCAGCAAGCAACTTGCGGGACCTCAAAGGCAAGAGGATGAAAGATATCAGAGGAAGAGGAAAACTGCAAGATTACTCCTGCAATTGCATAGTTGCTTGCACCTGTTTCCACAATAGTGTAAGCTAGCTTTTTGAAGTGAGAGAGTATCAGAGAATAGGTAAAAGAGTCTTGCAGATCTTCAAACTCCAAAGCGGCTTGTTCTGTAAAAATGAAATGAGTGTCTTTTTGAAGAAGGTTAGTAAGGTTCACAGTCTTCTTGGCCTGGTGCTCAATAAACATCCTGTAAAAATTACTGAAACAAAGAAAAACTTGAAGGTATTTTACAGAAGAAGGTGCTGGCCAGTCCAATATGTGTTGGCTCTTGGCTGGGTCAATGGCTAGTCCCTGCTGCAAAACTATTACACCTAAAAATTGAAGAGATTGAGTATGAAATTTGCACTTAGAGGCTTTCAAAAACATGTTATTTTTTTGAAATTGCTGCAGCACGTCTTGCACATGGGAAACATGCTCCTCAAGAGTTTTTCAGTAGACAAGTATATCATCAAGATATAGCATAATTTATTTCTCTAAAAGTTCAGCAAAAATAACATTAACAAAATGTTGAAAAGTGGAAGGAGCGTTACAGAGGCCAAAAGGCATGACAGTATACTCATAGATGCCAAAACAGGTTTGCATTGTGGTCAATTACTCATGACCCTTTGAAATGCAAATCAAGTTATAGGCACCTTGAAGGTCTAACTTTGACAAATAAGCAGCTCTGTGGAAGAGAGTGAGGAGGTGAGACATAGGCAGTACTGGGTAGACATTCTTCTGGGTTACCTGGTTCAGTTTCCTATAGTCAATGCAAAGGCAAAGTCCTCCCTCTTTTTTTAAAACAATTAGGACAGGAGAGCTGGTGTTTGAATCGCTTGGTCAAAGAAATTGTTTTGATACATTTTCCGCAAATTATTCTTGAAGCAAGGTTGATTCTTGCTTTGAGAGAGAGTAAACTGGTCCTGCTGCCGGAGGTGGACCATTAAGTTCAATTTTTTGACTATATAAACAGGATGGAGGAAGTTTATCAGCCTTAAAAACTGAAAATACATCAGCAAAGTCATGATAAACCGTAGTTAAAGACTCTAGAATGATTTCTAAATCTTTAATCTCATCATTGTCTTCTTACACAGGTTTTGAATTATTTGCACAATCTAGAGGATTAAGGAGCTCAAAATACACCTTTTGGTAGGCGCCTGTTTCTCTTTGAAGAAAAAAGGAAGAGGTAAGTCAGAAAAATAAGCAATAACTCCTAAATCTGAAGAGGGAAATTGGGAATGGAAGTCAGGATATTGCCAATCTCCTGGCGGAAAAGTGTCATCCAACTTAATGACAGTTTCAGGTAGGCCATTAAATTCCTGGTTGACAGAAGTTTCAGTTTTCTGCAAATGCAAGGTGCAAAGGTCAATTACTCCTTCTTGCCAATTCGCATCCGGATTCCAGTAGACTAGGAAGTAATGGCCTAGAATGGTATTGTCCATTCCAGGGATATCCAACACAAACAAAACCAATTCAAAGCTGGGTAAATTGGAAAATGTGAATTTCCATTTTTCCTTGTGGGTAAACCAATGAGACGGCTTATTTGCACTACTTACTAGATAGATGTGAAATTTGTCTATCTTGGAAAGCATAAGATTTTTAGAGGTGGAAAATGCTGCACTTAAAAGAAAAATTAGTGCCTGAATCAAGTAAAACTCAATAAGGAGTGTTGTTGGAATGGAAAAGTACAAATTTTGAACTTGGAGCACCAAGTGACTTGCAAGTGCAAAGATTGACTTGCTGTTTAGATAATGGGTAGCTTCTCTTGCAAGTATCAGAAAAACTACCAGCTATTTTTTGACAGCTTAGCCGCTTAATGCGCTAGCGGCTTCACACAACTATTGAAATCATGACTACCTTGGCAATACATACACCACCCTTCCTTTTCCCTTCTTAAATGTAACTCATTCTTCAGCATCCTGGTTTCTGTGTCCAGGAACTTTGGAGTTTTGGTGGTGGTCTTACCTTTTGGGTTGGAGTTCAAATTTGAGGTTGATTTTCTTTGATTTGAATTCTTCTGTTGTTGTTTCAAAGAGTCATCCACCTTCTGGGCCAAGGTGGACTTTCCATGATTTTTTTGTTGGGAGAAGTTCTTCTCATGATAGCCATTATCAAGCTTGATCACCTAGTCAATTAGCTGCTGAAGGGAGGTTGTCTTATGTCCCCCAACTGCAAGCTGCTCAATCAGGAATTCCAGTAAACCCTTTTGAAAATGGAAGAGGAGTGCCTCTTTGTTTCACTGAATGCAGGACTGCATCATTTAAAATGGAGAGATTTAGATATAAGCCCTACTATTTTCCTTCATCACAAAGCTATTTAAATTGCACTTGGCATTTCAAACTTCATTGGGTTTTCCAAACAAGGTGAACAGTTGTTGAGTATAAAAGAGGGACTAGTACTATCTAATAATTTGAGGGACAGTTTGAACCATTGCAAGGATCTACCTCCTAGGAAGGAAGACACATACATGACCTTGTGATGGTGTGGAAAGTAAAAGAGCAATACGCTCCTAGTTGTCCTCAAGTTCTGGAACTGATGTTCCTAGCGTATGTAACGATAAGGATGCTCCAGTAAATAGAGAGAGAGAAAGATGGAGAGATGAATTTCCTTTCCTTTCCGTATCCTTTGCCGTATCCATCCATCCATCCATCCATCCATGTATGTGTATATATCAATGTCCTACAATCTGGGGTTGAGAGCACGGACTTTATATCCACCCTCTCAACCCTATCCTAAGTACAAGCGCAACAAAAAATAGAAAAGAAACCCTAGAATACAGAACCCTAGCCTAACCCTAACCCTTTCACATACTGCAACCACCCTCAGGCCCACCTACCGTTACACGCACCCACTTTTTCCTTCTCATGACGCGGCCCTCTGCCGCACCCTACTTGGAGCCCCCGTGTTGTTTATAACCTCCCGGCAAGCCGCATGATTTCCTGCCCTATGGGTGGGCCCACGCTTGCGCGCGCCTGGCCCACTTCTATAGCCTTGCTCCTATAGCCCCAATTGCCCTGATCTATCCTACCAAACTAGCTTCCCGCAAACCTGGTCAGGCCGGCGCCATTGTTGGGTCTCCAATGTCTGAGTGGGCGGCAATGAGCGTGCCAACTCTGATGTCTGAGCAGGCCTCAATGAGTGCGCCAACCGCAGCATGGTTCCTGATTGAGGCTATATAACATAACCACAATGGTCAGAAGAGAAGTTGTTGAGGGAATTGGAGAAGATGATTTTGCACAACTGTAGGTACAATTGGAGCTTATGTGGATGCTCCCCATTGAAGTGGTCAGGCCCCTTCATGCCCAGAGTGCAAAAGCTTGGAGTGCTGGAACTAGGTCACAAGGTATGTTGGTTGAGAGCTTTGACCAACATTGATATAAACTCTTCAGCTTCTGACTTGGGAGCATTTTGGATAGACCTTTTCCTATCACAAGTCAAGGCTTCATTGGAGGAGTGGTCAGAATCTTTGAGTTGCTCAAGGGGATCCACCAGAGCTTTGGATGTGAGTCTTTTGGCTAAGGGGTCATTGAGTGGTTCAACTGAAGGGGATTTAGAAGAGGGAACAGGATTTAAGAGCTGTTTTGCGCAAGAAACACTGGATCTCCCTACCCTGTTGATATCATTATTTTAAGGGGTGAGAGAAGTGTTTCTGGTTGAGCAAGGACATGAAATTGTAAAAAATGAAATCTCAGATAGATTGGCAGTCTATGAGAGATGAGTTGAGTTATTTAATTTACTGTCACACAACCACCCCACGTACTGGAGGGGATCTTTAGGCAATTGTGAGCGCAAGGGAGAAAGCTAAGTGAAAGGACAAGTGCAAGGTAGCAAGGTGCTAACTGCAAGATATGTTTGCTGGCAAGTAGCAAGATTGATGGAGTTTTTCTGTAGAGATGAAACTAAGGCAAGGCCTGATGTTATGGTATTTCCTTAGCAAAGCGTAAAATTGATAAAATTTAATAACTGAGGAAACAATCTGCAGGCCAGGAGTGAGTCCTTGTAAGGTAATCTGGAGTGACTAGATACAACCTGATGGAAAGTCTTCTACAGCTTGAGAGTGTGATTCAATGGCTCACAGGAACGGAAAAGAAGATGATGTTAGAATTATGGCCAGCAATTAGCTTAGTTAAATGAGCAGTATTTAAAGCAAAAGAAATTCTTGACACTGGGTGTCAATATTGTCTAATGGGGCAATCACAATGGGGCAATATCTTGGATGAATTTGATTGGAATGATGAATGAATGGATGGAAAACAGCAGGGAGAAGAGCTCCTTAAGTACAAAAGATTGGCCTCTTGTGAGCCCATGATACAAAAAGCCAAAAGGCAAATTTTCCGCCCCAAAAGAGCTCTACAGGCTCTACTGGCCTTGTTACTTGGTTTGGACTACATCAGCCCACATGGATCAGTCCCTGTACCCTTAAAACCAGCCTATTCCGATTATTTCTGGTGTTTCCACCTCAATGGGGCTGAACCAGCCCCTTAACTGTTCAATCCCCTTGGCTGGTTGTCCTTTACAACCAGCCATGATGCCCTTTATTGCCTTGTTTACGGGCTGGTTGCCTCATTCAGCCAGCCCCTGGCCCCTCAAATGGGCCAGGTGGGACCCAGGGCACACCTGGGTCCGGTCTCAGACTCACATGGGGGGGGGTGTGACCAGCGGACATGCTGTCCCCCCCCCTCTTTCTCTCAAATCCCTGGTGGGGGCGGTCAAATCCCCTCACCAGGGGCCCTGGGGGTCAATACCCCCAGGGCGTTGTCAAGTAAGTTGGCCTGGGAGGTGATCAGGTTTGCCCAGGCCCATTGCTCCTCCCCCTTGGTAAAGGGGGGGGGGGAGAGCGCCCCTGTCCTGCTTGGTCGCCTCAACCAATTGATGGTGGGGGGGGGGGTGATGAATTCCCCCCCACCTGCCGGTTGCTACCCTTGCGGCCGGCGCCGCCACCTCCTTGGGAAAGGGGGTGGTCAGGTCCCCCCTGCCCTGACCGACTGCGCTGTTGCGGTTGGTTGCTGGCTGGTTCAACCCAGCCAGCTTGCCCCCATCCCCCTCGCAATGGTGAGCAAGGGGAGGGGGAGCAAGCCGGGGCCGCAAGCCCCGGCTCCATGGCGCTGGTCGCCGGGCATGACCAGCCGGGCCCGCGCGGGATCCCTTGGCCGCCCAACAGCCCCGCGTGGGCTGCACCAAGGAACACAGGCGGCCCCAAACGGGCAGCGGCCCCAAGCGGGCCGCGACACAGGCGGCGGCCCCTAGTGGGCCGCAAAAGGGGCGGCGGCCCCAATGGGCCGCCCCAAGCCCGAATCATGAGAATTACATACTGTGGTGGGCCAGCCCGTCTGGCCAAGTATGTCCATAATAAAGCTTGGGCCCTTATATGCCCAAATAAGCCCATCTGGCTTGGGTGGCCCATCCACCCTGGCGGGCCCGTGAGGGCCTGTGTCCCAAAAAACCATAAAAACGTGTTTTGGCGCCCAAATGCCCAAAACCAATAACACCCACATAGGCCCATGTGGCCCACGTGATGTCCAATGGGCCGTGGAGGCACATTTTTGAATCCCATTTGCATTACACACTCCTATGCACATTACCTGAGTGCATCCGCATTTTAACAGATGAAACTTAACAATACAAGATAGCTGGAGTCATAGCATGGGTGCAAGACAAGGGAAACGTGCAAGTATGTGTCCTAGTAAATGTGGTGCATGACGGTGTCAGCCTCCTGGATTCCAAGACCCTTACTATCCTTTAGCTACCAGAGGTGATAGAATAAATAATAAATATATTATTTAATAAATGCAGCAAAAAATCCATAAAATATTTGGATTAAGCTTATTGCAAGGTTAAGTGGTTTGGTTATGGTTTATTTTTTTAAATCAATATGAATAAATTGATTATTAAATATTTTTATAGAGGGGCCACAATTATATTGGGGATCTTTAACACCTCTCTTCAGGGATTTCAGTATGAAAACACATAGTCCTGGTTACTTTGGGCTCTTTAGTTTAAAGGATATTTTACCCAAAGATAATATGTATATAAAATACACGGTGGAGTGGCAGGGCCTTGTAACCAAGCTGCCACAATGGAGGAAGGATTTAAAACTCACTGGTATATTATTAAATCCTATTGGTATCTGTTTGAGATGTGCACTGATGGTTTAAACCTATATACTTGGGTTATAAGGTTGTTCAGCAGTTTTAATTCAAAAAAGAGGTTGAGGACGGATATTATTGATCAGACTTAGCCATAAATCACTTACTTATCTCTTATAAGTACTTGATGACCTTGGCACGGTGTCTGGATATAAATATAACTGGGTCTCTGCCCATCAATATCCTCAAAAGAGCTCTTTATTTATAGCTTTTGGAGTCCCAATATTGTCCTTCTGAGGGGTACAGGGGCTCAGAGGGATGGACACTAAGGCTAGCAGGGTAACCAGTGGAAGCCTAATACGTGTTCTTGGTGCTATAGCACGGGTAGCATCTAATTCCTCAGGGTATGGGAATTATTCTACTTTATAATAGATATTAGGACGTGTGAATAACACTAATCTGTCCCATTTATGTATTATTTAATTAATTATCCTTAGTAAATGTTCCCAGTAATTTAATAATTATATAAATAGTCATTTCTACAGACATCCTGATTTCAGGTGAGTTCCCATTATGTATTAAATAACTGGATTAAATTCATGATATTGATTTTCCTCTTTATTTTCAAGTTCCAGTTGATTTACTAAAATAATTACTTAAAAATATAACTCATGGGAATTCATGTAATATTGTTACATCATTAGTTTTCTAAGTATGTCACAAAGATATTTATGTCTAGGAATTCTCATAAAAGTATATAAAAGTATTTTAATATATTTTTAGAAGTTGTCATTGTCTTATTTTCGACATTCTTGGTACTTTGAATTATATTTAATAAAAAATACGTATAAGGGTTATTTAAGTATTTTTACATAATATTATGTACTTTTAGACTATCTACTATCCGCGGGAACATTTATTACATATTTAGAATGTTCCTGTGTGGGTTGTAGCATGTTTAGGCGGTACCTGAGCCTCTCAGGCCCCTTGTCCTTCTGTCAACCCGGAGTCCCGCGGCTGCGTACTTGTCAGAGGCCCAGGGCCGCGTACACGACCTTGAAGGAGTGACAGAGCTGTATCTCAGCCGGGCGCGGGTGCATTGGCTGCCCCGGCTGCTTGCGGTAATTGTGACAAAACACATTTCTGTCCGTAACTCCTAAAATAGACACAACACCTCAATTCTGACTGAATTTTGGGTGTGAAACCTATACATGACAATATGTGTGAAATATTTGATTGCCCAAAAGCTCAATAGTGGAGCTGTAGTATTTTGGTCTTTCTTTCCTTAATTATTTAGAAATATAAGGAGTTGGATCTCAAGGATGGGGTCAGTGAGTGACCCTACCTAATTTTGGGTGGACAATCCATTTTTGTAATAATATTTATGGTTTTCTTACTACTTCTCAGGTTAATTGTATTATTATTATTTCTATGTTATTTTGTTACTTTTGCAGCTTGCTTTGCAATAGTAGCAAGCTGACATTCCCCCACTCCAAGATATGGCCATATCTGAAAAAAATCTGGAGGATTTTGGGAGAAAATTAACTTCATGTGTGTTTCAGTTCCTTTTTCTGGCCCTTTAGTTTCTGAGATGTATTGGTCCATCAGGTATGTTATTTTCTGGTAACCATTCATCTTTGTCTGCAGATTCTCCTTTGTATCTCACTAAGTATAGTCTAACATCTTTTCCTTGTACTCTCTCTTTCTTGTCTCTCAATATCCTGCTGACTTTCCCTTTTTCTTTCACTGGGTCAGGTTCTATTGGGATTATTGCTGAAGGGAGGTTGCTACCTTCTCTTGGTTGAAAGTGTTTGACTAGGCTGACAGGAAATACTGGGTGTTTCCTGGATAATTCTTCACTCAAGATTACTTCCACAGCATTTTTGCCATGAATCTTCTGGATAAAAAATGGTCCAACAAAGGCTGTTTTCAGTTTTCTGTTACCTGCTAGATTGTTGAAATTGGTTGCAGATATCAATATCTTATCTCCTATTTTCAAGTCAGTTTCTTTATGTGATTTGTCCCATCTTTGTTGGTTGTATTCTACTTCTTCTTCTTACACATTTTTGAGCATGATTAGTTGCCAGATCTATAATCTTCTTAGAGTCAAGAGATGTTGGATGAATAGTGGATAAGTTATAGTTTAAGTTATTCCTAGGGAGTTTTGGAATCCATCCTCTTTCTAGTATGTAAGGAGATTCTTTGCTAGTAGAATTTTTACTTCTTTTATAAGCCATTTCTAGGGCTGGGAGTTTCCATGTTCATAAGAGTTCTTACAGCATTACCATCTGTGATTACTTGAAAAGTGGTTCCTTCTAAGTAATAGTGTAGCTTTTCTAAATCCCATACTAGTGCCAAACATTCCAACTGACTGGATCCATATCTCTTTTCTGTATCTTTGATCTGTCTAGATATGAAGAGTACTGGTTTCTCTACTGGTCTGTCTTCTTCTATCCTTCCTTTATGTAGAGCAGCTCCTAACCCTTCCATGAAGGCGTCAATGTACAGTTTGAAGGGCTTGGAGTAATATGGTTGGATGAGTAAAGGAGTAGAGGTCATAGCTATTTTTAATTCCTCATAGTTTTTCAGTCTCTCATGAGTCATTTCAAATAAAGTGTTGTTGTTGCATACTTCATACAGACTCTTAGTTAGCATAGCAAACTTTGGTATGTATTGTCTGTAATAACTGCAAAAACTTATGAAAGAAAGTAACTCTGTTTTGTTTTGAGGCATAGATCTATTCATGACAGCAGCTATCTTATTTTGATCAGCAGCTAGAGTTAGACCAGAGACTATATGTCCTAAGTCTTTCAATTCTCCGTAGCCAAAGTTGCATTTCTTCATGGACACCTTCAATCCTGCTCTGGAGATAGTCTTGAGTACTAATCTTACTTGGTTAATATGAGTATCCCAATAATCAGAGTATATGATAACATCATCTATATATACCATCATCCATCCTTGACTGATTCATGTACCTAAAACTGTATCCATTGTTCTCTGGAAGTGTGATGGAGCATTCTTTATACCAAAGGGCATCCTAAGATATTCATATATTCCCAAATGACAGATTATTCTCATAAACTTCCTGCTTTCAGGGCTTATTGGTATCTGGTGGAAACCTTTAAGCATATCCATAGTAGTGATGTACTTGGCCTTGGACAAGCTATGCAGAGCGTGATCAATCCAGGGTATAGGATAATAATCTGCTTGAGTATAATTTTTGAGCATTCTGAAGTCTCCTACCATTCTTGACTTGTCATTATGCCAAGCTATGAGTACAGGTGTGGTCACATCTACCTGTTCATTATGCCCTACTTTCCTTAATACTTGTAAGTCTATTAGTTCTTGGATATGTTCCTCAAGAGCTTTTTTAGACTTAGGACTAGAAGGATAGGCTGGCCTTCTTAAGTTTGAAGTATAAGGAGGCTTAATGGTTAATTTCAATACCATATCATGTCCTTTAATATCACCAATGGGATGATCTTTAGTAAAAAAAGCATTCTGGTTCTCAAAGCAGACTTTCAATATATCTTTCTTCTGTTCCTCAGAAATTTTCATATTCAGAGCTGCTTGAGAGAAATATTCTTGGTCAAAGTCTTCTAAATTCTTTTTGTAAGTAGAGGAGGGGAATTTAGACTGAATGGTGCATATCTTAAACTTCTTGTCCCAATTACCATCTACTGTGAAGTATCTCCCTTTACTCTGGAACACATCTATACCATATAGACATAAGGCATCATTACCCAGTATCAGGTAGTCACATATTCCGTTGAGCAATACTACAAATTCCACTTGTATCCTCAAAGATCCTTTAGTATGAGGTAGTATTATAGGAGCAGTCCATACTCCAATAGCATTCATGGTAGAGTTGCAAGAGCTGAACCTGGCTTTTGGGATGGGTAGAAGGTGTTCTTTACAATTGGGGTCCCATTTGTTTAAGAATTCAGCACAGACACATGAGCAAAAGGCTCCACTATCCAGTAATAACCTTATAGGTCTGTTTTTATACAATCCTGTTGCATAACAAGTTTGACCAGTGGAATAACTTCTCCCACTCATAGGTTTAACTGTTAATGGTTTGACATCCATAATATGTCTAGGAATTATGGTAGGATCCCATTGTTGGGGCAAGCTAGAATCCCCATGGATGTTATTGATTTCTACAGAAGAGCCTATATCTTCTTCTATAACATTAACAGGGTTGGTCAGGACCAATTCACATTCAGAAAGGGATCCTTCAGTATCAGCTATATCTTCATAGTTCTGATCCCCTTCAACCTCCTGCTCTCCTTCCAAGAATGCTATCTTTCTTTTTGGTAATGGGCAGTCTTGTCTCATATGCCCAGTCTTGTTACAATTCCAACAAGTTGCAGGCATCCTCTCTTTATCCCTATTCTCATTAGGTTTCTTATTATTAGAGGTATTCATCAGAGGAGTTTGTTCTCTGGTTTTGTTAATTTTATAGCTCTCTTTGGGTCTAGAAGGGGCTTTCTTGTCTAACCCATTCATGTCTATTACTTCTTCTAGAACATTGATTAGAGTTGGCAAGTCAGCATCCATACTCATCCTACATCTTACACTATGGTTAAGATTGCCAGGACACAGGTTGAGGAGTCTTTCATTTACTTCCTCTTTATCAGCATCTGGATAGAAGAAATCCAAACTTTTCTTCTGTTCCAAGCACCATTTGTGAGGTTTATCCTTGGAGGGGTAAAATGAGGAATTTTCAAAATTTTTCATCATTTTTCTTTTCCACATTCTAGAACCAAATTGTTCTTTAATCAGAAGTTTCCAAGAATTCCATGGTAAGGATCCTACTTCTTCTATTTTACTGATAAACCAGTCCAATGCTACTCCTTCAAATAGTCTGGGCAGCCTGACTACAGCTATAGCTTCTGGTAGGTCATAAGAGTTAATAATGTAGTCATTAAATTTAATAAAATTTATATGATTTTATTCTCCTTCACCGGAGAACTTGGGCCATTCAGAAATAGGGGGTAAAAGTTTGAGGGCTTGCTCCATCTCAGGGGTAGGACTAGGACTAAAGGTGTCACTCCTATGCATTCCTAATAAGGGTGGTGCATAAGGAGTAGTGGTTTGTCTGGGAGGTTTTGGTTCCTCTGTGGCACTCCCCAAGGGGTTGGTCAGACGGACTTTCAAGTCTCTAAGATCATTTTTGATCAGATTAAGTTGCAGGTCCACTTTGTTATTAAGCACATCCAGTTTTTCACTAAGGGATAGAATACAGCTGTTAGTAGTGGTTACCAATTCTTCTTTTAAGGGGTGGAAAGACATAATAAAATCTTCTTGGATTCCTGATAACATATTCTCAATTGTTTGATTCTGTCTGATCCTACCTTGATCAATTGTCTCCAATACATGTTCTGTGTGTTCTTTGATTTCTTCCATTCCTAATTTCTTTGTTTGTTTATTAATCAATTTGGCTACTACTGAGGTTAATTTATCCATTTGGGTGTAAAAACCGTCCAAATTCTCACAAAAAATTTTGAAATTATGACGCATATCATTAGAAAAGGAAGTAATTACATCAGAGGTTTGTTTGGGCTCAGAATTAGAAGCTAATTGTTGTAAACCTTTTTCCATTTTTGAGCTAGGGATATTATATGATCCCAGTCTTTCTTGCCCTTTGGTTTGGGATGTTAAGAGGATCTCTTCTTTCCTGATCTTTTGCCTTTCAGTTGGGCTAATCAATCCCAAGGATTCCACTTTTCTACGTAGGATTCTACCTCTTTCCTTGGAATCATTTTCTGAAGAGCTATCTGGGTGGCTTTTTCCTGGGAGATTAGCTTTTTCATAGACACCATGTCCTCCTTGGCTTGGGCTTCTTTGAATTCTTCCCAATATTTCACGTGCTCTTTGACTAAGTCTTTGATCCTGGCTTGCTCGGCCAGATTCTGCTGGGGTGGCTGCAGGGAATCTTCTTGTAAAGGAGGGGTTGCTTGATTCAAATACCTTCTCCAGCTCTAGGTTGGGAGAGGGAAGAAGTAATTGGTGCTGCTCCTTGTCCATCAACATTTGATTCACGGGTTCCAGTCCCTTCATGGTTGTCCTTATTGGTGGTCTCAGGGTTACTGGGAGCTGTTGGCAAAGATCCATTGGAGGGAATTCTCCCTGAGGCTCTTGTGTTACGTCTATTCATTTTAGAATAATATTTTTATAAGTATTTTACAGAAAAAATCCGTAAAAATAAATTTTATTCAAAACTCACTTAAGTTGAGGTTCAAAGGTACCAAGACTTTATTGGGGTTAAATTGATCCTTAGTAGGTAATCCTACAGGGTCTTGGTGTGTTCCAATGAGGTCTTCACCTTCCCAATCAATATTTTCAGGGCGTCCAGAGATATCTGGGATTTCTTGATCCAATAAATCAACTTCAGTGGTGGTGGTTTCTGGTACAGGAGGGTTCACTGATAAAAAAGTTTATTTTATTAGTTTATAAAATATATTAATATTATTTTTAAAAAATAATATGGTAATACAAGTTGTATACTTACTTTTAAATTTCAAAAAGTAATTTATACGGTATTTCTTCCAAGCTTTATGCTTCCTTAATAGGGCCTGAAAATTGATGTGCCTTTCAATATCTTCTTGTTCAAGGAGTTTATCTAAGTGTTTACGTGCAGAAGAGATATTGAGTTGCTCAGCTTGAGTTAAAGGTTTCCAACCAGTAGGTTTGTAATTTTTAATATATTCTTCTTTTCTTATCTTTAAAAGATGTAAGTAGTAGATTATTAATTATGCATTGGTTTTTAAATCCACTGCAAAAGAATTTGATGATAAATCATGGTTATAAAGTCTGATAAATTTATCTTTGATTTATTTTTTTGTGAAATGCCTGGTCCAAGGTATTAAATATAATAAAATGGAATATTTCCCGGCCAGACCCCCAGTTGTCAGCCTCCTGGATTCCAAGACTCTTCCTATCCTTTAGCTACCAGAGGTGATAGAATAAATAATAAATATATTATATAATAAATGCAGCAAAAATCCGTAAAATATTTGGATTAAGCTTATTGCAAGGTTAAGTGGTTTGGTTATGGTTTATTGTTTTGAATCAATATGAATAAATTGATGATTAAATATTTTTATAGAGGGGCCACAATTATGTTGGGGGTCTTTAACACCTCTCTTCAGGGATTTCATTATGAAAACACGTAGTCCTGGTTACTTTGGGCTCTTTAGTTTAAAGGATATTTTACCCAAATATAATATGTATATAAAATACACAGTGGATTGGCAGGGCCTTGTAACCAAGCTGCCACGACAGAGAAAGTATAATAAAACTCACTGGTATATTATTCAATCCTTTGGGTATCTGTTTGAGACGTGCACTGATGGGTTAAACCTGCATACTGGGGTTATAAGGTTGTTCAGCAGTTTTAATTAAAAAAAGAGGTTGAGGATGGATATTATTGATCAGACTAAGCCATAAATCACTCACTTATCTCTTATAAGTATTTGATTACCTTTGCACAGTTTCTGGATATAAACATAACTGAGTCTCTGGGTATCAATATCATCAAAAGAGCTCTTTATTTATAGCTTTTGGAGTCCTGAGACCATCCTTCTGAGGGGTACAGGGGCTCAAAGGGATGGACACTGAGGCTAGCAGGGTAACCAGTGGTAGCCTGTCACGTTTTCTTGGTGCTATAACACAGGTAGCATCTTTTTCCTCAGTTTATGGGAATTATTCTACTTTATAATAGATATTAGGACGTGTGAATAACACTAATCTGTCCCATTTATGTATTATTTAATTAATTATCCTTAGTAAATGTTCCCATTAATTTAATAATTATATAAATAGTCATTTTTACAGACATCCTGATGTCAGGTGAGTTCTCATTATGTATTAAATAACTGGAGTAAAGTCATGATATTGAATTTACTCCTTATTTTCGAGTTCCAGTTGATTTACTAAAATAATTACTTAAAAATATAATTCATGGGAATTCATGTAATATTGTTACATCATTAGTTTTCTTAGTATGTCACGAAAATATTGATGTCTAGGAATTCTCATAAGAGTATATTAAAGTGTTTTAATATATTTTTAGAAGTTTTCATTTTCTTATTTTCGACATTCTTGGTACTTTGAATTATATTTAATAAAAAATACATGGAAGGTTTATTTAAGTATTTTTATATAATATTATGTACTTTTAGAGTATCTACTATCCACGGGAAAATTTATTACATATGTAGAATGTTCCCGTGTGGGTTGTAGCATGTTTATGCAGTACCTAAGCCTCTCAGGCCACCTGTCACTCTGTCAACCCGTAGTCCCGCCGCTGCGTACTTGTCAGAGGCCCGGGGCTGCATACACAACCTTGACGTACTGAAAGGGCTGTATCTCAGCCGCGCGCGGGTGCATTGGCTGCCGCGGCTGCGTGCGGGAATTGTGACAAAACACATTTCTGTCCCTAACTCCTAAAATATACACAACACCTCAATTCTGACCGAATTTTAGGTGTGAAACCTATACTTGACAATGCATGTGAAATAGTTACTTGACCAAAAGCTCAATAGTGGAGCTGTAGTATTATGGTCTTTCTTTCCTTAATTATTTAGAAATATAAGGAGTTGGATTTCAAGGGTGGGGTCAGTGAATGACCCTAACTAATTTTGGGTGGAAAATTCATTTCTGTAATAATATCTATGTTTTTCCTACTCCTTCTTAGGTAAATTTTATTATTATTATTTTTATGTTATTTTTGTTATTTTTGCAGCTTGCTTTGCAATAGTAGCAAGCTGACAGACGGAATGACATGAGATGGCACTGCAAATGAACAAAAGTAGTAACAGGGGTGACAAAGCAGGAGGGCCTTAGTCCAAAGATGGAACTATAAAATTTGATGTGGCTTGATGATTTTGCAAGCTAGAAGAGTAGCATAACCAAGAATGGAAATCCAAGGGCTGAGATACCCAGGGATAGGTGGAGCAATGTCTAAATGGATGGTTGAACAACTGCAAGGTGTTGCAGGTATAGACTGAGTTGCCAAGATTGGAAGTTTAATGCACAAGCTGGAGGTAGTCAGTGGATCGCACTATTTATGGTGTGCTTTACTGTTTTTCATGCTTAAGACTGAGGTAAATGGTACTGATGAGAAGGGTATATCAAAAAATTGAGGAGACAATAACCCTTAACTCTGGAGCATCAAAATTATATATATATAAAATCTCCCTTTTCTTGGGAGGTGTCCCAAATTTGTCACCACAGCTACCCCTCCCAGTGCAGCAACTCCATATCTAAATTCTCCCATCACTTCCTTTGTCACCTCCTCCTCCTGCCTTGCATCCAGCTCTTCATTCAACTTTCTTACCTTGATAAATCATCATTTTCCCCTCTCCAATCATAACCAATCCTTTATTTCCTTATCCCTCATCACCTCACTGTTGCTGCCTTAATCTTACCACAATCTTATCACCTTCCTTGAAACTCATCAAAACATCTTCATCACCAATCATTGATTTACAAATACATCCAACTGGATCAATCATCAAAAGCTTATCTAGTAGTAAGATTAAGAACTGAGTCCCAAATTGTCATATTATTGTATATTGAACATCTTTCATTTAATCCTTCCTTCCTTAGTCTATCACACCTACAATTTCCATTTCCTTTCCTTTTTATTCTTTTCATCAGGGTCCTCAGACCCATTCCTTTGTCACCTTAAGTAAGATCCTTTGACAATCATTTTCTTTTTGCACTTGTCCTGATTTCCTTCCATTAGTTGAATGCTGGTATTACTTGCAATTTAGGCTATCAACTCTTCAGGTTTATAATTTTGGATTGGTGACCTCTGAAAATCTCTTTTATTTTTATTTGCTATTGTTTCAGAACAAAGTTTTTATTATAATTCTAATTCCATTTTTGGCTGAATACTTTTTTTTTGTCTCAATTTCAAATTATTGAAGTCTTATCCTGTGGCACAGATGTAGAATGTTTTTCATCATGCATCAAATCACATTCTTTACTCCTCATGGCTTAAATCTCAAAGTGTTTCCCTTCTAATAATTTTGAGGAATGTGGACCTTAAAGGTAGTATTTTAAATTGAGCTTGATTGATTGTGTTCAGATTGGGAATTGAGGTGATATTTGCCAAGATAGCTACAGGTGATTGATTCCTTAGGAAGAGTTATGGCCATTCCATGTGTGACCTTGATTTCTGACCCAGATAAATATTTTCTGCATTCAAAAATGATTTGAAAACAGTTCCCAGTCATTTTTGAATTCTCATTGAAAACTAACAAATCAAAAGGTTATACAGTTTCAAATGTTGGTCTTTAAATTCAAGATCAAGTTTACACCCATGAGCAGTTATAGTTTAAATTTTAAAGGTTTGGATCCATCAATTTTACAAAGGAAGCAGTTGAAAAATGGAAAAAGAATCTCATTTGAAACTGAAAAAATCTTTTATCATGAGGTTTTGCATGCCATCCATCACAGAAGTTCAATACTGAGATTTCCATGATATATGATATGTTTTGATTGCTCATCTTTTGAAATACTTGAGCAATTGTTCATTTGATTAGTTTTTTTAATCCATTGCACAGATTTCCCGCATTTAAAGAGCACCACATTTTTTCATTACAATTATCTTTAATCAATATTTTCTCCAAACTTTGGTCAATACACTACAGCCAATTATTTTTAATACATTCCCCAGATTTGCAATTTGATTCAAATTATTTCAAAAATATCACATTTTGTCATCTCAATTCCTTTTATTCAATCCATTTACCAAACTTGGTGGAAATACACCTGGGCCCATTTTTTAATCCATTCCCCAATTTCCCACTTGATTAAATTTTTTTAAACAATATCCCATTTCTCATGTTATTTTCTTTATCCAATCCATTCCCCAAATTTGGAGGCAATAAAATTTTCCAAAATGAGGTTCTGAAGTCTATACATCCTGAAACTTATTCATCTGAAATCTGTATTGTGTTTTAGTTACTCCTATATCAATAAATTTAGATTTATTTTTTGAGATAAATAGCAATGGCTCTTTATTGCAGTCACTTATAGAGTAAGGAAATAAATTAAGCAGGATAAAAAATTGTGGCAAATATTACAATTGGACAAGTCAGTGGGACAAGAATAGACAGCAGGCCTTTGATAGATGTGAAACATATGAAGGAGAGAGACTGGGTTTCAAGTTTACCTTGTACATCCTTGAGTCATGATTCTTACTGCACTGCCTGGATGACAGTAGATATTGCTCCTCCTGGATTGGCATGGGTCAACGGTGCAAGTTGTACCTTGAGTAAGTTTACAAACAGACAGGGAGTTTGGGTGATGTTGAGATGAGGGGTAAAAGGAAAAAAGGGGAAGTAGTAAGTAGAGTTGGTTGAGCTGGTGGTTAGGGGCAAGACTGGGTTTGGATCTGAGTGGCGTTGGACAGGTCTTTTTATAGTAAAGGAAGGGAGTCCGGTAGTGGAAGAATGAAGCTTGGGATGTTTTTGGTAGAGAGCCGTGTGAGGAATTGGTTGTGTGTGAAAGTTAGAGGAAAGGGGTGATCAAACCAAGTCATTCAAAGTGTGGGGATGACAAGTCGCATTAGAGTCTCATCATACTCTAACATTTTTAAGCTTGATCCTGATTTAACTGGAAATTAACAATGACATGTATTTTCTGGCTTAATCGTGATTTAATTTGAAAATTAAAAAGCAAATTCCACCCAAACCCCAAATTTTTCATTCCTAATCAAAATTATGAAATCCCAATCAGTCCCCAAATTTGGGGTAAATAATCGAGTCTTTGATCATGGGATGAAGTTCAAGGACTCACAGTCATGCATGTACCATCATACCTGCAAGCTGTTCCACTAGCTATGTGATTCTGTTGAAAAAACTATTTCAAATTAAACCAACCAGTGCCCTGGTAATTGTAATGGTGATACACAGCACATTCTATAGCCTACTGCAGGAGTGATGATGAGCCTGAAGTTTAAGCTAGGACAGTCAAACCTCCGATAACGGCAACTCTTGTGATGTCGGCGGATTCGGGTTTGCTTGAGTTTCAGTCAAGTTGCGGGTGGTTCGGAGTTCGGGGACTTCAATCTCCCCCGCGGGGTTGCTCTGCTACTCACCAAGCTCTGGATGCACCAGTCAGCCTTGAGTAAGACTTCGCCAGCATATGACGAGCCACCCACCCAACCTCTGTTCCATCAGATTAGCTTGCCGCAAGGTCATTCGAAGTGAGTCGGAGGCATAGCGCTGAACTTCGCCGCAAAACCTTATCTCGAAGCTTGTCGTAAGTTTGAGGAAGATACCTTTCGCCATGACCAGTGGGGAATGGGACTTTCGCTTGACTGTCGCAATATCGGACATGGTTCACTGATACTGTCGCTTTGGTTTTTGAAATTCGCATCTTTTGGATAGGGACCCCCGTGTTTCGGACTTCGGTTAGGCTAGATCTTGCAGACAAAATTCTTACTAGTAACAATTGATCGGTGGGTCCTCTGTATAACTGTACGTGCTGTGGTATGAACTTGGCCGATCATCAGAGCAAAGACAATCGAGACTTCTCGAACGGTTGAATACTGCAACGTGCACCGTAGGTTGAACCAGGTTGTTTTAGTTCCGCAGAGAAGGAGAGTCGCCTGATTAAGACGTAACGTACACTCATCCGAGAGGAAATCTAAGGAAAGCCCTCTACCAACAATGTCTGAATCCCCAGTTGCGTCTAGCAAAGTGGAAGCTCCCAAAGTGAGTCTTATTGAGAAAAAAAATGAATTTTGAATAAAACTAGTTTGCTATGCTAATCGCTGGTCGTGGACTTGTAGGCCGTCATCAAGGCTGCCGATATGTCGGAAAAACTCCAACAGGCAGCGGTCGACGTAGCCTTAGAAGCGCTAGAGAAATGGAACATTGAAAAAGATGTCTGTGATCTTCTTACTTGCCTGCTATCTCAAAACATCGACCCGCATCCAACTTTTCTTTTTTTGTCAGAGGGTCTGATCGAATTCCTATAACTTTGCTGTATTGAATTGGCGATCTCCTAGATAGCTGCTTATATCAAGCGCGAGTTTGACCAACGGCACGGTGGTACATGGCATGGTAGGTCTTCCTTCGTAGCGTTCGATGTATTATTTAGCCTTAGAAAAAGTTGTATTCCTCATTAGTAGCTGGGACTAAGTACTTTCTGTGATTTCTCTTTGAAGTGGTCGTAGGTCGAAACTTTGGTAGTTACGTCACTCATGGTGAATCATTCAGTTGCTTACCTGACCCCTCTTTTCACTGACATTCCTGGATCCCTTTGCTTTGTGGGCTGTCGAGGCTTCATCACTAATCAATCAAACGGTCTTCTGTCACGCACATGCTCATTACAGAGACTGGTCACTTCATTTACTTTTACATGGGTCAAATAGCAATTGTTGGTTTTTATTTTTCCTGTTGCTTTCAAGTCTGGCAGAAGCACCGTGGACCTTCTTGGCTGATTTGCCATGATCAACACGGGTATCTATTTAAATATTTAGCTGCTGTTTAAAAGTGGAAATTAATTCAACTTCGGGTAGCTTTTGGGCCATTTGGTTTTGATGTTATACCCTTGTCGGAAGGACACGAAATATCATCAAATCTTACTCGCATCCGGGCTCCCTTGATCTTTGCACTCCACCAGATATTCAGCAGAAGCCATCAAGCAATTCGCTCCACCCTCCCCCTTCACCTTCCAACAGCTAGGGTGACTGTTTTGAAAACCAAATCGCTTGAATCCAATGATTGGGTGGTTTTTGAATGCTGTACAAGGAATCGATTGCATTTCGTTGGGTCTTTAAATCATGCGTGCTCGTTTTTCTTGTTAATGATCATGAATTTCTCTCCAAAGTTTACTTAGCTTCTGGTTCTTCAAGATCGGCGTAGTTTTGGGTAGGATTTGACGGCCTGAAGTTGATTTCTATAGTATCTCCTGCCCCTTCAAAATTGGATTTTTATTTATTATTGCATGCTTCTCCTAGAGTTCTCTGCTTTTTTAAGGGCGGTTGTTATTTTCGAAGTTGAATTTGAACTTAGTTGCCTGCAGAGAGGAAATTTTATTTCTGCTACAATTTCATAATGTTCTGGCGTTGCCTTCTGTTTCCTTAAGAAGTTGTGTTAGTTTGAGTTTCCTCCATGTGAATTAGGCTGTTCTTGGAAAAAGGCTAGGGTTTATGGTTTAGTCATGAACAAACATAAGTAGAAGATGCTTCATTGGTACTCATGCTTCACATGAGACTGCAGTTGACCAATCTTTGTATTATAGAATGATAAGAATTATCATTATTCTGAAATATTAGGGTCAGGAGCATTTGGGAAAACTTGAGGGCAATTGATTGACTCAACTGGAAAATACTGTGGTACCATCAGAAATCCCTTGGCTTGGAAGCACAGATGGCACACAGTTGATGCAACTACTTCAATTTTGATAGATCCTATTGTGAGGGTACTGAAGTACCTCCAAATTTGTCTTCATTACTTTCAGGGAAGCTGATAGTTGCTGCTGTATACATCTTTTTCATTGAATATAAATGATATTCTGTTTCAAAAATTGCCTGATTATCTGTATCATAGCTGGAACTTCACAAGTTTATCACTTAAACCAGATTATTACAAGAATTTTTAAAGAAAGGTTGTTTGTAATAATTAGAAACATCACATACAGGCAATTCCAAACGTAATAATTTACCAAAAGAGGAAGATCAAAAACTATGATCAAAGAAAAGAACTCTCCCTACCTCCAAAAAAGGTGAGAGTAATCATTTTGAACCAATTGCCTTCAACCTGTAAGTATCAATTCTAAGCTTTCCAAATTAATCACAGGCCTGCAAGATTTGGTAAATTGAGAGGGAGAATGAAATACCATTTTATTTGAGGAGAGAATAAGCAAAGGTTCCAATATGTATGATTGAATTTCACCATTAATTGGCTCCAAGTATCTTCACTAAGGGAATGAGACAACACCAAGGGTAAAAAATTCTGAAATACTCAATTTTGATTTCTGAAGTCTTGAAATTTTGGATGAATTTTGAGATACCAGTCCCCCCCACAGCCCCCAAAAATGAAAACAAAATACATAAAAAATCAAACCAAATCCAAAAATACCCAAATTTATGAAGGCTTTTAACTTTTTCATGCCCCCAATCCTTTTTGTGCCTGGTTTTGAAATCCCCACAACATCCCACAACATCCCCAATCCATGGAGTAATCCTTGATTTCACTCAGTTTGGTGGGGTGGTCAAAAAAAACAGGCACCTAGACAGGCATCTAAAACCTCTGTAAAGGAAATATGAGAGTTGTTTCCCAATTTAAACACCTTCAAAATTACACTCAAACAATTGAAAAAAAAACTTCTTAATTTCTCAAATGTTTTCACATTTGCAAAAATTTCATTTTTATGATTTTGGAAAATCTGAGGAGACAATAAGTTTCCAAATGTGACAGGAAATTCAAATATAATTGGTTTAAATTTTTACTAATTCACTAGATTATTCCCCCCAAATTTTGGGACTGATTGGACTTTAATAATTAGGATGGAATGTGGGTTGATTGGAAAAATGAGAAAAATAAATAAAAAATTGAATTTTCCATTAAATCATGTTTAAGCTATTGTCACTTTATTGATTTAAGAAGTCAAACAAAATATACATTTCAAGCACATCAGTTTATGGGATTTAATTTGGGAACTGATATAATATTTGAGAGCTGATTGGAAGACAATTTTCAATTTTCAAATTAAATCATGATTAAGTCAAAAAATACATGTCATTTTTAATTTTCAAGAACATCAGCATTACACTAAACAAAACATGGCAATAACTTGATGTAGGAGTAACTAAAACACAATATAAATTTTGAATTAATCAATTTCTGGGATGCATAGCATTCAAAACATCATTGTAAACAATGTTATCAGTTTCAAATAAAATTTGGTTTTCAGCTCTGTGTGTGACCACTACCTTTGTTGAGAGGCTGGACCTGCTCCTTGAAAATGCTAGATATAACTGACCATGGCTGAACACTGGATCTTGCAGATATAGACCAACATTGGAAATTTTCTGACCTTGAGATTTTTTTATTGTCAATGAGAAAGCCAAATTTACTGGAAAATGTTTGCAAATCAGCTTGAAAGGGAGGCCATTTTAATCATGGTAAGTAACCAAGGGGATGCGGGGAATGGCAACCAGGCTTCCTATTGAACCACCAGTTTCAATCTTTGCAACTATAAAATTCCTGGCCAATCTGACAACAATCAAGCAAGTTCCATTTCAAAGTCCAATTTCACAGTCCATGTTTCTCTAAATAATTATAGAGGCACCCACTTTCAAAGTTAAGCTATGAGCAGTAAAGTTGGGAAGAAATAATGTTTTGAGGAACTCTTTTTGGTATAGATTTTTGGGTATCATCTTCAAAAGAGTCATGGCTGTAATAAGTCTTCATAGCTTGATTTTCTTCATTCTCATGGAGAGAATACAATATCAAGTTATTTATGTTGTAAACTGCTGTATTTTTGCAACATAAAATGACACGGCCATGAGATAACCATCTTCAAGGTAGCTATTGCAGAAGTTTGGAAAAAAATGCTGATTAATCTGCCCAAAGCTTCATCTTCACTATAACCATGAATGATCATGTGATTAGGAAGCAAAATTCTGTTCAAACCCTGTGTTTTATTCCAACCATCTCCAAAATTGAGTAAGAAATCCTGGCAATCAGGATCCCCTGCAGCAAGAATATTTGAATTAAGGTGAAAAACCTGTAAATTTCTCCAGCAAGAAGATTTGAAAAAAATTGCATCAACAATTTGGGTATGTGTACCTTTTTGAAACACAGGTGAAATTTTCCTGAAGTATGTCATCACCAAGAACCATTGCTTTTCCTCAAAAAGTTATGTTAGAATACATGAGGTCTTGAACTAGCCTTTCAACCAACTCCAGAGAATGCCTATGGATCATAGTTGCTTCATCCCAGCTTATCAAAGAAGCCTTTTTGAGAGCTTCACCCTTTTGAGATTTCTTTGATACTCTTTATACAGAGGAGTGTTTTAACCTCAAGGGAATTCCAAAGGTGAGATGAGCTGTTCTTCAATTTTTTAAATTCATAGCAGCTGTTCCACTAACAGCACATTCCATAGCTATTCCTCCAGAGGATCTGATAGAGGCCAGCAAGGATTTATATAGGAAGGTTTTTTCAGATCCACCAGGTCCATCAATAAATAAGTAAGAGGGGTGAGAGGAATTGCATGCATAAATTATCTGATCAAATATTTGCTTCTGTCTATGATTCAGAAGAGAAATGTCTTGCAAGTCTTATTCATTTATTACAGGAGTTTGTTTTTCCTCAAGTATCCAGTTCCTGTTGTTCCTTGGTTCCTCCACTGATTGATCAATTCTTAGAAGCTCAGGAAAGGCTTATTCAACACTTGTTCCACAATTTTGAAATAAAATAGGGGTTATGGACTTTGATATTTAATTGGTGAGAACTCTTTGATCTGTGATTCCAGTACAAATTAAATCATCAACCATCAAATTGAAAGAAAAATTCCATAGGTGTTGTGGGTTTGAAGGCTGAAAAAGTGCTATCGGCATTCCAAACAACCTCCTTAGCTGAGAAGGTCCAAGAGATTCTACAGCTTCTTTCATTGTTCTTTACAAATGATGATAATCCTCAAGTAGACCCTTTGCCAAGGGAGCCTCTCTGAAATTTGTATAAGAGATTCCATTTACCTGCTTTAGGTGATTGAAAGAGTTTGAAACAACACAATTATTTAACAAAATATGAGATACCACCTCTCAGAATCAGCAGGATAAATAGTATAAATCCTTCCAATTCAAAAACCTCTCTGTCTTGGCCTCCATTCTTTTCTATGGGGATGCAATATGAAACTTTGTGGAAAATGAGAATATTTGATGGTCCTTGCCAAAGGGCCAATTTGGTTTCTTTTGAAATATTCTGTCAAAATAGTTTTAGAATGGTTTGATATTTGAAACACTTCATCCAAGGCTTCATCAGGTTCAAAAACCACATATTTTTGGTCAGGCAGGTAAATGTCCAGTTTTATAACAGCAGGTGAGATAGCAGACAATTTAAAGGAAAAAAATTCTGCAGCATGCCTCAGGTGCAGAAAACCATCTTGAATCTCTAAAATGATTGATTTCATTCCAGCTTTGACCAACCTCCACATTGACACGGTCATGGCACTTATAGAAAATATTTGTACAGATATTTGACAGCTGAGATACCTGCACATAATTCTACATTGATGTGGCATTGATACTTTGCCAAGAGATATGGAATTTAAGGCACAACTCAGGATTTATCAATGAGAGACCATCTTTTTTTTTGGGAGAGAGATATTGTAGAGCCATCTTGGCGTATTTAATAGACAGGATAAGAACTTTCACCCATGATGGTTTTGGGGCAGAAGGCTTTTGAGTATCTTTTATTGCATGTACCATTATCCATGCAAGGTGATTCAAGGTTAAAAATACCACATGTTCCATGTATCATGTGTCTCTTTACTTTTTGAAAAAGATGAGGCTGAGTGCTTTCATTAGGAATCTCTGAACAAACAATCATGTCAATGTGTCCAGCTTTTCTGGGCTTGTGGTCATGATACAGGATCACCAAGATGTGAGCATTTGGAAGCCCTCTCTTCTGGAATTATATGAAATGAATGCATCACATTGTGGTTCCAAAGATTCCATCCTTAAATATTTCATCACAGATACTTTTCAATTTTGAGTTGAAAACATGCATTAAAATATCCGACCTTTCCTGTGCTGTTTACCTGAAAAAAGATTATTTAGAATTTCTGGCCATGCTGAGTTACATATGAATGTTATAAAAACATCAGGCCTTCCCATATGATGAACCATAGCCATAGCATCTTGATATGCAGCCTTCATGTCCCTTGGGCCACCTATAAATGATTTAGGAAGGATAAAACAACAACCTAAGAATAAAAAAAAAGAAGTTATGCATAAGTATTGGTAGAATATAGAAATAATTCTCACAAAGAAAATTGCAGAGAAACCAACTCACCTGTTACCTGACCCAACTCAACCCCATGGTTTATTGAATCCACAACACCATAGAACTGCTCAACCCTTAGATTATTTTGTCAAATATAGGATAACTCTCTGTCTCAATTTTTATGTATTGGTCAACACAACATTGTTGGAACAGTCAACCACCACAGTGCAAAAGGGGGTAATTAGAATGACAATATGCCAGAAAATTCAACTAATAATTTATGGAAGTGAAACTATGCTTTCCTGGTTCATCTTTCAATTCTGGAAACAAACCATATTCACAACAAGGATGAAAAAGAACATTGTGAAGAGGGTCATGCAATTTTCTCAGTTCACTAATTCTTCTGAGGGAGCTATCTAAGTTAAAACTGTGAGAAATATCTTTATTGACAAACCAGCAAGACTGTAACTGAGATGCCCGGATCAATTATTGTTGAGTGACTGGATGAGAGAGGGGCATTATTTTCTGGACAGAAGATGATGTTTCTGATTGAGAAAACGTTGACTTGAGTTGAACCTCCTGGAGTGTTTTGGTTGGAATAGGTTGATCTTACCAGTTAGACGTAGGATGGGTTGACTGGTAGAGGGTCCTTGGTTGTGATTGGTGGTGACAAGTTCAAAATGATGCCTTTTGACCATGGTGAGATGAGAGTGAATGAGAGATGGGAAACAAAGAAAATAATAAGATCAAAAAAAGATGAAAGAGACAAGAACAACTAGAGACAGGTTTAAGTAGAGCTTCATCCTAACTGAAGTGTCCGCAGTGGTGAATATATCCGCGGGATGATCCGTTTCCCACTCCTCTGTAGAGGAGGTGTCACTCTCTTAGCTCTACATAAGTGACTGATCAAAAATTTCTATGGGTAAATTGAGAAGGATCATTACCTGTGTGCAATTCAAATCCATCATGAAAGGTTCAATTTCATGATCTGAAAATAAAAAAATAGGAAAAACCATTCCTTGTATCCATATTGCATCTATTTGGTCTCCAGTTGGTAGTTTTTAAACTCTTTGATCCATATTTTGTGAAGATGGATCAGCAATCCTGATGAATTTATTTGGAAAAACCTCAGGAGAAACTCTTTGAAACATATTTATCAAACTTTTATGTTGGTGTAAAATCTCTTGAATGATGATAAAGAAATCCTGTGTCACATGTGAGCCCCATCTGTGCCAATTGTGAAATTCATTTTCCCTGTCATATATATACACTTGGAGGAATGATGGGTTATTTCTAAAAATGGGATTGAGACTACCAATATTATGATGAATAGTTCCATTCACCCTAAAAATTTATATTCCCTTTCTTTGGAAACTGAGGGCATTGCAAGTATTTTTGTCAGCCTCCTGGATGCCAAAACACTTGCCATCCTTTAGCTAAAAGAGGTGATGAAATGAATAATAAATATATTATTCAATAAATGCAGCAAAAATCCATAAAATATTTGGATAGTGCTATTGAAAGGTTGATTGCTTTGGTTATGATTTAATATTATTAATCAATATTAATAAATTGATTATTAAATGATTTAATAGAGGGGCCACAATAATATTGGGGATCTTTAACACCTCTCTTCAGGGAATTCACTTTGACAACATCTAGACCTGGTTACTTTGGAACCTTTAATTTATATTAAGGAGATATTGCCCAAAGATGATATATATAAAATAAATGATGGAGTGGCAGGGCTTTGTAACAAATCTGAAAGAAAAGGAAAAGGATAATGAAACTCAATGGTATGCTATTGGATCCTTTAGTACCTGTTTTGGGATGTGTACTGATGGGGTAAACCTGCTACTGGGGTAAAAAGGTTGTTCAGCAGTTTAAATTGATAAAAAAAGTTTTGGGATGGATATTATTGATCAGAATAAACCCATAAATCACTTACTTATCTCTTATAAGTATTTGATTACCTTGCCATGGTGTCTGGATGTAAATAAAACTGGGTCCCTGGGGTATCAATAAACTTGAAAGAGCTCTATATTTATAGCTTTTTGGGTCCCAATTCTGTCCTTCTGAGGGATACAGGGGCTCAAAGGGACGGGTGCTAAGGCTAGCAGGGTAACCAGTGGTAGCCTGTCATTTGGACTTGGTGCTGTAACACGGGTAACATCTAATTCCAGAGGGTAGGGGAATTATTCTACTTTTTATTGATATTTTGACATGTCAATAGCACTAATCTGTCCGCCTGATCATCATTTCATTAATTATCCTTAGTAAATGCTCCAAGGATATTAATATTTCTTCTTAGTGGAAATTCCTATGGTTAATCTGATGTCCAATGGGTTCTCATTATGTATTAGCTGATGGGAGTATAATCATAATGCTATTTTAACCCTTATTTTTGAAATTATGTTAATTTACTTGAAATAATTAATTAAAGATATATTCTATGGGAATATATGTAATATTTTTACATAATAAGTTCCCTCATTATGTCACGGAAATACCAATGTCTTGAAGTTCTTAAAATTGTATTTTCAAAGTATCAAAATTTTCTTTTTTAAACTGTAGTTATCTTATTTTCAAAATTTTTGGTATTTTTATTGTATTTTATAAAAAAATATGTAGAAAGTTTAGTTAAGTATTTTTATATAATTTTATGTATTTCTAGACTATTCAATCCACAGGGACATTTATTACATATGTAGTATGTCCCCATATTAGTTGTAGCACTTTTACGTGGTACCTTGGCTTCTCAAGCCATCTTTTGGTCTGTCAGTCTATATTCCCGCGGCTGCGTAGCTGTCAGAGGCCCAGGGCTGCGTACCCAGCTTGTCAGGGTAAGCGGACAGGGTGGTAGTGCTGCTGCTCAGCCGCGCGCAGATGAATTGTTTGCCGTGGTTGCGTGCAGGAATTGTGAAAAATCACATTCCCGCCCGTAACTCCTCAAAATCACAGAATTCTTGGATTCTGACACAAAATTCACTGTTCAACCTATACGTGGGGTTTCATTTGAAATATTAAAATGGTTAACATCCCAAGGCTGCTTCTCTTTATCAAGTTTCATAAAATTTTTAAAAATATAAGCAGTGGGAATTTGAGGTAGGTGTCAGTCAGTGAGCCTACCTTAAATTTTATGTAGAATCATAATTTGAAATAATATTTTTTTAATAAAATTTCTCCTTTACTATTTTATTTATTTATTTATGTTATTTTGTTACTTTTGCACCTTTCTCTGAAATAGTAGCAAGCTGACATTTTTGGTTAAGACCAATTGATGTTAAGGCAAAATTGGATTTTATAAGTCTGACATTGGAGAGCAGTTGATTCTCATGGGAATGATGATCTCTAGTACAAATCTTGAAAATATGGAGAAAATCAAGTTGTGGTCTTGGCTGCTTTACTAAAACCTGTCCATTGATACAGCACAAGGAGCTTGCATCATTTTGGAAAAGGATTTCTTGGAAATGTTGTAATGAGCTAGTGAGTTGCAGAGTGTATAGTTCAAAAAGAGTTGGTTTCATCCACCCCCAGGCAAAAGGGTGGCTAATCTGTAATTGTTGAATGTTCTCTTCAGTTTAAACCATGATTGTATGGTTCCCCAATGTTATGAGCTCCATGGGATCACCTTGAAGAATAGTCTCTTGTGGTTGGCCTGGCAGGTATTCTTCAATTCCAAGAGATGCAGATTTTGGGGAACCATGATCAATTTCATATTTTAGTTGCTCAACAGGTTCATTAATGTGATGTTGATTCAGCTCCCAATGGTCCAAAGCAACATTGAGATCCTCATTTATGTGAAAGAAATGAGGGTGCTTTTCCTCAGAAATAGGAATTTTGGGATTTTGAGCAGTAGTATAAAAATTTTTTTGAGTAGGTGGAGGAAGTGCACTTTCATTTGGTAGATCATAGAATAAATCAGAATGGGTAATTGTGACAGAACCAACCCAGGTACTATAGGGAAATCTTAGATGATTGTGAGCGGAAAGGAAGAGACTGAGTGAAAGGGCAAGTGCAAGGTAGCAAGGCTAATTGAAAATTGCAAACTTATGATGGGGTGACTCATAAACCAGCAAGGGGGAGAAAGGTCCAATCAAAAGGAAACCAAAGCCAAGCCCAAGGTGATGAATTTATTTAGAAAGATGCAAGATCCTATGAAATTAAGCAACTGAGGAGACAATCTTCAGGAAGGAGATGCAGCCTTCATAAGGTAATCCAAAGGTGAATAGATAGAACCTGATAGATGAATGGCTACGGCTAGGAGGCAATGAGGCAATGAATGATATGAATGAAATGGGAAATGAAATAACAGTACAGTTGTTTCCAAGGCTGTAGCTTAGGTGCAAGACAATAGGATCTGAGCCTAAAAGGATGTAACGGATGGGAAAGGAAGGAATGAAATGTGAAAGAATGCAAATGTGAAGATGTAGTTTATGCAGGTTAAGGGACTAGTCCCTTTGCAAACTATACAGTTGGTGTGGCTATCTAGGCATGGGTGCAAACTAGTGTTAGTGCGTGAGCAAGAATGGAAGTCCAAGGATTGATGATAACCAGGGTAGATGGTCAAAGTTTAAATAGATGGTCAACCAGTATTTAGATTTAACTGCGAGATTTGCAAGTAGAAACTGAGTCAGTTGCCAAGATTGGAAGGTTTTTGTGAAAGCTGGAGGAGGTAAGCAGAAGGCACCATTGATGTTTTGCTTTGTTTGTGTCATGCTTATGGACTGAGGTTGATTTTACTGAGGAAAGGATATGTCAAAGTGAAGAAGACAATAACCCTTAAGCTTGAAGTGTGACAGTTTCCTGGTTATCAAGCTGCAAGCTCCTGCAAGCATTCAAATGATTTTCCCATCAATTTCAAAATTTGTTTTAGTTACTGTATACCCCTAATACTGCTATAGTTTATTGCTATTAAATGAATCTGTAATTTGAATATTTTCAGCTCTCTGATACCAGGAACTTTGCAGTCCTTTAGCTACAGAGAGTGATAAAAATGCTGGAGTAAAAATAATGCAAAAATAAACAATGAAAGAGCTCAAATAATAAATAATTCAAGAGCTGGTGCAATTTTTAATTGGTTTGGTTAGAAGGGTTTTCAACATTCAATAGAAAAAGGGGCCACAGTATTATACTACTGGGGATCTTCATAGACAGACAACCTCTCTTCAAGGAATGTCCTTAGGCAGTTTAAGAACCTTGGAATGAATGAAGGGTGCCTTATAAGGACTTATCCACTAGTATGACCAGGAGAAACAGCAAAATGGGCAAGTCAGCAAGGGAGAAACTTCCTATGAGCAATAATTCCACAGAAAGACTTCAAATATTCAGGTAAAGGGTTTCAGAGCAGTTCGGGTTGATGGCTTGACTATACCTCAATGGATCAGGTTGATTGTTTGAAGAAATAATAATAATATACAGACTAATTCATAAATCACTTGCTTATCTCCTTATAAGCACTTGATCAACAAGGAAACAGTCTCTGATTTATACTAATAATTCCTGGTAAAATGATAGGGAATAATGGATCCAAAGAGGTCTGTATAAATACCTCTTGGGGTGATAATGAGATTTTCAGGGCATGTAGAGAGGGTTCTGCTCATGGGCTGAGGCTGGTAGACCATTCAAGGAACATTTAGCACGTCCACTTGGTGCTTTAAATCAGCTGTCCTCAGATCTGCTGGATTTCTGTAATATTTTAGCCACGGGATCTGTTAATCTTTTAATGACCTGATTCTGTTCATTCTGCACCTATCCTTCACTTGTACTATTGATATTGGTTTAAACTAGAAAGATGTTGATATTCATTGATTTTGAATTATCTGATGAGCATTTAGGTAATTTTCAATAATTTTTACAGCCACTCTTTGTAGTGTTTTGTGGTCCTCAAAGATCAGGATCTGTCTGTTTTGTGGTAAACTTCAATATTGGATTTATTATTTAAAATATTTTTAAATTAATTATATAAGATTTTTATCAAGGTTTTAAGGTTTCTAGACCATTTGCAATGCATATGTAACCTTATTATATATTCAAAGTAGAACTTACTAGGTTGTAGCTCCTGTGAGCGGTACCTACTTCCAGATTTGTCACAAGGGATCCTGACACCAGGATCAGTCCATTCAGATGCGTGGGGTAGGATCCTGCAGCAGGAGGGTGCTGCGTAGGGGTTGTATAGGGATGCAGGGCTGCGCGCGAGAATTGTGACATAACACCTTTCCGTGTGTAACTCCTAAAATATACACAACACCTCAATTATGACTGAATTTTAGGTGTGAAACCTATATGTGATAATATATGTGAAATGTTAGCTTGGCCAAAAGGTGCCATATATGTTCCTTGACTTTTTGGTCAATTTGTATTTAATTATTTAAAATATGAAGGAGTCATATTTCAAGGGTGGGGTCAGTGAGTAACCCTACCTTATTTTGGGTGAAGAATCCATTCCTGCAATAATATTGATGGATTTCCAACTCCTTGATATTTTATTCATTTTATTTTAATTTTCATTTCATTTTCTGTTTTTGTTACTTTGACAGGTTGCTCTGTACATTGTAGCAAGCTGAAATTTCCCACCTCCAAGTCATGTCTATATCTGAATTTTTTTTGGGTCTAATTTCTTCTGCTGGCTCTGTAATTTTCCAGGTGTATAGGTCCATCTGGGATATTCTGCTCAGGCAACAACTCATCCTTATCAGCTGAATCTCCTTTATACCTGACCAGGTAAAGTCTGACATCTTTTCCATTGATCATTTATTTCTTATCCTTGAGGATCTTGCTGAATTTACCTTTGCCTTTTTCAGGATCATCTGTGACAGCTATCTCTGGTGAAGGAGTATGTTCTCATTCTCTAGGATGGTAGTGTTTGATGAGACTCACTGGGAATACGGGGTGTTTCCTGGAAAAGTTCATCATTGAGATTTAATTCTACAGAATTATTACCATGTAGCTTTTTGATGGTAAAGGGCACAACAAAAGCAGTTCTGAGCTTCCTGTTTCCAGCTAGGTCAGTAAAGTTGGTGGTGGAAACCAAGACTTGATCACCAATTTTGAAATTGGGTTCTTTGTGATTTTTATCCAATCTCTGTTGGTTGTATTCAAAAGCATCTTGAACACACTTAGCAGCAATTTTGTTGGCTACATCTATCATTTTCTTGAAATCAAGTGATTTTGGATGAATGTTTGTTAACTGCTGGTTGAGTTTATCCTTGGGTAACTTAGGAATCATCCTTTTTCTAGTATACAGGGTTCCTCCTTAGTAGTAGAGTGTTTGCTACTATTATAAGCCGTTTCTAGTGCTGGTAGAAGGCTAACCCAAACATGGCAGTAACCATCAGTATTCTTGTATTCTAGACAAAAGAAACAGAACCTTCTAAGCATATCTTCTAAGGTCTCGATCATCATTTCAGCTAGTCCATCTGTCTGGGGATGATAAGCTGTAGAGAAGGCTAAGGTAGTTCCTAACATTTCATGGAGATTTCTCCAAAATTCAGAGGCAATCTTTGGATCCCTATCACCAATAATTATTCTAGGAACTCCTATGTCAGCTATGAGTTTGTTCCAGAATAGCAGTGCTACTTTCATGGCAGTATCATCCTTATGGTTAGGTAGAAAATTTGCTTCCTTGGAAAAACTATCTAATATGACTAGGACTGAGTTATACGAATAAGCTCCTTCAGGAGGTAGTCCGGTTAAAAATTCCATGTTGATAATTTCCCACCTCTTCTTGGGTTCTGTAATATTTTGAAGGAGACCAAACCTCTTCCCAGTAGCTCAATTAGACTTCTGGCAAGTTTAACATCTAGAGACATACTGGATTGTGAAGTCTCTCCAACTGATCCACCAATTGGTTTGTTTGACTTTATCCAGAGTTCTATCAGTAGATAAATGACCAGAAACCCAGTTGTCAGGACACTCAGCTAAGACAAGTTTCATGTGATCTTCTTTGGTCAGGAGTATGACACTAGAATTTTGATTCCTGTAGTATACCAGACCATCCAATATGTTGAACCTTCCAGCTTTGTAAGGCTTTATGTGAGGTTCAGGTAAACTGCTAACTAGTTCAGATGGTGGTGAAGTACTTTCCATAATAGTGCTTAGAGTCTTCAGGTCAGAGCTGTAAGCTTCTTTTATTGAGTTGAAAAGGGATTCATCCAGTTCAAAAGTGTGGATAACTAGAATGGGAGCTTCAAAATTCAGCATATCAATGTTTATTACAGGAAATATATCATTGTCATCTGGATCATGAGCAGGATTTCTTGGATAATTGGCAATAAAGTTCTGCTTAAAATATCATAATTCTGATGCTTAGCTCCAGCTTGATGAGCTATGGTAATCTGGCCTCTATATTGGTGTAAGGCTATCTGCCACCTTAACATGTGCCTACTAGGAGTCTTCATATTCATTAGATTCCTGACAGCATTGAAGTGTCAGCTTACTGATACCAGGAACTTTGACTTCCTTTAGCCACAGCAAGTGATGTTGGTGTTGGAATAATAATAATTCCAATAAAATTATGTAAAATGCTCAAATGGTTGATTTAGAAGCAAGTGCAAAGTTTGAGTGGTTTTGTTGGATTAAATTGATTTAAATACATTTTTCAAGAGGGGCCACAGTTTAGGCAAACAGGGGATCTTTACTGGATAACAACCTCTCCTCAGGGGCTCTTTTGAACCATGTAAAGATCTTGGGACAATGAGGACCTAAGTGATTACTCAAAAGGGGTTTACTCAAGGCGATTGGGCAGACTAGCTGACTCACAGAACTTATTCCTGGAGGCAAGGAGGAGATAACTTACTAATTTAAGCAGAAACTCCAAGGAACTTGCAGAAATTCATGGTTGAAAGGGTCTCAGGACAATTGTTGGGGATATTGCTGATATTGTCCAATGGAATTAACCATGGGTTTAGAATTGATAGTTATAATATAAGACTGAGGCCATAAATCACTTGTTTATCTTGAATAAACAATTGATCATGGATGGCAAGGGGTCTGGATTGATTCCTTAAAAATTACTGGGGTTTAAACCATCTAAAAGGGGCTGTTTATATACCTTTCTGGGGTAATAAGATCTTCTCAGGGCACATAGAGAGGGTGGTGCCTGTGTGCTGAGGCTGGCAGAATAAGGGGGGCTAGTTTGGCACGTAGTCTTGGTGCTTTCAACTGGCTAGCCTTGCCTGTGTCATATTTCTATGTGAAATAATTGTCAGAAGGAATTGAAATATTAATTTGTTATTTTTATGGTTCAGACATATTTCCTTATTTTGTATTACTTTCTTTTGAGTGGAATGGGTAGAAGTGGGTATTTGTAGATTTTAAGCCATCTTCTGCAAATTTTGGTTATTTTTAATAATTTTTTTGGTAGACTTCTTGGTGTGTTTTGTGGTTCATAAAGATTTGGCAATCTAATTTATGTGACAAACTTCATTATTGTTTCTCACAATTTATTTGCTTTAATGTTTTGATTTTCATATTTTTATTCAATTTTCTTAGGTTTCAAACATCTCCCTATCCGTCAGTCAACTTTTTACATATGCGTGATGTATGCATGCAAGTTGTTGCATGTTCCTGCAATACTTGGCTGTTGGAATTAGCACAACTGATGTTGAAGCGCGCAGGCTTGACATCTTCTTGCAGGAATCCAGCATCAGTCATTTTGCATAGGGGTTTCTTGACATGCGCCTACATACTGGGATCCTCAAGTCTCCAACCATTCTAGACTTATCATTGTTCCAAGCTATGATTACTGGAGCAGTAATGTAAACTTCTTCATTATTTCCTACTTTCCTTAAAATTTTTAGGTCAATTAACTCTTGGATATGAGTTTCTAGAGCTGCTCTTGATTTTGGACTAAAAGGGTAGGCTGGTCTACTGGATTGGGAGGGTAAGGAGGTTAAATGGTCAAGTTTAGAATCATGTCAGGTCCTTTGATGTTACCAATGGGGTGGTCAATGGTACAGAAAGCATTCTGGTTTTCAAAGAAAACTTGTAGAATATCCCGTTTTTGGTCTTCACTGAGCAGAGAAATCAAAGCTGCTTGGGAAAAGTATTCTTGTTTAAAGGTTTCCAGGTATTTCTCATAGGTTGAATCAGAAGTTTGAGCATAGACATGGAATATTTGGAACTTCTTGTTCCAGTCTCCTCCTATAGTAAAGTATCTACATTTACTTTGGAATACATCTATACCATAAAAGAAAAGAGAATCATTTCCTTGAATGAAATAATCACATACTCCATTTTGAAGCACAAGAAATTCAATTTTCGGTTTGAGTGATCCTTTAGAGTGAGGGAGTATGATATCAGAAGTCCATACTCCAATACCATTGAGGGAAGAGTTACAACAGCTAAACTTAGCCTGAGGTACTGGTAATAAGCTCATTCTCCAATTTGGATCCTGCTTTTCCAGATAAGTTGAACCAACACAAGAGAAAAACGCTCTACTATCTCAGAGTAAACTCACTGGGTAACCTTGGATTAATCCAGTAGCATAGCAGGTTTTTCCAGAAGTGTAAATTTCACCGGAAGAAGGTTTAAGGGTCAAGGTTTTAGCTTCAGAGACATGGTGAATCTTCATATTGGGATTCCATTTTTGTGGTAAATTGGAATTGTTGTTCACAGAGTTTATGTCCAGGGAAGATTCTATACTTGCTTCAATGACATTGATGGGGTAAGTAATCATTAATTGACACTCAGAGAGTGATCAATCAGTGTCATCAAATTGGGGATCAGGATTATTATCATACTCTTCTCCCTCAATAGCATTAATCCTTCTTCCGGGTTGAGGACAGTCAGGTCTTACATGTCCTGTCTTGTTGCAATTACAGCATACCTTTTCCTTTGTCTCTGGAGTCTTCTTGAATTCCAAACTGGTGGGATTAGGGTCAGGGTAATCTTTGGTACTAACAGCATATTCATCCTTAATCCTAATATTCTGTTCCCTGGGTCTATTGACTTTCTTTTCAAGAACATTCATATCAATAGGTTCTTCTAATACCCCTTTCAACGTAGAGAGGTCAGAGTTCATGGGAACCCTGCACCTTACACTATGGTTGATTTTTACGGGATATAAGTTGAGAATTCTCTCGTTAACTTCTTTTTTATCAGCATTGGGGCAAAAGCAATCCAGCCTCTTTTTCTGATCAAGACACCATTTTTGAGGTTTGTCCTTGGATTGATCAAACTCAGAAGTTTCAAAAGTCTTCATCATATTTCTTTTCCAAATCCTGGTACCAAATTTTTCTTTGATCAATCCTTTCCATGAATTACAGGACTGTCACGACTGCCCCTGGCGGGCAAGGGGCTGAAGGCACAGGCACTACTACTCATAAAACTCAAGGATAATTTTTTGGAATTGCAAAGAAGAAGATGAGAGGAGGAGTACAAGTGATGAGAAGATCTAAGGATGGAATTGAGAAGTCCAGGAGGAGGTTGTTGAATAAGTGATTGTTGAATCCTATAAGAGTAACACCAGGAAGAGAAAAGGTGATGTGAGTAAAGCAGGCTGGGTGCAGGTTGTCTTGTGCTGGGATGACACCTACTGGCAGAGGGACTAACCAGTAAGAAGGTAAGAAGTAGTATACTAATTCCTTGGGGTAAACTAGTCCAGGAGGGAAGGAGAGGCCAGTATATGTGAGAGCTCAGAAGGAGGCCTTGAGGGATGAGTGGCTGGTGTTGCAGGTTGGAGTTCCACCCCATGGTATTGCATGTTCAGCCACTCATCCCTCTGCATGTTGACTGATTGGGCTGGAGGCTGTAGTTGACTAATTGGGTGATGGGCCTATCCAGAAAGGTTTGAAATGTACTGATCTGGAGTCCTGGAAGTATGGGTTGAACAGACAGTGGAGAGTATGTACCATGTATTTCCTATGTGTAATATGTGCTAACTCATATAAAAATTGGGTTGAGGAGAGATGGAGGATGTACCAAGCCATGAAGAGAGGGAGAGATCCTGAGAAGGTTGACTGAATCACATGACACAGTGGTGAGGTTTACATGGAAATAGAGCTTATAACATACAGGGAGAGGGTGAAACTGGTGGAAGAGGTTGGATTGCTTTAGGTGAAGGAGTTTCAGAACTGCGGTTATGACAAGGAAAAACATCCAAATTCTTCCCTCTTGTTAATAAACCAATCAAGAGCCACTCCTTCAAAAAATATTGGTAATCTTACCACAGCTATGGTATCAGGGAGTTCATAAGATGCAAGAGTGTAATCAATAGACTGAATGAGACTGACATGATTGTATTATCCTTCTCCTGATAATTTAGGCCATTCAGTAATGGGAGGAAGTAAATTTAAAGGTTGTTCTACTTCAGGTGTAGGACTAGGGCTGAAAGATTCATTCCTAGCTGTTCTCAATCTAGAGGGGATACTAGGATTACTGGTGAATCTAGTAGGTAAAGCTTCTTCCAAGCCATCAACTTGAGGTTTAGCTAAATTGATTTTAAGATCTCTGAGATCATTCTTGATCATACCAAGTTCCAAGTCAAGTTTGTTACTTGAAAAAAAAATCATTGATTACCTGAGTTTAAGGAGTATGACTTATTCTCCTAACTTCTTCCTTGATATAATTCATTTAGGAAACAATTTCTTCTTGTATAGTGGATTTGAACACTGCTAATGTGTTTAATTAGATCCACTTCCCTCAAGCTTATATTATCCTTTATTCTTTTTAATTCTAGCTAATCAATTTTAGTTAGGGCAGTTTGAGTGTGTATCACTTTGTTGAGTTCAGATTAAACTTATCCAATTGCTCATAGACTTTATCAAAAAAATTTCTAATAACAGTAAAATTGTGAGACACATTTATAAAAAAGAGGTTGAAAGCTTCTAAATCTAATTTTGGTACATTTTCTTCCACTTATGGGCTAAGGATATTATTCTGTCCCAATCTTTTGGGTTCCTTAACTTCTGATGGGCTGAGGATCTCTTCTTTTTGGTATCCTTTCCCTTTAAGAAAGCTAACTGGTCCCAAGGATTCCAACTCTGCATGTCACCTTCTACTTCCCTCCTTGGGATCAATTTTTGAAGAGAAATCTGTGACTTCTTTGCCAGAGATATGGCTTTTCTCATACCTGGATGATCCTTCTGGGTCTGAGGCAAGTTTGAATTGTTCCCAATAACTCATGTGTTCTTTCACTAATAATTTGACTGTGTCCCCTTGGTAGAGTCCCACTGGTGTGGTGTAGGTAGACCTTTATCCTCCTGGGATAAGATGTTGGGTGAGCAAAGGCTCTCCAACATTGAGTTTGTCAATTTGGCGGCTGCTGTTTTGGCCATTGTTGTCCTGCGTAACGCTATGGTCACTGGCTCAAGCCCTTTGATTGGGATTGAAACTGGAGTCCTTTCAGGCGTGGGTTCCTCCGGGAAGAGATCCATAGAATGGTGCTTTAATGGTTGCATGGGTGTTTCACCTATTTTGGTACATAGCATAAACAAAATGTATAAGTCCTTTTGCAGAAACTTTGAAAAAAAAATAAATAAAAAATAAAAAAATAAAATTTTTCAAGTATTTTTACTTTTAATATTTATTTTTATATAATTTTTAACTGAATTAAAGTTAATCTCAACAGTACCAAAGCTTGGTTGGGGTCAACACTGTCCTTGGGGGGTATTCCAATGGGATCTGAGTGGGTTCCAATCAGATCCTAGGATAAATCCAAGGTCAAATACGTTAGCACACTGTCTGGGACATCCTCAAGAAGATCCTTTTCAATGAGGTCACCAAAAACCATTTCCACTAAGGTTGATAAAACAAGAAGTTATATGATTTTTGTATTTTTCAATAATTTTTATAATCATACATAAAAAAAGAAAAAAATAATCATAATGCTCACTTTTGTGATTTTTATTTTCAACTTCCTTGTTATTTTTTTTATAGATAGCAAGTTTTCTTTGATAGATTTTCCACTCCATGTTTTGCCTTAATAAAGAGTTTAAATTTATGACTCTTTCAAGCTCAAGTTCCTTGTTCTTTATAAACAGTTGCTTACAGTAAAGCAACCTTTCCTGTTGTTGCTCAAAAGTTATAATAATAGGCACAAAGTTACAGAGTCTTTCTTCTTTTTTCTGTTTAAGAAGGTTCAAATAATGATTGATGAATTCTCTGTTGGTCTTAAGATCCACTGGAATAATAAAAGAATCAAAAATAGTTTATCAGTTTGTTTACTTATTTTTTAAAAAAATAATTTTCCTGGTCCAAGGAATAAATAATTAAAAATAAATTATTTAAGGATAATTCCCAGCCAGAACCCAAGTTGTCAGCTCTCCAATACCAGGAAGCTTGCAGTCCTTTAGCTACAGAGAGTGATGAAAATGCTGGATGAATAATACTCCAAAAATAAACACTGAAAGATCTCAAATAATAAATAATTCAAGAGCTGTTGAAAGGTTGAATAGGTTTGGTGAGAAGGGTTTTCAATATTTAATAAAAAGAGGGGCCACAGTATTATACTACTGGGGAGCTTTATAGACAGACAACCTCTCTTCAAGGGGCCTCCTTAGGCAGTTTAAGAACCTTGGAGTTAATAATGGGTGCCTTATAAGGACTTATCCACTAGTATGGCCAGGAAAAACAGCACAATGGCCAAGTAAGGAAGGGAAAAACTTACTATGAGAAAAAATTCCACAGAAAGCCTGCAAAGATTCAGGTGAAGGGTTTCACAGCTGTTGGGGTTGATTGCTTGAATATACTTCAATGTATCAGGTTGATTGTTTTAAGAAATAATAATAATACTACAGACTAATTCATAAATTACATGCTCATTGCCTTAAAAGAGCTTGATAATAAATGACACTGTTCTAATTGATAATAATGATTCCCGGTAAACTGATGGGGAATAATGGATCCAAAAACGTCTGTATAAATACCTTTTGGGGTGATAATGAGATTTTCAGAGCACGTAGAGAGGTTTCTGTTCATGGGCTAAGGCTGGCAAGCCATTGAGGGCACATTTAGCACTTCCACTTGGTGCTTTCAATCAGCTTTCCTCAGATCTTCCGGATTTCCTTACTATTTTAGCCAAAGCATGTGTTAATCTGTTAAATGGAGTACTTCTGATCATTCTGAACTTATCCTTCATTTGTACTATTAATATCGGCTTAAAGTAGACTGATGTGGATATTGTTCAATTTCGCATTATATGATGAGCATGTAGGTATTTTTTAATAATCCTTACAGCCACTCCTTGTAGTGTTTTTTGGTCCTCAAAGATCAGGATCTTTCTGTTTTGTGGTAACCTTCAATATTTGATTTATTATTTAAAATATTTTTAAATTAATTATATAATATTTTTACAAAGGTTTTAAGGTTTTTAGACAATTTTCAATGCATATGTAACCTTTTTATATATTCCAGGTAGACCTTACTAGGTTGTAGCTCCTGTGAGCGGTACCTACTGTCAGATTTGTCACAAAGGATCCTGATGGGGGGATCAGTCCATTCAGATGCGTGGAGTAGGATCTGCTACGTGCGTGGCAAAATTGGCTGTGCGCGGGACTTTATATGCAGGGGGGGATGCGTAGGGGTTATACAGGGACGCGGGGCTGCGCGCGGGAATTGTGACATAACACATTTCCGTGTGTAACTCGTAAAATATAAACAATACCTCAATTCTGACTAAATTTGAGGTGTGAAACCAATATGTGACAAAGTATGTGAAATATTAAATTAATCAAAAGGTGCCATATTGGTGCTGTGAGTTTTTGGTCAATTTTTATTCAGTTACTTAAAATATGAAGGAGTCATATTTCCAGGCTGGGGCAAGTGAGTGACCCTACCTTATTTTGGGTGGGAAATCAATCTCATAAATAATATTTATGTATTTCCCACTCCTTAATATTTTATTTATTGATTTTTTTTTCTGTTTTTGGTATTTTGACACATTGCTCTGTACATATTAGCAAGCTGAAAAATATGTTGTCATTTTCATCTTTTTGTTGCAAAAACTGCGTTTGCCAAAATGAGAAACAAATCCCTAGTACTGCCGCCTGAGGCCTTCAAGGAAAATGCAAAAAATGCCATCTTTGAAAAGTGGTTTGTATATTTGCTTTAAATAGCAAGCTGGCGTTCAATAACCCAGCGGCATCCCCAAGGGAAGTACAAATTAAAAGTTCTGCAACACAAGTTAAATATCATATACCGCCAGTGCTGGACATCCACTTCTTGGGGATCAGGAACCCAGGTAATTATTGCTAGGGAATTTGACTAAATGAGGAAATTAAATTATTTTGTTCTTCATAGTACTGCCAAGATTCAAAAGATACACCACAAATACACCACCACCACCACTGTATTTTGGACCATCAAACAAATTTCAGGCGGCGCAGAAGAATTCCAAGGTACAAGGCAAAGTGCAAGGTGAAAAACAGGCTGTGGTTATACCCAAGGAAACAAGGGAAGAGCAGGTAGAAACTGAAGAAGGAAATGGAGGGGAACAGGAAGCAGGAAACAGAACAGAGGGAAGGAATGGAACAGCACGAGAGGAGGGGATTTGAAAGGAAAGGGAGGTGGTGGAAGCAAATGGAATGGAAGGCCAAAGCAAGGGGAACCAGGAGCGAGTTGTGGTGCCAATTGATACTTATGCAAGGAAATTGACAGGCAATGTTGGGGAAGGTTTGTCAATAGGCCAAAGAAAAAGAGAATATGAGGAGCTCTTGGAGGAAGGTGCGTGGAATGCCCTACCAAAGAGGGCTTGGACTGCAAATTGCAAGGAGATATTTGAGAAACATATTTTTAAACAAGTACTTGTTTGAAGGCCAATATTGAATCTAATAAATGACAAGGATTTAGATGAATTCAGGTTGATGGTTGCAGAGTTGAACAAGAATCTGGAAGGGGCGGAACAAGAAATAACGGAAAATCTGTAAAGTTTTATGTAATTTTATTTGTATTTTATTTTATATCTATGAATTTTTTTTATCATTATATATATTTTTTGTGTTTTAAAAAATATAATTTGCTTGGAATAAAGAAAGATAAAAAAAAAATTTGAAAGAAACAAATTTTAAGAAAATGAAATGGAGAATTGGATAAGATGGGAAAGGTGATGAGATTGATTGGATGGAATGGAATGAGAATGTGGAATGGGATTGGAAGAGGTGGCATCAAGATTTTCAAGTTTTGCAAGGGTAGTTTTCATGGAAGTCTTGAAACAAATTGGGAGAGTGGAAAAGTGAAAAGTTTAGAATTATGAGTATGGTGAGTTTGAGGATTGAGGAAAATGATAAGGCTGCAAAGAGCCAATGAAGAGGGGATAATACTTTTAAAGTCAAGTGGAACTGATCTGAAGGGGAGGAAGGGACACTCTGGTTTGTTTGGCTGGTAATCACATGATTTTCATTCATGGTCCAAGGGAAGGACCAGTATTTATGGACAACTAGATAACCCCAAAGGGGGTCTAAGGCAGCAGGTTAGAGACAACTAGAGAGCCCCAGAGGGGGCCTAAGACATGGGTAATGAGATGATGAAAACAGTAAGATAGCAATAAGGTAACTAAATTTGTTAGTTACAGAATTTGAACATCAAAAAGACAACACACCACCTTAACTGACAAATTTAGGAACCAATTTAAGACCAGCAAACATTCCAGAGATTCATGAGAAATGAGAGGAGAATATGAGAATGATAGAGATATGAGAGTTGAGTAATAAATGACAAGACACCACCTTGTCAGGATATGAGATGGGGAAATGATAGCCTATTTTAAGAGGAGCAACAAGGACCTCAGGAATAGTTGCCTAGCATGATATGGGGAATAATAGCCTATTTTAAGAGGAGCAACAAGGACCTCAGGCATAGTTGCCTAGCTTAATGGGGAAGAATGATATGATGATGATGATGGTGATGAGGGTAATGGTATAGCTTAATGGGTGAGAATTATATAATGATGATGGTGATGGTGATGGTGATGGTGATGGTGATGGTGATGGTAATGGTAATGGTGATGATAATGGTAATGGTGATGGTGATGGTGATGGTTTTAGAGATGAAGTTGGAATGGAGTGGTTACAGTTATAGGATAATGGTTGTGTTGATAGAGTGTTGAATAGTAATGAATGTGATTGTTGTAATGAAAGAGGGTGGACAATAGAAAGATATAAACAGGTAGTATTGAACAAAAAAGGAGGGAAGAATTCCAACACAAAGGTGATGGGCTTTTTCCCAGAACTTGCAATCTTTTGTGGAATGGAAGCCAGTCTATTCTACCAGGTATTGAATTTTTCCTTTGCATAAACTGGAATCAAGAATACAGGAGTTTTTGGGTTAGGAAAGTACTGCATATGTTGCAAGAATCAAGACATAACTGATCCCCTACTGCAAATGTTGGAGCCAAGTGAATATTTGGTCAGCTTGCTCCTTGTAGTGCTGGTTTGCTGCTTCAAGTTTGGTTCAAAGTTGCAATTGAAGGGATTGACTGTGATTAAGGTAATTGGCAGCAGGTTGAGAAGGTGCTACTTGAATAGATGAGAAAGTTGGGTTTCTACCATAAAGATTCTGGAAGGTCAACTTTTTGGTCAAGGAATGAGTGGAGTTTTTGTAGGAAAACTTGGCTAATGGGAGCCATTGGGACCAGTTTTCCTGTTTATAGGCAATTTAAATTTGGAGATAATTTTTGAGAATCTGATTAAATTATTTGGTTTGCCATCCATTTCCAGGTGGTAAGTTGTTGATAGGTTGTGAGTGATCTTCATATTTTGGAATAGAAAGGTCCAGAAGCTAGGGACACACAAAGATCCACAATCACTAAATATATAATCAGGGAGACCATGTTTCAAAAATACATATTCTATGAATAATTTAGCTAAGTCTTCCAAAGAGATGGTCAAATTACTGTAAAGAAATTAAGCAATCTTCAAAAAGCAATCTACTACTACTGAAATAGCATCATTACAAATAGAAATTGGTAATTGAAAAATGAAATCCATAGAAAGCAAGTGCCAAGGAATAGGTGGAATTCAAAGTGGCTGTAGCAGCCAATACTTCTGGTGTTTCAAGGAATTGTTACAATCACAATCATAGCACACGCTAAAATAGGCTTTGACCTCCTTGGTCATACCAGGCCAATAGAAGTCTTTTGCAATTAGTTGGTAGGTTTTATCCTGCACATGATGACCAGCAAGCAGAGAATCATGCCATGAATCAAAGATATTTAACTTAATTCTAGGATTATCTGGTACTACTATATGGTGTTTATAAACTTAACATAAATAACCATTTTCATCAATACTGTAACCACTATCCAATAGATTTGCACTCTTGAGAAGTTTGATACACTTGGGATTGTTGAGTTGAGCTTGTTGTATTTTTTAAGCTGTGTCTTGCATGTGAGTGATTATCAAACTGATTTGGGCTGACTGGGTTGAGAAGATTTTCCTAACTTTTCCAGGGTTGTTATTGGCAAAGGTGCTTCCCCCCCCTGGGTAAATGTTTTCCCAACGCAATAAAACATCAGAGACTACCACTTGTTTCCCAGGACAATAAATGATTTTAAAGTTGAACTCAGAGAGGTATTTGGCCCATTGTGCCTGTCTGCAAGTAATGACTTTTGAGCTCATTAAATATTTATTAGAGTTGTGATCAGTTGAAATCTCAAAGGGTTCCATAAGGCTCAAAAGTTATGAAAAAAAGTTCTTCAAGAAGTAAAAAATTACAATAAGTTCCTTATCATGAATCTTTTAATTAAGCTCTGCAGAAAGCAATTTTCAGACCTTGAAAGCTACGGAATAAAAGAGGAAAGAAGAGGAAGAAAACTGCCAGATCACTCCTGAAATTGCATGTTTGCTTGCGTCTTTTTCCACAATAGTGCAAGCTAGATCTTTGAAGTGAGAAATTATTGGAGCAGCGGTGAAGGCTTTTTTTAGAGTTTTGAACTCCAAAGCAGCTTTCTCTGTAAAAAAAATGAGTGTCTTTTGGAAGAAGGTTATTAAGATTCACAGTTTTCTTGATGTAATTCTCAATAAACCTCCTGTAAAAATTAATTAAACCAAGGAAAATTTGAAGTTATTTAACTGAAGAAGGAGCGGTCCAGTCCAATATAAGCTGACTCTTGCCTTAGTCCATCAATAGTCTTTTCTGCAAGGCTATGACACCTAGAAACTGATGAGAATTATTATTAAATTTCCTCTTAGAGGCTTTTGCAAACAGGTTATTCTTTTGAAGTTGCTGCAGCACCTCTTGCCTTTAAGAGTTCTTGAGTAGAATAGTATATCATCAAGATAAAAAAAAAGGTATTTCTCCACAAAGTCAGAAAAAATTTCATTGACAAAATGTTGAAAAGTGGAAGGAGCGTTTCAGAGGCCAAAAGGCATGAAAGTATACTCATAACTGCCAAACCATATTCTAATTTCAGTCAAATATGCATGACCTTTTGCAATGCAAGTTAGGTTGTAGGTGCCTCAAAGGTCTTACTTTGAATAAAAAGCAGCTCCATGGAAGAGATTAACAAGGTGTGACATAGGCAGTACCAGGTAGGCATCCTTCTGGGTTACCTGGTTCAGTTGCCTGTAGTCAAAGAAAAGGCAACTGCAAACATCTTTCTTTGGAACAAATAGGACAGGAAGGCAGGTATTTGAATTGCTTGGTCAAAGAAATACTTTCAATAAATTTTGGCAATGTATTCTTGAAGTGCGGCTGATTCTTGCTTCAAGAGAGAGTAGAATGGTACAGGTGCCAGAGGTGGGCCAATAGGTTCAATCCTGTAATCATAAGAAGGGGAAAGAGGATGTTTATCTGCCTTTAAAGCTGAGAAGACATTTGCAAATTCATGAAATACCAAAGGTAAAGACTCTTGAAGGATTTCCATATCTTCAATGTTTTCATCTTTGAGCAACATGTTTGAAGTGCTTGCACAATGTGAGAGGATTAGGGAGCTAGAATACACCATTTGGATGGCGACTGTTTCTCTTCAAAGAAACAAGGAAGATTTAAGTTGGATGAATAATCAATAACCCCTAAATCTGAAGAGGGAACTTGGGAATGAACATGAGGATATTGCAAATCTCCCGGTGGAAAATTGTCATTCAACTCAATGACAGTTTCAGGTAGGCTGTTTAATTTCTATTTGACAGAAAGGTTATCATGCTGGGGTTGCAAGGTTTGAAGTTTAATTACTACTTCTTTCCAATTCAGATCCAGATTTCAGTAAACTAGAAAGTCATGGCCTAGAATGTTATTGTCCATTCTGGGGATATCCAAGACAAATAAATCCCACTAAAAGCTGGGGAAATTGGAAAATGCAAAGGTAAATTTTGCCTTTTGGGAAACCCAATGAGACGGCTTGGTAGAACTACTTACTAAATAGATGGGAAACTTATCTATCTTGAAATGCATAAGATTTTTGGAAGTGGCAAAAGATTCACTTATGAAAGAAACATTAGTGCTGGAATAGAGTAAAAACAATCAGGAGTATGGTCAGAATGGAAGAGGACAAATCTTGAACTTGGAGCACCAAGTGAATTGCAAGTGAAAAGATTGAATTGCCGTGATTTAGATAATATGTAGTTTTCCTTGCAAGTATTAGAAAAACTACATGTTAATTTTTTGACTGCTTAGCTGCTTCACACGCTAGCCGCTTCACACAACTATTTACAACATTTTCTCCTCAAAATACATAAATAACCCATTATTATCCCTCCTAAGCCATTCCTTGTTCCAGAGAATCCTTATTTCCTTGTCCAGGAATTTTGGATTTTTGGCAACAGCCTTCCCTTTTGGGTTGGAAGTTGAGGTTGGATGTGGTTTGGGTTGTTTTGGATTCTTTGAGTTTTGTTTCAAAGAGTAGTCTGCCTTTGGAGCCAAGGTTGGAAATTCATGGGTTTTTTTCCAAGAGAGGTTCTTGTTGCACTAGCCATTATCAAGCTCAATCCCCTGGTCAATTAACTGCTGAAGAGAGGTTTTCTTATGCCCCCCAAATGTGAGTTACTCAATTAGGAGTGCCGCTAAAACTTTTAAAACTGAAATAAAAGAGCTTCCATGTTACATTGCATGAAACAATGCAAATTTTGCAAGTTGGAAATATAAAAGAAACTCTAACATTTTCTTTCATGACTAAGTTATTAAGCATGTATTCTGCATTTTGGACTTCATTAGGTTTGCCAAACAGGGTGAACAGTTGCTTCTTAAAATTTTCCAAATTGTTGAGGATAAAAGTGGGACTGGTATCAGATAATAGTTTGAGGTAGAGTTTGAACCACTGCAAGGCTCTTCCACCAAGGAAGGAAGACGCATACATAAAATTGTGTCTATCAGTAGGAAAATTATGAGGATTGTTTGAGAAAATGATTTTACAAGACTGAAAATAGGATCTAAGTTTGTGGGAGTGTTCCCCCATAAAATGATCAGGTTGCTTCATTCCCCAAGTATGTAAGCTAGGGCCACTTGGAAAAGATCACAAGGCATTTTGCTTAAGAGCCTGGATCAGGGTCAAGAGCAAGATCAAAGCTTTGGTCCTGGGAGCATTAGTGCAAAGCCTTGATATACCACGAGTTGAGGGTTCATTTGAAGAGTCTTTGGAATCTTTTATTTCTTTGAGAGGGTCTACCAGGGCTTCCTGTTGAGGAGAAATTGGATCATTGAGGGGTTCAAGCAAAGGAATTTTAGCAGAAGGGAGAGTACCTAAAGGTTGGAGGGCCCAAGAAGCACTGGATCTCCCTACCCAATGTATATATCATTGTAAGGGGTGAGGGAAGGGTTCATGGTTGAGTTAATATGTGAAATTGTAAAAGAAGAAATCTACTATAGGTTGGCAAACTATGGTAGTGGAGTTGAGTTAGTGAATTTACGTCACAAAACCACCCAATGTACTATAGGGAAATCTTAGATGATCATGAGCGCAAAGGTAGAGACTGAGTGAAAGGGCAAGTGCAAGGTAGCAAGGCTAACTGAAAAGTGCAAACTTATGATGGCATGAATCAAAAAACAGCAAGAGGGGAGAAATTTTCCCATGGAAAGTAAACCAAATCCAAGCCCAATGTGATGACTGGATTTAGCAAGATGTGAGAAAGTATGAAATTTACTAACTGAGGAATCCTCAGGCATGAGAGACAGCCTTTATAAGGTAATCCAAAGTTGACTAGATAAAACCTGATAGATGGCTGGCTACAGCTAGGAGGCAATGAGGCAATGAATTACATGAACAGAATGGGAAACAAAATAACATTAAAGTTGTTTGCAGGGTTGTAGCGTAGGTGCAAGACAATAGAATCTGAGCATACCAAGAAGTAACAGATGGGACAGGAAGGAATGAAATCCAAGGCAATGCAAATATGAAGATGTAGTTTATGCATGGTAAGGGACTAGTCCATTTGCAAACTATAAAGTTAATGTTGCTTTCTAGGCATGAGTGAGAACTAGTGTTAGTGCTTTAGCAAGAATGTAAGTCCAAGGATTGATGATACCCAGCGTAGATGGGCAAAGTTTGAATAGATGGTCAACCAGTATTTAGATGTTACTTAAAGATTTAAAAGTAGACACTGAGTCAGTCACAAAGATTGGAAGGTTTTTACCCAAGCCAGAGGAGTTAATCAGAAGGCACTATTGATTTTGTGCTTTTTTTGTGTCACGCTTATGGACTGAGGTAGATGGTACTGAGAAAAGGATATGTCAAAGTGAAGAGAGAATAACCCCTAATCTTAAAGTGTGACAGTAAATTTTGAAATGGGAAAAGAATGAGGAGGAGTTTCATGTCTACACTGATTGACATGGTTGGCAGGGAGAGGTGGAAAGTTTTAAGGATCAGGTTTGGGATAATGATCATGTGTTGATATGGTATTTTAAGGGGACAACAATAAAGAATTGTGCCTGCACCATAGAGTATTGTTGGGAGGATATGGTTTGTAAGCCTCCTGAATGCCAAGAACCTTGCTATCCTTCAGCTAAAAGAGGTGATAGAATAAATAATAAATATATTATTCAATAAATGCAGCAAAAATATGTAAAATATTTGGTGTCAGCTTGCTACTATGTACAGAGCAACCTTTCATAGCAATGCAAAACTATAAAATTAAAGAATATCTCAATTAACAAAAGAAGGAGTGAGAAATCCATAAATATTATTAAAGAAATGGATTCCTCACCCAAAATTAGGTAGGGTCACTCACTGACCCCACCCTTGAAATCCAAGTCCTTACATTTTTAAAATAATTAAAAAGAAAAGTACTAAAGATTATGACACCAGTATAGCACCTTTTGGCCATTCTAACATTTCACACATGTTGTCACGTATAGGTTTTACACCTAAAATTCACTCAGAATTGAGGTGTTGTGTATATTTTAGGAGTTACACGCGGAAATGTGTTATGTCACAATTCCCGCGCGCAGCCCTGCATCATTAAATACCCCCAGGTAATCATAGTAGCAGTTTCCCGCGTACTAGAGACCCGCGCGCAGCCAATTCTGCAACGCAGGCAGGGGATACTATCCCGCGCGCATCTGAACTGACTGATCCCCGCTTCTGGATCCTTCGTGACTAATCTGACAACCAGATACCGCTCAAAAGAGCTACAACCTAATTAGGGTTGCCTGGCATATGTAACAAGTTGACATATGCATTAGTAATGATCTAAAAGGATCAAAACTTAATTAAAATTAATAAAAATTAAGTTTAGAACATTTTTTAATAATAAAACAAAGATCAAGGATTACCACGTAAATCATTGACTCAGATCTTTAAAGACCACAAAACACTACAAGGACTGTTCATAAAAATTTTTAAAAACTATTTACTTGATCAGGAGATGATGGGCAATCAGTAAACGTCCCCATCTGTTCACTTTAAAGCAATACTAATAGTAAAAATGCAGGATGTGTTCAGAATGATTAAATTTACGCTATAATAGATTAACAGATCCTGTGGCTCAAATAGTACAGAAATCCAGAAGATCTAAGGTCAAATGATTAACAGCACCAAGTGGACGTGCCAATATTTCTCTGACTGGCTTGCCAGCCTCAGAACATGAGAAGAACCCTCTCTACGCCCCCTAAGAAGCTCAAAATCACCCCAAAAAGGTCTTTATACAGACCTCTTTGGATCCATTATTCCATCATCAGTTTACCAGGAATTATTATTATCAATCAGACACGGGGTCATTGTTAGTAAAGTGCTCATGAAGAGTCTAAGAAAGTGATTTATGACCAAGTCTGTAGTATTATTATTTATTTCTTAAAACCAATCAACCCTTGAAGTTAAGTTAGGAAATCCACCCCATCTGCTCTGAAACTTTTCCTATTATTGCAGGATTTTCGTGATAAAGTGCTCAGAGCGAGTCTTTCCCTTCCTGTCTAGGCCAGTGTGCTGTTATTCCTGGTCATTAGTGGAATGAGCCCTTTCTAAGGCACCCATCTTCATTCCAAGGTTCTTAAACTGCCTAAGGAGGCCCCTTGAAAAGAGGTTGCTTTGTCTGTAAAGACCCCCAGTATTTTAATACTGTGGCCCCTCTTTTATATACATATTGAAAACCTTTTATTACCAAACCAATGAAACCTTGCAACTGCTCTTATTATATTATTTATTTGAGCCTCTAAGTGTTTATTTTTGGAATAATAATAATTATTATCAATCCAGTATTTTTATCACTCTCTGTAGCTAAAAGACTGCAAGGTTCCTGGTATCAGAGAGCTGACATTTGGATAAAGCTCTTGCAAGGTTCATTGGTTTGATTATGGTTTGATATTATTAATCAATATTAATAAATTGATTATTAAATAAATTAATAGAGGGGCCACAATAATATTGGGGATCTTTAACACTCCTCTTCAGGGAATTCACTTTGAAAACACCTATACCTGGTTAATTTTGAGCCTTTAATTTATATTCTTAAAGGAGATAGGGCCCAAAGATAATATATATATAAAATATATGGTGGAGTGGAAAGGACTTGTAACCAAGCTGTCACAACAGTGAAAGAGTAATAAAACTCATTGTTATATGATTGAATCTTTTAGGTACCTTTTTGGGATGTGCACCAATGGTTTAAACCTATTACTGGGGTTAAGGAGGTTTTTCAGCATTTTAAATTGATAAAAAGGGTTGTGGGATGGATAATATTAATCAGACTAAAGCCATAAATCACTTAATTATCTCTTGAAATTTTTTTATCATATTGGCAAGTTTTTGGGATGTAAATATAACAGGGTCTCTGGGTATCAATAACCTCAAGAAGGGGCCTTTATTTATGTCTTTTTGAGTCCCATTTCTGTCCCTCTGAGGGCTATAGCGGCCCAAGGGAATGGGTTCTAAGGCTAGCAGGGCAACTGTTGCTGGCCCTTTATGTGCTCTAGGTTCTGTAGTCTGGGTGGCAGCTGGATCAGTCCGGATCTGGAGCTATTTCCAATAATAATTTAATAATTTGTTGGGAACAAGCGCCTAGTTGTACATATGATCTTCCTTTAGTCATGTATGTTATGAGAATTTAATGAAATTGATCTAATATTCTAATTTTTGGATGCTCTCCAAAAAGTTTGATCTCATATAGTCCCTGTTTATGTCATTCTACGTCTAAGTTCTGGTCCTTTGAAGTTTTTAACATCAATTTTTGAAATTGGTTTTAGTTTATTTAGATAATTTACTACAAAAGATTAATGGGAATTTTTATGTAATATGTTTGTTTTTTTGAATTTCTAGGAACCCTACGGACATTAAGATTTCTTTAAACTTTCATAAAGGTCATGGGAAGTAGTTTATCAGACTCTTCCAATCTCTTGATGGTTATTTTCAAAGTTCAATGCTTTATAGTAAAATGATTTATTAAAAATAGTTCCTTTGGGAGATTTAGTAATATTTTAACATATCTGGGTTGATTAGCCCTTCAAAGACAATTTAGTATCCTGAAGTTCTCATTTATGTCATGATAAGATAGGTACTTAGGCCTCCAAAGTTGTTGATAGTCTTTTTCAAAATTTAATGTATTTATTTATATAATTTTGTTAAATATGTAAACTCATTGTTTTATGTATTTTTAATTCATTTATCTACCTATTTATTTAATTTCTACGCTTAGGGATATTTATTGAATACCATGGATCTATAAGTATGGGTAGTAGCCTGTCTAATTGGTACCTTGACAGCGGTTTCTAATCATGTGTTGATGGCTGTTGCTCCTGTCGCTTTGCATCTTCCTGCAGTTGCGCATTGGTCAACTGTGTTAGAACTATGGCCAGCAATTTAGCTTAGGCAAATGAGTGGTATTTAAAGCAAAAGAAATGCTGGACAATGGGTGTCAATATTGTCTAATGGGGCTCTCACAATGGGGCAATATCTTGGATGAATTTGATTGGAATGATGAATGAATGGATGGAAAACTGCAGGGAGAAGGGCTCCTTAAGTACAAAAGATTGGCCTCTTGTGAGCCCATGATAAAACAAGCCAAAAGGCAAATTTTCCGCCCCAAAAGAGCTCTACAGGATCTACTGGCCTTGTTACTTGGTTTGGACTACATCAGCCCACATGGCATCAGTCCCTGTACCCTTACAACCAGCCTATTCTGGTTATTTCTGGTGTTTCCACCTCAATGGGGCTGAACCAGCCCCTTAACTGTTCAATCCCATTGGCTGGTTGTCCTTTACAACCAGCCATTATGACCTTTATTGCCTTGTTTACGGGCTGGTTGCCTCATGCAGCCAGCCCCTGGCCCCTCAAATGGGCCAGGTGGGACCCAGGGCACACCTGGGTCCGGTCTCAGACTCACATGGGGGGGTGTGACCAGCGGACATGCTGTCCCCCCCTCTTTCTCTCAAATCCCTGGTGGGGGCGGTCAAATCCCCTCACCAGGGGCCCTGGGGGTTGATACCCCCAGGGTGTTGTCATGTAAATTGGCCTGGGAGGTGATCAGGTCCCCCCAGGCCCATTGCTTCTCCCCCTTGGTAAAGGGGGGTGGGAGAGCGCCCCTATCCTGTTTGGTTGCATTAACCAATCAATGGTGGGGGGGGGGTGATGAAATCCCGCCCACCTGGCGGTCACTAATCTTGCGGCCGGCGCTGGCACCTCCTTGGGCAAGAGGGTGTTCAGGTCCCCGCTGCCCTGACCAAATGCACTGTCGCGGTTGGTCACTGGCTGGTTCAACCCAGCCAGCCTGCCCCCATCCCCTTCGTGACGGCTAGCAAGCCGGGGCCGCAAGCCCCAGCTCTGTGGCGCTGGTTGCCTAGCGCGACCAGATGGGCCCGCGGGGGATCCCTTGGCTGCGCAACAGCCCCGCGGCGGGCCTTCAGGCCCTGCGTGGGCCGCACTGAAGAACACAGGCGGCCCCGAATGGGCCGCAACGCAGGGAGCGGCCCCAAGCGGGCCGCGACAGGGGCAGCGGCCCCAATGGGCCTACCCAAGCCCAAATTGTGAGGATTACATACTTTCGCAGGCCAGCCCGTCTGGCCAAGTATGTCCATAATAAAGCTTGGGCCCTTTTATGCCCAAATAAGCCCATCTGGCTTGGGTGGCCCATCCACCCTTGCGGGCCCGTGAGGGCCCGTGTCCCAAAAGACCATAAAAACGTGTTTTGGAGCCCAAACGCCCAAAACCAATAACACCCACATAGGCCCACGTGGCCCACGTGATTTACAATGGGCCATGGAGGCCCATTTTTGCATCCCATTTGGATTACACACTCCTATGCACATTACCTGAGTGCATCCGCATTTTAACAAACTGCCTGGGGGTGAGTGCCCTGTTGTCAGCCGTTTCTCTCATGCATGCTTTTGCTCAGGCTTCTATTGCGCAAGTGTGCAGCTTTTGCAGCTGCGCGCGGGAGTTTTGACAAAATGCTTTTTTGTCAATAACTTTCAAAATATAAATAATTCTCTAATTCTAACTGATCTTTAGCAATTAAACCTAATCCCAGTTTTCATGTGAAATCATTTAAGTGGCAAAATGTGGACTGGTGGCGCCATGGGCTAAAATTTACTATTATGTGATTTAAGATGGGTAAGGAGTAGGAATTGGAAGGTAGGGTTTCTGAGTGACCCTACCAAAATTGGGTGAGGAATCCAAATCCTCAATAATATTTTGGATATTCATACTCTTGAATTATTTTTCTATTAATTTTAACTAATTTTCTTGTTTATGGTGCTTTTTCAGCTATCTCTGACATAGTAGCAAGCTGAAATGGTGCAGGTGGGAATAAGGAAGAGGTCCACATCTGATGGTGATGAGGCAAGTTGTAAAGATCAGGAATGGGATAATTAACATGTGTTGATCTGGTATTGTATGGGGATGAATATAAAGAATTGTGCCTTCTATGCAGAGAATTGGTGGGAGGATATGGTGGAGGTGGGAATAAGGAAGGGTTCCCAATATGATGGTGATGTTTATTATAAAGATGGTTGTTGGAATGTGATTGGTGTAGTGAATTTGGAACAAACATGTAAGGTGAGGAGTAAATTCTTCTATGTGAATTTTTATAGTGACTCAGTTTATTTTCAATTTAATTATAGGAAAACCCTTGTTGGTGTTGATATCTTGGTTGAGCGGGAAGCACATGAAAGTGGGATGGAAGGGGTTTTATGTATATGTTCAATGATCAAAACAAAATTTTGAAACAAGTGAGAAATCAGTGTACATTACATGTATTGTCTATGTCCTCTGTTTCATCTGTTCTGTTACATCTTCTATGTTACATGTGTGTCCCTTGTGTTTTCCATGGTACATGTGTTCATTTGTTTTCCCTTGTTTGATCCCCTCCTTGTTACATGACATACATGTGTTGGATGTTTGTACATAAAAAAGTGGAAAGCAAGAAAAAACAGAAAAAATACCAAAAAAAGCAGGCAGGGAAAAAAAAGCAGACAGAGAAAAAAAAAGCAGACAGAAAAAAAAAGCAGCTGACAAAAAAAATCAAACCAAAAAAAGAGGACTGGACATGATACAAGAAGTGCATACACAACAACCTAAATGAAAGAATACTAACCCAAAGACCTCAAAGCTGGGTGGGGTGTGTGAGTTTTTTCAATATTCTTATATTTATAGATTTTACCGCCTGAAAATGGGATTAACATCAGAAGTAAGACATTTTATTCATTTTTCCCCTTATCTTTGAAAAAGTTTTTTAAAATTTTAAGCTTGCAATATTTAAGTGGGAATTGAAAAGAGCACCAAAAAAACTAATGGGGATTTTTAGGATCAATTATTTACCAAAAAATATTTGATGCATCTACAACAATAATAGGAAGTGTCTGTTTTGGGATGCACTTTGAAGCCATTTTCAATACTATTTTGATTGATTCTATGGAAAATCTGAGTTTATAGTTTTGAAATGAACTTCAAAGCAAACACAAATATGTTTTTTTGTCCCCCATAAGATCCCCTTTTGAATTCTTTTGCTATCAAGGAATAAAAAAAATAGGAAGATTTTATTGATAACAAATTGGAACTTGGTTGAAAGATTTGCTTTCCTCCTAAAAGTTCCACACATCCAAAAAAGAAATTCTTAAATATTTACATTGGTTGAATCATTTTTTTTGCTGAATTTTTAAAAGTTTTTTCCTATTGATTATTGACTCAATGATTTAGAGGAAAAAACAAATTTTTTGTGTTTTTAATTATGAATTTTTTTGGAAAGGAAAGTCTGAAGGAAACATACACATGATTATCTTGTACCATTGAAATGCCCACTAAAAGACTGCAATATTACAATCTGGTAAAATATTTGGAAAGATAAGGAAAAATGTTTGAAATGAATGATTTTATTTTTGATATGAATACCATTTTATGGCAGGAAAATGAAGTACTGAAAATCTAAAAAAAATCATATTTCAATTGCCTGTCATATTTGGACAATTTCTGTCAGCTTGCTACTGTTACAGAGAAATCTGCAAAAGTAACAAAATAGGATAAAAAATGAAGAAACATTTAAGGAATAGAAAAATATTGAAATATTATTGCAGATACAGATTCTCCATCTAAATTAGGGTAGGGTCACTCACTGACCCCTAACTTGAATTCTGAATCCTTATTTTTTTTTAAAATTAATGAAAGTTTAGAGGAAGTACAGCTATGGAAGTGTGGCCATCTAAATATTTCATGTAAAGCATCATGTATAGGTTTCACAGTAAAAACAAAGTCAGAATTTGAGAATTTGGTATATTTGAGGAGTTAAGTGTAGAAAGGTGTGCTGTCACAATTCCTGAACGCAGCCAAGAGTCCCATGCGCCACTGAATAACAACAACTCCAACCTATCTAAGCAACCTGAAAGGCGGATATGCAGTCCGGGGGACCTGAATAGCATGCAGCCGGGGGGCTACAGACTGGCTTAACATTTGACGGCTTGCGGAATGACGCACCACCTACAGTTTTTGATACTTAGACAGGGACATAACCCATATGTAATAAATGTCCCCACTAGTAGAAAATATTTTAAAAATACATGAAATAATGTAAAATCAATTAAAAAGATCTGTTTAACTATTTTTAAAAAATATTAAGTAAATATGAGAATTTCAAAAATAACATAACAGCCAATTGAAAGACCTTAAAACCTACCTTAAAGGTACAAATATGAGAAATTTAAGACCTCAAAATAGGGCATATCAGAGTTAAAATTTTTAAAAAATTAAATGGCTGATTTGAGGCCTATCCATTTTTTTAAAAAAAATTCCTTTTTTTTCAGTTAAAACCATTGACTCATTGTTTATTTTTATAAAAGAATGTTTTTTTGAAAATTGATATTTTTCCTAAATAAGCAATTTAAAATTTCCAAAATTTTAACTCTGATGCGCCCTAATATCTGTGACAATCTAACTAAAATTAATATTTAAAAATATTACATACTTTCCCATCTATGAAAATAAGCAGAATTTCAAAAATCAAGACCAAAAGCATTATGATGCTCTTGTTCACCCATACTAATACATAATAAGGGCTGATTTTTCAAAAAGCTATCCATGGAAAGGTCTTCTATGAAGAAATATTAACAGTCTGTGAATATCCACTGTGAAGAAGTATTAAAATAAAGTTTATGTGGATGAATAAGGTTTCTTTCACACGCCAATCACTCAATCCAATAGTAGAAAAATTCACTTGCCATGTAGAATTACAAGCTAACTGTGTTACCGCACCTAGAGCACGTGCAGGGATACCGCTGGCTACCCTGCTAGCCTTACCACCCGTCCTCTTAGGCCCCTATAGCCCTCAGAGGGACGGAAGTGCGACCCAAAAAAGATAGAAATAAAGGACCCTTCCTGAGGTTATTGATACCCCAGACCCAGTTGAATATACATCCAGACACCGTGCCAAAGTGATAAAATATTTATAAGAGAGAATTAAGTGTTTTATGGATTTAGTCTGATTAATATTATCCATCCAAACCCTATTTTGTTAAATTTATTCTGCTGAATAACCTTTAACCCCAGTCCAAGGTTTAAACCCATCAGTACACCACCCAAAGATGTGCCTAAAGTATTAAATGCTATACCAGTAAGTTTATTACACTTTTTCTGTTGTGGAAGCTTGGCCACAAAGCCCTGCTACTCCACAATATATTTTATATATCTATTATCTTTGGGAAATAACTCCTTTACAAATATAAATTAAAGGTTACAAAGTAACCACATTTATGTATTACAAAGTGAATTCCCTGAAGAAGAGGTGTTAAAGATTCCCAATATAACATTTTTTCCCCTCTTTTTATTTATTTATTAATTGATTTATCAATAATTAATCATCAATAACCAAAAAATCTCACCTTGAATTTTCTTTATCCATATATTTAAGGATTATTGATGCATCTTTTGATTAATATATTCATTTTATATTCTATCCACTCTTGTAGCCAAAAGCTAGCAACAACCTTGGTATCTAGGAGGTTTAAAATTGGAGGTCTGGCTGGGAAAATATTCAATTTTATTATATTTAATACCTTGGACCAAAAATTTCATGTAAAATAATCAAACATATAATTTTTCTGACATTTAAACCATGATTTATCATTAATTACTTTTGCAGTGGATTTGAAAACCAATTCAGAATTAATAATATACAATTTAAATATCTTAAATTTAAAAGAAGAATAATAAATTAAAAATTATAAAATTCAGGTTGGGAAGCTTTAACTCCAGCTGAAAAACTTGAAATCTCTCCGCAATGAAAAAATCTAGGAAAACTCCTTGAACAACAAAATCTAGAAAGGCAAATTAATTTCCAAGCCTTACTAAGAAAACTGCAAGCTTGGAAGAAGTACTGTAGGAATTATTCATTCAAATATAAAATTACAAAGAAACTTCTGTAAAAATACTTAAAATTAAAATAATATTAATATAATTTATTAAAAAATAAAATTCATCTTTTGTACTGCCAGTGAACGCCCCCATCACAGAAATTACTGTAACTGAAGTTGATCTTTTAGATCAAGAGTTTCCAGAAATTTCTGGAAATCCTGAGAAAATTTATTGGACTGGAGCAGACCTCATCGGAACGCACCAAGGTCCTATTGGATTTCCTGTCAAAGATAAATTCAATCCTGATGAAGTCTTGATACCTTTGAATATTAACTTAAGTAATTCAAAATATTTCAATATTACAGATTTTTCTTTGCAAGAAAAAAAATTATAAATATTTTGATATAATCAGACGCAACACAAGGGTTTCAGGAAGAGTTACCTCCTATTAATTTTTGCCAGGAGCATCCATTAACTGTGAGGCAGCCAATAATGACAACCATGAGGGGGTTAAAGCCCATGAGTTAGATGTTGGTGGAGAAAGACCAAATCCAAGTACTGCTGCCCTCCCCCAATATAATGCCAGAGAAGGTAGTAGAACCAAACCCCCCCCAGTGAAAAAAGGATTCTCAACAGCAACCCTAGCAAAATATGGCCAAGGAGGCCAATATCAAAGACTTAGTCAAAGAGAACGTGCAAATCTGGGAAGAACTCAAAGAGACCCAGTACAAGGAGGACTTAATCTCCACTTTGTGTGACCATCTTTTATCAAAAAACGACAGGGCAAAAATGCTGTAAAAGCAACTCTGAGTGAAAAATGATCAGGGAAGTAACATTTATTTCCTGTTATTTTGGTAAAACACTTTCAAGACAGAGAAGGAAGTGACCTCCATCCAGTAATAATCCCAGTTGAAACTGGCCCTGTAAAAGAGAATGGTAACGTTAGAAGAATACCAAGAGAGAAGGAAGAGAGGATTCAAGTTAAAGATGTTAGACTATACTTATTCAGATACAAAGGAGAATCTGCAGATAGGAATGAATGGCTACCAGAGAAAAATATACCTGATGGACCAATACATCTCAGGAGCTATAGTGCCAGCAAGAGGCATTAAAAACAGAAATTATTTTCTCCTCTCCAAATTTTATCAGATATGGACATAGGGTGATGTTAAATTCATGGCTTTATGGCTACAGCTGAGCTGTGCAGACCCCACACAATTTGAGTGTGTTTGGGGTGTACTCCACACGGCATCAGACCGCCGTGTGGTGGCTGCATGACTACATTTTAGCCGTCTAGAGCCCCACACGGCTCAAATGTAGTTGTGTTGCCATGTCACACACCCAGTACAACAACATTTGAGTTGTGTGGGGCTCTACACAGCTCTAATGTGGTCATGTAGCCTTGCCACACAGCTACAAGTCTGGTGGGCAAAAAAAAAGAAAAAAAAAGAAAAAAAATAAAGGGTATAAAATAAACCAAAATAAACTAAATAAAAATACAAAAAAAAAGAAATCAACCAAAAGATCCAAAAAGATTGATTTTTTGGTTAAAAAAACAAAAAAAATAAGAAATTAAATAAAAATAAGTCAAAAAAAATAAATAAAAATAAAAAAAAGAAAAACTGAAGACAACCAACCAGTTTTCTTCAGATTAAACTAAAAAATTAAAGTTCAACTTGACTAGCCCTGAAGTAAAAGGGCCACAAAATGCAAGAAGTCTTTTGACCAGCCCTAAATTAAAAGTTCCAACAAAAATACCAGCCTTTTGACCAGCCCAAAAATACAAGAAGTCTTTTGGCCATCCCTTAAGTAAAAGTGCTAAAAAAATACAAGTATTTTGACCAGCCCTAACTTAATAACACAAAAAAAAGCAAGTTGAACTTGTGCTAAGCAAATCCCAGTGATCACAAGGTTAACACAAGTTAAGCTTATGATGGGATCAGACCAACACAAGTGGGACCAAATTGCCATTAAAATATCATTCAAAACACTAATCATAATGATGTTAACTCAAAACACTCAACATAATGATGTTCAAAATGTGATAACCCTTTATATTAATAAAATTCCAATATCATTATGTTAGAGCCAACCCAAATATTGAAATTAATCTATAAGTTAGAATAAAACTCAAGTTGATCATTGAGGTGATTAACCAAACCAGCTGCTTCTTTAGGAATCATGGAATGTGGTTTGGAAACCATGGGCGGGATTGGAATCACATCTGCCTTAATTAGAAGCTGGGCCCAATGCTTATTGTTAAAAAATGAAATGAACATAGGATATGATTGTTCTTTCACACCCATTTTCATAGGAGTTAAAGAACAACATGATCCCAATGAAATGAAGCATATTGGTCCTCCATAAGTAGCAGCTATTATTTGAACCATGTCAAGCTTTGAAAGCAATTTTGAAGAGGGAATCTTTTCATTGATGTCATTTACATTAATTCTTTTTTCTATCTTTTCAACATCTTTACTGCTGCCAATAATCCTAGAATAGGACCCCTTATTTTTCCTCAATGTTTCAAGCATTTCTTTCCAAACATTAATTAATTCATCCTCATCATAACCAAGTGATTCAGCAATGACTCTAAAAACACAATTTCTGGAACTAACTGGGTCCAAAACCTCACCAAAGAACTTCTGTAACCTTTCAGGTATTTGATTGAGGTAATTTAATTCCTAAAGTAAAAAAGTTGTCACCAAAAATTCTCATCTCATTAAAGGAATCACCACTCAACAAAGATGAGCTTCTGACATTGCATCTGCTTCATCCTTTGAAAAGGAATTGTATTCCAATAGCACCAAATCCAATGAACTTTCAGTATCTTCCACTGAACTATCAAACTCAGATGAAGAGCCTGACTTGGACTATAAAAATTTCTCAATCAGTTCATTAAACCAAAAAAATGAACCTTTCACAAAAGAAAAGACTTAAAACCATTTTTATTTTCTTCTTTGATGCCCTTCTACTTATCTTTGCCTGCTTAAGTTCCTTTTCAATGTGTTCAAATCAAGAAGGATCTTGCTGGGTATCTGTCAATTGTGGATGACCTCTGCTTGATTGCAAGACTTTAGGTTCAAGTCTTGGTTTTGATTGATAATTGGCTGTCTCATTCATCAAGTGCTTCAACAGCCCGCAATAATCTTTATCAGGATGATTCAAGATCATTGCATTGAGCTTCTCATGTAATTGAGAATTGTTGAGCAGTTAATCAACATTGACCTTTAAAAATTCAAGAGGATCAAATATTAGTCAAGTAGGAATCATCATTTTAGTCAAGTACAAATCATCATTGAAAAAGCATTTATCAAAAAGCATTAACAACAGAGTGAATGTAAAAATGAAACTTAAATAAACTTAAAGAAATGGAACTGCAAGGGTCAAAAACCAACCTCCACTGAGGATGAACACCTTCAGGCAAAATGGAGCCTCTTGATGCTAGTAGGTCCCCTATTTGGTGGCAACAGGGTGAAGAGTTTAAGGTAGGCTGTAACTCCAAAGAGAGAAGAATGGGAAAAAATGAGGCTACAAAGAGCCAAAGGGGAAGAGTTAATACTTGTAAAGTCAAGTGGAACTGATCTGAAGAGGAGGAAGGGGGACTCCAGTTTGATTGTCTGGTAATCACATGGGTTTCATTTCTGGTCCAAGGGAAGGACCAGTATTTATGGACAACTAGAGAACCCCAAAGGGAGCCTAAGGTAGCAGGTTTAAGACAACTAGAGAGCCCCAGAGGGGGCCTGAGACATGACTAGTTATTTAATGGAAAAATTAAGTTAGAGATAAAGGTAACTAAATTTGTTAGTTACAGAATATGAACAGAAAAAGGCAACAAACCACCTTAACTGACAAATTTAGGAACCAATTTAAGACAAGTCAACATTCCAGAGATTTATGAGAATTGAGAAGAGGATATGAGAGATATGAGATTTTGAGAATAATTTACAAGACACCACCTTGTCAGGATATGAGATGGGGAAGGAAAGCCTATTTTAAGAGAAGCAAAAAGGACCTCAGGCATATTTGCCTAGCATGATGAAAGCATATTTTAAGAGGAGCAACAAGGAACTCAGGTATAGTTGCCTAGCATGATGAAAGCCTATTTAAAGAGGAGCAACAAGGACCTCAGGCATAGTTGCCTAGCTTAATGGGGAGAATGATATGATGATAATGATGATGATAATGATGATGATGATGAGGGTAATGGTAATGGTGATGGTAATGGTAATGGTGATGGTAAAGCTGATGATGATGGTGATGGTGATAGTGATGTTTATGGTGATGGTGATGGTGATGGTGATGGTGATGGTGATTGAGATGAAGTTGGAATGGAGTGGTGACAGTTTTTTTATGATGGTGGGTGATGACAGTATTGAATTGTAATGAATGTGGTGATGGTAATGAGAGAGGGTGGAAGATAGGAGGATATAAAGATAGTATTGAACAAAAAAGAGGGAAGGATTTCAACAAAGGGCAAACCCATAGTAATTGAGTATGACTTGCTTCACACTTCCCCATCATGGTTCCACTATAACCTCTATAATTGATCCCCAAAAAGTTTGATTGCCTGTAAAGACACCTTGTATCCCAATGGTAACATTTCAGTAGGAAGAACTATGCCTATCTTTATTTGAGAGTTGTAATGGGCAGCTTGAACGTATTTAATTTGATTGGAAACTGTGCCCTCTAGGTTTTGAAAAACATCCAAACTGTCTCCCAACAAGTTTTCCCATTTGAGTCATTTTAGAGTAGAATGGGCCCCTTCAACCCAAGAAGTTTTTTTATTTACAAAGTCTGGGTTTTTGCAAGTACAAGCCGTTACAAATGTATCTTTGATACAGAAGATATGATGATCCATATACTGGAGTACATCCTCATGTTCTGCCAAAAAACACTTTACACAAGTCATAATGTAAGCAACCCAAAACTAGGAAGATTGACAGTAGGGGCAGTGATTTGGCACTCACTCTAAGTTCTGAATCATTGACCTCTGCCTCCTCCTTGGTTTTTGAGGCCCCATACTTAGCCCACAGAGAAATAAAGCTTTTCCACCCTTCAAAATCATTATTAAATAGCACTTTACAGTTTCCTTGTATGTTTTTAGACAATTTCCATTGACAGAACTGTGGTTTTTACTCAGGGAATATTTTTTCTAGAGCATGGATCAATGCTTTTTCATGGTCCATTGCAAAGACTTTGGGAAGTTTCTCAGGATCATAATCCAACTCCTTTGGCGCATTTACAGACCAACTGTAGAGCTAAAACTTTTCTCTTGTTATAGAAACAAGAGATTTTCTGAAAGTTTTCTGGTTTGAAGTAATTCCTACAACTTGCAATAGGGGGATGCTGTACTCATTTGTCTTATAGGTAGAATCCATCATATCTATATGATGGAATTGGTGGCAAAGGTTTAATTAATTGTGTTGAGCCAAGAATAGGGCCTTCAAGCAACCCTCTCCACTTAATATGGCTCAATGAACCCAACCTGAATTACCAAGTTGTTCAAAAAGGACATCCATAACACCTTTTCCCTTCAGTTCTTCAAGGGAAACCTTATGCTTAGTCTTATAGACTTTTTGGTCATCAACATAATCACCACCATCAATCTTGCTCAATTTTCTTTTGAGTCCAATTGTATTGAGCCTATCATTCATGCCTTCTTTTAGATTGTCTAAGGCTACCCCAGAGATTCTCCTCAGGTTAGGGTGGACTGAGGGGTGTGGAGATGGTTCATGGTTATTTTGATCATTCTTGTAGAAGATTTGCCACAAGATACCTGCCTGTGTGTGACTAGCACAGATTGAAAACTTGCACTCAAGCTTCCTTGTGTGAGTCTGCCTTGACTTTTTGGTGAGAAATTTCCCAGAGTAAAAACCATGTCTATCACAGGATAAATCCGCATATTTATCATGATTTGAGTTGAAAACTGTTAAAGCGTAAACATGCTTCATCACCCATGTTTGATGATATGTTTGTGCCTATTCCCTAGTAGTAAAATCTCTCACAGGAGGTGGGGCAAGTGGATCTTTCATAGTTAAATAGTGATAGTTACTGTTTCATGGTTATATTGATGGCAGGCACTCCATCAGTTTCAATCAAATTAAATATGGCAAAGACCAGTAACACAAAATTTTACTCACCAGCAGAGGTCATGTCCATTTGTGAAAGATTTTGTTCCTCAATTGTCACCCTTGATGAGGATGCAATTGGGCTTTCAATTATTCATTACCCAAATGCTTCTTTTCCGCAGCTTTGTTCATTGCACTAATTTAGTCCTTTAAAACAGGCATGTTGAAAGGAGGGCTTGCCACTGTTCCCATAATGCAAAAAAAATGAAATGCTACTTCAGTATTCAATCCAACTTTCAATTGAAACAACTACCAAGTTTGATCATTTTCAAGTTGAGAAAGATGAATTTTGTGGTATGTTTTATTTTCAGATTCCTATAGTGTCAATTTAATTTCACTTTAATTTAATTTGATTTTACTTTAATTTCACTTTAGTGTCACTTTATGATTGCTAGATGTGGAAAAACAGTCCCAGATAGTAAGCTTTGATCCCAAATTTTGGTTTATGGAACCCAAATGTAGTCCAGCGGAACCCAAAAGGTTTAGCACAACCCCCGGGAGGTGGTGTACCCCCAAACAAGGCTCAAAACCGCCTTTTATGGGAGTAAACGTCTCAAATAAGCCATGTACGGTGTGTATATGGCCTCCCAGGGGTTGCCCATGTTTGAGACAACCTATTGGGCGCGTCTAGACGCGTGTTTTTACCTGCAAGCGAATCTTGGATGCGTGTATGGGCCCCCACGCATCCATTGGGCCATGTAGGGCCCTGCATAAATCCCAAACAACTAGGAGAAATGAATTGAACATCACCCATGGACATATCTTGGAGTGGGGGAATGGCAGCTTGCTACTGTTACAGAGCAATCGGCAAAAGTAACAAAAAAGGTAAATAATTAATTCAAATTCAAGGATCAGAAAAATATTAAAATATTATTGCAGATTTGGATTCTCCATCTAAATTAGGGTAGGGTCACTCACTCACCCCTACCTTGAATTATGACTCCTTATATTTTTGAATAATTAATGAAAGTTTAGAGGAAGCACAGCTATGGAAGTGTGGCCATTTCAATATTTCACGTAAAGCCTCCTGTATAGGTTTCACAGTAAAAATTAATTCATAATTTGAGAATTTGGTATATTTGAGGAGTTGAGTGCAGAAATGTTTCCTTTCACAATTCCCACATGCAGCCAAGGCAGGCAAGAGTCCCATGTGCGCCTGAATAACTGAGGTTCCACCCTTTCTAAGAAACCTGAAAGGTGGGTACGCAGTCCTGGGCACCTGACTAGCGCGCAGCTGCGGCACTAAAGGATGGCTTGACATTTGATGGCTTGAGGAATGAAGTACTACCTAGAGTTGTTGCTGCTTAGACGGGGAGATACCACATATGTAATAAATGTCCCCACTAGTAGAAAATAGTTTGAAAATAAATATTATAATGTAATATTGAAAAAGATCTGTTTACATATTTTTACAAAATATATTAAGGAAATATGAGAATGTCAAAAATAAGATAACAGCAGATTGAAAGACCTTAAAACCTTCCTTAAAGTGAAAAAATGGGATCTTAAAGACATCAAAATATCTGTGACAATCTAATGAATATTATTAGTTAAAAATATTCCATACTATCCCATAATATATATTTTGAATTAATTATTCCAAATAAATCAGCAGAATTTTGAAAATATAGACCAAAAGCATTAAAATGCTCTGATTCCCACAAAATAATAAATAATAAGGACTAATTTTACAACAAACTATCCATGGAGAGGTCTGAAATAAATAAATATTAACAGTCTGTGAATATCCACTGCAAATAATTAATAACGTAACCCTCATGTGAATAAATAAGGTGTATTTCACATGTAAACACTCAATGCAATTGTAGAATAATTACTTTTCCCTGTGAAATCAAGAGCTACCCATGTTACAGCACCTAGAGCACGTGGGGGTCCCCCACTGGCTACCCTCCTAGCTCTATCACCCATCCCCTCAGGCCCCTATAGCCCTCAGAGGAACAGATGTGGGATCCAATAAAATATAAATAAAGGCACTTTTTTGAGGTTATTGAGAACCCAGACCCATTTTTATATACATCCAGACACCCTGCCAAATTGATCAAATACTCATAAGAGATGAGGAAGTGATTTATAGCTTTATTCTGATTAATATTTTCTGTCCAAACCCTATTTTTCTTAATTTATGCTGCCAAACAAACTTCTACCCCAGTCACAGGTTCAAAGCCATCAGTACACGTCCCAAAAATGTACATAAATGATTAAATACCATACAATTAAGTTTATTATCCTTTTTCTGTTGTGGCAGCTTGTTCACAAATCCCTGCCACTTCACCATATATTTTTTATATAAATTATCTTTAGGCAATAACTCCTTCAAGAAAATTGATTAAATGTTCCAACGTAACCAGTTTCAGGGATCACAAAGTGAATTCCCTGAAGAAGAGCTGTCAAAGATCCACAATATACCATTTTGGCCCCTATTTTTATTTATTTATTAATTGATTTATCAATAATCAATCATCAATAAGAAAGCATCTCACATTTAATTTTCTTTATCCACATTTTTACAGATTACTGCCGCATCTTTTGATTAATATATTTATTATTTATTTTATTACCTCTGGTAGGTAAAATTTAGGAAGGACTTTGGCATCCAGGAGGCTGACAGTATAGTAGTACCTGATCATCCTTGCATTAATTTAGATATCTTTGAGTCTCATTAAGATTCTCTGCTTGCTGGTAACCAAGGGAAGGATAAAACCTACCAAATGATTGCACAAGAATTCTTTTGGCCTGGTATGACCAAGGAAGTAAAAGACTATGCAAAGGCATGATATGACTGAAATTGGAACAAGTCCTCCAAAGACTGAAATTATGGGCTTATCCATCCACTTCCAATCCCGCCTATTCCTTGGCAATTGTTGTCAATGGATTTCATTTTTCAATTCCCAATTTGTAGTGGTTATGATTCTTTTTTAGTAGTAGTCAATTGCTTCTGAAAGATGGCTTTATTTCTTTGCAGCACTGTGACCACCTCTTTGGAAGATTTAGCTAATTTATTCATAGACTATTGATTTTCAAAAGTTGGTCTTCCTGATAATATAGTAAGTGATCTTGGATCTTTGTTTTTCTCTAGCTTATGGACCTTGCTCTTCCAACATTTGAAGGTCACTTGCAACTTATCAATGGCTTAACACCCAGGAACAGATGGGAAAAATGATCTAGTTAATCAGATTTCCAAACAGTGTATTTGAATGTATGTTGCCTATCAGTAGGGAAACTAGCTGGTCATAATTGCTCCCAATATCCAAGTTTGCCTAAAACAACTCCACTCATTCCTCCACCAAATAGTTGCCCTTCAAAACTCTTTATTGTAGAAACCTAACTTTTGCTTCTATTCACGCATCACCTTCTCAACCTACTACCAACTAACTCAATCACATTCAATCTCTTCAATCAAAAATTTGAACAAACCCCAAAGCAGAAAGGCAGTGCTATAAGGAGAAAGCAGACTGAATTTGCGCTGGTGCACCAAACTTTGCAGTGGAAGATCAGGTATGGGTTGATGCTTGCAAAATTCACAGAAGTTTCCTGAACCAAAAAACTCTCTGAAAGAAAACTTGGCCCCTTCAAAGTTGAATCAGTCATCTCTCCTAATGCTTTTTAACTATCCTTACCTGCACAATGGAAAGTTATCCACCCGGTATTTCATGTGTCTCTCCTGGAGCCAGATCAATTCCTATACCCAGGCAAGACTCATCCCCCTCCGGAACTGTTCAATGTACAAGATCATCTAGAGTGGGAAGTAAGCCTTATCCTGGATTCTGGGCTATGCAAAGGAAAACCCAAATACCTCATTGAATGGACTGGTTTCCAGCATGGCAAAGATTGCACCTTGTGGGAACCAGCCTATCATCTTTTAAACTGTCCCAATTTGGTTTGAGACTTCCATGTGTGAGAATCATTGCCCCACAAGCTTAGTCAAAGACCAGTATTTCAAGCATAATAAATTCTGAGACAATCATTTCTTATGATTGATACTTAATCTGAGGCGGAGGCAATTGCACACTTGTGAATGTGAATGAATTGATGAATGAATGGATAGAAAACAGCAGTTAGAAGAGCTCCTAAAATACAAAATATGGTGCTCATGTGGAGCTCATGTAATGACAAGCAGAACGCAAAAACGCCCCAAATGGGCTCTACAGGCTCTACAAGCCCTGTTACTTGGTTTTTGCTTACTCAGCCCACTTCAAATTAGTTCTGAACCCTTTTGACCATCCTTGAGCGGTTTGATTTGTTTTTTCCACCCTCACAGGGCTGGAACACCCCCTTGAAGTTCAGAACCTGGCTGGTTGTCCATTACAACCAGCCCTGTTACCTGGTTAAATCTCTCTTCTCACTCTACCAGCCCTTTCTATACAATCACAGGCCTGGTTGCCTCCTGAACCCAGCCACCTTGCCCTCAAAATGGCCAGGGTGGACCCAGAATCACTCTGGGTTTGGCCAAGAACTCATGAGGGGGGGGTGTAACCCGCGGGCATGCCCCCCCCTCCTTTGCTCAAATCCCCTGGTTAGGTGATCAAATCCCCCTCCAGGGGCCCTGGGGGATGATACCCCCAGGGGCTTTCACACAGAACATGGGCTGGCTGGTGGTGAGGCCCACCCAGCCTCATTGGTTACACCCCCCCTTGGTAATGGGGGGGGGGGGGGGGGAGATGGCCCCATTGGTCTTGAGGTGGGGGGCTGATCAAGTCCCCTCCCACCTTGCCGGTTGCCTTTGTTTTAACCAGATGGCTGGTCTGGTCAAGGAGGGACCAACCATCCTCCCTCCCCCTTAAAGCTCCATCCCCCATGGCGGCAACCCAAATTGGGGGCTGCAACCTGGGCCGCGGCCCCAACACAGCAGATGGGGGGACTCTAAACAGAGTCCCCTGCCCCCTAAAACCGCCCTGCGCGGGCTTTTGGGCCCCGCAAAGGGCCCCAGGTGAGAAACAAGCAGCCCCAAGCGGCCCGCAACACAGCGGCAGCCCCAATGACCCCAAAAAACATACTTTGGGGGGCCAGCCCATCTGGCCAAGTATGTCCATAATAATTCTTGGGCCCATAAATCCCCAGATAAGCCCATTTGGTGAAGGTGGTCCATCCACCCTGAAAGGCCTGTCAAGGCCCATTTGCCAATTGACTTGGAAAACATTTTTTGGCGCTCAAATGCCCAAAAACAATAACATTCACATAGGCACACGTGGACCACATTATTTCCAATGGGCTGTGGAGGCCCATTTGTGCATCCCATTTGGATTACACACTAGTATGCGTATTACCTGAGTGCATCCATATTTTAACACACCCCTTAAAAAAAAGGGAGGCCATTTGCATACTAGACACAAAACCTTGATGTTTGTTCCTATCTAACGCCTTATTTAAGATATCTGCAATCATTTCTACAGTAGGAATGTACCTAAAACTATCTCTTTGCAGTTTACTGCATCACATATATTGTTATAATGAACATCAGTATGTTTTATTTTTTGAATGGAACACTTGATTTTCTGCCAATGCAATGGCACTCTGATTATCAGAATACAAAAAAACAAACCCTAGTGGTTTATATGTATCCCCTAAGACCTTTTTAAACCATTTTCTTCCTTTGAAGCTGCCAGGTACTCTCTGTACTCTGCTTCTGTTGATGAAATACTTATTGCTTACACCTTTTTGGAAATTCATGAAACTGAATTCTTCCCTAAGAAGAATACAAAACTCCTTGTTGATTCTGTAGTTTTTTTCATCTTCCCAACTTGCATCAGAATAACCAACCAATTAAAAGTTTGCCAACTTTGAAAACTGCAGTCCCAGACTGATTATTCCTTTAAGATACCTGTGAGTTTCTTAAAAACTGAACAATGCCTCATTCTAGGTCTCTCTAAGTGTTGCAAAACAACACCAATTGAAAATGAAATATCTGGCCTTGTACACTGTCACTAATAATTTAAAGATCCAATAGCTGACCTATACTCATTCCTGGATTGAACAAACTATAGATTCTCTTCATCTCTAGACTTTGCTAATCAAATGTTAGACTGCATCAGAGTACCAAACTCTTTTGCATCCTCTAAGCCATGTTGCTTCAGTAGAGCTGACACATAATGGTTCTGATCCAACTTGATCCCATTCTTGCTCTTAATAACTTTCATTCCCAGCACCTGCTGTTCCAGACCAAGATATTTTATCTTGAACTCCTTTTTTATTTTCTCAATGAATCTCTCCTTACAATTCCCAATAATGATAATGTTGTTGACCAAAACAAAAGAAATTGCATCTTTTCTCACAAAGAGACAAGGGTTGACCTCACTTGTCCTGAAACCAATCTCCATCAGTTTCTTACTCATAGTGTTATACCACAACCTAGCTGCTTGCTTTAATCCATACAGGTATCTACACAGCTTGAGGACATGTTTCCCTTTATCTTCTGAGAGGAAACTTCTCACACATATTTTCTTCATATTTTCTGTCTTGGTATCTACCAAAAATTCATTGAAACCATCAGGAATTGACGAATACTACACAGTCTCCTCCTCTCCCAGTTTTGCATTCAAGTATGCAGTCACAAAATCAGCTTTTCTGATTTCTTTCCCCAAATCCACTTCCAAAGCAAAGATGTACCAGAACGTGGAAAGCCGCCTGGTTTTCAAGAAATTCTCCTGGTAATCAATACCCTTTCTCTGCTTGAAGCCCTGTGCAAAGCATCTAGCCTTGAAACTCTTTAAATCTCCATCAGTATCAAACTTCTTAGTCAAAAATGATCCAGACCAAACAATGGTCTTTCCCTTTTGAACTGAATCCCGCTTAAACACTTCAAAAACACTATTTTTCTCCAGAGAATCAAATTCCTCAAAAACAGCTGTCTTCCAATTGGCTCTCTTGTCAGAATTCATAGCCTGGCCAAAGCTATTTGGGTTAACTCTATTACCCATCTCTGAACTTAACTGTAGAATCTCATTAAGCATACACTGTTCCCAAAGTGTATCTTCTTCATATTCTGCAGAAGCATAATGGGACTTCCATTCCACATAAATATCAATGGGTATTCTCATCCTTCTACTACTTCTAACTGGAGGTGGAGGCTCATCAGGTTCTGATTCCACAGACTCCCTCAAAGCAGGTACTGAGCCCTCCTGTGGCACATCTACCATCTCAAATTCATCATTAATGTAATTCTCCCCAGCCTCTTCTGGTGAAATAGGCTCTAATGCTATTTCCTGCTGGGATTCCTGAACAGAAACATCTTTACTCCTCTTGAGTAAAAAGGTACCTTCTTCAAATTTTACATTCCTACTACGGATAACCTTTCTTTTCCTTGGACAATAAATCCTATATGACTTACTTATTAAATAATAGCCTACAAGTGCCCCTGTTCTGGATCTAGGATCTAAATTACCAACCATCTCATTATGGTGGACACTATAATACACTAAGCAATCAATTGCTCTTGGGTGGAACATTTTGGGGTACAACTTCCAAAACTGATAATGCAAAATTTTCCAATTAAAACTTACTATATTGTGTAACAGACACACTGTGCACACCAACTCAGCCCATAAAAACTTTGGTATACCAGATTGAGACATGATAGTTCTGACTTTGTCTGATAAAGTACTATTTTTCCTCTCAACCATTCCATTGTTTTGTGGAGTACTAGCAGTAGTAACTATATGAGGGATTCCATAATCATTCAACAGTTTCTCAAACTCTTTACTCACAAACGCACCCCCTCCATCATTAATAACCCTCTTGATCTCCTTCATCAAACCATTCTGTATCTAGACTTTGAAGATTACTGGAACCTCCTCTGTGGTCTGATCCTTTGATCTTATTGGTTTTAACCAAACATAATTAGTTGATGTATCAACTAAATTGATGAAGTATCTTGCCCCTCAGAGGGAAACTGGTGTAAATGGTCCTGCCAAATCAATGTAAAATTCCTCTCTAGGAACTTCTGTGCAATATCTACTCTTTGATAACACATTTCTAGTCTTGGCCCCTAAGTTACAACTTTCATAGTTGCTGTTGTTCACCTTATTTCCACTTCTATTGTGAGAATCAGTGCTCAGAGCTGAAAAATTGAAAAAGTTAGCACAGAGAAACTTATTCCAAACTTGTCCAATCAGGATAGTTCTCCCATTCAAATCAATAGCAAAATTATCTTATTTAAGATAACAAATTTGGAACCCTTCTTTCCAGATAACTCCAACAGACACAAGGTTATGAGGCAGATCTGTTACATAGAAAAATTTCTTAAAACTTATTTTGAAACCAAATTTCTTTGCAAGAATAACTTTCACAATTCCTTCAATATTAATTGCTCTTTGTTATTGGCCAATATTTACAACACCATCAAAATCTCTAAAAATTGAAAAAAAAATTGTCTCAAAAAACATGTGGTCTGTACAACCAGAATCAATCAAAACCATAAAATCCTCCTTCAATCCTCCTGTAAGGAAAGAAAAAGTATCAGCCACTGATAAGTTATTATCATCAAGGTTAATATTACCCACTTCATAATCAACCAATTCAATTTATTGATCCTCAATGAGCTTTTCCTTCTTGTTGGGGACATGTTCCTAAACATCCTTTCCTGCTAGGCATTCCAATGCCACCATAGAAATTTTCTCCATTTTAAGTTTGACCTCCTTGTATTCCTTGTCTTCTTCTTCAGAATTATTTCTCTTCTTGGCCTCCTTGCAATACTTTGCATAGTTCCCCTTCTTTGGACAATTATAAATAAGACCTTTGATAAATCACTCTTGGCCTTTTCCTTCTTTCTGGATTTTCCTGTCTTTCACACCAGAGCAGTTCCTGTGCCCTCCTTCATCTTAAATTGAAGATAATCCTTTTCAATTCTCTACAGCACATCCTCTTACCCAGGAAGTGTATCTAATTTGTTATAATTATGGCCAGCAATTAGCTTAGGAAAATGAGCGGTATTCAAAGCAAAAGAAATGCTGGACACCTTTTGTCAATAATTGCTGATGGGCTCTCACAATGGGGCAATATTTTGGATGATATTGGTGAGGAATTTCATTGGATGATGAATGAATGATGAAAAACAGCAGGAAGAAGAGCTCCTTAAGTACAAAAGATTGGCCTCTTGTGAGCCCATGATACAGCAAGCCAAAAGGCAAATTTCCCGCCCCAAAAGAGCTCTACAGGCTCTACAGGCCTTTTTACTTGGTTTGGGCTACATCAGCCCACATGGCTTCAGTTCCTGTACCCTTACAACAAGCCTATTCCGGTCCATTCTGGTGTTTCCACTGTTACGGGGCTGAACCAGCCCCTTTGCTGTTCAATCCTATGGCTGGTTGTCCCTTAGAACCAGCATAGTTACTCTTATTTCCTTACTTACGGGCTGGTTGCCTCATGCAGACAGCCCCTGGCCCCACATATGGGCCAGGTGGGACCCAGGACTCACCTGGGTCCGGTCTCAACCTCAGTTGGGGGGGGGGGGTGTAACCGGCGGACATGCCACCCCCCCCTCTTTCTTTCAAATCCCTGGTGGGGGCGGTGAAATCCCCTCACCAGGGGCCCTGGGGGTATTGAGGCCCAGGGCGCCATCAAGGATATTGGGCTGGGGGTGGTCAGATCCCCTCAGCCCGTCGCTCCTCCCCCTTGGTAAAGGGGGGGTGAGAGCACCCCTCTTGCTTTGCTGGTGGGAGGGTGATCAGATCCCCCCCACCGCTGGTTGCTCCCTCTGCAGCTGGCATTGTCATCCCCTGGGAAAGGGGGTGATGAGATCCCCCATGCCCTGACCAACTGCCTTGTTGTGGTTGGTCCCTGGCTGGTTCAACCCAGCCAGACACCCCCTCCCCCTTGCAATGGCAAGCGAGGGGAGGGGGAGGGAGCCTGGGCCACTGGCCCTTGCTCCTGTGGTGGTGGCCGCAGTTTGCAACTGGCCGGGCCTGCATGGTGTTGCACCGCGCCGGATCCCTTGGCCTCCGCAACAGCCCCGCGTGGGCCAAACCAAGGGATACAAGCGGCCCCGAGAGGGCCACGTAACAGGCAGCACCCCCAAGCAGGCTGCGACACGGGCGGCGGCCCCAATGGGCCACCCCAAGCCCAAAACCTGAGACAAACACACTTTGGCGGACCAGCCCGTCTGGCCAAGTATGTCCAAAACAAACCTTGGGCCCAATTATGCCCTACAAGCCCATCTGGCTGTATTTGCCCATATCTACCACTGGGCCCATTAGGGCCCGTGTACCAATGAGCCTGTTTCACGCGTTTTGAGGCCAGTCTTCCCAAATTGATGACATCCACACAGGCCCGTATGGTCCGTGTGAGTTTCCAATGGGCCAGAGAGGCCCATATGTGCATCCCATTTGGATTACACTTATACATAGCACATGCGCAAGTGCATACGTATTTTAACATAATTTAGATAAAATCCTAACCAAGGACTCATACTCTTTTTGTAGGTTCTGCAGAATTAAAACAACAAACACTCAGGATCCATGTTCAGCCCAGATGAATTGAACTTAGCAATGCTTGATTGTGCTTCCCCAACAAATTGTTTACAGTTGACAAATTTCAACTTAAAAAACTTATTGAAATCAATGCCCTTCTGATGAATAGAATTAACAACATATTTGATCTTGAGCATCTTCCATAAAATGCTTCCAATCCTCTTATGTTCCTTTTTCAAAGTCTCAGCAGCCCATGCCATATGACTTTCATCCAAACGCCTAAGAATGCGATGGTAAGACTTTTTCTCTAACTCTGAACTAATCAAGGTATGATCTGCATCCACAACCTCCCCACAACAAATTTTTTCCAGCTCACTGTCCACTCAGACAGGCCAAGCACTATATTTTTGACCATTCAAAACAATGTTGGTGGAGCTGGATTCTGGGATATAAGAGATATTCTTGGAAAAATTGGGGTCCTTGAGGTTTTACAAATTAACGGATAAAGGTCTATCTTGCTTGTATATAATGATGATGATGGTAGTGATAATGTGTGAGAATTATTGGCCCACAAGCTTAGTCAAAGAGCAGTTTTTAAAGCAAAAGAAATGCTGAGTAAATAATGTCTTATGATTGATCCTTGATCTGAGGAAGAGGCAATGGCACACTTGTCACCGTGAATGAATTGATGAATTAATGGATGGAAAACAGCAGAAAGAAGGGCTCCTTAAATACTCAAGATGGTGCTCAAGTGGAGCTCATGTGATGACAAGCAAAAGGCAAAAATTCCGCCCCAAATGGGCTCTACAGGCTCTACAAGCCCTGTTACTTGGTTTGGGCTTACTCAGCCCAATTGGAATTAGTTCCGAACCCTTTTGACCAGCCTGTAGCGTTTCAATTTTGTGTTTCCACCCTCAGAGGGCTGAACCATCCCCTTGCTGTTCAGACCCTTGCTGTTGGTCTATTAAAACCAGCCCTGTTACCTGGTTACATCTCTCTTCTAACCATAATTCCCCTTTCTAAACACTCAAAGTCCTGGTTGCCTCCTACAACCAGACCCCCGGCCTTCAAAATGGCCAGGTTGGACCCAGAATTACTCTGGGTCCGGACAAGAACCCATGAGGGGGGGGGGGGGGGGGTGTAACCAACAGGTGTGCGTGCCCCCCCTCCTTTGCTCAAATCCCCTTGGGAGGTGATCAAATCCCCCTTCAGTGGCCCCAGGGGTGGATACCGCCAGGTGCTGTCACACACAAGGTGGACTGGGTGGTGGTCAGGCCCACCCAGCCCCATTGGTTGCCTCCCCCTTGGTAATGGGGGGGGGAGATGGCCCCATTTGTCTTGAGGTGGGGGGCTGATCAAGTCTCCTCCCACCTTGCCGGTTGCCTTTGTTGCAACCAGCTGGCTGTTCTAGTCAAGGAGGGATCAGCCATCCTCTCTCCCCCTTGCAAAAAAGCAAGGGGAGGGAGGGAGGCAGGGGCTGCCAGCCCCCGCGGCCGCAACCCAACTTGGCGGCTGCAACCAGGGCCGCGGCCCTGCACACAGCGGGTTGGAAGGACTCCAAACCAAGTCCCCTGCCCCTTACCACGGCCCCGCCAGAGCCTTTGGGTCCCACAATGGGCCCCAGGTGAGAGAAAAGCGGGCCCAAGCGGCCCGCAACATGGGTGGCGGCCCCAATGGGCCGCAAAGGCCCAATGACCCCAAAAAACATACTTTGGCGGGCCAGCCCGTCTGGCTAAGTATGTCCATAATAATCCCTGGGACCATAAATGCCCAGATAAGCTCATTTGACCAAGGTGGCCCACCCACCCTGATAGGCCCCTCAAGGCCCATCCCCCAATTGACTTGGAAAATGTGTTTTAGCTCACAAATGCTTAAAAGCAATAACATCCTGATAGGCCCACGTGGCCCATGTGATGTCCAATGGACCATGGAGGCCCATTTGTTCATCCCATTTGAATTACACACTAATATGCAAATTACCTGAGTGCATCTGTATTTTAACACCATGCAAACTACACTTGCAAAACTTGCCAATCTGCATTCCATCCCTTCCAATCCCATTCCATATTTTGATCCTATTCCATCCCATCAATCCCACAACACTTCTCATTCCATTGCATCCCATATCATTCCCAGTTTATTTTTTTCTTTAATTTGTCTCTTTTTGATTGCAAATTTTATTTTCTATATTTTTTTCTTCTCCATATTTCAAACAACATGAATCCTTTATCTTTGAGAAAAAAATACATATTATAAAAATGATGAAATTAAATCAAAATTTTACAAATTTTATTTGAATTCTTGTTCTGCCTTTTCCAAATTTTTGGTCAATTCTTCTACCACAAACCTAAATTCAACCCAATCCTCATTTTTTATCAGAGTCAAAGTTTGCAATAACACAAGAACTTCTGCTAAAAAATTCTTCTTGAAAATTTCTTTTCCCTTTGCAGTACAAGCCCTCTTCAGCTGGGAATTCCATCCAACTTCCTTCAAGAGTTCTTCATAAGCTTGCTTCCTTTGACCTTGTTGCAAAACCTCTCCAAAATTTCCAGTCAACTGCCTTTCATCAGTCTTGAATGGAACCATGACTTGCACTTGGTTCCCCTTGCCTTGGCCTTCCTTCCCATTTCCTTCCATCCCTTCTCCTCCAATTTAAACCCTTTCCTCTTGTTCCTTTTTTTTCTTTCCTCATCTTCATTTCCTACACTCTCCGCATCTCCTTCCTCTTGTCCCTTCCCATTTCATCCTTCTGCTTCCACCTGTTCTTCCCTTGTCTCCTTTGTCACAGCCGCAACTTTCTGCTCACCTTTCACATTTCTTTGTGCCTCAGAATCCATTTGGTTTGCTTGCAACTTGGCCAATGGTCCAAAATATGTTCGCAGTGGTGGAGTCCTGTTAGTTGTGTACCTCTGGAATATTGGAAAAACTACTAAGAGCAACGGTTACATTATATTAGTTCTCATTCTCCAATTTAGTCAGTCTCTAGCCTTACTCACCTGGGTTCTGTAGTCCTAATAATTTGATCTCTGGCACTGGCAGGATGTTATTATTCACTTGTGTGGAAGATCTTTGACTTTTTAATCCACTTTTGGAGGCCACTGGGGTATTAATCACCTGTTTTATATTTAAATGAAATTTGAAAGCCACTTTTTGAAGATGGCATTGCTTGCACTTACCTTGGAGACCCCAAGTGGAAGTACTGGGGAAATATTTCTAATTTTGGCAAATGAAGTTTTTGCAATGACAAGATGAGTATGATGAAATGATTTATTTAAAAGTTTACTTGAAATCAATGAAGTTCCAAGTATCAAATAAGGGGTATACAGTAGTAAAACAACTTTTGACCTTGAAGGGAAAATCATCTGAACACTTTCAGGAGGTTGCAGATTTATACCCAGGCAACTTTCACACTGCAAGGTTCAGGGTTATTGTCTTCCCCACTTTGACATATCCTTTTCCCCAGTACCATCTACCTCAGTCCATAAGTACAACACAAATAAAGCACAAAATAAATGGTGTCTTCTCCTTACTACATCTGGCTTGCATAATAAACTTCCAATCTTGGAAACTAAGTTTCTACTTGAAAATGTTGCAGTTAACTCTAAAGACAGTTTGACCATCTATTCAAACTTTTCCCCTCTATCATGGGTATCATCAATCCTTGGACTTCCATTCTTGGTCATGCACTAACACTATCTCTCACTCATGCCCAGAAAGCCAAATTAACTGTATAGTTCACAAATGAAATATTCCCTTACCCTGCATAAACAACATATTCATATTTGCATTTTCTTCTCATTTTGTTCCTTCCCGTCTCATCCATCACTTCCTTGTACGCTGAGATTCTATTTTCTTGCACCTATGCTACAAAATTGGAAACAACTGTAATGTTATTTTATTTCCCATTCTTTCCCTGTAATTCATTGCCTTACCCCTCTCTAGCTTTAGTTGGTCATCCATTGGGTTTTATCAAGTCATCTTTTGATTACCTTATAAAGGCAGCATTGCCTCCCTGAAGAATGTCTCCTCAGTTAGTTAGTTTCATACTTTGTTGCATTTGCTTAATCCAGTAATCACATTTGGCTTGGCTTTAGTTACTTACCATCGGAAAACTTCCCCCACTCTTGCTGTTTGTTGAGCCATCAAATCATATGTTTGCACTTTGCAGTTAGCCTTGTTATCTTGCATTAACCCTTGCACTCAGCTTCTTCCTTTTTTGCTCAAAATCATCTAAGATTGCCCTATAGTATGTGGGGTGGTTGTGTGACAGTAAATCTTCCAATAAACTAACCAAAAAAAATAATCACCATCCATCTCCCACCAATTTCCCTCATCCACATTAACCTCCATCTAAAAAATCATGAATCAAACCCACCAAAACATCAACAATTCAGATTGCAGGATGTTACCCCATTTGCATTGGTTTCCAAAACTTGTAATCTAATGATTTTAATCATTGCAATGAGATTTTTAGTCCACCTGAAAACTCTCAAAATCCTAAAAATCATTGCAAGAAACCTCAATTTGACGGGAATAACTGCCAAAATTTGACTACACCTAATAATAATATTTTCAATCCATTGGAAAAAGAAAAGAAATGTAGATTGTTACAATGAATTGGATTTAAAAGAGGGAATTTGGCAGCCATCAAAAATAAAATTAACAACAAAAATACCAATTTTCATTTCATGGAAGCAGTTTCTTGTAGTGTTTTTAAAGTTTGTTGTAAAAATGGAACTGAAAAACTCTCAAGTGCAGGTTTTTTCCTCAAGAGATCAAGGGAACATGGACAAATTGAAATATCCCAATGGGAAATTTCATTACCATTGTATCAAACTTCAAGCATCCTTATCTCCTGTTTATCTCTCTGAGTCTAGACCAGAAAATCAACATCTAACCAACCAGGGGGTTTTTGATAATTTTAAAACTCTTTTGGCGCTAGTTGGTACTAAAAATATAGTAAATCTTGAGGAAGAAGAATCTCAATTGAAGTTAATTCAAATTGGTTTGACTATAATCACGTTGTGGTATTCCAAACCTTTCCTATAGCCATCAGACTCACTTTCCTAGTGCAACAAAAGCTCAAACCCTCAAATTAACCTCAGGAATGGATTCTAAATCACAAATAACTTATAGTCACTCAATCAAATTACCCCACTATCTCCCATGAATTTGAAGATAAAGCCCAACAAAACTCCAACTGTGGCAAAATCATACCCAACCAGGTTTCACAGCTCTATGGAAGGTGTATAGACATACCTTATAAAACCCTCAATCAAATACCAGTAACAGCTTACCCTCAACACCAGGGCCATACAACAACCCTGTCACCTCAGCCAGAAGATAGCAATACAGATGCAGGAGGCAGTGCAACTAGTTCAGCTCCTGTCACCTCACCCATAATACAAGCAAATATACATACAGAAGGATGTGCAGAAGTATACAGGAACATTTCAGGCAGGAGAAATTGACACCAGTCTCAACCAGAACCAAAAAAACAAGCAAATATATATACAGGAATCTGTGAAGAAGTATACAGGAGCAGTATGGGTAGGAGAAAGTGGAACCAGGATCAACCAAAACCAAAAAAAACTAACAGTACAAGTACCACAGGGCTACCCAGAAATATATGCAGGCAGCCAGAACCATGCAGTAACAAACAACCTCAGCACCACATATCAATTTATATATTCAGAAGCATGTGATACAAAACAAAATACCAGTGCAAGTACCTCCGGACTAACCAGCAATATATGCAGGCAGCCAGAACCGTGCAGTACCAAACAACCTCAGCACCACATAGCAATTTATATGGTCAGAATCATGTGATACCAAACAAAATACCAGTGCAAGTACCTTAGGACTACCCAGAAATATATGCAGGTTGCAAAAACCATGCAGTACCAAACAACCTCAGCACTGCACAGCAATGTATACAGCCAGTAGAATGTGATACCAAACAACTTACCAGTAAAACCCCACCTCAGCACCACACAGAAATTTATGTAGTCATAATCCTGTGATACCAAACAAACCATCAGTAACAAAAACCCACCTCAGCACTACCCAGCAATATATGCAGGCATTGAAGACCATGCAGCACCAAGAAGACCACCAGTAATGAACAGAAATACATGAAGGTAGAAGCAAGTAGCTCAAACAAACCACCAGTGAATGCACAGAAACACATGTAGGAACAATCAAGTAGCACCTTTAAAGTTGACAGACTGAAGAAATGAATTATCAGACAGAGATAAGGAGATGAAAAACAAAAGAATAGAAACAGCACAAGCAGAAATGATAAATAACCTGAAGAAAAAAAAGAGCTAGACCACTGAGCGTGAAGAGTTTGGACAAGTCACTTCAGAGACTGCCAAATTGGTCTTGAGAACTTGGGTCTTGAGAACTTGAGGGGAGCTAGCTCAACTGAGGAGGTACTTGAAGGTCTTCGGAGGATTGAGATTGGAGGATAATTTTAGTAGAGGTTGGCTGGTTAGCTGTTTGAAGAGATGAAAACAGTAAGGAAGAAATGAAAGAAAGAAGAAAAAAGGAGCAAAAGAAACCTACTTGACTATGAGGACCTGAGAGCCCTGGGGCAAACTCAGGATCTCAGTCAAGCAGTACAGGTAGTCTCAAGAGATTCATATTTGGAGTATCCACACAGTGCAGGGCCTTACAGAGGCGCGCGAGACACGCTGGTGGAAGGGGACTCAAAGAAAATAGAGACATGAAAAACAAGGACGAGGAGATAAAGGCCTAAATGAATGAAGAAGAAATAAATGAGAAATACAGAAAGGAGATGAAGTTCAAAGACAAGTATATGAAATTCTAAAAGCACCAGACCAACCACCAGTACTGCACAGGAATATATTGTAGCTGCACTTCACAGAAGTTTTCGCAGGGCTGTGCATGCATGAAACCCCTGTACCAGCTTTTTTCCAACCAGCAGAAATGCCTCATGTAACTATACAAGCTTTTCCCTACCAGAAAGAAATTCTCATGTGATTTTATCTCACTGTTCCTCACCAGAACAGGGAGAAGCCTCAGGGGCAGCCTTGAGCACCCCTGGGGGCAAAAATTTCCTATTTAAGGAGGGCCTCTCTGCCCTATCCAAGTTGTATCAGCATGCCATCCACATCGGTGCCCTCAGATGCCATCTGGCCTACTCACCTAAACACCCAATCACCCCATCTCATCATCCATCTGTGGTACCTACCCAGATAAATAATAGTAGTGAATTAGTTATAAAAAGAAACAGGAAATCAGAGACCAAGTTATAACCCATCTTTAACCAATTAAACAAACCACCAGTTCCTTGAATAAGGGTTCTTCTGTCAACTGAAATATTCAGAACCATATTAAACAAAAACCACCACTTAATCAACAAATAACCCTTACAAAGAAAGAGAGAACAACAAAAAGAAAACACCAAAATTTCCTGTACCCAGCCCCCTGTGGGTAAAGCCATCCTTGGGTCCTCTCCTTGACCATCCCTTTGATAAAGCCATGAACTGGTAAATATTGGGATATTGGTTAATATCAAATATATCTGATCAATAAATAACCAATAACCCAATAAATCTGGTATATTCTTCAACAAATCCTACCAATAAAAAGTTAAATAATTAATCTAGGTCTGATATGAGACCTATAATGAGTCTCAAAGAAACCAGCCATTAACTTAAAAAAATTATTTTGCAGACTTACTATATTACTAGAAAGGAAGGCAATTCAAAACCACTCTTATTATTTACTCATACTCTAAAGGAGTAGAAGTAATACTAAATTCCCCTTCAAGGACTGCCAACAAGCTATTTGCTACTATATTTATATAATCCCACAGGAGTCTCTAAAACTTTGTGTAGATTTTTGGAACCACTCATAAACTTGAGAGGGGAAATATTTTCCTGAAAGCATAAATTGCTTCAAAATTTATGGTTCACAAGTACAAAGGATTCCATTCAAAAAAAAAACAATGATGAAATTATTACCTGAACTTTTATCTCATATTAGTTGGTTCTATTCCCATGACCTAGAGGCTTAAAATGGTTTTGAAATATCAAACAAATTTCTTAAACTTTCCCTTGATTGTTCAGTTGGAATATGAAAGAACATCCAACTTGAAAACAAGACTCAGTCCTATTGGATTTTCCTCAACAAAAATATCAACCATATCTTTTGAATCAATTGTTTATCCAACAAAAACATGCTTTCAGCTTCCTACTTACTCAGATCTAACCAAAAGATTACCAAAAAAGGAAAACACACACCTCTTTACCTCTGAAATCCCTGCATTCCCGCAAAATCACCTTCACACCTCCACAGTTTCTGCACTCCAGAAAAGCACTTATCAACCCCACGTGCAAGAGAGGTGAACCCTACCCAAATGACAGATAATTCCCACATGCCTGAGTAACTAACCAAGCCTGCATGAAAGATGAATATGGAATTCAAAGATTCACACAAATCAAAAGGATTGAGACAAGCAAAAATTCTGTTAAAAATGGGCCACAGCCAGTACCCAGGCTAACAGCTGCAACCTCCACTTTTACAAAAAAATAAACCTTACAGAAAGGCCACAACATGCAAGCGTAAATCATGCATATTTAACATAAACACCAATATATTTAAAAATTCAAAAGCTCAAGAATAAGACCAAAAAAAAGGAAAGATATTTGAAAAACCTCCAAAAGAGGGCTTGAAATACTTTTACCAAAATAAAAGGAATGGTCAATTGTAGGGAAATGTCAAATTTGAAACTCTGCCACAACAGCCCCTGGCGTGAAAGGGGCTGAAGGCACAGGCACTACCACTCAAAGAAATTGGGATGGAGAAATGAGATTGATTGCAATAAGGTAGAGAAGTAGAGTAATGAAAATGATAAGGAGGAGAATCCAGGAGTAAGGCTCAGAAGGAGGTTTAAAACTGAATCCTATAATAGTAACACCAAAGGGGTAGGTGAGATGAGTAACGTAGGCTGGATGGCTTTCTTCCGCTGAGATGACACATATTGGAAGAGGGACTAGCCAATAAGAAGTAGTATACTAACTACTTGAGGGTAATTAGTCCAGGAGGGAAGGAGAGGCCAGTATATGTGATAAATGAGAGGAGGCCTTGAGGAGGGATGACTGGTGCTGGGGCTTGGATGCCCCAAGTCATTTGTCAGCTTGCTACTATTGCAGAGCAAGCTGCAAAAGTAACAAAAATTACATAAAAGTAATAATAATATAATAAACCTAAGAAGGAGTAGTAAAACCATGATTATTATTACAGAAATGAATTTTCTACCCAAAATTAGATAGGGTCACTCACTGACCCCACCCTTGAAATCCAACTCCTTATATTTTTAAATAATTAAGGAAAGAAAGACCAAAATACCAAGGCTCCACTATTGAGCTATTGGTCAATTAAATATTTCACAGGTGTTGTCAGGGATAGGTTTCACACCTAAAATTCAGTCAGAATTGAGGTGTTGTTTATATTTTAGGAGTTAAGTGTGGAAATGTGTTTTGTCACAATTCCCGCACACAGCAGCGGCTGCCAATGCACCCGCGTACGGCTGAGATACACCCCTGTCACTCCATCAAGGTTGTGTACGCAGCCCTGGGCCTCTGAAAAGTACGCAGGCGCGGGACTACCGGTTGACAGAGTGCCAGGCGGCCTGTGAGGCTTAGGTACTGCGTAAACATGTTACAACCCACACGGGAACATTCTACATATGTAATAAATGTTGCCGTGGATAGTAGATAGTCTGAAAGTACATAATGTCATTTATAAATACTTAAATAACCCTTATACGTATTTTTTATAAAATATAATTCAAAGTACCAAGAATGTCAAAAATAAGACAATGAAAAATTCTAAAAATTTGTTAAAATACTTTAATATACTCTTATGAGAATTCCTAGTCATCAATATCTTCGTGACATACTAAGAAAACTAATGATGTAAAAATATTACATGAATTCCCATGACTTATAGTTTTAAGTAATTATTTTAGTAAATAAACTGGAACTCAAAAATAAGGAGTAAAATCAATATCATGACTTTACTCCAGTTATTTAATACATAATGAGAACTCACCTGACATCAGGATTTCCGTAGAAATGTCTATTTCAATAATTATTAAATTACTGGGAACATTTACTAAGGATAATTAATTAAATAATACATAAATAGGACAGATTAGTGTTATTCACATTTCCTAGTATCTATTTAAAGTAGAATAATTCCCATACCCTGAGGAATTAGATGCTACCCGTGCTATAGCACCAAGAAAACGTGACAGGCTACCACTGGTTACCCTGCTAGCCTTAGTGTATGTCCCTTTGAGCCCCTGTACCCCTCAGAAGGATAGTATTGGGACTCAAAAAGCTATAAATAAAGAGCTCTTTTGAGGATATTTATGGGAATAGACCCAGTTATATTTATATCCAGACACCATTCCAAGGTAATCAAGTACTTATAAGAGATAATTAAGTGATTTATGGCTAATTCTGATCAATAATATCCCTCCTCAACCTCTTTTTTATCAATTAAAACTGCTGAACAACCTTATAACCTCAGTATACAGGTTTAACCCATCATTGCACATCTCAAACAGATACCCAAAGGATTTAATAATATACCAGTGAGTTTTATTATCCTTTCTCTGTTGTGGGAGCTTGGCTACAAGGCCCTGCCACTCCACCGTGTATTTTATATACATATTATCTTTGGGTAAAATATCCTTTAAACTAAAGAGCCCAAAGTAACCAGGACTACATGTTTTCATACTGAAATCCCTGAAGAGAGGTGTTAAAGATGCCCAATATGATTATGGCCCCTCTATAAAAATATTTAATAATCAATTTATTCATATTGATTTATAACAATAAACTATATCCAAACCAATCAACCTTGCAATAAGCTTAATCGAAATATTTTATGGATTTTTTGCTGCATTTATTAAATAATATATTTATTATTTATTCTATCACCTCTGGTAGCTAAAGGATAGCAAGGGTCTTGGCATCCAGGAGGCTGACATCATTAAATGTTGACCAATTGGGCGGGAGGAGGTGGGTTGACAGATTGGGTAATGGGCCTGTCCCAGAAGGCATGGTATGTACTGAACTGGAGTACGGGAAGTCCAGGAAGTAGTATGTACTATGAGTTTACAGTATTTAATTGTCATACCAGACAGAATTGAAGGAGACAAAAGGATATATCAAGCCAAAGAGAGATGGATGGTATGTCTAGGGGATTACCTAAGGGCTGCAGGATTTGCAGGAGGATACTTCAGGAGGTGTAGCATGTGGATCCTGGGGTGGAAGGTAGATTGTATTTAGGATTGATTCTGGCTGAGGGTTGAGTATTTCTGAGGAGACTGAGTCAAGTTGTGGTTATGAAAGTACCCCCCCCCCCAGAAGAGGAAGGGTAGCTCCTGATAACCATAAGAAGATTCAAGAGTAAATTGAGATCTTCAACTTGACTGAACTGTCTCTCCCCCCACCATATCTATCAGTATCACCAACTGAAAGCTGAACATCACTTTCCTACTACAACAGATCACCAACCCCCTCATTCACCATGGAAGTTACCAACGGTTATCACCTTGTTAACCAATACGTTCCCCCATGCTCCAGGTGTGTTGAAACTGAGAATATTTGCATCACCAGAATCACCCCCAATTCAGGGAAGTGTGAGTAATGTTGAAGATAAAATAGACCATGTTCTGGAGCCCATAGAGCTGGAAGAAAGGTGCTTGGACCAATAGTTGGGGTGAAGGATGAAATTTTTCCCAACTTTGAATTGAAGGAGGAAACTGAAAACTTGAGTGTTTCCCAAGGAGTAGACATTAGGTTAAGTCCATCAGATGGTGAGTGGTTTCCTGATCTTCTGATTTCCGTAGGCTTTCTTCTGATAGGAAATTGGTTCTTCTTCTGTTCCTATTTGAGTTTCTGATGGATAAGTTGAAGCGGTTGTGAGAAGAGGCAATTGGAGTTGAGAAAGAAAGGCCAGTTGTCCCTGGATGGGACGTCAAAGAAGGATGCTTCAAGTTCAAAATAAATGGAAATCTGGTGGGGAAAACCCTAATTGTCTTTGATCACTTTGATTGCCAATTCTGAAGGCATAGAAGGCCCGTCAAAGCAATTTCAAAGACAAATCAAAGCCAATGAACCACCGTCAAGGCGGTCAAAGCAAGTTGAAGCACAATTGAACCAGTCAAAGTTCAAAGGGGTCAAAGTGAGTTGGTTGAAGGTTGAACAAGTTAAAGTTTTACGTAGTGTGATCAAAGCTGGAAAACCTCATAAAAGGATGGTCAAAGCAGTTGAATTACGGTTGAAGCAATGTAAAATTAGTGGCAAGGGATTCAAAGAAGCATTGAAGAATCAAAGAGATTTTGAAGTTCAAAATTCAAAGAGTTTCCATATTTTGGAAAGGCCACCCCTCAAAGCGGCCCCCATTGCTGTTTAAGTCAAACCCGCCAAAGTCAAAGGCATTGAAATCAATTATGAGGATGAAGAGGAGGTGGAAGAATATCAAGATGCTCCTGGAGAGCCTGATGAGAAGGAGGAGAATGAATAGGAGGAGGAAATAGAAGAGAAGAAAGAAGAAGAAGAAGAAGAAGAAGGAGAAGAAGAAGAAGAAGGCATGGAAAGGATAAAGGGAAGGAAAAGGAATTGATACAGATAGAAGAAGGATCCCCTGGCCCAAATTCTGTTGGGGATTTGGTTGAAGAATTTTGGCCAAGGATGGGGTGAGGGGTGATTGCAGGAAGGTGACCAAGGAAGGCATTGATTTCTATGCTTTCTCTGGAGGGAAAGTGGTTGGTCCAATGGATGCCATTGAAGATTATCCAATTGGAGAATTGAAGAATATTGAGAAGAGGCTGGCAAGGTTTTCAAAGGATTCTAGGATTAATATGATTTTGGGATGGGTTTTGAATTATGGAGAAGAAGTGGAAAAAAAAAGAAAAAAAAGCAATTGAAGAAGGAAGTGTTAGAGGAACTTGAAAATTTTTTATCTTTTTCTGGGGTGAATTATGAGTTAGAGCTACTGCTAAAGATAGAGAAGAGCATGAAAGTAGGAAGATCAAGTTGGCTAGTGTTTGGGTGGCTAAAATTTCTGACTTGCTTGATAAGATTGAAAAGGAGTGGTAAATAGAGGTTTTATTTTTCCTTTATTATTTTTTTTTATTTATTGATGAAATAGATAGAGGATTGATTTGTTTGACTATTGTGACATGGATAGAATGAACATGAATTTAGATCAAGGAAATTAATGGATAATAGCAATAATGACTATGAGGGTTTACGTTTGAAGATTCAAGGGAGTGGATGTTGTGAATTAGGGCTGAAAATTTGGTGAGTTTGCAGACTGGTTCCCATGAGGTTCTTTCAGATTCTTCTAAAGAACTTTCCATTCAAGTAAGGAGAGGATTTTGCCACACCTAATCTTGGAGTCCAGGATTTGAGACACCTCCCATTCTTCTTGGCCATCAATTTCCACTGGTTCTTGGGGTGGTATGTGAGTAGGAAAATTTGGTTCTGTGGAGTAGACTTTGAGAAATGAAACATGAAAGAAAAGTTGGATGGAGGACCATTGATCAGGAAGTTGGATTTTGGAAGCATGAGATCCTATTTTTTCAAAAATTAGAAAAGGGCCCAACCAAAGCTTGGAGAGCTTCTTGGAAGGTCTGTTAGTATTGATATTCTTTGCAGATAACCAAAATTTTTTCCCAGGATTAATACCTTTCAGAATATCTTTTCTTTTAAGTTCAGAATAGTTCTTATACTTATTCATAGACTCTTTTAACTCTTTTTTTAGTTGAATCTGGTTCTTCTGAATCTGATCCAATTAGTGACTAGCAGGCTGGTTTTCCAGCACGTGCAAGAAGTGAAAGCTTGGATGCCTACCATAGAGGGTGAAGAAAGGTGACTGCTGGGTAGAAGTGTGGGCACCTTTGTTGTAAAATAATTCTGCCCAGGAGATCCAATTATCCCAGTTTTGATGGTAGTAAATGACATAAATTAAAAGGTATTGTTCCAGTACTTGATTGAATCTTTCATTTTGATCATCTGGTTCAGGGTGTTAGGATTAGGAGAGATTCCTTTGGATACGTAATTTTTCATCAAGTTTTTTCCAGAAACAGGAAATGAATAAGGAGCCTTGCTCACTTATAATGTCAGCAGGCATCCCATTCATGGAGGAGACATGTCTGATAAAGAGGTTAGCTAATTATAATGCATTCAGTGTACCGGTTGTTTTGATGAAGAGGGCCATCTTGGAAAAAAATTCCTCAACAAAAAGGATAGAATCAAATCAATTGCAGAGAGCAATTTGAGACATGAAGTCCATAGAGATAGAAGTCCAAGGGCCATCAGGAATTAGAAGAGGTTTGAGAAGTTCTAGTTTCTTTCTTTGCCTTTCCTTATTCCTGTTGCAAAGTTAGCAGGGTGAAACATAGTTCTAGTTTCTTTCTTTGCCTTTCCTTATTCCTGTTGCAAAGGTAGCAGGCTGAAACATAGTTCTTAACATCTTTTTACATTCAATTCCAGGAGAAAGATCTCTTTATGAGGTTGAGAGTCTTCTGTTGGCAAGGGTGACCTGCAAGAGTAGAATCATTTCATTGATAGAATATTCTTTTTTTGAGGTTTTTAGCTTTTTCAGGTATGACCACTTTACCATGAAACAGGGTGAGCCACTTATATGGTCTAAGTAATAATCAGTCACTTCCTCATTCTTATTTAATCTTTTAACAATACCTTGAATTAACTTGTCAGATTTTTGGCCAGAGGTCAATTCACTAAGTTGATGATCATGTTTCTTTGCACAAAGAAAGAAGATTTTAAAAGCTTCAAGTTTATTTTGTTTCAGAAGTTTTTGAATATTTGCAGGATTCTTTTCAGAATGTGGTGTTCCCCCCGCTGCATACACTTTGTCCCAATGTGACAGGATATCTTGGATAATTGAAAATTTCCCAGGCCTGTAAGTGATCAAAAAATTGAATTCAGAGAGGAAGTCTGCCCAACAAGCTTGTCTTCTAGTAAGAACCTTGGAAGACATAATATACTTCAAAGAGGAATGATTAGTTAGAACTTCAAAGGTGTCTGTAACACTCAAGAGGTAGGAACACCATTTCTGGAGAGCAAACATAATAGAAATGAGTTCTTTGTCATGAATCTTTTAGTTGATTACAGCACGGGAAATTTTTCTGCTGTCAAAGACAATAGGGTGTTTAGTGTTATCAGCAGTAACCTGGTGCAGCACCCAGGGCATAGCCACTGGCGTCAGTTTCAACATAAGTTCTCAGGAGGTGATCAAAATGGCAAAGAACTGGAGCTTGAGTGAAAGCTTGCTTGATTTTTTCAAAATGCGGCAAAGCTTCAGGAGTGATAGAGGAAGGAGAGCTCTTTACAGCAATGGAGATGAGGTGGGAGACCTGTTTGGAGTATTTATTTTTGAACCTGTGATAGAAGTTATTAAACCCAAGGAAGGACTGCAAGGCCTTTCTGTTCTGAGGAGTAGGCAAGGAAAGGATGGTCTTGAATCTTTTTTTGTCCATGAAGATGCAATCACCTGAGATCAAATAGACAAGGTAGTCCACAGAAGGTCCATGGAAGTTGTATTTAGAGGCCTTTGCATAGAGCTTGTGTTTTCTGAGTCTGGTCAGTACTTCACACACAAGGGATTTTCTCCTGTAAGGTCTTGGACAAAATAAGGATATTGTAAAGGTAAAGCAACAAATAAACTGTGGGGAAATCAGCAAGGATGTTGTTAATAAGGTTTTGGAAAGAAGCTAGGGCATGGTTCAGCCCAAAGGGCTCGACCAGGTATTCATAGCTTGAAAACTGAGATCTTAATGCTGTAAAGTGTTCATCTCCTTACTCTATGGGCAAAATATTGTAAGTTCCTCTGAGGTTGATTTTGGTGTAGATAGAAGAACCTGAAAAGACATTCAGTGTGCAAGTCATTGGAGGAAGTGTATAAAGTTTCTTCCTTTCAAAACCATTAAGCTTGCAATATTCAATGCACAAACATGAACTCACATTGTTTTTTTTTTGACAAAAAGAACAGGTTCTCCAGTTCTTGAAGTGCTGAAATGGAAGAAAACTCTCTCTACGTTCTCTGCTATGTAGGCTTGTAGGGTTTAATTTTCACTTTGAGATAGCAAGTAGATGGGCCCATATGGAGGAAGAGGTCCTTCCAGCTCAATATAATGATTGTAAGCATGTTGAGGAGGAAATTTATCTGTTTTAAAATTAGATAAAACATCTAGAAAAGAATTTTAAGCAGCAAGAATTTTCTCTAACAGGTTTTCTATTTCTTCAGGGTCTTTGTTGATTTCAAACTTATCCCAGTCAGTTGAAGTGTTTTTATTGGTAGTAAAAGAAATATTAGAAGTGGTAAAAAATTGCACAATATGCAAGGATGAATCCGCAGATTCCTCCACCGTAATAATATCCAAGGGATCAGTCAATATCCAAGAAAGGTGAGATATTGTTGAACTGAATGGGAATTGAGGTTTTCCATTTTTATTTCAACAAAGTTGGAGAAAACGTCCACAGTAAGCTGGTGTCTTGGTGTGACCAGGCCAATCTTCCAGTTCACTTCAGGATTCCAGTGGTGAAGGAATTCAATTCCCAGGATGAGTTATTCTGAGAATGGTGCATTTAAAAGGAGGAATTCCCATTTGAATCTAGGAAACAAAGGAAGATAGATCACCCAAGTTACCTTGTGGTTAATTAGCTGAGAGAGATACTGGTTAGGACTGAAATTGAAGAGAGGAATAGGTTTGCCAAAGGATTTGGCTTCAAGGAAAAATTTAGAACCATACTATTATCCTTTACAGATTGAGTAGCACCTGAATCAGTCATAACACTATAACTCAAGTCCTGGTGAAAGATAATAAAACATAAGCCTTTATAAAGTTGGTCACATTAGTCTTTTTGTATTGTTTGTACCCTAACATTGGTAGGGTGATAATACTGGAGTAAAGCAGGAAAACCATATAGTTGTTTTTGAGTTTGAAATTAGAGGAAGAGTTGGAGTTTGAAGGAGGGTTGGAGACAGGCTTTGTTTTCAGTTTTCCATCTTGTAGTTCCCTCCAATATAAATACATGGTCCTTCATTCTCCCTTCTTGCCTTTTCTTCGGCCTTGAGCTTGCCATCAGGACCTAAGTCCAAGGTAGGTTTGGTTTGGGAAGATCAATTTTTTCAGATTTGTCTTTCTTCTTGGACTTACATTTACCTTTTTCAGAGTGAGAAAAATTGACTTGTGATTGAGAGGATTTTTTTTAGAGTGGCTTGGATGGGAATAATTTTTCTTGAATCCTTTTTGGTACATGGTATTTTAATATAACACTACATCCATAATGTCTTGGAGGGTGTCCACAGAACCATCATAACAGGCTAGTTGGTCCAGAAGCTGAGAAAGGGGAATTGGGAAAAAATGGAAATAGAAGGCTATATCACCCAATCAAAAAACTTTAGTCATAAGTAATCAAAATTCTGTGATGTGGGTTGAAGCTTTTCCAGAGTCTTTCATCTTCAAATTTAAAAAGTTCCTTCTCTGCTTTGTCTACTTACACAAAATTTCCAAAGAGAGTATGAAGTTGTTCTGTGAAGTGTTTCCAGGAGTTGAGAAGGAATTAAGGTTCTTTAATGGAGAGTTGATTCAGATAGGTTTGTATCCAATGGCTTGCATTCCCAGAGAGATAGGAGACTGAAAATCCAACTTTCCTTCTTTCCACACAAAAAGTTCTTTCATAGTTTGAAAAGATGAGTTCACAAGCTTGTAAAGAAGTTCTGAAATTGGAAGGTTTTCTGCCTTCAAATTTTTCTGGCGTGTTAATAAAGGGAGCTTTAAAGGTTCCAGAGTGGGAAGTACTGATTCTTGGGGTTGAGAGAGTTTAGCTATTGCTGAATTCATAGTTTGGGAAAGTCAAGAAGAGTAGGGTCCACAGGAAGAGGTTGAGGAGGTTATACTTGGAGAGCAGGAAGTGAAGTTGAGGAATAAGTCTGAAAAGCTTCTTGCTGAGGTCCAGAGGTTGGTGAGTTTAGATTTCTAAGGATCTTTGAATCTAAGCCTGATTCTATACTTTCTTCCTCCTCCCCTTCCTTGGCGTCAGGGAGAGGAAGTAGGCTTGGATTTTACAAGGGGGAATCCAATGCAAAGCCTCCTTGAGGATATTGATCAAGTAAAAAAAAAAGAAAGGGGTCTGAAAACAGAAGGAGAAGGAGATAAGGAAGCTCTTGGAGGAGCTGGGGGAGGGATACCATTATCAATGGTGTTGGAAGCTGGTTCAGGGAGGTTGGAAAAGATCCACTCATGTCTGCAAGCTTTAGGAGTGGATTGGTCCTGATTCTGAAAATCTAAAGTAGAACCATGTCCTCTGGCTGGCCTGGTGATGATGGAAGGTTGTGAATGTCAAGAAGGCATGGTTTCCACTTATGCCATAGGGAAGTGACACAAGATAAGTACCCAGATAAGAGATTGGGAGGGAAAATTGGATTGGGGATGGAAAATGGCTGCAAAAAATGGATGCTTGAAGTGGTACAAATTTGTTCAAAACATGTCAAAGTATGTCAAAACGGGTCAAAGCAGTCAAAGCAGTCAAATTCAAATTAAACGTTTGAAGCGTTCAAGTCAAATTTTGGAGTAGTCAAGGTCAAATCTTGAAGTTGTTGAATTCAAAGTCTAAGTCAAAGTCAAAGTGGTCAAAGTGGAAGTAAAAGTCAAAGTCAAAGGGTTTTCAAAGTTTGTGAAACCTATTTGACCTTTTGGACTACTTTCAAAGTGTTGAAATTCCATTGAAGTACCATCAAAGTTTGAAATACAAGTCAAAGCACCAAACATTTTTTCAAATTTGCATTTAAGGGCCAATGGAGGGAAAGGGTTGTAGAAGGAAAGATACCACAGGGAATTCCTTTGTAAATGGGCAGGCCACACACTGTTTAGCACTGTACCATGCACACCCACAAATATTGTAGGTAGTGTTATCCGTAACATGGAATTTGTTGGACTAGATGAATGGTGTCAGCTTACTGATACATGGAACCTAGCAGTCCTCCAGCTACAGCAAGTGATATTGGTTTTGGAACAATAATTATTCCAAGAAAGAGATGTAAAATGCTCATTAAATAGCAATTGCAAGGTTTTGGATTTTGGTTTGGTTGAAATGGCTTTAAATATATTTCAAAGAGGGGCCACAGCTTATGAAAAGGTGGGGGTATTTATTTAAACAACCCCTCTTAAAGGGGCTACTTTGAACCATGTAAAGACCTTGGGACTAGTAGGTCTTAAGTGATTTCTCAAAAGGGGGTTGACCCAAGGGGAATGGGTGGACTGGCTGTCTCACAGCACTTATATTTTCTTGAGGCAAGGAGGAGATAACTTAATTTTTTTCAGTAGGCACTCCAAACATCTTGCAGAAATTCACCATTGAAAGGGTCTCAGGGCAATGATTGGGGTTTTTTCTGATTTTTGTCAATGGATTTAACAATGGGGTTAGAATTAATAACTATGCTAACAGAATGAGGCCATAAATATTTTTTTATCTCTTAATAACACTTGACCACAGATGGCAATGGTTCTGAATTGATACTAAAAATCACTGATGTTTAAACTATCAAAAAAAAAGGGCAGTATATATACATTTTTGGGGTAAGAGGGCCTTCTCAGGGAACATAGAGAGGGTTGTGCTTGTGCACCAAGGCAAGAAGGCAGGCCAGGGCTAGTCTGGCACGCATTATTGGTGCTTTCAATCAGCTGAGCCTGTCTGTGTCATTTGTATATGTGAAATAACAATCAGAATTCTTTTAAAATTTCATTTGTTATTTTTAAAGTTCTGACATATTTCCTGATTTTGTTATATTTTCTTTTGAGTTAAATGGTCAGAAGTGTGTCTTTGAAGATTCTAAGCCATTTTCTGCAAGTTTTTATAACTTACAATAATTTTAAGATGAACTCCTTGATAGGTTTCATGGTTCATAAAGATTTTATAATAACATTTATGTGACAACCTTTATTGTTGATTTCCCTGATTTTTTGGTCTTTTACTTTGAATTTCATACTTTTTATTCAATTTTCAGAGGTTTCTGATATCCCTATATCTGCCAGTCTTGTTTTTACATATGCATGATGCATGCATATGGGTTGAAACATTTTCTCAAGGTATCTGGCTGTCAGGAGTGGTGCAGGTATTTTTGATGCATTGAATGCCGGTTTCTTCACAGGTGCCTACATTTTGAGTTTCAGGCACGTTTAACCTTGCTTTATGGATGCGGGGTTGCGCGCGGGAATTGTGAAAGAACAATAATCTGGCTGTAACTCCTGAAATATACACAACACCTAAATTCTTAGTTAATTTTATGTGTGAAACCTATACCTGAAAAAATATTTGAAATATTAAATTGGCCAAAAACAGTTGAAGTGGTGCTGTGGTTTTGGGCCATTTTCTTGTAAATTCATTCAAAATATAAGGAGTTGGATTTCAAGGGTGGGGTTGGTGATTGACCCTAACTGATTTTAGGTGAATAATACAAATTTGTAATAATATTTGAGGATTTCTCACTCCTTTTAAAATTTAAAATTGATTTCTAGTTTTATTCTACTTTGAAAAATTTCTCTGTTCAAGTAACAAGCTGACATTCCCCCACTCCAACATAGGTCTATATCTGACAAAAAAACTCTGGGGACAAATGTCTCTTATTGGATCTGTAGTTTCTTAGTTTATGGGTCCATCTGGGATGTTGTTTTCAGGTAGCCACTCATCTTTACCAGCTGACTCTCTTTTATATCTGACCATTTAAATTCTGACATCTTTACCACTGATCTTTTCCTTTTTTTTCTTTAAGGATCTTGCTGATCTTTCCTTTTCCTTTATCAGGGTCAGCGTCCATAGGTATCTCTGGAAGAGGGGTTATTTTTCCTTCTCTTCAGTGGAAGTGTTAAATTAGTCTTACTGGGAATACTGGGTGTTTCCTGGAAATTTCATCACTTAGAATCACTTCTACAACATTCTTTCCATGAATTTTCTTAAGGTGAATGTTCCTACAAAGGCAGGTCTCAATTTCCTGTTCCCTGAAAGGTTGCTAAAATTAGTAGTTGAAATCAGGACTTGGTCTCCAATTTTAAAATCAGGTTCTTTATTAGTTCTTTCCCATCTCTGTTGGTTGTATTCAGCAGCTTCTCAAACACATTTTTCAGCATTTTTGTTGGCTATGTCTATCAGTTTCTTGAAATCTAGTGAGTTTGGATGTATTTTGACCATATTCTGATTAAGGATATCTTTGGTTAACTTGGGTATTCATCCTCTTTCTAGGAAATATGGTATTTGTTTGGTGGCAGAATTTTTGCTACTGTTTTAATCCACTCCTAGGGAAGTTAAAAGGCTAAACCAGTCATGAAAATACTCATCAGTGTTTGTGTATTCTAGTCCAAAGAAGCAAAATCTTCTGAGCATTTCTTCTAAATTCTGGATCATTCCTTCAGCTAAATCATTAGTTTTGGGATGATAACCTGTGGAGAAGGCTAAGGTGGTTGCTAACATATTGTGATGATTTCTCCAGAATTCAGAGGTGAACTTGAGGTATCTATCACTTATAAAAATCTTGTGGACTCCAAAATCTGCAATGAGTCTGTTACTTAAAATTAGATCTAATTCCATAGCAGTATCATCCTTGTGTTTGGGTAAGAATTTGGATTTCTTGGTGAAACTATCCTGTATGACTAGGAATAATGTATAAAAGTAAGCTCCTCCTGGAGTTAGTCCTGTTACAAAGTCTATTTTGATGATTTCCCATCTTTTCTTGGGTTCAAAGATCTTCTGTAGTAGGACAAACCTTTTTCCAGTAGTACTGTTTCACTTTTGGCAAGATTCACATCTGGAAACATACTTTATGGTGGAGTCCCTCCAGTCAATCTACCAGGCTTTTTTTTTACCTTTTATAAATATCTATCAGCAGATAATTCACCTGAAGAACAGTTTTAATGGCATTCAGCTATGACATGTTTGATGTAGTCTTCATTAGTCATGGCCAAGACACTAGAATGTTCATGTCTGTAATATACTAAGCCATCCCATAGAGTGAATTTTCCAGCTCTATAAGCTTTCAGAAATGCTTCAGGTAAGCATTTGATAAGTTTGGAAGGTAGATTGGTACTTCCCATAACAGAGATTAGTGTCCTAATATCAGATTTATAAGTTTCCCTTATGGAATTGAACAAGGACTCATCCAATTCACTGATATGTATTCCTATAATTGGGGATTCCAAATTAAGCATGCTGATGTTTATTATAGGGAAGATATCATGAAAATCTAGTACATGAGAAGGGTTGCTAGGGTCATTGGGTAAAGCATTCCTACTCAGACTGCCAGCATTCTGTTGCTTTCTTCCTGCTTGGTGAACTATAGTCATCTGTCCTCTATATTTCTGGATGGATATCTGCCACGTCAACATATGTCTTCTGGAAGTATTAATATTCATGAGAGTCCTAAAAGAATTGCATTCAGTGATCAATAAAACTTTATTGCCTTCAGGGTAGTAATTTTTTTTTTCTAAAGCCCATACTAGAGCAAAAAATTCCATTTTTCTGGCACCATATCTTTTCTCAGTACTCTTGACTTGACAGGAGATGAAGATTATCGGTTTCTCCACTGTTCTATCATCTTCTATGATTTCTTGGTGCAGGGAAGCTCCTGGTCCCTAAATAATAGAATATATGTATAGCTTGAAAGGTTTCCTGTAATCAGATTGGATGGGCAAAGGGGCTGTGGTCATACCTGCTTTGATTTATTCATAATTCTTTACCCTCTCATGATTCATTTCAAAAATGGTATTCTTTTTGCAAATCTCATACAAACATTTAGTTAGCATTGCAAATTGGTAAATAATTCCTGTAATAGCTGCAGAAGCTTATTAAAGACAAGAGTTCAGACTTATTTTTGGGCATTTGTCTGTTCATTACAGCAGCTATCTTACTTTGGTCTGTTGTTAGGGTTAGGCCAGAGACTATGTTTCCTAGGGCTTCAAGTTCTCCAGATCCAAAGCCAAACCTCTTCATGCATACTTTCATTCTTACAGTAGAGATTTTTTTCAGGCTTAATCTTACTTTTTCCATGTGAGTGCTCCAATCATCAGTGTAAATGAAAGTATCATCAATGAATACCATCAGAAAGCCTTGTCTAATGAACTGGCCTAGTACTGTTTACATCATTCTTTGGAAGTGGGAAGGAGCATTCTTAATTACAAAGGGCATCCTTAGATATTTATATATTCCTAGGGGGCATATAAGCCTCTTAAATTTCCTGCTGTCAGTGATGATAGGAATATGGTGGAATCCCTTCAACATTTCCATGGTAGTAATAAAATTAGATTTGGAGAGGTTGTGAAGAGCATGATCAATACTAGGGATAGAATAACAGTCTGCTTGAGTGGAATTGTTCATCATCCTAAAGTCTCAAACCATCCTTGATTTGTCATTGTGCCAAGATATGATCACTGGTGTAGTGGTATCTACTTGCTCATTATGGCCTAATTTCCTTAAAACTTTTATGTAAATTAGTTCCTGGATGTGGGTTTCAAGGGAAGCTCTAGACTTTGGACTAGAAGGGTAAGCAGGCCTTCTAAGGTTAGAGGGGTAAGGAGGTTAAATGGTCAATTTTAATATCATATCACTTCCTTTTATGTTACCAATAGGGTGATCCTTGGCGCAGAAAGCATTGTGGTTTGCAAAGAAGACTTTGAGGATGTCCCTTTTTTGGTCTTCATGAAGCAGGGAATTCAAAGCTTCTTGAGAGAAGTATTCTTGGTTGAAGGTCTCCAAGTATTTCTCATAAGTGGATTCAGTAGCTTGAGAATTGAAAGGACATATGTGGAAGTTCTTGTTCCAATTTCCTCCTACTGTGAAGTATCTCCCTTTACTTTGGAATAAATATACACCATATAGGCTGAGAGAGTCATTACCTGGAATGAAGAAATCACATACTCCATTTTGGAGTACTACAAACTCAATTTTTAGTTTGAGTGATCCTTTGGTATGAGGGAGTAAAATATCTCATGTCCATACTGCAATAGCCTTGAGGGAAGAGTTACAGCTGCTGAATTTAGCTTGAGGAACAAGTAACAAGTTTCCTTTCCAGTTTGAGACTTGTTTTTCCAAGTAGGATGACCCAACACAAGAGCAGAAAAATCCTCTATCTAGGATTAACTTTACTGGGGAATTTTGGACAGTAGCATAGCAAGTCTTACCAGAGGTGTAGCTTTTTAAAAGCAGAAGTTTTGAGGATTTAATTTTTGGCTCCTGATATATTTTAAATCTTCATATTGGAATTCCATTGTTAGGGCGATTTGGAATCTTCATTAACAGTATTGATATCTAGAGAAATCTCTATATTTCCTTCAATGACATTAATAGGGTTGGTAATCATCATTTCACAATCTGAGACTGGTACATCAGATTCATCATATTGGGGGTCAGTGTTATTATCATAATCTTCTCCTTCTATAGGATTAATCTTTCTCCTGGGCTAAGGAAAATCAGTGTTGGAATTCTTCCCTCATTTTTTGTTCAATACTATCTGTTTATATATTTCTATTGTCCACCCTCTTTCCTTAAAACAATCACATTCATTACTATTCAACAATCTATCAACCCCACAATTATTAAATAACCGTTACCAATCCATTTCAACTCCATTACCATCATCCTCTTTCACCGCTCATCATCTGTTGTATTTTTTCTGTTCATATTTTGTTCCTGACAAATTAATTCAGCCTTACTTCTATCTTACAACTTTTATTATCCTGTTATTATTTTCTCAGGCCCCCTCTGGGGGCTCTCTAGTTGTTTCAACCCTGCTACCTTAGGATGTCTTTGGGGTTCTCCGGTTGTTCTTAAATACTGGTCCTCCCCTTGGACCAGGAATGAAATTCATCTGATCACCAGAAAACTAAACCGGAGTGTCCCTTCCTCCTCATTGGAACAGTTCCACTTGACTATACAAGTAGTAACTCTTCCCCTTTGGCTCTTTGTAGCATCATCATTTCCAATTCTTCTTTCTAAGGCATTACAGCCTTTCTTAAAAATCTTCACAGTTAAAAGCCAAAATTTCATCCCACTCAGCTATCCAGGAAAATTCATTGTTCCAACTGGTTGCCTCACCACCAATCTTCTCAACCTGGTACTATTCATCCTCCTCCTCTCAATAATCTTCCCATCAACCTCTTCATCTTCCTCATCCTCATCCTCTTTCAATCCCATTCATCATCAGCTTGATCCCAAACCATCTTGCTCCAACCACTTTCATTCTCCCTCATCTCCCCCAGAACCCTCCTATGACCATTGCAATCAAGAACTTCATCATTATAGTTGTTATTGAAAAAAATTAAGATAGGTTAAAAACCTAGACCTAACTGTCATTTCACAAAGAGTCAAACAGAACATAAGAATCATCGTAGAGAAGTGATTGATAGCAGAAAGTGAAATGACAGAAAGAGAATCCTTGAAAATACCAACAGGCAAACGTAAGTCTACAGGCCTGGTTATGGCCTCTAAGAAGCCTAAGTAGAGTTATGTGCACAACCAGCTAAAGAGCTGTCTAACAAGATCCACACGATCACACTGATAGACACAACCAGCTTTTGTCAATTCTGATGATGAGTTGATGGTCTAGAAAATACCTACGTTTTTATTGTTAGGATTGTTGTTGCCTTCAGTTTGATTGATATGTCTTCACTGGTGAGGTTCAAGCAAGATCCAACTTCAACTTGACTGACTCAGGTGGTGGAATGATGGAGCTGGTAGTCAGGTGATTTAGACAGATCCGCGGTTCCTTTACCCGTTGAGTGTCGTGAATTGTGACAGTTGAGTAACAGCAGAGCAAGTAGTTTAGATAGAAGGATCACAGGAGTACAAAGACTACGGTAACTGTGAGATAACCCAGTAGAGATAGAGGATAGTGAATTAAGGAAAGAGACAGACAAAAAATGACAAATCTTTGAGAAAAATCAAGAAAAATAATCAACAGTTATCACCATCCTATGACATATTGTCCACTAGATAATTTTCATCATCAACCTGGGACTTGGCCCAGGCTCAAGATGGCTTTACATCAAGTGCCCTCAACTCTACCAAATCGGATCCCCTTCTCAAATTACTCACTCCATACATCCATCCCCACTTTCAACCTTGATCACTTTCTCATTCTCTCCTCTTTGTAATCCACTACTTTCCTCACAACCAATCTCTTCACTCAACCTCACAAGACCCCTTGGAATCCTTAATCAAAAGATTATCCTCTCCCACCGACCACTGGCAGTCTATCAATACCACAAGAATCTCAAATGATCCATTGGACTATCCCGTTCAAAATCCAATTTGACTTCTTCCAACCAATATGATCCTCAACACCAACTTGACTCTTCATCCTCATTTTTCCTTAAGCCATCCACCTCAGTCCTTCCACTTGAAATGAGCCTGGCCATGCAATCAACTATCACTCTCCAATATCAGTTCTGACATTGATTTCATTCTCCCACCAATTCCCATTTGATTGACTTCCCTCTCATCATCCAACCATCCCTCAAGCTTCAAGGTTTTGAAACCTTGATCAAGACTATTCTTACCTCTGTCATCAGGCGCTCATCTTTGATCATATACCCCATTAGTGCCCCTCATCCAATTTATCCATCCAACTTGGTCAATGATCTGCTCAGCCAGGCAGCCTGGTCCAACATCCGCAATGGTCACCCAGATCTATCAACAAACTTGTCAATATGCCTGCTCTGCAAATTCATCCTCATCCCACATCACCATGCCCTCAAAACTTTTTCAGTCAATCAAGCCAACCTCATCCTTCCTCAAAACCCTTGCTGTCTTCTCCCTCACTGCTTGATAAATCCTCTCTCAAAACTTGCCATCATCCTCCAATCCCTCAAACCTTGCCGGCCTTGAGTCTATTGGTCCTTCCATCTCAACTGCTTGCTTGCTCCCATACATTTCCTCCGCTCAACCTCTACACCCCCATCAGCCCTTTCTTGTTATCACCCTGCCACCCCAATTTCTCTTTAACCTTGCCTGCAACATTGATTGCCTCCCTGCTTCTCAACATCTGTGACCCTGCTTGCGCTTCATCCGCAACTTCTACTGCTCCATTTTCTATCCCTGCTCATCCATTTATTGATCTTCTCATCAATCAATACAACCTACTACAATCATTCCCTTCATCAACCACTGGGGTGGTCCATTCATTTGGCCCGTCCTGTCACCCTTGCCATTTTTCCATTGCCCCACCCACTACTCCCCTCCTTGATTTTCCACCACTTCTCTGCTACCTCAATGGCGACCTTGATGGCAACCTCAATTGCCGCTCACCTCCGCCTTTGCTCACTTGCTCAGTTAACTTTGCTTGAAACTTTGATTGCCTCCCTTTTGCCACTCACCTGCAACATCTTGCGCAATCTTGCATCCATCAACATTTGTGACCTTGCTTGCGCTTTGTCTGCAACTTATCCTACTTCTTCATTCTCCATCCCTTCTCATTATCACACATCCTCCCTTGCAACCTTGCTCTTCCACCTCTCAATCTTTCTTGGTTGCTTCTCATCCCCACATTGCTCCATTGCTCCATCTCAACTGCTTGCTTGCTCCCATCCAAATCCTCCGCTCCACCTCTACACCCAAACCCACTCCATATCCAACAACACATCCTACTCTACAACAACAACTCACCCATCATCCTCAACCTACATTTCAACTCAATCCTTCGCATCTCCACCATCAATCCTTTCAAACATTGACCATATCAACTACCACCTCACAATATCATGATCATCAACCTTAACCATTAACATCAACATTCTTCCATCTAGTATTGAACAGGCTGGTGTGTTGGAATTCTTCCCTCATTTTTTGTTCAATACTATCTGTTTATATATTTCTATTTTCCACCCTCTTTCGTTACAATAATCACAATCATTACTATTCAACACTCTATCAACCCCACCATTATTAAATAACTGTTACCAATCCATTTCAACTCCATTACCATTACCATCCCATCATCATCATCATCCCATCACCATCACCATCACCATCACCATTACCATTACTATTACCCTCATCATCATCATCATCATCATCATCATCATCGTCATCATCATCATATCATTCTCCCCATTAAGATAGGCAACTATGCCTGAGGTCCTTGTTGCTCATCTTAAAATAGGCTTTCATCATTCTAGGCAACTATGCCTGAGTTCCTTGTTGCTCTTCTTAAAATAGGCTTTCATCATGCTAGGCAACTATACCTGAGTTCCTCTTTGCTCCTCTTAAAATAGGCTTCCCTTCCCCATGTCATATCCTGACAAGGTGGTGTCTTGTCAATTATTCTCAAAATCTTATATCTCTCATATTCTCTTCTCAATTCTCATAAATCTCTGAAATGTTGATTGGTCTCAAATTGGTTCTTAAATATGTCAGTTAAGGTGGTGTGTTGTCTTTTTTCTGTTCATATTTTGTAACTGACAAATTTAGTCAGCCTTAATTCTATCTTACCACTTTTATTACCCTGTTATTATTGTCTCAGGCCCCCTCTGGGGGCTCTCTAGTTGTTTCAACCTGCTCTCTTAGGCCACCTTTGGGGCTCTCCGGTTGTTCTTGAATACTGGCCCTCCCCTTGGACCAGGAATGAAATTCATCTGATCACCAGAAAACTAAACTGGAGTGTCTCTCCCTCCTCATTGGATCAGTTCCACTTGACTATACAAGTATTACCTCTTCCCCTTTGGCTCTTCGTAGCCTCATCATTTCCCATTCTTTTTTCTAAGGCATTACAGCCTTTCTTAAAACTCTTCAATCAGGTATTACATGTCCTGTCTGTTTGCAGTTCCAACATACTTTTTCCTTGTTCTCTAGATTCTTCTTGGCTTCAAAGTTGGTGGGATTAGGGGCAGAAGAATTCTTAGTAATGTGTGAATTCTCTTCTTTATTCTTAGAGTTTTTTTTCTATAGACATATTTAATTTCCTCTCCAGACTATTCATTTCTATTTTATCTTCTAAAATAACTATTAAGGTAGAGAGATCAGATTCCAAAGGCATTTTAGACCTTATAGTGTGGTTGAGGTGTCCAGGACATAAGTTAAGCAGTCTTTCATTCGAGTAACTTTTATGAGATTGTTGATAGAAGCAGTCTAGCCTTTTTTTCTGTTCTAGACACTATTTATGAGTGTTGGAATTTTTCAATATTTTGTTTCAGAAACAATAAACTAAAAAGAAGATTTGACAAAACAAAGGAGAAACAGTAGGCAAAATCCTCTTCCAGACTTGACTACACAGGCAATATGACTGATACAGAAATGAATAATAAGCTGAACAATAAAATTTCAGAAAGGATGAAATGGGAAATTAAATGTTAGTGGTCTAGTTGCACCAAATTATCTTGGATTGTGCTTGATTACCTATCCTTCCCAGAAAATCACTTAAAATTAATAAATCTTGAAGCAGAGTGAGTTTAAGATGATTTTGGCGTAAAGATGGAAGGATTGGGATATGGAAAATGGGAAGGTGGTTTTGAAAGGAGAAAGCGTCCCACATCTGGGATCAGAGGAGGTTATGGTTTGATTTACAGAGAAACAGGAACATGATGCAACATGATGCATACTCATCTTTACTTGATAAGCACCCATGGGTGTTTATTTGATCATATTAGAGGAAATAGAGGAACAGAAATAAGACAGAAATATGAAATAGGAGAATTAAATAGGTTAATTAAAATAAGTTGACTATTCAGCAGATTCCCCCCCATAATTTGGTCCGTGTTTTATTTGAGAAATTTGGAGACAAGTAGGTTGTGGGTTTTTTTTTGTTTGATGCCTTGGGCAGAGATTCAGCAACCATGTTGTCCAGATAAAAGATAGCATAATTGATTTGGAGGAGAACTTGTCTCAAAGCCACTTTGCCTTCATGTCATTATATTTTGTTTTCAAATTGGGTCCAAAATTCTGAAATTTGTCCATTAGACCCTTATTTTCTACAAGAGATTTGATGGGTCTGATGTCTGCCTTGCTCCACAGATGGAAAATGACAGACTTTATCCATAGGTATTCCTGTACATAGTCAACAAGTGCATTTATTTTGGCCTCATTAGACAAGAGAGTGATGTTGCTTTGCTTCCAGCTTTTCCAGGATACCAGGACTGTCAGCCATGAGAAATATATAGATGTCCAATTGTCTGCACAACGTATATGTCTACTTAGTACAGTGGTTGAAGAATTTATGTGTTAGCTTCCTTCAGAGAACTCAGGTGGTGTTTTCAAGCCCCCATTGAGTTACTTTATCAGTAGTATTGATTATTTTATAACTTTATAAAACATTATAGAATTATATTTTCATAATATGTTTTTAGAAACAGAAATCATCACATAGTACCTTGATAATTCATATTATAATTTATGGAAGATATTTTAAATTTGTCTGTTTTATAATACTCTGGATGCGTCCCATTGGATGCACAAAGAATGTCCATAAATATCTCCCTCTGTGGAAATAATATTCTTTTATAATTTCCATCTACCATGACCCATACATGGGTAAATTATTATTAAATTTCCATTTACTCTCCTTACAGCCTGTAGATAACTTTTGGGAAACCAAAGATTCTTTAAAACCTTACATACAGAAACCATTCAACTCTTCTGATGTATATGAACTCTGTAGGATTATTTACCCAGAATGTACATACTTATGTAAATTAATTTACATCTGCTATTATGGTTTTAAACCTTTTAACACATGCCCAGATGGATCTGTTTAGAGTTATGTAAGGAGATAAACTGATTCTGAGGCCTTGAGAGCGTCCTCAGGAGGGAGAATAAGTTGTTGGGGTAACTTAACTTTCCTTTAAAGCTTCTGGATAAACATGTTACAACCTTACCTTGAAAATAGGCCCCAATGAGTGTGCTTTTACTCTTAATCATTGGGGAAGATTACATGGAGCTCTGAGGCACTTGAGAGGTTATCTTCAAATACTTTGATGGTTCAAGGTTTGGATGAGATCAGTTTTGTTTCAATGAGAAATTGACGGAGACACAGGAGTTTGCTGGTGAGATCAGTCAAAGAATGGTATTAAGCCTCTGCCAAGGATAGTGAGATGCAGGGTTTTTTCTTATTTTTCCAAAGAATTGTGCATTTGTGGAACATTGTCAGGTACCCTGTAACTGATCTTTGAGTGGCCCAGAAGTTTCCCCAATCATAATCCAAGTAAGCTGACACAGATGCTGGCTTATTTTAGGGAAAGGAGAGAGAAAGGTGAAGGGAACCCTTTAGTTATTTTAGGAAATGCATGAATGCATGCCAGTGTTGTATACCGGGTTGTTTGTAATTCTGAGAAAGATTGCTGATGGATTATTTTAGGTCAGGTCTGGTGGAAGTGCTCAGGTAGCTCAAGGATCCAACGGCAATTTTTTAGTTGACATTCATGAGCTTGAAGTTTCTTATGTCTTTGTCTGATGCGGGTTCAGGGTGGGTGTTTGGGATCATTGGTGCGGCTAAATTTCTGCAGTTGGTCATCCCATAATAGTGGAGGATTGACTTGGCGTAGTGGGCTTGAGAGAGTTTGATTTTTTCCTCTCTTTGATTGACTTTCATGCCTAGAAGAAGCTTGGTCTTCCCGAGGTCCTTCATGTCAAATTCCTTCTTTATATTGGTTTTGAAGCTTTTGACATTTTTTTCCAAAAATGGCAATGTTTTCAACATGTACAAAAGGCCAGATTGGGGAGACCCCTCCTCTGTAACAGACACAAGCATCTGATATGGAGCAGGTGAACCCCGTCTGAGTCAGCCAGGTAAAGAGGCAATTGTACCGTGCAAGTGGCGCCTGTTTCAGACTGTAGAGAGCTTTCTTGAGTTGGAAGCAGAATTTGCTGTTTGGGCCTACTCCTTGGGGTATGGATATGTATACATCTTTGTCTAGTGAAGCATTGAGGAAGGCCAATTTACATCCATCTGTTGGAAGTCAAGGTTCTTTGACGCCGCGTGTGCAATTAGTGCTCTCAGGGAGTTCAGTCTGCTGGTTGGAGCAAATGTCTTCAAGTAATCCTTTCCATGAATTTGTGAAAAGCCTTGTGCACAGAGTTGTGCTTTGTATTCCACCACCTTGCCAGTGTGGTCCCTCTTTGTTTTGAATACCCAGGTAGTACTGACCAGATTTTGACCATTCCTTTCCACCTTCTCCCATACCTTCAATCTGTCCATTGAGGCTATTTCCTTCTTGATGGCGAAAATCCAATGTTCTTGTTTGTCCAATTACATTGTTTCTCCATAGCTTCTTGGGGCGTTGTTTGGATCTGCTGTTGTGAGGTGCGCTTTTGGTCTTTGTGAGTAGGGTAAGATGTTGATGGGGGAGACATCTACTTTGGGTCTTGTTGGGTGTTTGGGTCCAATAACTTTGATTTGCCTTCCGCTTGTGCTCAGTGGGATTTCATGTTCCCCAGGGGCATTTGTGGCAGGCAGTTCATTGTTGGGGGTTGTTATTTGCTCAGATTGTTTGTAAATGGTATTCCTCACAGGGCTGTGATTTGAGTTACATTCCCTGTTTAGAGCAGCATTCTCTGGAAGAGTCCATGGGAGTTCTTTTTGTAATTTGAAGAAGACATTTTCTTCATCAAGTTCTAATTTGTTCCATCTTTTTTCAGAGGAGCTGTCAGCACTGTCTTCTTGCAACAATGGAAAAAATTCTTCTGAAAAGTTGACATTCCTGGTGATGAAAACCTTTCTGTCTTGGAGGCAAAGAATCCTATAGGAGGATTTATTGTTTTCATACCCCAGTAGGATGCCTTCATCTCCTGTAGGTCCCAGTTTCCAGGCTTGTTGGTGTTTTGGAACAGATATATACGCTTTGCACCCAAACACTCTTAGATTCTGGATTCCCAATGCTTTGGAGGTCCACAAGAAGTATGGAAAGAAATTCATCTGTGAAGGTGATGGTGTCAGATTAGAAAGAAAGATGGCATTGTTCACTTCCTCCCCTCAGTAGCTCTTGGGTAGTTTTGATCCCTGAAGTAAGCATTGTGCCTTTTCAAGAATGGTTCTGTTTTCCCTTTCAGCAAAGGCATTGTTCTTGGAAGTTTATGGTGGGGAGAGCGAGTGGAAAAACCCACTGTTGTTGGCCAATTCCTCAAAATCCTTGTTTACAAACTCTCCGCCTCGGTCAGATACAACCTTCTTTATTTTTCAATCATGGAGGTTTTCCATCAGATTTTTCAAGATGACAAACTGATGAAATGCTTCTGATTTTGTTTTCAGAAACCTCACAAATTTGAAAGAAGAGAATTGACCGACTACAGTCATGAAGTATTTGTATCCACAGATGGATCCCGGATTGATTGGCCCGACAAGATCTAGGTGAACGCAATCCAGTGGTGCGCTGACTTCATCAAAGTGACTGAGGTAGGGCTTGGCTGCGGACTTTGAGGTCCTGCAAATTGAGAAATTGGTAGAATTTGCTCCGGTGAAACCCATTGATTTGAGTACTTGGTTTTTCAGGTGTCCCAGTTGGCAGTGCCAGATGTCTGAGTGTGCTGAGGGAGATAGGCTTTTGGAATCTTTGGAACCATGAAGTCAGCCACCATCAGTCTGTTCCAAATGTTGCCTCTCAGAAGCGTCTTCTTTCCATCCATGATTTTGAATTCTTTTCCTTCTTTGTTGATGGACATTGACTTCTTGATGAGAGGTAGCAAGGCGATCAGGTTTTGTTTGAGTTTGGGCACAAACAAACAGTTGTACAAGCGGTGGGTGATTTGGCCTATGGTTATGGTAACGTCTCCTCTTCCTTTGGCCAGCAGCTGAATGCGTTCATCCCCGGTGGTGACAGGCCATGGAGCGCAATATTTGAGGTTTTCAAACTTGTCAGGATTGTGGAACTTGTGGTGCATTGCAATCTACAGTCAATTATGGCCGTTGACAAGTTTGGGAGAGTTGCAGTTGCTAGAATTCTGTGTCCATCCATGTGACAGGCAGCGGCAATAGTGATGTGGGCTGAAGCACCTTTGGGGTTGTTGGAATTTTTCCTTTCAGTTCTAAGGTGTGGAAACTTGACCCAACATTTTGAGGCTTTATGAAGTGTGACCATGGGGTTTTGTTTCCCGTCCGCAAATTAGTAGACAGTTTTTGCTGGGTAACTGGTGTTGCCTGAGGCATTGAGTGCAGTGGCTTCAGGCGCTGAATTTTCTGTAGAACAATCCTTTGACTTTAAGTGATGAACAAAACTTTGAAGTCGCATGAGCGTGTTGTTTGGATTTTCAACTGCTGATTTGTCCATGGCAAGTCCATCAATGAGATGGAAAAGATGGGTGTCTTTGCATATTTTTCAAAGGATTGAGTAGGAAAATATGTTATCTGGGATTTGTATTTCTACGGAAGCTACGTCTAAGAGAGTTTTTCTGCATCTTTGAATGAACTCTTGGAGGTTGCCGTTGTAAGATAGAGCCTCCCATTCCATCCAGACGTGTCCTCAATTTAGGGCTGTTGTGGAAGGATATTTACTATTTATTTTTGGTCCAAATAAGACAGGCTTTGTCTTCAGTTCTGGCATCCATGACTTCCATGAAGACTGTTTGGTTGATGCAACTGGTGATGATCCCAACTGCTTCATAGATTTCCTTTTTCCATTTGTTTATGGTTGAGGCACTGGCATCTTTGGCAGGTTCCTTCTTGCATACATCAAGGAGGTCTCTGGATTGGAGATGAATTTTCATTCTCCCCTTCCACACACTGAAGTTTGTGCCGTTGAGGATGGGAATGAATGAGAGGTCCTTTGTGCCATCTTTGTTGCTCATGTTTGAGTATAGGGTGTCCACCCTTTTTGCAAAAGGGGAAGTGCCTTGTGACTTTAAATTTGTTAGAGTTTCAGACTGAAAAAGGTTGTTTCATTTCATTAGTCACAAGAGAGGTTGAGATTGCAGGAAAGAAAACAAGCAAGCAAACAACAATCATTTACCTGAAAAAGGGTGAACACACGCGAGACGGTTTTACAACAGCTATGGTGTTGGGGAGAACAGAGCAATGAGTATTTTTGATGGAGTGATTGGGTGAAAATGACAGGCTGGTTGCAATAAAATTGTTCAGGTTCTCCAGAGAAAACACAATGGATGCAACAACAAGGCATATAAATAGGAGATGGATCAAGGAAACAGATTGTGGTTTTGCCATTCATCCTGGCATACGCGGTTAGGTTAAGCAGGCATGCATATTCATGACCATTGCAATGCACAAATTTCATGCTTGCTTCTCAAGCCATGAAGTCAGGCAAGTTTGGGATTGGTCAATTTTTCACATTTACAACATTGTTATGCCGGGCAGCTTACCTGTTACCTCTTTGATGAGGCTTCTGATCCAAATTGCCTCCTTGCCAGCGTTGCTGTGGGCCATGTATTTGCCCTTCATGATTGACAACAAGACAGTGTTCTGTCTGTAAGATTTCCAAAATAGGAAATGGCCTCCAATCATGGAAAGCAAGCCCTTCCGCAATCTCCAAGACTGGATGCAGTTGGCCCAATTCGCGTCAGGGTAGATTTTGAGGTTAGTTTCAGTGGCTTTTATGAAAGTGAGCCCCCGCTGGGAGGTGTCCTTCAGGTACCTAAAGAACTGGATGGCTGCCTGGTAGTGCGCTTCTCCAGGTTTGCTGAGGAAGCGTGAGAGATGGCTAACTTCCACAGAAATATCAGGCCGGGTAAGGACACTCAGGTAGTTAAGGGACCCAATGAGGGCCCTGTAGTTGACCCCTTGTTGGGTGATCCGTAAGTGGTCATTGGTTTTGGCGTTTTGAAGCTTTATCAAGGTCAACATTGGCAACCATGTGGGTGGCAAGGCTTGCGGGTTAAATTCCTCCAGCTTGCGGATGGTTTATTGCTCTTGATCTATGGTAATGGTGTTGAAGCTTCTCTTCACGTCCATTCCAAGCATAAACCATGCTTCTCCCAGGTATTTTACATTGAAGAATGACTCAATCTGTGTTCTGAAGATAAGCGGGTCCTTGCTTATAATGATAAGGTTGTCAAAATTGGCATAAACCCAAGTCCCTCCGCTTCTGCAGCCTTGGTTGTAGAGCACACATGGGTCAGAGTGGAACGCAGTGAACCCCGCATCTTCCATGAATGTTTTGAGTCTTTTGTACCAAGCCAGAGCAGAATGTTTGAGGCCACAAATGGATTTCCTTAGCTTGCGTATTATCCCCTTGTTTGGCTTTTATCCTGGAGGTGCCAGCATTGTGTCAGCTTGCTACTATTGCAGAGCAAGCTGCAAAAGTAACAGAAATAACATAAAAATAATAATAATAAAATTAACCTCAGAAGGAGTAGGAAAACCAAAAAATATTATTGCAAAAATGGATCCTCCACCCAGAATAAGGTAGGGTCACTCATTGACCCCACCCTTGAAATCCAACTCCTTATATTTTTAAATAATTAAGAAAAGAAAGACCAAAATACCCCAGCACCACTATTGAACTTTTTGGCCAATTAAATATTTCACATGTATTGTCACGTATAGATTTCACACCTAAAATTCAGTCAAAATTGAGGTGTTGTTATATCTTAGGAGTTACAGACAGAAATGTGTTCTGTCACAATTCCCACATGCAGCCACGGAAGCCAATGCACCTGTGCACGGATGAGCTACAGCTCTGTCACTCTTTCAAAGCCTTGTAGGCAGCCAAGGCTTCTGAAAAGTATGCAGCTGTGGGACTGAGGGTTGACAAAGGGACAGGCGGCCTGAGAAACCTAGGTACCGCATAAACATGCTACAACCTGCACGGGAACATTCTACATATGTAATAAATGTTCCTGTGAATAGTAGATATTCTAAAAATACATAAAATTATATAAAAATACTTAAATAACCTTTATATGTATTTTTTATTAAATATAATTTAAAGTACCAAAAATTTTGATAATAAAATAATGACTACTTCTAAAAATATATATAAATACTTTAATATACTATAATGGGAATTTCTAGACATCAAAATTTTTGTGACATTCTAAAAAAATTTATGATGTAAAAATATTACATGAATACCCATGACTTACATTTTTTAGTAATTATTTTAGTAAATCAACTGAATTTTGAAAATAAGGAGTAAAATCAATATCATGACTTTCCTCCAATTATTTGATAAATAATGAGAACTCAACTGACATCAGAAAGTCCGTAAGAATGTCTATTAAAATAATTATTAACTTACTGGTAATATTTACTAAGGATAATTAATTAAATAATAAATAAAAGATACAGATTTCTGGTATTCACACGTCCAAACATCAGTTAGAAAGTAGAATAATTCCCATACCCTGTGGAATTAGATGCTACCCGTGTTACAGCACAAAGGAAACGTGACAGGCTACCACTGGTTACCCTGCTAGCCTCAGTTTCCATCCCTTTGAGCCCCTGTACCCCTCAGAAGGACGATATTAGGACTCCAAAAGCTATAAATAAAGAGCTCTTTTGAGGATATTGATACCCAGAGACCCAGTTATATTTATATCCAGAAACTGTGCCAAGGTAATCAAATACTTATAAGAGATAAGTAAGTGATTTATTGCTGTAGTCTGATTCATAATATCTGTCCTCAATCCTCTTTTTATCAATTTAAACTGCTGAACAACCTTATAACCCCAGTATACAGGTTTAACCCATCAGTGCACATCCCAAACAGGTACCCAAATGATTTAATAATATAGCAGCAATTCTTATTATCCTTCCTCTTTCGTGGCAGTTTGGTTACAAAGACCTGCCACTCGACCGTGTATTTTATAGACATATTATCTTTGAGAAAAATGTCCTTTAAACTAAAGGGCCCAAAGTAACCAGGCCTACGTGTTTTCATACTGAATTTCCTGAAGAGACATGTTAAAGATCCCCAATATAATTTTGGCCCCTCTATAAAAATATTTAATTATCAATTTATCTATATTGGTTTATAACAATAACCCATATCTAAAACAATTAACCTTGCAATAAGCTTTGTCCAAATATTTTATGGAGTTTTGCTGCATTTATTGAATAATATATTTATTATTTATTCTATCACCTCTGGTAGCTGAAGGATAGCAAGGGTCTTGGCATCCAGGAGGCGGAAAATTGGGGGTCTGGCCAAGAAATATTTCATTTTATTATATTTAATACCTTGGACTAGAGATTTCATGTAAAATTAAATCAAATATAAATTTATATGGCTTTTTAACCATGATTCATCATTAAATTCTTTTGTAGTGGATTGAAAAACTGATGCGGAATTAATAATCTTTTATTTAAATCTTTTAAAGATAAAAAAAGAAGAATATATTAAAAATTATAAAACTACTGGTTGGGAAGCTTTAACTCAAGCTGAGCAACTTCATATCTCTTCTGCACGTAAACACTTAGATAAAATACTTGAACAAGAAGATCTTGAGAGGCGTATCAACTTCCATTCCCTATTAAGAAAACATATAGATTGGAAGAAATACCATATAAATTACTTTTTAAAATATAAAAGTAAGTATAAAACCTATATTGCCATACTATTTTTATTAAAATAATATTAATTTCCATGCCCTATTAAGAAAACATATAGCTTGGAAGAAATACCATATAGATTACTTTTTAAAATATAAAAGTAAGTATGAAACTTGTATTACCATATTATTTTTATTAAAATAATATTAATATATTTTATTGACCAATAAAATAACCTTTTACCATCAGTGAAACCTCCTATACCAGAAGCCACCACCACTGAAACTGATTTATTAGATCAATAAGTCCCAGATATCACTGGACAACCTGAACATATTGATTGGACGGGTGAAGACCTCATTGGAACACACCAAGAACCTGTAGGATTACCTATTAAGGACAAATTTAATCCCAATAAAGTCCTGGTACCTTTGAACATCAACTCAAGTAACTTTGAAATAAAAGTTATTTTTTTAAGGATTTTTTGCTGTAGAAAAATACTTATAAACATTTTATTCAATATGAATAGATGTAAAACAAGAGCCTCAGGGAGAATTCCCTCCTATGGATCTTTGCCAGGAGCCCCCAGTAAACGTGATACCACCAATAATGACAATCATGAGGGGAAAGGTACCTGTGAATCAAATGTTGATGGACAGGGAACAGCCCCAAGTACCTCTGCCCTCCCCCAAACTAGAGCCAGAGAAGGTAGTAGAATTAAGCCCCCCTCCATTACAAGAAGATTTCCTGCAGCCACCCCAGCAGAATCTGGCCAAGGAAGCAAGTATCAATGAATTATTCAGAGAGAACCTGAAATATTGGGAAGATTTCAAAGAAGCCCAAGCCAAAGAGGACATGGTATCTATAAAAAATCTAATCTCCAAGGCAAAAGCTACACAGATAGCTCTTCAGAAAATGATTCCAAGGAAAGATGTAGAATCCTACGTAGAAAAGTGGAATCCTTGGGATTGATTAGCCCAACTGAAAGGCAAAGTATCAGGAAAGAAGATATCCTCTTCCCATCCCAAACCAAAGGGAAAGAAAGACTGTGATCAGATAATATCCCTAGCTCAAAAATGGAAAAAGGTTTACAACAATTAGCTTCCCATTCTGAGCCCAAACAAACCTCTGATGTAATTACTTCCTTTTCTAATGATATGCGTCATAATTTCAAGATTGTTTGTGGAAATGTGGATGGTGTTTATACCCAGATGGATAAGTTAACCTCATTAGTAGCCAAATTAACTAATAACCCAACAAAAACTGTAGGAATGGAAGATATTAAAGAAAATACAGAACAATTATTGGAGACAATTAATCAAGGTAAACAGACAGACTAAAACCATTGAGAATATGTTATCAGGTATCCAAGAAGATTTTATTATGTCTTTTCAACCTTTAAAAGAATAATTTTTAACTACCACTAACAGCTCCATTCTGTCCCTTAATGAAAAATTAGATCTTCTTAATAATAAAGTTGACCTGCAACTTAATCTGATCAAGAATGATCTTAGAGACTTAAAAGTCCGTCTGACCAACCCCTTGGGGAGAACCACAGAGGAACCAAAACCTCCCAGACAAACAACTAAACCTTATGCACCACCCTTACTGAATGCATAGGAGTGACACCTTCAGGCCTAGTCTTACTCCTGAAATGGAACAAGCCCTCAAACTTTTACCCCCAATTTCTGAATAGCCTAAGTTCTCTGGTGAAGGAGAATACAATCATATAAATTTCATTAAATTTATTGAATATACCATTAACTCTTATGAATTACCAGAAGCTGTAGCTGTAGTCAGGCTTCCCAGACTATTTGAAGAAGTAGCTTTAGACTGGTTTATCATTAAAAGAGAAGGAGTGGTATCCTTACCATGGAATTCTTGGAAACCTCTAATTAAAGAAAAATTTGGTTCTAGAATGTGGAAAAGAAAAATGATGAAAAATTTTGAAAATTCCTCATTTGATCCCTCTAAGGATAACCCTCACAAATTGTGCTTGGAACAGAAGAGAAGACTAGATTGCTTCTATCCAGATGCTGATAAAGAGCCAGTAAATGAAAGACTCCTCAACTTGTGTCCTGGAAATCTTAACCACAGTGTAAGATGCAGGATGAGTATGCATGCTGACTTACAAACTCTAATCAATGTGTTAGAAGAAGTCATAGACATGAATGGATTAGAAAAGAAGGTTCCTTCTAGACCTAAAGAGAACTTCAACTTTAACAAGACAAGAACAACCCCCTCTGATAAATACCTCTGAAAATAAGAAACCTAATGAGAACAGGGGCAAAGAGAGAATTCCTGGAACTTGTTGGAATTGTAACAAGACAGGAAATATAAGACAAGACTTCCCATTACCAAAAAGAAGATAACAGTCTTTAAAGGAGAGAAAGAGGTTAAAGGAAATCAGAACTATGAAGATATAGCTGATACTGAAGGATCCCTTTCTGAATGTGATTTGATCCTGACCAACCCTGTTAATGTTATAGAAGGAGACATAGGCACTTCTATAGAAATAAATAACATCCATGGGGACCCTGGTTTGCCCCAAAAATGGGATCCTACCATAATTCCTAGACAAATAACAGATGTTAAAAAATTAACAGTTAAACCTATGAGTGGTTAGAGTTATACTACTGGTCAAACTTGCTATGCAACAGGATTGTATAGAGACAGACCTATAAGTTTATTACTGGATAGTGGAGCTTTTTGCTCATTTCTCTGTACTGAATTCTTAAGCAAATGGGACCCCAATTGGAAAGAACACCTTCTGCCCGTCCCAAAAGCCAAGTTTAGCTCTTGCAACTCTGCCATGAATGCTATTGGAGGATGGACTGCTCCTATAATATTACCCCATACTAAAGGATATTTGAGAATACTAGTGGAATTTGTGGTATTTCTCAATGCATTATGTGACTACCTGATAATAGGTAATGATGCTTTATTTCTATATGGTATAGATGTGTTCCAGAGTAAAGGGAGATACTTTACAGTGGGTGGTAATTGGTACAAGAAGTTTGAGATATGCACCATCCAATCTAACTTCCCCTCTTCCACTTATCAAAAGCATTTAGAAGACTTTAATCAAGAATACTTCTCTCAAGCAGCTCTAAATATGAAACTTTCTGAGGAACAGAAGAAAGATATATTGAAAGTCTTCTTTGAGAACCAAAATTCTTTTTTTACTAAAGATCACCCCATTGGTGATATCAAAGGACATGAAATGGTATTGAAATTGAATATTAAGCCTCCTTACCCTCCAAACCTAAGAAGACCAGCTTATCCCTCTAGTCCTAAGTCTAGAATAGCTCTTGAGGAACATATCCATGAACTGATAGACTGCCAAGTATTAAGGAAAGTAGTGCACAATGAGCAGGTAGATTTGACGACACCTGTAATCATAGCTTTGCATAATGACAATTCACAAATGGTAGGAGACTTCAGAATTCTCAATAATTCTACTCAGCAGATTATTATCCTATACCCTGGATTGATCATGCTCTACATAACTTGTCCAAGGCCAAATATATCACTACTATGGATATGCTTAAAGGTTTCCACCAGATACCTAAAAGCCCTGAAAGCAGAAATTTATGAGAATAATCTGTCATTTGGGAATATAAGAATATCTGAGGATGCCCTTTGGTATAAAGAATGCCCCATCACACTTCCAGAGAACGATGGATACAGTTCTAGGTACATACATCAGACAAGGATGGATGATGGTATACATAGATGATTTTATCATATATTCTGATGATTGGGATACTCATATCAACCAAATAAGATTAGTACTCCAAACTATCTCCAAAGCAGGATTCAAAGTATCCTTGAAGAAACGCAACTTTGGATATGGAGAATTGAAAGTCCTAGGGCATATAGTCTCTGGTTGAACTCTAGCTGCTGTCATGAACAGACCCATTCCTCAAAATAAAACATACTTACTGTCTTTCATTAGTTTTTGAAGTTACTACAGAAAATAAATACCAAATTTTGCTTTGCTAACTAAAAGTCTGTATGAAATATGCAACAGTAACACTCTCTTTGAAATGACACATGAGAGATTGAAAAACTATGAGGAACTAAAAATGGCTATGTCCTCTACTCCTTTACTCATTCAACCAGATTACTCCAAGCCCTTTAAACTTTACATCAACGCCTGTATGGAAGGTTTAGGAGCTTCTCTACATCAAGAAAGAATAGAAGAAGACAAACAAGTGGAGAAACCAGTACTCTTCATATCTAGACAGATCAAAGATACAGAAAAGAGGTATGGAGCCAGTCAGATGGAATGCTTGGCTCTAGTATGGGCTTTAGAAAAGCTACAATATTACTTAGAAGGCACCACTTTCCAAGTGATCACAGACTGCAATGCTGTAAGAACTTTCATGAACATGAAAACCCCTAGCAGACATATGCTCAGATTGCAAATTGCTATACAACAGTATAGAGGTCAGATGACTAGTGCATAAAGCTGGAGCTAAAAATCAGAATTCTGATAGTCTAAGTAGGAATGCTTTTCCTAATGACTCTAGCAATCCAACATATGACCCTGAGGATCAATATATCTTTCCTATCTTGAACATCAATCTTTTTGCATTAAATGCTCCAATCATGGGGATCCACTTATTTGAATTAGATACTGCTTTCTTCAATCTAGTGAGGGAAAACTCCTCCCCCCCAAATCAAGCTGCTGATTACCATTATGGAATGTAAATCCCCAGAAGCAGCTCAGATAAATATTTTACCTGCTTCATTACTTAAACCCTATAAAGAGGGAAGGTTTACCTTTTGGGATTGTCTCCTTCTTTACAGAGGCCAACATTCCAGTGCATTAGTACTAAGCAAAAAAGAACATATACAACACATACTCCAGGAATGCCATGAAAACTGTTCATCAGGGCATCTACCCACTGAAAGAAGCTTGGAGAAAGTAAAACAAACTGCTTGGTTGATAGACTGGAAAGAAATAACTATTAAGTATGTTACTAGCTGTGAGACTTGCCAAAGATCTAATAAAACTACTTGAAAAAGGTTTGGACTCCTACAGATGATCTCTGAACCCAAAACTAGATGTGAAATCATTAATATGGATTTTTTCACCAGCCTTCCCCCTGGAGGTACTCATTCATATAACTCTGTCCTGGTTCTAGTTAACAAATACTCTCAGAAGGCAAAATTCTTACCTAACCACAAATAAGATAGTGCTATGGATGTAGCTGTACAATTTTGGGATAGGATCATAGCTGATGTTGGTATGCCCAAGATTATAATCAGTGACAGAGACCCCAAATTCACCTCTGAGTTTTGGAGGAATCTACATGATATACTTGTTATTACTCTAGCATTTTCTACAGCATACCATCCCCAAACTGATGGATTAGCTGAAATAATGATACAGACCCTAGAAGATATGTTAAGAAGGTTCTATAGCTTTGGTATAGAATACAAAAACTCAGATGGTTATTACCATGATTGGTTAAACCTACTCCCAGCTCTACAGATGGCTTATAAGATCAGTAAACATTTTACTGCCAAAGAAGCCCCTTACATACTAGAAATATGATGGATTCCAAAACTCCAATGGAATAGCTTAAACTATAACTTAGCCACCATTCATCCAACATCTCTTGACTTTAAGAAAATGATAGATCTGGCAAAGAATCATGCTCAAAAATGTGTAGAAGAAGCAGTAGAACACAGAAAACAAAGATGGGATAAACCACATAGGGAACGTGACTTTAAAATAGGAGATCAGATCTTGATATCCACTACCAACTTCAACAATCTAGCAGGTAATAGAAAGCTGAAACCAGCCTTTGTTGGACCATTTGTTATCCAAAAGATGCATGGAAAAAATGCAGTAGAAGTAATCTTGAGTGAAGAATTATCAAGAAAACACCCAGTATTTCCTGTTAGCCTAGTAAAACACTTTCAACCAAGAGAAGGTAGCAACCTCCCTACAGCAATAATCCCAATAGAACCTGAACCTGTGAAAGAAAAAGGGAAAGTCAGTAGGATATTGAGAGACAAGAAAGAGAAAGTGCATGGAAAAGATATTAGACTATACTTAGTGAGATACAAGGGAGAATCTGCAGACAAGGATGAATGCTTACCAGAGAGTAATATACCTGATGGACCAATACATCTTAGAAACTACAGAGCCAGAAAAAGGAACTGAAACACACATGGAATTAATTTTTTTCCCAAACATGCTCCGTTTTTTTTTCAGATATGGACATATCTTGGCGTGGGGGAATGTCAGCTTTCTACTATTGCAGAGCAAGCTGCAAAATTAACAGAAATAACATAAAAATAATAATAATAAAATTAACCTAAGAAGGAGTAGTAAAACCAAAAATATTATTTCAAAAATGGATTTTCCACCCAAAATTAGGTAGGCTCACTCACTGACCCCACACTTCAAATCCAACTCCTTATATTTTTAAGTAATTAAGGAAAGAAAGACCAAAATACCCTGGCACCACTATTGAAATTTTGGCCAATTAAATATTTCACATGTATTGTCACGTATAGGTTTCACACCTAAAATTCAGTCAGAATTGAGGTGTTGTGTATATTTTAGGAGTTACAGAAAGAAATGTGTTCTGTCACAATTCCCGCACGCAGCCGCCGCAGCCAATGAACCTGCGCACGGCTGAGCTACAGCTCTGTCACTCTTTGAAAGCTGCGTAGGCAGCCCCGGGCCTCTGACAAGTATGCAGCCACGGGACTATGGGTTGACAAAGTGACAGGCGGCCTGAGAAACCTAGGTACCGCGTAAACATACTACAACCTGCAGGGTAACATTCTACATATGTAATAAATGTTTGTGTGAATATTAGATAGTCTAAAAATACATAAAATTGTACAAAAATACTCAAATAACCTTTATACGTATTTTTTATTAAATATAATTCAAAGTACCGAAAATGTCGAAAATAAGATAAGGACTACTTCTAAAAATATATTAAAATACTTTAATATACTATTATGGGAATTTCTGGGCATCAAAAGTTTTGTGACATACTAAGAAAAACTTATGATGTAAAAATATTGCATGAATACCCATGACTTACATCTTTAAGTAATTATTTTAGTAAATCCACTGAATTTCAAAAATAAGGAGTAAAATCAATATTATGACTTTACTCCAATTATTTAATACATAATGATAACTCACCTGACATCAGAATGTCCTTACAAATGTCTATTAAAATGATTATTAACTTACTGGGAACATTTACTAAGTATAATTAATTAAATGATAAACAAAAATGACAGATTAGTGTTGTTCACACTTCCAAAAATCAGTTAGAAAGTAGAATAATTCCCATACCCTGTGGAATTGGATGCTACCTGTGTTAAAGCACCAAGGAAACGTGACCGGCTACCACTGGTTACCCTGCTAGCCTCAGTGTCCATCCATTTGAGCCCCTGTACCCCTCAGAAGGACAATATCAGGACTCCAAAAGCTATAAATAAAGAGCTCTTTTGATGATATTGATACCCAGAGACCCATTTATATTTATATCCAGACACTGTGCAAAGGTAATCAAATACTTATAAGAGATAAGTGAGTGATTTATGGCTTTAGTCTGATTAAAAATATCTATCCTCAATCCTCTTTTTATCAATTTAAACTGCTGAACAACCTTATAACCCCAGTATACAGGTTTAACCCATCAGTACATGTCCCAAAAACGTACCCAAAGGATTTCATAATATACCTGAAAGTCTTATTATCCTTCCTCTGTCGTGGCAGTTTGGTTACAAAGCCCTGCCACTCCACCGTGTATTTTATATACGTATTATCTTTGAGAAAAATATTCTTTAAACTAAAGGGCCCAAAGTAACCAGGCCTACGTGTTTTCATACTGAATTCCCTGAAGAGAGGTATGAAAGATCCCCAATATAATTTTGGCCCCTCTATAAAAATATTTAATAATAAATTTATCTATATTGATTTATAACAATAAACCATATCCAAAACAATTAACCTTGCAATAAGCTTTGTCCAAATATTTTATGGATTTTTACTGCATTTATTGAATAATATATTTAATATTTATTCTATCACCTCTGGTAGCTAAACAATAGCAAGGGTCTTGGCATCAAGGAGGCTGACACATTGTGACTTGCACGTTGAGGTTGCAGGTAAGGAATGTCCTTTGGACATTGAGCCGGTGTACCTGCAGCTCATTGTTCAATGAAAAATAGAGGAGCAACCTTAGAGATGAGGGTTTTCCAGTTGGGGAAATTACCTGCTCAAAGTTCATACCATAGGTTTTGCATGAAGCCCTGTGTGTATATTTAGGCTTTGAACTCGGTGACCCAATTGTTGGGGCCAAGCTTGATCTGGCAAGCCCATGTTTAAGGAATTGGTGAGTCATGAGTTTGCCTTTTTCTTTCCACCAATAATTGATTCTGAATCATGTTTTGGATTTCCCACTGCTCTTCTTTGATCCACTTGCTTCTGTTGGGTGACCTTAATGCCTTGCTTTGGCTTTGAGGGTTGCTTCTGGTGGTAATTGCGCTGTTTGCGGATGCAGTGACAACAGCTTAGCGCCTTGGATAATTGCGGATGTGGTTGTTGCTGATGTTGCTTTTAATGAGAGTAGAGTGCTGTGGCCCTTGTATGATCAGCCTATGTTTGGGAGGATGTGCTGTGGTGTCATCAGGAGAAGAGTATGAGGAGGCCAAAGGAGGTTTGTCCTCATGTTTTCTGGGTGTCTCAGGGGGATTGAACAATGATGAGGTAGAATGATGTTATTGCGCTCTTGCTCCTCAACAAATGGTAGCAGAGGATCCCAGTCCTCTGATAGGGTGATGGGTATGTTCCCTAAAAATCTCAGATCATTGTTTCTGGGGCCACACCAAGGGAATGTGGACTCATAAAAGTGGAAATTGCCCGTCTCAACAACCTTCAGATCTGCCATGCAAAGGATGCAGTAGGATGTGAGATCTTTTCTGTATCCAACTGTGACAACTTCCCAACACATTGGAGGAAATATGGATTCTCCAAGGGGTGTAGGGATCACCGCCCAGGCCAGGCACCAAAGCGTTTGAAAAGCGTGGATTTTAGGTTTCCTGTTGAGTAAGATCTTGGATGGCAACAACCTGGACTTATCAAGGGAAAGTAATGAATTGGTGATGGTCATAGCAGTCATGGCAGCCTCTCCCCACCACTTGTTTGACAAGTTGCTTCCAAGCATTAGGCATTGCATCATATTGATTATGGTCTTGTTTGCTTGATCAGCAATGCCATTGTGCTGGGGTTTGTACGGTGTGGTGCTCTTTTATGGACGCAAGTCAGGAAAGGGCTGCAGGCGGCGCGCTCAGCAATGGGAAGGGCCTTGTCGCAGCTAGCCGCGCTGCGGGCTCAGCAGCAGTCAGGTAGGCCCAGCAGCGGTTGGGTTGGGCTCTGCACCTGGAGACGGGAGACGACGGATTGCGCAGACCAGAAAGCTTGCGCGGATCGGAAAGCTTGCGCGGATTGGAAGGCTTGCGCGGATTGGAAGGCTTGCGCGGATCAGAAGGCTTGCGCGGATTGGAAAGCTTGCGCGGATCAGAAGGCTTGCGTGGATTGGAAAGCTTGCTTGGGTCGGAAGGCTTGCGTGGATTGGAAAGCTTGCGCGGATCGGACGGCTCGCGCGGACCAGGCGGACCGCGGATTGGGTCACGAGGGTACGCAGATACCTGGAACGGGTTGTTAGGCGGACGCGCGCGGGCAGGCAAGCTGGGCGTACGTTGATATTGAGGGGCATGGGTTATGGGGCAAGGGATGGAGGGGTAGGATTGGGCTAGGGTTCTGTGCTTAGGGGTTGTATTTCATCATTCTTGCTTACTTGTGGTTGTACTTAGGTTAGGGTTGAGAGGGAGGACTTAAATACTTTGCTCTAAACTCTGGGCGTAGGGGGGGGGAAGCACTTCACTTCACGGACTGGACTGCACTCTAGGATATCACTTTTTATGGCATTGGATTGGATTGGATTGGAAAGGAAGGAATTCATCTTATTATTTCTCTCTCTCTCTCCCTCTCTCTCTCTTGAACGGCTGCATCCAATCTCCTTACAGACGCTTTGATCAATAACTTCCGGAACTTGAGGACGACTTCTGGGGTGTTGCTCCCTAAAGTTTCCACATCTGGGGGTCTGGCCGGGAAAAATCATTCGTCAAAGTCTCTCGAAGGTACTCACGGATGCTACCAACAGCCGCTTCTCTTCCTTCCTCCTCCAACGGCTTCCGCGCTACTCCATGGATTTACCCGCATATTCAACTCAACATTGCGGAGGTGGAGCGATTCATCTCACGTTATGAAACAATTGCGGACTCTGAAGGCGTTTCGGATTTTGAGAAGGTGCGCCATGTTGTCCTGTTCATCAAGGACGTGGAAGCGCGTCGGGATGTGGAGGAGATGGATGGCTACCTGAACCTGGATTGGCCAGAACTGAAGGAGGACATGCTGGAAAGATGGGGGAGGCGCGGTTCTCGCTTTCGGAAGGACAATCTCAAGCCATCCGCAGAATTGGGTTACAAGGCAGGCGCGCGCAACGGGACCCGGTTGCAAGCGGAAGTGGACTACGCGCAACTGGAGTACTACAGGGCAGAGTATGTTCCGGCCCCACCACCGGCAACCATCTCTTGGGCTAGCAAACTTGCAGAGGTGGCAAGGGGCCTTGAGGCCTATCTGGAGAGTATTCAGTCTCCCAGCGCATCTGCGCCCCGCATGTGCGCAAATGGGGAGGACGACGACCATTGGCGGACGGGAAAAAGGGACCAGAAAGTGGATTCAAACGCGGAATTGGTTTCCCCACTGGGGGCTAAGAACGTGTTGGGGAAGCGGGACTCAATGGAACCGGTGCGGACTACTGACAGGAAGTGGGCGAGGACAACGGAACGGGAAATGGATGGTCCGTGCGGACTGGGAATTGGCAAGCGGCGGACGGATCTTGCAAAGAAGGTACACGCGGCGGCGGAAGAGACGGACCACGCGTTGAAGAATCACGACCCGAGCTGGACCTCTTTGGTGGCAGGGAGCGCGCATTTGGAAAGGGTAGTGGCAGCAATGGAAAGGACGGGCGCCGAATGGACAGACGGTGGGGCGGAGCGCAAGGGTCAAGTGGTCATGCGCGGTCTGGCGAGCAGGGAGCGGTCAGAAATCTCCGGAGGGGAGAACAAGGCCGCAAGAAGGGCAAAGGGCAAAGGATGTTGTGTGGACGGGGTGGGGAAGAAGAGAGCTGGGATTGAAAGGGTTTCAAAGCCTCTTTCCTCCTCCACAGCGGGTTGTTGTAAGGACGTCTAGGGGTGTTCGCTTTTGTTTGGGTTTTGCGCGCGGATGGGCTCAAATTTCAAAGGATGCAGGAGGGTCTTGGCGGCGGGAGGTGCACCTAGGCGGTCTGGGACAACAATTTGCAAACAAGGTCCCTGCGGGATTGGTTGAGGCAACGCTCTGCGGATCTGGCAATGGGTGGGGCGCGGTTGGCTGACGACAGGGGCAAAGTTGAGGGGGAGCTAGCGCGGGGTGGAAGGTTGGAGTTGGGACGCAGGACGCGGGCTCAAAAAAAAAAAAAAAAAAAAAAAAAAAAAAAAAAAAAAAAAAAAAAAAAAATCTCTTGTTCCTTCTTATCTATTCATTCTTCCTTTTCTGTCTACCCATGTACTCTTGCGGATACTCTCACTGGCGCGGATTTCTCACCTTCAGACTCTCACTGGCGCGGATTTCTCACCTTTTCCGACTTCTCACTGGCGCTGGTCTTCTCTCTCCAAGGCGCGGATATTGCGTGCAGTCCTTATTCTTGCTCAGGGACTCACAAGCCCAAAGGCTACTCAATCACGCACAACGCGCTAAATACAAAGGAGAAAGGATAATTACGGAAGGTGAGATGGTGGGAGATCTCTGGGGACAGAACTCAAGTTGGGGGGGGGGATGTGGTGCTCTTTTATGGACGCAAGTCAGGAAAGGGCTGCAGGAGGCGCGCTCAGCAATGGGAAGGGCCTTGTCGCAGCTAGCCGCGCTGCGGGCTCAGCAGAAGTCAGGTAGGCCCAGAAGCGGTCGGGTTGGGCTCTGCACCTGGAGACGGGAGACGACGGATCGCGCAGACCAGAAAGCTTGCGCGGATTGGAAAGCTTGCGCGGATCGGAAGGCTTGCGCGGATCGGAAGGCTTGCGCGGATCAGAAGGCTTGCGCGGATTGGAAAGCTTGCGCGGATCAGAAGGCTTGCATGGATTGGAAAGCTTGCTTGGGTCGGAAGGCTTGCGTGGATCGGAAAGCTTGCGCGGATTGGACGGCTCGCGCGGACCAGGCGGACCGCGCATTGCAAGACGCGCGGATTGGGTCACGCGGGTACGCGGATACCTGGAACGGGTTGTTGGGCGGACGCGCGCAGGCAGGCAAGCTGGGAGTACGTTGATATTGAGGGGCATGGGTTATGGGGCAAGGGATGGAGGGGTAGGATTGGGCTAGGGTTCTGTGCTTAGGGGTTGTATTTCATCATTCTTGCTTACTTGTGGTTGTACTTAGGTTAGGGTTGAGAGGGAGGACTTAAATACTTTGCTCTCAACTCTGGGCGTAGGGGGGGGAAGCACTTCACTTCACGGACTGGACTGCACTCTAGGATATCACTTTTTATGGCATTGGATTGGATTGGATTGGAAAGGAAGGAATTCATCTTATTATTTCTCTCTCTCTCTCCCTCTCTCTCTCTTGAACGGCTGCATCCAATCTCCTTACAGACGCTTTGATCAATAACTTCCGGAACTTGAGGACAACTTCTGGGGTGTTGCTCCCTAAAGTTTCCACAACGGAGGAGAAACATTGTGTTCGATCCCCTTTGTTTCATGATGGTTCTTGAAGTTCTGGCCAATGAAATTGGATCCTCAATTGGACAAAAGTTTCTTGATCCTTGCGTTGACCTGGTTTTCAAAGAGAGATTTGAAAGATAAGAGAGCAGAGTAATCATCTGACTTCCAGTGAAGAAGGGTTATTTGCATGTACCCGCTATGCTGGTCCACCAGCCTGAGGAAGAATCTGGCTCTGCTGTTTTTAGAGGGGTGGATGGGCCTGCATAGGTTGGCATGGATGACGCTCAAAGGACTAGTTGCTTTGTCAAAGCTGCTTTTGAAGGGTAGCCTGTTTATTTTTCCTTTCATGCATGTAGGACATGAGTGTATTTGGTCAATTCTCATCTTGGTGACTCTACTCATGCATTGGGTGCTGGTATGTCCCATTGGATTTTTCCATAAAGCAGATTGGCTGGTGACTGTGCATAACTTGGCAACAGCAGGATTAGTAAGGGGAGGAATCAGCCTTGCTTTTACACTTAGGCAGAATATCCTGTTTTGGATGAGGAAAGAGATGGTGACAATGTCAGCATTGTCTGCCATTTCCCCTTTGGAGTTTGTTATCAGGCCGCCTGAGTTGACTTTTTGCCCTAGAGAGATGAGAGGCTGGCTGGGGGAAGAAAAATAAAGGGCATCTCTCAGTACTAAATGCTTTTCATCAGCCCCTGAGATGGCTATCTTTCAGGTGTAGGTTGCCTTCATGGAGGCCAACTCCTTTCCTGTAGTGATTGGAATGCTGCAGGGGAGTTTGTTGGACAGAAGGTGCAGCTTGTTGAGCATGTGGTGGCTGGCACCTGAGTCAAGGATGATCCCTTGGTTCTCTGGGGATTTGGATGAGAGAAGGGAAAATACTATCATGGCCAAGACTATGTGATTTAAGCTGTCAGCCAATTGGTCCCTGTCAGCAGAGGTCCCCTTTCTGGTTTAGCTCTTTGAAAGATGAGCTCTTCCACAAGTGGGGTTACTAATTGGCCTAAGCTTGGGATGAAGAGCCCAGCACTCATCCTCTGAGTGGGGGCAAGCTTTGTTGTTCTTCCCATTCTTGCACCCCATAGGAGTGTGATTCCTTCCCTTTGCCTGAGAGTGGTAGGCACCAGCTTTCCTCTTGTGCGCTCTGTCCTTTTGTTATGGCTTGTTTTTGGACAGGTTTCTAAGACTTTTAAAAAGGAATTCCACCAAAGAAGTGGTGTGAGTATTGAAGTATAGTTGCTCTATCAAACCTGGTTGCTTCCTGGCAACTTGTACCATTATGGTACCACAGATTTCTTCCTCAGCCTGTTTGAACCCTATTGCTTCAAATTGCATCAGACAGCTCTCAACTTGGTCAAGATATACTCTCATGTTGTCATTCAAGGATAAAGACAACCACTTTACCAGTATCCTGCTAGTTGCATACAGTGTGGCAGTGGCATAAGTGTTTTTGATTTTTTTCCAAATTTTGTGCAACTTTAGGCTGTTTGTGCTGTTGATGATGTCAGCTAATGCCCCAGCTGTGTGATGGGCAACCGCGTCAGCGCTCGGGGGCAACGGGGTAATAGGACTTGAGGGGAAGTGACTACTTCACCCAAGCTGATGAAAGGAAAGGAAGGGGAATTGCAAGATCAAAAGAACAAAGACAACAACTAATCTCTCTCTCTCCCTCAAGGCCCAGATAATCAACCAAACTGCCAGTAGCTCTACAAACCAAATTCTCACCACAACAAGGAAATCAATGAGGAGCAAATTATCAAACAAGCTTGATCCCTCCTGTTGTATATGTTGCAAAAAGGTTAGGCATGGCTAGTTGATCAGCTCTTTAAGGTGACCCATGCTATCTCTTTCTTTTTTTGTCTCATTAAGCGTCTCTTGTCTTCTCTCAGTCTCACTCATCATTTTTGTTACTTTCCAATTTGACAAAGATAATCTTATTTCTATAAGAGTTGCTTTTTTCTGTGTGACTGAAACAAAGAGGTTTTTCAGCCTCCTGGATGCCAAGACCCTTGCTATCCTTTAGCTACCAGAGGTGATAGAATAAATAATAAATATACTATTCAATAAATGCAGCAAAAATACATCAAATATGTGCATAAAGCTTTTGCAAGATTAATTGGTTTGGTTTTAGTTTAATATTATTGCTCAATAGTAATAAATTGATTATGAAATAAATTAATAGAGGGGCCACAATAATATTGGGGATCTTTAACACCTCTCTTCAGGGAATTCACTTTGAAAACATGTATTCTGGCTTACTTTGGAACCGTTAATTTATATTCTTAAAGGGAATATTGCCCAATCATAATATATATATAAAATATATGGTGGAGTGGCAGGGTCTTTTAACCAAGCTGGCACAACAAAAAAAGGATAATAAGACTCATTTGTATATCATTGAATCCTTTAAGTACCTGTTTGGGACGTGTACTGTTGGGTTAAACCTATTACTGGGGTTAAAAAGGTTGTTCAGCAGTTTAAATTGATAAAAGGGTTGTGGGGCGGATATTATTAATCAGAATAAAGGCATAAATCACTTACTTATCTCTTATAAGTATTTGATTACCTTGGCACGGTTTCTGGATGTAAATATAACTGGGTCTCTGGGTATCAATATCCTCAAAAGAGCTCTATATTAATAGCTTTTTGAGTCCCAATTCTGTCCTTCTGAGGGATACAGGGGCTCAAAGGGACGGGTGCTATGGCTAGCAGGGTAACCAGTGGTAGCCTGTTACTTTTTCTTGGCGCTTTAGCGCAGTTAAAATCTAATTCCACTGGGTATGGAAATTATTCTGCATTTTGATTGATGTTTTGACATGTAAATAATACTAAACTATCCACATGATCATCATTTAATTAATTATCCTTATTGAATATTCCCAGGATGTTGATCAGTTTTCTTAGTAGAAATTCCTAAGGTTAATCTGATGTCAGATGGGCTCTCATTATGCATTGGCTGATGGGAGTAAAATCATAATATTGATTTTGCTCCTTATTTTTAAATTATGTTGATTTCCTTGGAATAATTAATTAAAAAATATAAGCTATGGGAATTCATGTAATATTTTTTCATAATCTGTGTCCTTAGTATTTCACGGACATACTGATGTCTTGAAGCTCTCACAACTGTATATTCAAAGTATTTGAAGATATTTCACAAATAGTAGTAATCTTATTTTTGACATATTTGGTATTTTTATTATATTTTGTAAAAAATATGTAGAAAGTTTATTTAAGTATTTTTATATATTTTTATTTACTTTTAGACTATCTACTATCCACAGCAAGATTTATCACATATGTAGTATGACCCCGTCTTGGTTGTAGCACCTTTGCATGGTGCCTAGGCTTCTCAAGCTGTCTGTCACTCTGTCAGTCTGTAGTCTGTTAGATTTTTAGCCTGATGTTCATGCTGCCGAAATCTTGAGTGCAACCATGCTTGTTTCAGCTCTATATTCTTTGATCTCAGTCTGCACTATGATGTCCTCCAAGCAGTGCAAACTCCAACCTAGGCTCAGTATTGAATACATTTTATTCATTGTATTTACTCATCTTGTTAACCACTGGTCAGCCTATCTTGTACTTAGACTACTTAAACTGCCAGCTCTCAAGTGAATAATCATCATCTGTTTTTCCTTACATTGAACCGGAGCGCCATCCTTGGCTCCCCAGATCCGCTCCTCTTGGCGTCATAAGACTTCCACTTATCTCCTCTTTACCTTTTCAACTGGAGCATCAACTTAAACTTCAACATGGTTAAAAGCCAAAGTGCTCCCCTGATCCACTTTGATCCCCTTTACATGAGCGCTCTCACCGTTACTGCCATCAAATTGACCATTGCTCTCACTCTACCATCATCTATTTACTCAATCAGCTCATAGTGACCAATCCTGCATTTTTCTTGTCCTTAAAATGTCTCGACTGCACGACTACTCTTCTTCACTACTTTGGATGCTTCATCCAGTTGCCTGTTCTACTTCCTAGGTTGATCCTGCTCCAGCTCAGTTCATCGCTTTGCCGTGCCTTGTCCTTGATTGCAGTCTCTTCATCATTTACTCGGTCATTTGATCAATTCTTTACGTAGCAACCTTGCTCCTGGTCTTGTCTTGTTGTTGCCCAATCTTGCCTTGCTCCATCACCTTGTCTTCAAATGATCTCAAGTTGCTATCTTTCCACCTCGCCTATTCTTTTGATTGCGCACTATTCTCCATCTTTTTTGTCAGTTGATCCCTGAAGAACTATCTCATGCTCACCCGGCTCTTGGTCTCTGTTACCCTTGATCTCCTCAACTCTCTTATTGACTGTCAACCGGATCGCTGCCTTAACTGCCTCAAGTCGATTGATCAATCTTCACACTCTTTGCCTCCATCTTGCTTGCATTTGTCCAGTTCCAATCTCGCGCATGCTTGTCCTATTGCTATCAAGTTGTTCGCCAGATCACCACTAAAGTCAATTGATCCTTAGCCAATTCAGTCCGGTTTGGTCGCTACCGCTCAAAGTCGCCCGGTCCCTCACTACCTCAAGTCGTCCGATCAATCATTAGCTTCCAACCTCGCGTCTTCTTCACCAACCTCAAGTCTCTTGGTCCATCGCCCTATCAAGTCAACCATTTGACCTTTCACTCAACACCATCTTTGCTCATTCATCATTGTCAACCCCATGCTTGCTTGGTTAATCACCAACTTAGTCTGTCTCCTCTTAGCCGCAACTGTCTCAGATCATCTTACTGCTCATACCTATTGAAATATTGGACACATCTAATGGCCTCACAACATTTCCTTCTTTTATTTCTTTCTTTTATTTCTTCTTTTTCTTTTCCTTTGTTCATTTATTTCTTTTATTTTATTTTGTTTCACACGCGCTTGTCATCCCATTGCGTGTGTGTGTGATTGTAAGATGAAGCACCCACCTATGCATATTCACTATGGTGGCATCTTGAGCTCCTCATATACCTACACTTGAAGCAAGACTATTGTCTTTCTTTCTTCGCTGGACTCTCATCATCTTCTTCTGACGCATCCTCAAGAATCTCTTTGACAAGGATTAAAAAAATCAATCAGAACTTCCTGGTCAAAGTTGTGGACTTATTATAATTCGGTTCAATGACAATCTTGCTTTTACTATTCACATTCATACATCTAACCTGTTTCCGCTTTCTGTCTCTTCAAGTCTTATATAATTATCCTGGGCGTGTGTACACTGTGGCTGTCTCTAAAACTTCTTCTTAAACATTTAGTTCTCTAATCTTCTTCAGCTTGGGTATGAATCTCAAAACATCTTTCTATTATATCATGGATTAATTCTTATTTACCCATTTAACCTACTTGTTTAGTTTTCTGGTTTTATGTTATCATTCATCTGAATTTTAAAGATCTCATTTTATCATAATTAACAGTCAAAAACCCAATCAACCAGAAAATCCAACAATGACAGACTCACTTACGGCCACAATACTTAAAACTGCCATAGAGGCCATTCCTCTTCTGACTCAGGACAATTTTTCAATCTGGAGAAATCAAGTTGTCAATATGATGGACTTGCAAGAAGATCTTTATTCCAAACTTAAAAAGGAGAAAAGAGATACCCACAGTAATCCAATAGGACTCTGCCAGAGCAAAAACTTCAGAATTTGGAATATATTGACCTTCAAACTTGAAACTACAGTTCAAGCCAACAACATCATGCCTGATAATGAAAAGGATTCTCATCAAATCTGGGAAGACATCAACAAATACTTTGCCTTGAATCAGGCATCCAATTGTGCCAGGATCTTCAAGGAATTCCTGCATACTCCTTTCACTTATTCAAACATTCCTGGATTTATCACTGAAAAAAGACTGCAATGGCCAGACTTCACAAGGTTGGGGTTGATCTTCCCACTGATATCATCATGTATCTAATCTTGGAAAAACTTCCACCAAATATGGGAATGGTAATTCAACAAATTAATCATTCCAATAAAACAATTACCCCGGATTGAGTGCTTGATCATCTTCAAATGTTCAAAAAAAATATATTTTTGAACAAAGAGACACCTAATGACAAAAGTGAAGAAAACTCAAATTCAGTCTCTTTTCTTGCTTCCAGCATTAAGCCATGCAACAACAAATGGCACAATCCCAAGGCGGCTCACCCTGAAGGAAAATTTTGGAAGTTATATCCCCATCTCAAACCATTGTTTCCCAGGAAGAAGAATTTTGGGCCGGATTCTAAAACGGAGGGAACCTCAGTTAGCTCTTTTCTAACAAGCTCAGTTTTTTCTTCTGGTTGCTTTGTGGTGGACTTGGGCTTGTCAAGACATATAGTGTCTGATCCTCAACTTTTCTCCCATCTAGACCAATTGTTGACCGGATCTATCTTGACTACTTTGGGAAGAAACTCTCTGGCATATGAAGGAGTGGGAACAATGATTCTGAGAGATGATCAAGGTCTTGAACTTACACTCTCTAATTTTCTTCTTTCTTCCAACTCTACCGTCAATTTTCTATCAATGCAATCTCTTGTACTTGACGGATTTGTCATTGACTTCAGAAGCAACAATCTTGTAATACAGAAAGATAACTGGAGGAAAATGGGATTTTATAGCTGCAATATACCAATTGTTTGATTTCCTGACCTTAAGCAAAGTGAAATACCTTTTTTTTCTCAAGAAAAAATTCTTCATAAATCCCTCTGGCACGCACATCATGGGAGATCACAACAAAAACTAGGTATAAAAATTAAAAAACCAGCTACCTGCAAAGCCTGTGCCATAAGAAAAATAAGTCAAAAACCTTTCATTAACAAACATGCACGTGCCAATAGACCTTTCCAGGAACTTCACTGCAATTTTTTTGGACCTATCCATCCTTTGAGCGCTAATGGGGATTCATATTTCTTAACTGTTGTCAAAAGTTGTACCAGGTGTTTCACTGCAATCCCTATCAAAAGAAAAAGCAAAGCAGAAAGTACACTCAAATTTTTGATTGAGGTTGAATCTAAGAGATTCAACTATAAACCCATGATTCTCCAATCAAATCGGGGAGAGGAATTTTGGAATCACAGTCCTCCCAATTACTGCAAAGAAAATAATATCAGACAGACATTCTCCAAGTCCTATACACCTCTACAAAATGGTTTGGTGGAACAATTCAATTGTCTTATTCTTGAATCACTTAGGATGGTTCTCTTTGATTCTCAACTCAATAAACGTCACTGGAACCTGATAATTAAATCCTGTGCTTTGGCACTTAACCAAATTCCTGCGCACAAATAAAAAAAATCCCCTTATGAGTTTTTCAAAGGAAAGAAGCTAAAAATTGGCTATTTCAATCCTATAGGAAACCAGGTCAGCTATATTCTCAACAACAAGGCTTTCTTTTTGAAACTGGGACCTCGTGGTCTTGTTGGTAAGCTGATAGGGTACAACAGCAAACTTCTATCATACAAAATACTGACAGTTTACAACAAAGTAATTGACACCAACCATGTAACTTTACTTGATTTCAACTCAAGCCCTAAAAGATTTAACAGTGATGTTGATGTAGGAGATTGGCGTGTGATGACTGCCGCTGGAACTCCTGATGACTCATTGAATTTTGATTCTATTGAAGTGGGTGGAGTAGTTCAGGAGGTAGATCCAATAGCATATCCTGTATCTCCAAGTGAAGACTCATCCGCAAACATTGTCAGTGAGGCATCACCAACCAAAGTCCCATCTGATAGAAGAGAGGTTCCTCAAGAGCAAACCTCTCAGGAATATAGCTTGCGCAAGCAAACTACGTCAATCAAACCGGACAAATACTCCTATGCAACTATTGCAAAGGATAAGAGCTGGGATTACTCGCACAAAAGGCAAATTGAGACAACAGAAATCAAATCTCAGAACGTATGGGAGGATACAGAGGTCAAACCATCTCATTATCTCAGGAAAATGTGGGTAGAAAAGGTTAAACCAGCCACTACCCTCTTTCTGGAAAGGAAAAAATGGCACCTATGCATCTTGGGGAACTTACAGACACCTGGTGTGGATTATGAAGATACCTATGCGCCTACAGGAAAGTTTAGGACTCTTCTTCTCCTTCTGTTAAGTGGTCTGGATCTTAATCTTGAAATCGGAAATTTTGATGTTAAAGAAGCCTTCCTGTTTGCTCCATTGGAAAAGGACATATATATCCTTGAACCTAAGGGAAGCAGAAGATCATCAAAATTTATAAAACTAAGGAAATCTCTCTACAGGCTTTGAAAAGCTCCTTCCAACTGGTAAAAGACCCTCAATGTATGGTTGGAAGACATTTGTTATAGGCAGTCCAATGCTGATCCCTGCCTATATACTCACGTCAATAGGTGCTTGTCCAAATTCTTCCATGTTGATGATATCATCTTCTGTGGCAAGGTCAATTGGTTTGAAGAGAGATTCCTAAAAAAATTTCCACCCTTGTCAGAACACAACACCAACACAATCCTTGGAAAGGATTTTCTCAAGAAGGGGAATGCTGTCACGCTAAATCAGACCAAACTAATTCGGAAAACACTAGAAAAACTGAATCTCTGGGATTTCAAGCCAGTACTCACTCCACGCACTCCTGGGATTCAGCTGGTTCCAGCTTCCCAAACAGATATTTCAGAATTCAACAAACTGGGAATAAAGTTCAGGAAGTATACCAGTTTGTTGAACTATCTTGCATGTTGCAGTAGACCAGATATCGCCGCGGCTCCTTCAATTCTGTCTCAATTCAACCAGAACCATTGCTTTTCCCACTGGAGAGAGGTCCTTCACGTCTGGAGATACCTTGCGGGAACATTCTCTATCTCTCTCTCATTGCAACCAGATGCAGCCGTATCTCCTGCATCCCTTCAGGTTTACACCAACTCAACATGGGCAGACAATCCTCACACTAGAATGTTGCAAACCGGTTACATCATCTTCTGGAAATTGAATCCCATTGCATGGAAGAGTAGGAAACAAGCTAACATAACACTCTCATCCACGGAAGTCAAGCTGAACGCCCTAACCAACAGCGCGCAAGAATTGCTCTGGATTCAATCCATTATTTGCAATCTCTGGAGATTTTCTCTGAACCCTTGAACTTCTTTGTGGATGAAAAAGGTTCTGATTGACAATATTCAATACTTTGGATCCAATTTGAAAACTAAGTATATTGATATGAAGATGAATTAGTTATGTAACCAATCAGCCTCCAAGAACATACAAGTCAATCTCATTGTCACAAAAGACATGGTTGATGATTCTCTTAGTAAGGCCTTGAACAAAAAAGCTATTGATCTCCTGAACTCTAAGTGCTTTCAACTTACATTGCACTGAATTTTGGGGGGGGTTTTGAAATATTGGACACATCTAATGGCCTCACAACGTTTCCTTCTTTTATTTCTTTCTTTTATTTCTTCTTTTTCTTTTTCTTTATTCATTTATTTCTTTAATTTTATTTTTTTTACACGCGCTTTTCATCCCATTGCGCCTGTGTGTGATGTTAAGATGAAGCACCAACCTATGGATATTCACTATGGTGTCATCTTGACCTCCTCATATACCTAAACTCAAAGCAAGACTATTGTCTTTCTTTCTTTTCCGGACTCTCATCATCTTCTTCTGAAGCATCCTCAAGAATCTCTTTGACAAGGATTAAACAACTCAATCAGAGCGTCCTGGCCAAAGTTGTGGACTTATTATAATTTGGTACAATGACAAGCTTGCTTTTACTATTCACATTCATACGTCTAACCTGTTTCCATGTTCTGTCTCTTCAATTCTTATATAAATATCCTGGGCGTGTGTACACTGTGGATTTCTCTAAAAATTCTTCTTGAAAATTGAGTTCTCTCATCTTCTTCAGCTTGGGTATGGATCTCAAAACATCTTTCTATCATATCAGGGATTAATTTTTATTTACCCATCTAACCTACTTGTTTAGTTTTCTGGTTTTATGTTATCATTCAGCTGAATTTTAAAGATCTCATTTTATCAATACCATCCTTCCATTTAGGTTTGGTTGCTACCTTACAAATTCTTCCACATTTATTTCTCCATTGTGACCAAATCATTTAGCAGTAGTTGTTGTTTGGAATAGTCTGGGTTTCAAAGTTTGAGATTAGAAGATCAATTAGCTGCTGATGGAATAGACTCAAAAGCAGTGCAAAAATCTCTTGATAAATTTCTTTTCCAACAGAATAGGCCCTTATTGTATTGTTAAAAAATCTTTTCATTCTGTGATTGAAATGTTAGATAGAATAGGCATGCAAGAGATCAAAAGTCTTCAACTCTCTAAATTGTTTTATCTACCTCAAGATTTAGGAAAGGGCTGTGTTAGATTTTTAGCCTGATGTTCATGTTGCCTAAATCTTGAGTGCAACCATGCTTGTTTCAGCTCTATATTCTTTGATCTCAGTCTGCACTATGATGTCCTCCAAGCAGTGCAAACTCCAACCTAGGCTCAGTATTGAATACATTTTATTCATTGTATTTACTGATCTTGTTAACCACTGGTCAGCCTATCTTGACCTTAGAATACTGAAACTGCAAGCTCTCAAGTGAATAATCATCATCTGTTCTTCCTTACATTGAACTGGAGCGCCCTCCTTGGCTCCCCAGATTGGCTCCTCTTGGTGTCATAAGGCTTCCACTCATCTCCTCTTTACCTTTTCAACCGGAGAAACAACTTAAAATTCAACATAGTCCCGCGGCTGCGTACCTGTCAGATTCCCCAGGCTGCGTACAAGGCTTGTCAGGGTACGCAGACAGGTTGGCAGTGCTGCTGCTCAGCCACCCGTGGATGTGTTGGTTGCCACAGCGGCGTGTGGGAATTGTGCCAAATCACATTTCTGCCTGCAACTCCTCCAAATCACAGAATTCTTGGATTCTGACACCAAATTCACTGTGAAACCTATACGTGGGGATTCATGTGAAATATCAAATTGGCCAAAATTCCAAGGTTTTGCCTTGTTCCAAATCCTCATAAAAGATTTCAAAATATAAGCTGTAGGAATTTGAGGTAGGTGTCAGTCATTGACCCTGCCTTAATTTTCATGTAGAATCAGAATTTGAAATAATATTTTTAACATTATTTCTCCTTTAATAAAATTTTCATTTATTTATGATATTTTGTTACTTTTGCAGCTTGCTCTGAAATAGTAGCAAGCTGACATTCCCCCACTCCAAGATATGGCCATATCTGAAAAAAATCTGGAGTTATTGGGAAAAAAATTAATTCCATATGTATCTCAGTTCCTTTTACTGGCTCTGTAGTTTCTTATATTTATTGGTCCATCAGGTAGATTACTCTCTGGTAACCGCTCATCTTTGTCTGAAGATTCTCCTGTTTATCTTACTAAGTATAGTTTAACATCTTTACCTTTCACTCTCTCCTTCTTGTCTCTCAATATCCTGCTTACTTTCCCTTTTTCTTTCACGGGGTCAGGTTCTACTTGGATTATTACTGGAGGGAGGTTGCTACCTCCTCTTTTTTGAAAGTTCTTTACTAAGCTAACAGGGAATACTGGGTGCTTTCTTGACAATTCTTCACTGAGGACTACTTCCACATCATTCTTGCCGTTGTGGTAGTCCAAACCTGTCCTATAGCCATCAGACTCACTTTTCCCATTTAAAAACAGCTCAAAACCTCAAATTAGGCTTATAAATGGATTCTACATCAGAAATAACCCATAGTCACTCAGCCAAAGTACCCTCCTATCTCTCATGGATTAGAAGTTACAGCCCAAGAAACATTCAACTGTGGCAAACTCATACCCAGCCAGGTGTCACAGCTCTGTGGAAGACATAATGAATACCTAGTAAACCCTCAAGTACATACCAGTGAAAGCTTAATCTCAACAACAGGACCATACACCAACCCAGTCACTCCATCCAGAATACAGGAATATAGGTCCAGGAGGCAGTGCAACCAGTCCAGATCCTGTCACCTCATCCAGAATACAGAAATACAGATATAGGGGGCAGTGCAACCAGTCCAGATCCACTCACCTCATCAGCATTCAGAAATACAGATGCAAGAGGCAGTGAAAGCAGTTAAGGTCCTGCCACCTCATCCAGAATACAGAAATACAGATATAGGGTGCAGTGCAACCAGTCCAGATCTAGTCATCTCATCAGCATACAGAGATACAGATGCAAGAGGCAGTGCAACCAGTCCAGATCCAGTAACCTCATCCAGAATACAGAAATACAGATATAGGGGGAATTGCAACCAGTATAGATCCAGTAACCTCATCAGCATACAGAAATACAGATGCAAGAGGCAGTGCAACCAGTCCAGATCCAGTCACCTCAGCCAGAATACAGCAATACAGATACAGGAGGCAGTGCAGCATGTCAGATCTGGTCACCTGGACCAAAAAAAAACATGTAAATAAGCATACAAGAGGCTGTCCAGAAGTATACAGGACAAATATGTGCAGGAGGAAGTCAGACCAGTCTTAACCAGAACCAAAAAAACCACCAGTATAACCAGAAACCAAACAAACCACCAGTATAACCAGAAACCAAACAAACCACCAGTATAACCAGAAACCAAACAAACCACCAGTATAACCAGAAACCAAACAAACCACCAGTATTTGCACAGCAATACATGCAGTTAGAATCAAGTAGCACTGAACAAACTACCATTACAACACAGCAATATATCTTATCTGCACTACACAGCAATTTATGCAAGGCTGTGCATGCATGAAACCCCTGTACAAGCTTTTTCCAACCAGAAGAAATGCCTCATGTAACTGTTCAAGCTTTTTCCAACCAGCATAAATGCCTCATGTAACTGTACAAGTGTTTCCCAACCAGAAGAAATGCCTCATGTACCTGTATCCCACTGTAACAGGGGAAGCCCCAGGGTACCCTCAGGGGCAGCCCTGAGCATCCCCTGAGGACCATATTTTCTATTTAAGGAGGGCCTCTCTGCCCTATCCAGGTTTTATCATCATGCCATCTGGCCCATCATCCACCTTATCACCACCTCCAGAACATCATCCCATCTCATCATCAATCTTTGGTACCTACTCAGATAAAATATTATTAGTCAATCAGTCATAAAAGGGAACAAGAAATCAGAAACCAAGTTATCACACATCTTTTAGCCAATTAAACCACCCATCAGGCGCTTGACTAAGGGCTCTTCTGTGACCTAAATATTCAGCACCAAATTAAAGAAGAACCACCCATCAATCAATAAATAACCCTTATAAATAAAGAGAGCACAACCAGAAGCAACTACCAACCTTTCCCCTACCCAGAACCCTGTGGGTAAACCCATCCTTGGGTCCTCTCCTGAACCATCCCTTTGATGAAGCCTTGAACCCTTTAAAGTTGGGATATTTTTTAAGATCACATATATCTGATCAATCAGTGACAAATAAACCTAAAACATCTGGCCACTATTCAAAACAATCCTACCAACCCACAGCCAATAATTAATCCTAGGTTAATCTGAGACCTATATTAAGTCTAAAAACAAACAAGCCACCAATAAAAAATATTAGAAGACCTACTACAGTTTAGAAGGGCAGGAAATTCAAAACCTCCTCAGTTTACTAATACTCTAAAGGAGTAGAATTAATACTTAATTCTCCTTCAAAGACTGCCAGCAAACTATTTGATAAACTAACCATTATCCCATTAGGAGTCTCACACAGTTCATTTTCTTGATAACAAATGTCCCTAAAAAAGCTGGTTTCAACTTTCTGTTACCTGCTAAATTGTTGAAGTTGGCAGTAGATATCAAGATCTGATCTCCTATCTTGAATTCAGGTTCTCTATGTAATTTAACCCATGTTGTATTCCACTGCTTCTTCTACACATTTTTGAGCATGATTATTTTCCATGTCTATCATTTTCTTAAAGCCAAGAGATGTGGGGTGGATGGTGGCTATGTTTTGGTTCAGGTTATCCCTGGGGAGTTTTAGAATCCATCCTGTTTCTAGTATATAAGGGGCTTCTTTGGTGGTAGAGTGTTTACTGCTCTTATAAGCCATCTCCAGGGCTGCGAGTAAGCTTACCCAGTCATGGAAATATCAATCTGATTTCTTGTATTCTAGACTAAAGCTAAAAAACCTTCTTAACATGTCTTCCAGGATCTTTATCATACTTTCAGGTAATCCATCATTCTGGGGATGATATGCTGTAGAAAAGGCTAAAGTATTACCCAGTATATCATGTAGATTCCTCCAGAATTCACAAGTGAATTTGGGATCTCTATCAATGATCATAATTTTAGTTATACCTACATCAGCTATAATCCTGTTCCAAAATAACAAAGCCACATCCATAGCATTGTCTTCTTTGTGGTTTGGTAAGAACTTTGCCGTCTTAGAGTATCTGTCTACTATAAACAGGACAGAGTTATAGGAGTGTGTTCCTCCAGGGGGAGGCCTGTCAAAAAATTCATATTAATGATTTCCCACCTAGTTTTGGGTTCAGAGATCTTTTGCGGGAGTCCAAACCTTTTGCCAGTAGTTTTATTTGATTTTCAGCAAGTCTCATAGCTAGCAACATACTTAATAGTACTTTCTTTCCAATCTATCCACCAAGCAGTCTGCTTCACTTTCTACAAGGTCCTTTCAGTCCATAAATGCCCTGATGAACAGTTGTCATGGCATTCCTTAAATATGTGTTGTGTAAGCTCTTTGTTTTCTCAGTATCAACACACTGGAATTTTGATTTCTATAGTATATGAGACCATCCCAAAAGGAGAACCTTCCTGCTTTATATGGTTTGAGTAATGAGGCTGGTAAACTATTTACTAGGGTTGCTTCTGGGTATTCACATTCCATAATGATAATCAGAAGCTTGAGGTCAGTGGAATAGTTCTCTTTTACTACATTAAAGAAAGCAGTATCTAATTCACATAGGTGGATCCCCGTAATTGGAGAATCTGATGTAAAAAGATTGATTTTTAAAATAGGAAAAATATCCTGATCCTCAGGGTCATATGCTGGATTTCTAGAGTCATTAGGCAAATCATTTCTACTTAAACTGTCAGCATTCTGATGTTAAGCTCCAGCTTTAAGTACTATATTCATCTGTCCTCTATACTGTTGTATATCAATTTGCCATCTGAGCATATGTCTACCGGGGGTCTTCATGTTCATGAGATTTCTTACAGAATTACAATCCGTAATTACTTGGAAAGTGGTGCCTTCTAAGTAATAGTTCAACTTCTCTAGAGACCATAATATAGCCAAGCATTCCATCTGACTGGCTCCATAAATTTTCTCAGTGTCTTTGATCTGTCTAGATATAAAAACTACCAGTTTCTCCATTAGTTTGTCTTCTTCTATTCTGTCTTGGTGTAAGGCAGCTCCTAACCCTTCAATAAAAGCTTTGATGTATAGCTTAAACGGTTAAGAGTAGTCTGGTTGGATTAGTAGAGGAGTGGAGTTCATAGCTGTTTTCAGTTCTTCATAGTTTTTCAGCCTCTCATGTGTCATTTCAAAGAGAGGGTTATTGTTGCATATTTCATACAGAATTTTAGTTAGCATAGCAAACTTTGGGATTTATTGTCTGTAGTAACTTCAAAAACTGATAAATCATAGCAACTCTGATTTATTCTGAGGCATTGGTCTGTTCATTACAGCAGCTATCTTATTCTGGTCAGCAGCTAGAGTTAGACCAGAGAATATATGCCCCAGAGCTTTCATTTCTCCATATCCAAAGTTGCATTTCTTCATGGATGGTTTCAACCCTGCTTTGGAAATATTTTGGAGGACTAATCTTATTTGGTTGATATGAGTATCCCAATCATAAGAATATATGATGAAATCATCTATGTATACCATCATCCATCCTTGTCTGATTTAAGTCCCTAGAACTGTATCCATTGTTCTCTGGAAGTGTGATGGGGCATTCTTCATACAAAAGGGAATCCTGAGGTACTCATATATTCCTAAATGAAATATTATTCTCATAAACGTTCTACTTTCAGGGCTTATAGGTATCTGGTGGAACCCTTGAAGCATATCCATAGTAGTGATGTATTTAGCTCTAGAAAAGTTATGCAGAGCATGATCAATCCAGGGGATGGGATAATAGTATGCCTGAGTATAGTTATTCAGCATTCTGAAGTCTCCTACAATTCTTGACTTATCATTATGCCAAGCTATAATTACAGGGGTGGTCACATCCACTTGTTTGTTCTTCCCAGCTTTCCTCAATACTTGTAGTTTTATAAGTTCTTGGAATTGTTCCTTAAGAGCTATTCTAGATTTTGGACTAGAGGGAAAAGCTGGTCTTCTTAGGTAAGGAGGATAAGGGGGCTTAATATTCAAGGTCAATACCATGTCATTTCCTTTGATATCACCAATGGGATGATCTCTAGTAAAGAAAGAATTTTTATTCTCAAAACAGACTGTCAATATATCTTTCTTCTGTTCCCCAGAAAGTTTCTCATTCATTGCCGCTTGGGAGAAGTATTCTTGGTTGAATTCTTCAAAGTGCTTTTGATAAGTGAAAGAGGGGAAGTTATTTTGAATAGTGCATATCTTAAACTTCTTGTCCCAGTTACCACCCACAGTGAAATACCTTTCTTTACTTTGGAACTCATCTATTCCATATAGACATAAAGCATCATTTCCTATTATCAGGTAGTCACATAATCTGTTGAGCAATACCACAAATTCCACTTGAATCCTCAAAGATTCTTTAGTATGGTGAAGTATTATGGGAGCAGTCCATACTCCAATAGCATTCATAGTCAAGTTTCAAGAGCTAAATTTAGCCTTTGGGACAGGCAGAAGGTGGTCTTTCCAGTCAGAATCTCATTTGTTCAAAAATTCAGTGCAAACACATGAACAGAAAGCCCCACTATCAAGTAATAATCTTATGGGCTTTTCTTTATGCAGTCCTTTTGCGTAACAAGTTTGACCAGTAGTATAACTCTTACCACTCATAGGTTTAACTATAAGTGGTTTAACTCCCAGTGAAATGTCTAGGAATTGTGGAAGGGTCCATTGTTGGGGCAAACTAGAGTCACTATGAATATTATTGATTTCTATAGAAGTGCCTATATCTCCTTCTATTACATTGATAGGGTTAGTCATGATCAATTCACATTCAGACAGTGATCCTTCAGTATCTTCTGTTTCTTCATAGTTCTGGTTCCCTTCACTCTCAGGTTCTCCTTCCATTACTGCTATATTTCTCTTTGGTAATGGGAAGTATTGTTTGATATGTCATGCTTTGTTACAGTTCCAACAAGTTCCATGTATTCTTTCTTTATCCTTTTTCTCATTAGATTTCTTTTCATCAGGGATATTTATCAGAGGAGGTTTTTCCCAGGTTTTGCTAGTATTGAAGCTATCTTTGGGTCTAGAAGGAGCCTTCTTTTCTAACCCATTCATATCTATTACGTCTTCTAACACATTGATTAGAGTTGGTAAGTCAGCATCCATACTCATTCTGCATCTCAAACTATGGGTAAGGTTTTCAGGGCACAAGTTGAGAATTCTTTCATTAAATTCATCTTTATCAGCATCTGGATAGAAGCAGTCTAGTCTCCTCTTCTGTTCTAAGCACCATTTGTGAGGTTAATCCTTAGAGGGTTCAAATGAAAATTTTCAAAAATTTTCATCATTTTCCTTTTCCACATCCTAGAACCAAATTTTTCTTTAATTAAGAGTTTCCAAGAATTCCATGGTAAGGATCCTACTTCTTCTCTTTTACCAATAAACCAATCTGATGCTACTTCTTCAAAGATTCTAGTTATTCTGACTATGGCTATAGCTTCCTGCAATTAATAGGAATTTATGGTATAGTCAATAAATTTTATGAAATTTATATGTTTGTACTCTTCTTCACCAGAGAACTTAGGCCATTCAGAGATAGGGGGTATGTTTTTGAGGGATTTATCCATTTCAGGAGTAGGAGTAGGCTGGAAAGTGTCACTCCTGTGCGTCCCATTAGGGGTGGTGCATAAGGGGTAGTTGTTTGTCTGGGAGGTTTTGGTTCCTCTGTGGTACTCCCCAAGGGGTTGTTCAGACAGACTTTTAAGTCTCTGAGATCATTCTTGATCAGATTAAGTTGCAGGTTCACTTTATTATTAAGCAAATCTAATTTTTCACTAAGGGGAAGAATTGAGTTTTTAGTAGTATTCATTAATTCTTCTTTAAATGGCTGGAGGGATAAAATGAAATCTTCTTGGACAACTGATGACATGTTCTCAATTATTTGAGTTTGGCTGGTTTTACCTTGGTTTATTGTTTCCAATGATTGTTCTGTATGTTTCTTAATATCTTCTATCCCTTCAGCTTTTGATTGATTACTAATCAATTTTGCCACTACTGAGGTAAACTTATCCAATTGGGTGTAAACACCATCCAAATTTTCATAAAAAATTTTGAAATTACAAAACATATCATCAGAAAAAGAGGTAATTAAATCAGAGGTTGGTTTAGACAAGAAACTGGGTTCAGAATTAGAAGCTAATTGTGGTACAACTTTATCCACTTTTTAGCTAAGGATATTATCTGGTCCCAATCCTCCTTTCCCTTTGGCTTTGGATGGGAGGAAGATCTCTTCTTTCCTTATTCTCTGCCTTTCAGTTGGGCTAATTGATCCCATGTACTCCACTTTTCTATGAAGGATTCTACCTATTTCCTTGGAATAATTTTAAGAAGATCTATCTGGGTAGCCTTTGCCTGGGATTTTATCTTTTTCATAGATACTATGTCCCTCTTGGCTTGGGCTTCTTTCAATTCTTCCCAATGTTTCACTTGCTCTTTGACTTAGTCTTTAATCCTGGCTTCCTTGGCCAGATTCTGCTGGGGTGGCTGGAGGGAACCTCCTTGTGATGGAGGGGGGCTTGATTCTACTACCTTTACTGGCTCTAGGATGGGTGAGGGCAACATTACTTGGTTCTCTTTCTTGTGCATCAACATTTGATTCATGGGTTCCAGCCCCCTCATGGTTGTCATTATTGGTTGCCTCATGGTTACTGGGGGCTCCTGGCAGAGATTCATAGGAGGGAACTCTTCCTGAGGCCCCTTTGTTACGTCTGTTCATGTTGAATAAAATATTTGTAAGTATTTTTCTAAAGAAAAATCCATGATAATAAGTTTATTACTAAAGTTAATTTTTAAAGGTACTAAGACTTAATTGGGATTTTATTGTTCCTTAAAAGGTAATCCAAAGGGTTCTTGGTGTGTTCCAATGAGATCTTCTCCAGTCCAGCAAATATTTACAGGATGTCCGGAAATATCTGGTACTTCTTGATCCAATAGATCAATTTTGGTGGTGGTGGTTTCTGGGATAGAAGGGTTCACCGAAGTATGAGAGAGATATTTTATTGGTTAATGAAATATATTAATATTACTTCAATAAAATAATTTGGTAATTTTAAGGTTTTGCTTACTTTTATATTTTAAAAAGTAATTTATTGGGTATTTTCTCCCTTTTATGTTGTCTCAATAGAGCTTGAAACTTGATATTCCTCTCAAGATCTTCTTTTTCAAGCAGTTTGTCTAATTTTTTACGGAGAGAAGAGATAATAAGTTGTTCAGCTTTGGTTAAAGCTTCTCAACCTGCTGGTTTATAATTTTTGATGTATTCTTCTTTTCTTATTTTTAAAAGATTTAGATAATATATTATTAATTCTGAATTGTTTTTTAACTCCACTGCAAAAGAAATTAATCATAAATTTTGGTTGAAAAAAAGTCAGATAAATTATTGTTGATTAGTTTTTTGTGAAATTTCTGGTCCAAGGTATTGAATATAATATAATGGAATATGCCCAGCCAAACGCCCAATTGTCAGCCTCCTGGATGCCACAACCCTTGCTATCCTTTAGCTACCAGAGGTGTTGGAATAAATAATAAATGTATTATTCAATAGGGAGATCTTACATTCACGGCTCCAACCGTGTGGTAGTTGTGTAGGGCCCACATGGCTCAAATGAGCCGTGGGGACCTAAAGACGACTACAAAGGGCCATTTCAAACACATGCAACCCCTGGGGGGTTGTTTAGGAGCCGTGCAACCCCCAAACATGGCTAATTTGAGCCTGTTACCCCCGTAAACGGCTCAAAACTGCCATTTTTGGGGTGCACAACCCCCCCAAAGTTTTGCCAGAATTGTGGGCACCCCCTGGACCACACTTGTGTTTGGTCAACCCAAATTTGGCATCAACTCATACTTTTTGGGACTGTTTTTCCACACCTAGCAATCTTAAAGAGAATTTAATTTTGCTTTGGTTTCACTTTAAAGTCTCTTTGGGATTGATAGAATTTAATTTCACTTTGGTTTCACTTTAAAGTGAATATTGAAATCATATAAAATTCTTCAGACAATTCTTTCCCAACTCAAAAGTGAGAAAAATTTGTTTGTTCAATTGAAATTTGGATTGAATACTGAAGTATACCATTGCATTTTTTTGCATGGGAACAATGGCAAGCCCTCCTTCTTCTGGCATTGCTGAATGTAAAGTCTACATTGATAATGCCATCAACAAAGCTTTGGAAAAATAAAAAGAGGATTTGGGTAATGAAACATTGGAAGCCCCAATTGCATCCTTGTCAAGGGTTAAAATTGAGGAAAAAAATGTTTTACAGTGGGATTTGACCTCTGGTTGTGAGTAACATTTTATGTTACTTGTGTTTTTGGTATTCAATTTGATTTAAACTGATGGAGTGCATGCCATCAATATAAATATATAACTATGTTGGATCAACTTGAACCACCTCCTGTGAGAGCTTTTCCTACTAGGGAAGAGGCACAAAAATATTTTCAAACATGGGGAATTAAGCATGGTTACGCCTTAAAAGTTTTCAACTCAAAGCAGGACCAATATGTGGATTTAGCCTGTGATAGACATGGTTCCTATTCAGCAAAACTTCTTACCAAACGGTCTAGACAAAATCACACAAGGAAGGTTCGGTGCAAGTTTTTAATCCATGCAAGTTGCACCAAGGCAGACCCCTTGTGGAAAATATCCTATAAAGAAACTCAAAATAACCATCAACCATCTGGAAATCCCTCTGTGCATTCTCAAGTGAGCAGAATCTCTGGGCAATCCTTGGATTTGATTAAGGAAGTAATGAAATATGGGCTCAATACGTTACAACTCAAGAGAAAATTTAGCAAGATTGATGGGAGGGATTATGTTGATGACCAAACAATCTATAACACTAAGCGGAAGGTAACAGTTGCAGAACTAAAGGGGAAAAGTGTTATGGAGGTACTCTATGAACAGCTTGAAGAAACAAGTTGGATTCACCTGTCAAATTTCAGTGGAGAGGTTTACTTGGAGGCCCTGTACTCAGCACATCCTGAGGCATTAAAGCTTTCAAAACAATTCCATCATATTGTTATTTTGGATGGTACTTATAAGAGAAATAAGTACAAAACCCCACTATTTCATGTTTTAGGAATGACAGCCAATTTGAAAACTTTCACAAAAGCTCTTGTTTTTATAACAAAAGAAATGTTTCAGTTTTAAAATTGGTCTGTAAATGCATTAAAGGAGTTAGCTTATGATCCTGAGAGACTTCCAAAAGTCTTTGTGACGGACTGTGAAAAAGCTCTGTTTTGTTCTATTGAATATATTTTCCCTGATTCATCAAGACCATGTTGCACATGGCACTTGTGTAAAAACATACAAGAAAACTGTAAAGTTCCCTTTGTTAATTACGTTGAAGGATGGAAAAGCTTTATGACTCTGTGGGAAAAGTATGGGGCCTCAAAGACCAAGGAGGAGGCGGATGTCAATGATGCAGAACTCAGAATAGCTCCAAATCACTGCTTCTTATTCTTCCTAGGTTTGTGATCTAAAATTTTGACTTGTATAGTGTTTCTTGAAAGACTATGAGGATGTGCTTGAGTATATGGAAAATAACATTTTCCCTATCAAAGAGAAGTTTGTAACAGCGTGGACTTGTATAAACCCAGATTTTGGAAACAAAGCAACATCCTTGGTTGAAGGGGCCCATGCAACTCTCAAATGATTCCTTGCAAACTCTTTGGGAAACCTATTGGATGTTTGGAAAAGACTTGATGGAAAATTTTTGAATCAAATTAAATCTGTTCATGCGTCACTTTATAACTCTCAAATTAAATTAGGGACAGTTCTTCCACCTGAAGTTTTACCATTGGGTTACAAATTGTCTTTAGAGGCAATTCATCTTCTTAGGGAAAAATTTGAGAAATTCTAACATTATCATGATTGAAAAGTGTGCACCAAATCATATTTCAAAACTATGGGTTTGCCATGTTCCCACCAAATAGGTGACCATCTAGCATTCAGAGGATCCATGGTACCCAAAGATGTTCATCCTCAGTAGAGTTTGGACTATGACCCTTGCAGCTCTAGTTCTGTAATTTGGCTTAAGTTGGATTGTTCAAGTTGGATTTTTCAAATCACTATGTGATTAATGCTTTTTTATTAATGAATCCCAATTCACTAATGTTGGATCCTTTTGTATTTTTCCAGTGCAATGTTGATGAAATGCTAAGCATTCCTCAGTAATGTGAAAAAGTGAATTCAATGATCTTGGAATCTCCAGATCATGAGCAAAGCAGCCTATTGAATTATATCATTCAGAAGATCACAAAATATTTATCAAAGCCAAGAATTGAACCTAAATTCTTACGATCAAGTAGGGGAAGTCCAAAATTGACAGATATGAGGCAAGAACCATCTTGGTTTGAGCATGTTGAAAAACAACTCAAGGGGGAAAAAAGGACTATAAGGGCTCCAAACAAGAAAAGACAAAAGATTGTAAGTCTTTTACATTGGGATATGTTCATTTTTTTGGTTTAATGAACTTAGTTACTAACTAATGATGCATTTCTAGTCAAAGTTGGTGGAATTTGAATTGGAATTTCATAGTTCAGAGGAAGAGACTGAAAGTGGATTGGGATGAGTTCATTTGGAATTGGAATCCTCTTCAGAGGAAGAGAAAGTGCAGCAAAGCTCAACCAGAAGCTCATCTTTGGTGAGTATTCATTTAATTGATCTGATTAAAGAAATCAATAATAAGTTAGTTTTCATGATAGGAAACAAACATGAAATAACTCAATCAAATACCCAAGAAATTCCATAAGTTCTACAGTGAGGCTTGGGATCCAATTGGAGATGGGAATTTCAGATCTAGGGTCATTGCTAAATATCTTGGTTATGAAGAAAATGGTTGGTTTAAAGTTAGGAAGGAAATGATTGAAACATTAGAGAAAAATAAAGCATGCTACATTAAGATGATTGGTGGTTCAAAGGAGGTTTAAAAGATTGAACAAAGACTTGATGTTGAAGACATCAATGAAAAGATTCCCTCCTCAAAATGGCTGGCTAAATTAGATATGGGTCAAATAATAGCAGACACATATTCCACACCTATAATTTTCATTTGATTGGAGTCATGTGATACTTATACTCCAATGGAAAGTGGTGTTACTTATCAATCAGATCCAATTTTCATTTACTTTGTAAAAAATAACCACTGGGTTCTAGTATTAATTGAGGGAGAAATGATTCCAATCCCACCCATTGTAGCAAAACCATGTTCCTTGATTTCTAAAAAAGCCTCTGGTTGGGTTGATCATCTCAAAGATCAACTGAAAATTTTTTCCAGATTTTAATAGACTCTGACTTCATTTCATCATTGGGTTTCATATAAATTTTAATTCTAATGCAGCTAATGAGTTCTATTAATATAAGGCGTTATCACATTTTGAACATCATCATGTTGAGTGTTTTGAGTTAACATCATTATATTGAGTGTTTTGAATGAAAGGCTAATGGTAAGTTAGTTCAACTTGTTTTGGGCTGATTCCATAACAAGCTTAACTTATGTTGAGCTTGGGATGGGATCAGCTTAACAAAAGTTGAACTTGTTTTTTTTTTGTGTTTTGACTTTAGGGCTGGTCAAAAGACTTGTATTTTTTTGGCAATTTTACTTTTGGGCTGGTCAAAAGAATTCTTTAATTTTTGTGCCCTTTTACTTTAGAGCTAGTCAAGTTGAACTTAATTTAGGGCTTTTCAAATTACTTGTATTTTTTTGGTGTTTTTACTTTAGGTCTTGTCAAGTTACATGTCTTTTTTTGGTGTTTTTACTTTAGGGCTATTCAAGTTACTTGTCTTTTTTTTTGTGTTTTTAGTTTAGGGCTAGTCCAGTTACTTGTGTTTTTTTGGGTCTTTTTACTTGAGGGCTAGTCCATTGGATAGTACCAGGTTTTTTTTTGTTTTTTATTTATTTATTTTTTTGTTTTTTTTAACCAAAAAATGAACATTCTTTGATTTTTTGGTTGATTTCTGTTTCTTTGGAAGGTTTATTTAGTTTATGGGCTATGTTAGTACCTTTTCATGTGTTTTTTTTTTTGGCTCACCGCTGTCTGGTGGTGTGTGGAATCCCACACGCTGGCCAACCAGGCTGGGTTGGCTGCGCGACTCTTTGAGCCATGCAGGGTTGGACTGTGTGGCGTGCCACACGTCCATATTCAAACCGTGTGCATGGCTCAATGAGCCTTGAATTTATTATTACCCTATTTTTATATTTCTTTTATTTTTTAAAAAGTTTTTTGCAGAGAGTTATACATTTTCTTTGTGCTATTTAACAAAATAGGTGCAACACCCGCGCTACTGATAAGCACCATCATATGGATCTCTGCCCAGAGGAACCCGCGTGCACAAGGACTCCATTTGCAAACGCAATCAGGGGGCTCAAACCCGTGACCATAGTGTTACGCAGGAAAATGATGGAAAAGACTGCGGCTGCCAACTCAACCAACTCAACATTGGAAATTTGTCACTCACCCAACTTTTTATCCCAGGTGGATACCGGTCCTCCTATGCCAAACCAGCAGGAATAAACCAAGGAGGAAAGGGTTAAAGTGTTAGTTAGAGAGCACATAAGCTACTGGGAACAATTCAAACTGGATCAGAACCAGGAGGATCAGCCAGGTATGAGAAAAGCCATTTCTCTGGCAAGGAAGTCTCAGATCTCTCTTCAAAAGCTGATCCCAAGGAGGGAAGTAGAAGGTTACGTGCAGAGTTTTAATCCTTGGGACTAGTTTGCTTCCTTAAAGGGAAAGGATCCCAAAAAGAAGAGATCCTCAGCCCATTGGAAGTCAAGGAACCCAAAGGATTGGGACAATATAATATCCTTAAGCCTGAAGTGGAAGAAAGTGTACCACAACTAGATGTAAAAGCTTTGAAACTCTTTTCTGTGAATGTGTCTCACAATTTTACTATTATTAGCAATTGCTTTGATAAAGTATACGAGCAATTGGATGGGTTTTATCTGAACCTTAACAAAGTAATAAAAACTCAAGCTATCCTAACTAAGATTGATGAGCTAGAAGTAAAAGAAATAAAGGACAGTATAAGCTTAACTGAAATGGATCTAATGAAATATGTTAGCAGTGTCCAATCCACTATTCAAGAATAAATTCTTGTCTCAATTAATTACATCATGGAAGAAGTTAATAGAATAAGTGATACTCCTTCAACTCATTTAATAAATAAAATTGATATGTTGAGTAACAAACTTAACTTGGAACTAGGTATGATCAATCATTATCTCAGAGACCTTAAAAAAAATTTTGCTAACCCTCCAGATACTGGCTTTGAAGAAGCTAGAACCACTAGATTCACTTGTAGTCCTAGTATTCCCTTTAGATCCAGAACAGCTAGGAATGAATCTTTTAGGCCTAGTCCTGCCCCTGAAGTAGAACAAGCTTTAAAGTTACTTCCTCCCATCACTTGATGGCCCAAATTCTCAGGAGAAGGAGAATATAACCATCTAAGTTTCATTAAGTTTATTGGTTACACTCTTTCCTCTTATGAACTCCCTGATACCATAAATGTGGTAACATTACCCAGATTTTTTGAAGGCGTAGCTCTTGATTGGCTCATTAAAAAGAGGGAAGAAGTTGGATCTTTGTCCTGGAGTTCATGGAAAAAATCAAAGAACAATTTGGTAGGGGGATTTGGAAAAGAAAGATGACAATGAATTTTGAAGCTTCCCAGTTTGATCCATCCAAGAACAAACCTAACAAATTTTTTCTTGATCAGAAATGGAGATTGGATTATTTTTGCCGCAATTCTGATAAAGAATATTTTAATGTGATACTTCTCAACTTATGTCTGGGACAGCTCAACCATAGTTTATGTCAGCTCTCTGGTACCAGGAAACTTGCAGTCCTTTAGCTACATAGAGTGATAAAAAAGCTGGAATAATAATATTCCAAAAATAAAAAATGAAGGAGCTCAAATAATAAATATTTCAAGAGCTGGTGCAATTTTTAATTGGTTTGGTTAGAAGGGTTTTCAATATTTTATAAAAAGAGGGGCCAAAGTATTATATTACTGGGAATCTTCACAGACAGACAAACTCTCTCCAAGGGGCCCCCTTAGGCAGTTTGAGAACCTTGGAATTAATAATGGGTGCCTTATAAGGACTTATCAACTGTTATGGCTCGGCAAAACAGCACAAAGGCCAAGGCAGGAAGGGAAACACTTACTCTGAGAAATAATTCCACAGAAAGCCTGCAAATATTCAGCTAAAGGGTTTCAGAGCAGTTGGGGTTTTTTGCTTGATTATAATTTAATGAAAAAGGTTCATTGGTTTTTAGCAATAATAATGAAACTCCAGACTTAGTCATAAATCACTTGCTTATCTCCTTATAAGGACTTGATCAACAATGCATGGTATCTGATTGATAATAAGAAATTCCTGATGAACTGATGGTTAATAATGCATCCAAAGTTTTCTGTATTGTCAGATTCCTGTTACCAGGAACTTTGCCGTCCTTTAGCTACAGCAAGTGATGTTGGTGTTGGAATAATAATAATTCCAAGAAAATTACGTAAAATGCTCAATTATTTATTTAGAAGCAAGTGCAAATTTTGAGTGATTTGGTTGGATTAAATTCATTTTAATATATTTTTGAAGAGGGGCCACAGTTTATGCAAAGAGGGGATCTTTATTGCATAACAACCTCTCTTCAAGGGGCTCTTTTTGGACCGTGTAAAGACCTTGGTACAATGAGGTCCTAAGTGATTACTTGTCAGTTTGCTACTATTGAAGAGATTTTGAATATTTTGAACCCTTTAATGTTCTTTCTATTCTCATTGTCTATTTCATATCTTTCCTCTTTTCATGTTATCTCAATGTCTTATAATTTCTTTTTATATTTTCTTCTTTTTCTTTTTCTTATTTATCTTTCTCTTTTCCCGCTTATCTGCTTTCACTTGACTGTCACTCACGCGCGCGCGCTACAGACTTTCTCTACTGTCATTCACGCGCGCACTCTCTACACCTGGTCTCAACTCTATCTCAAGGGAAACTCTACATGGAAGAGATTGACATTGATGAATTGATTGCTTTCCAATTCTCAAAACTCTCATCAACAATCAAACTCAACTTCTTTGAATCTCGAATCACATCAATCACTTCAAATCTCTTTTCTCAGTTATCAATTCTTTTTCTTTTTCTTTTCAATCTCTTCTCTAGTCTATTTTTCTTTATTTCTTTACTTCAATTATCCTCATGCCCCGTCTTCTCAAATCTCACCAATGGGTTTCTTTCATCCTCTCATGTATTTCTGTTATGGCTGGTTTCTTACTAGCACTCAATCTCTCAATCTAACTCTCAGGTTATCTTTCTTCAGCTCATCCAATCCTCAACCTCTAATTCCAGTGGCTTCTCTTCTCCAAAACTGCTGATATCATCTTTACTTGCTATCTTTAAGTCTACTCTTAAGTCTACTCTCTTGATCCCTTTTATAATTATCATTTCTTTAAATTCAATCCCAAAGCTCTCAAGGATGAGTCAAAAATTCTCAAAGCTACCTATGATATGGAAATCAGGGTCATTTTACTCTCCCAAATTGACTCAATTACTCATAACAATGTAGTTAATAAAACTAACATAACATCCGCAAAGCTCCTCTGGCTAACCATCAAGGAAAGGTTTGCATCCTCCCAAACTGCTAACCGAGCAAGAGTTTTCAATGAATTTCTTTATCATCAATTCAAATCCAACTCAATTAATCTTTTAATAACCAAAACCAAAATCTCCATGAAGAAAATGATTGATGTAGGAATTGATCTTCCAGACAACATCCTAGCCTATCTTATTCTTTTCAAATTTCCTTCTGCTCTTCAATCTCTTCGTCAACAAATTATGCACTCCAACAAAAATGTCTCGGTCAACCTTGTTTTCAATCATCTCACTCAACTCAACAACAAAACCAAATCTAAAGCAAAAGATTCCGAAACTCTTGACACTGCCCTAATTGTTTCAAAAAACACCAAAAAGCCTGTTCCTCAAGAACTCTGTTGCAGAAGAGGGTATCACAATCCTCAGTCACCCAGTCAAACTGAAGATAAATGTTGGCACAAGCACAAACACCTTGCGCCGGATTGGTGGAAGGAAGCCCAAGCCAATTGGAGAGCGCAACTCAATGCCAACTCCAAGGGTAAGGAATTAGCTCACTATCATGCCCTTCTCACAAATTGGATAAATGAAATTAACTCAAATAATCAAATTATCCTTGACTCTGGAGCCTCGTGTCATATGTTCAATTCAGCAAGTTTTTTTTGCAAACTCAACAAATGCTCAGGAGACAAATTTATTATTAATGGAAAGGAAGGAGAAAAACTGCCTATCAAAGGAAAAGGAACTGTTCAGCTCATCTGGAAGAACATCTTGGTTACGTTTTCTAATGCATTCTTTGTTCCTGATCTTTTCATAAATCTTATCAGTCCTGGAGCGCTCATTATCTCAAAGAAATGCTCCCTGTTCACTAAGGGAAACCATTTTCAACTCTTTTCTAACTCCCGTCCAGTTTTCTTGGGATATATTAGAGGCAACGTCTTTGTTCTGAACAATCCCTCCAAGATTAGACTCCATCAGAAATTGTTTTATATCTCCCAAAACAAATGGAACCCTGACAAGCTCAAAAACCTCCACCTTGCCTTTGGACACGCCAGTCCTTATCAACTTAAAAATTTTTTTCCTGATCTTTCTCCCAGTCTTATATCCAATTTTCAATGCAAAGATTGTCTCTTCTCTAAAATTACCAAATCCTCATTCAAAAACACTTCCACCTCTGCCACTCAATCTTTTGAAAAACTTCACGTGGACCTTGTTGGACCTATTCCTCCTCCTTCCAGAAACGGTATGAATTACATCATGACAATCATCAACAATTCCTCTGGCTATATTTCAGATATCCCTCTCCAAAAAAATTCAAATGCCGGTCCTCAACTCAAAAAAATCCTGAATTTTGAAAAACTTAAACAAAACTCCTTTCCTGCTACTATCTGCTCCAACAGAGGTGGAGAGTTCATCTCCTCTGATTTGAAAGAATTCTTCCAATCAAATTCCATTCAAAATCTGATTACTGAACCCTATCATCACAACCATAACGGCAAAATTGAACAAGCCAACAGAACCCTTACAGAGTCTATTTGAGCCATCATCTGTAGCTCCAAGCTGCCCCTTAACCTCTGGGCTAAAGTTTCTAAATCTGCCAGTCTTGTTCTCAATCAATCTCCAAGATTTCCAACTCTCCCTCACCTTATCAAATGTTCTTTAATAAAACTCTTCCTCTCAACTTTTTCCATCCTATTGGTTCCAAGGTGGTCTATCTCAACACCAAGGTTGCTTGGGGCAAAAAATTCAAAGATTGCAGCCTTGCTGGCATCCTTGTGGTCTACAACCCTCATTTTCTTTCCTATTGTATTCTTTGTCCTGACAATTCCATCATATCTTCCAAACATGTAAAAATACTCAAAACGTTTTCTTCCTCCCAGATCTCACCCTCTTCCAATTTTGAATCCAATGCTCCTACACTTCTTGATTTGGACATAGATCTTCCCATTTCCTTTTCTTCTCCTGATTCTTTCTCTTCTTTCCACTCTCCTGATAATCCTGTTGAATCCAACAGGAAAAATCTCTCTCCCAAGCCTTCAGATGAGCCCCTTTCAGACTCATCATCCAAATCCTCTAACAACGTTGCTATTCAACTTAATCCTAACTATTCCCTACAAGATCAATCATCTATTAACCCTGCACAACAATACGGCTATCATCATTATTTTGTACAAAAAACTTACAAACAAGCCAAGAAATGTTCCAATGCTCACAACTGGGATGCTTCCATGGACGTAGAACTCAATGGCATTGAAGAACTCAAAGTTTGGGATGACTATGATGGACCCAAACCAGCTAATCCTCTCAATACAACCTGGGTCTATTTTCTTAAGGACAACTGTCACGGTGACCCTCTTGTTTATAAGGGCCGACTCTGCGTTCAGGGATTTGATCAAATATATGGCATTGACTATCTCATCACTTATTCTCCTAATGGAAAGGCTGCTTCCCTCCATATTTCTCTCCTCTTTGGCCTGTACCATTCTCTTCCTATCACGCAACTCAACGTTCAAAGCGCTTTTCTTCACGCCCCATTATCCAACACGGTTATCATAAAACGACCTAAAGGATCAAAACAAACCTTGAAGTATCTAATTCTCAACAAATCTTTGTACGGATTGAAACAGGCCCAAGCCAACTGGTTCAGTACTCTTACCGCGTTGATTTGCAAACAAGGTTTCCATGAGTCTATGTCCAATCCATGTCTTTACATCCATCCATCAACCAATTCTGTTCTTTTCTTTCATGTTGATGATCTCATTCTTGTCGGCTCTGGTGACAATTTCCTAACTAAATTTCTCAGACAATTCCCCAATTCTAGTCATCACAAACCCAATCACGTGCTTGGCATGAAATTTGAAAGAACCAACAATTCTATTTTGTTATCTCAGCCTAAACACATTGAACATGGACTCAAAGAATTGAAGATGATGGATTGCAAGCCTTCTTCTGTTCCTCTCACAGTCAAAACCAATCTTTCTCAAGCCTCAAATGAAGAACACCAAGAATTTCTTTCTCTTAACATCATTTACCAATCTGCTCTTTTCCTTATGAACTACATAGATTGTCTAACTCGCCCGGACTTAAGCTTTGCAGTGTCAAGTCTTGCTATATTCTGCAAGAAACCCAGCATTCATCACTGGCGGGAAGTCAAGCGTTTCTGGAAGTACTTGAATGCTACGAAGCATCTCAAACTCTTGCTCTCAGTACATAATTCCAATACACAAATTCAATGTTTCAGCGATGCTACTTGGGGCAATGATTTGGAAACCAGAAGATTGCAATTGGGTCATCTATCCTTGCTTTTTGGCTCTCTTATTTCCTGGAGAAGGTACGGTCAACAAAATGTCACTCACTCAACTACCAAAGCTGAACTAAATCTGCTTGTGGACTCATTTTTGGAAGCAATTTGGATGAACAATTTAGTGTCTGAACTCTGGAAGAAAAATTTAGAACCAAGCAAACATTACGTGGATAACAAGGGTCTCATCAATAAACTCAAAAACTTTGGATGCAACTCTAACACTCAGCACATCAACATCAAAACAAAGGCAATTCAAGAAGAATTGAAACGAGGAAGTCTGGTTATTGATCTCATTCCTTTGAAAAATATGAATGCAGATGGACTCACAAAAGCCTTGCCACCAGTTATTCTTACTAATATCATCTCTCTAATAAATCCAAAATTCTCTCTCATCTCCAGCCCTACCAGACACGGGGGGTGTTGAATACTTTGAACCCTTTACTGTTCTTTCTATGCTCATTGTCTATTTCATCTCTTTTCTCTTTTCATGTTATCTCAATGTCTTTTAATTTCTTTTTATATTTTCTTCTTTTTCTTTTTCTTATTTATCTTTCTCTTTTCCCCACTTATCTGCTGTCACTTGACTTTTGCTCACGCGCGCGCGCTAAAGACTGTCTCTACTGTCATTCACGCGCGCACTCTCTACACCTGGTCTCAACTCTATCTCAAGGGAAACTCTACATGGACAAGATTTAAATCAATGAATTGATTGCTCACCAATTCTCAAAACTCTCATCAACACTCAAACTCAACTTCTTCAAATCTCAAATCACATTAATCACTTCAAACCTCTTTTCTCATTTATTGATTCTTTTTCTTTTTCTTTTCAATCTCTTCTCTATTCTATTTTTCTTTATTTCTTTACTTCAATTATCCTCATTCCCTGTCGTCTCAAATCTCACCAACGGGTTTCTTTCATCCTCTTGAGTATGTCTGCTATGGCTGGTTTCTTACTAGCACTCAATCTCTCAATCTAACTCTCAGGTTATCTTTCTTTGGCTCATCCAATCCTCAACCTCTAATTCCAGTGGCTTCTCTTCTCCAAAACTTCTGATATCATCTTTACTTGCTATCTTTAAGTCTACTTATAAGTCTACTCTCTTGATCCCTTTTATAATTATCATTTCTTTAAATTCAATCCCAGAAATTTATCAAGAGCAAGCTGCAAAATTAAAAAAAATAAAAATAATATAATTAACCTAAGAAGGAGTAGGAAAAACATAAATATTATTACAGAAATGGATTCTCCACCCAAAAGTAGTTAGGGTCACTCACTGACCCCACCCTCAAAATCCAACTCCTTATATTTTTAAATAATTAAGGAAAGAAAGACCAAAATACTACGGCTCCACTTTTGAGATTGTTGTCAATTATATATTTCACACACATTGTTACGTATAGGTTTCACACCTCAAATTCAGTCAGAATTGAGGTGTTGTGTATATTTTAGGAGTTACGGACCGAAATGTGTTTTGCCACAATTCCCGCACGCAGCGGCGGCAGCCAATGCACCCCACGCGCGGCTGAGATACAGCCCTGTCACTCTGTCAAGGTTGTGTACGCAGCCCCGGGCCTCTGACAAGTACACAGCCACGGGACTACAGGTTGACAGAGTGACAGGCGACCTGAGAGGCTCAGGTACTGCGACATAGGTAATAAATGTTTCCGTGGATATTAGATAGTCTAAAAATACATAATATTCTATAAAAATACTTAAATAATCCTTATACGTATTTTTTATCTAATATAAATCAAAGTACCGAGAATGTCGAAAATAAGACAATGAAAAATTCTAAAAATATGTTAAAATACTTTAATATACTCTTATGAGAATTCCTAGACATCAATATCTTCGTGACATACTAAGAAAACTAATGATGTAAAAATATTACATGAATTTCCATGACTTATATTTTTAAGTAATTATCTTAGGAAATCAACTGGAACTCGAAAATAAGGAGTAAAATCAATATTATGACTTTTAATCCAGTTATATAATACATAATGAGAACTCACCTGACATCAGGATGTCTGTAAAATGTCTATTTATATAATTATTAAATTACTGGGAAAATTTACTAAGGATAATTAATTAAATAATACATAAATAGGACAGATTAGTGTTTTTCACACGTCCTAATGTCTATTATGAAGTAGAACAATTCCCACACCCTGAGGAATTAGATGCTACCCGTGCTATAGCACCAAAAACACATGACAGGCTACCCCTGGTTACCCTTCTAGACTTAGTGTCCATCCCTTTGAGCCCCTGTACCCCTCAGAAGGACAATGTTGGGACTCCAAAAGCTATAAATAAAGAGCTATTTTGAGGATATTGATGGGCAGAGACCCAGTTATATTTATATCCAGACACGTTGCCAAGGTAATCAAGTACTTATAAGAGATAATTTAGTGATTTATGGCAACTTCTGATCAATAATATCCGTCCTCAAGCTCTTTTTATCAATAAAAACTGCTGAAAAGCCTTATAACCCCAGTATACAGGTTAGACCCATCAGTGCACGTCTCAAACAGATACCCAAAGGATTTAATAATATACAAGTGAGTTTTTATTATCCTTTCTCTGTCGTGGCAGCTTGGCTACAAGGCCCTGCCACTCCACTGTGTATTTTATATACATATTATCTTTGGGTAAAATATCCTTTAAACTAAAGAGACCAAAGTAACCAGGACTACGTGTTTTCATACTGAAATCCCTGAAGAGAGGTGTTAAAGATCCCGAATATAATTGTGGCCCCTCTATAAAAATATTCAATAATTAATTTATTCATATTGATTTAAAACAATAAACCATAACCAAACCACTTAACCTTGCAATAAGCTTAATCCAAATATTTTATGGATTTTTTCTGCATTTATTAAATAATATGTTTATTATTTATTCTATCACCTCTGGTAGCTAAAGGATAGCAAGGTTCTTGGCATCCAGGAGGCTGACATTACTCAAAAGGGGTTTACTCAAGGGGATTGGGTGGACTAGCTGACTCACAGAACTTACGCCTGGAGGCAAGGAGGAGATAACTTACTAATTTAAGCAGACACTCCAAGAAAATTGCAGAAATTCACAGTTGAAAGGGTCTCAGGACAATTGTTGGGGATATTGCTGATATTCTTCAATGGAATTAACGATGGGTTTAGAATTAATAATTATACAGTCAAAATGAGATCATAAATCACTTCTTTATCTTGAATTAACAGTGTATCATGGATGGCAAGAGGTCTGGATTTGTTACTTAAAAATTACTGAGGTTTAAACAATCTAAAAGGGGCTGTTTATATACCTTTCTAGGGTAATAAGACCCTCTCAGAGAAGTAGAGAGGGTTGTGCTTATGTTCTGATTCTGGCGGGCTAGCCAGGGGCAGTTTAGACCGTATTAATAATGCTTTCAATCAACTAATTCCAGATCTTCCAGCTTTATGTCAGTTTTTAGCTGCAGAAGCTGTCAGAGTAAAAATTTGTTAATATTTAATTTTTGACTAATCCATTTATTTTAACAGCTTCATTTGAATTTTATGCATTATGGCGGGTGAAAGCTGACGTTTTAGTACTTGCCAATCAATTTGACAATTTTCAATAATTTTTATGGCAACTTCTTGATGTGTGTTGTGGTCCTTGAAGTTGTCAAGTTGTCAATTTGTTATTTTGTCATTTTTGGTTATTTCCATTCTTTGTACAACTTTTTTTTGATTATTTTGACTAATGGCCAGATTTAGTATATTGGCAAACACCTGCTGGTTATTTTGATAAATTTTCATTATTTCTATGACAACATTTTGATATTTTTCCGGAATTTTGAAAATAAAGATTACTGCTTTCCATGGCATTTCTCATTATTTTTCTTTTAATTTTAAATGCTTTGTATTTTGAATTTTGTCATTTTTTTTTGAAAATTTTCATTTTTAGAATAGATACTATGCATATGTCACATTGTTAAATATGTAGCTACTCTCTTTCATAGTTGTAGACAGTTAGTGCAGTACCTGCAAGCTGTTTTGCCTATCCTGAAGTCTGGCGCGCGCAGGAGTCATGTCAGCAAGGAGAAGGACATATGACGGCATGCGGGAATGTTGAAAAAACACATATCCATCCATAACTCCTAAAATATACATAACACCTCAATTCTGACTGAATTTTAGTTGTGAAACCTATATGTGAAAACAAATGTGAAATATTAAAATGACCAAAAAGGACTTCCATTGGGTTTCATTATTTTTGGGTTAATCTTGTTAAGTTATTTTAAATGAGAAGGAGTGGCAATTCAAAGGTGGGGTCAGTGAGTGACCCTAACTAATTTTGGGTGGGGAATCCAAATCTTCAATAATATTGATTTATATATCACTTCTTCTTGAGTTAATGAAATATTAATTTTTACTGTTTATTGTTCATTTTATTTTTGGTACTTTGAAGGTTGCTCTGTAAATAGTGGCAAGCTGAAATCAATGATTCTATTTATTTTAGAGCTTTTTTTTGAACTCTTTGTTGTATTTCTATAATTAAACCAATGTTTTGGTTCTATAATGCTACTACTCCTTTTTGGGAATAATATTTTCTACTTTTCAGGTTGCGCTGAAATAGCAGCAAGCTGACATGTATAAATACCTTTTAGGGTTATAATAATCTTCTCAGGGAATGTAGAGAGTTTTCTGCTCACTGGCTGAGGCTGGTAGACCATTCAGATCATGTTTAGCATGTTCATCTGGTGCTGACAATCAGCTGTCCTCAGATCTGCTGGATTTCTGTACTATTTTAGCCACAGGATCTGTTAATCTGTTAATGGCATAATTCTGATAATGCTGCAATTATCCTTCATTTGCACTATTGATATTGGTTTAAAGTAGTTCAATAAGGATATTCATTCATTTTCAATCATCAGATGATCGCGCAGGTCATTTTTAATAATTTTTACGGCACTCTTTGTAGTGTTTTGTGGTCTTCAAAGATCAGGATCTGTCTGTTTTGTGGTAACCTTCAATATTTGATTTATTATTTAAAATATTTTTCAATCAATTATATAATATTTTTATTGAGTTTTAAAAGTTTTTAGATAATTATTGATTCATATGTTACCTTATTAAATATGCAAGGTTAACCCTACTGGGTTGTAGCTCCTGTGAGTGGTACCTGCTGTCAGATTTGTCACAACAGATCCTGATGTGGGGATTAGTCCATTCAGATGCATGCAGGGTAGGATCCACTGCTTGCATGCCAAAATTTGCTGCGCGCGGGACTTCTGAATGCAGGAGGGTGATGCATAGGGGTTGTATAGGGACGCAGGGCTGCGCACAGGAATTGTGACACAAAAAATTCCTGCGTGTAAATCCTAAAATATACACAACACCTAAATTCTGACTGAATTTTAGGTTTGAAACCCATACGTGAAAATACATGTGAAATATCAAATTGGTGAAAAGGTGCCATATTGGTGCCATTACCTTTTGGTCAACTTAATTTAATTATTGAAAATAAGAAGGAGTTATATTTCAAGGGTGGGGTCAGTTAGTGACCCTACCTAATTTTGGGTGGTGAATCCATTTCTGCAATAATTTTCACGGATTTCACGCTCCTTCTTAATACTTTATTTATTTCAGTTTTTATTTCATTTTTATTTTCTGTTTTTTTTTTTACTTTGACAGATTGCTCTGTACATATTAGCAAGCTGAAAGTGTAAGGTGCAGTATGCCCATGAACTCTGACCTTTCTACTTTGATAGGAGATTTAGAAGAAACCATTGATATTAATTTTCTTGAAAAGAAAGTCAATAGACCCAGGGAACAGAATATTAGGAGTAAGGAGGAATATGATTTTAGGACAAAATATTCCCTTTCCCCTAATCCCACCAGCTTGGAAGTCAAGAAGAATCCCGAAACAAAGGAAAAGGTATGCTCGAATTGCAGCCAGACAGGAAATGTAAGACCTGATTGTCCTCCACTCAGAAGAAGTATTAATCCTATTGAGGGAGAAGAGTATGATAATAATCCTGATCCCTAATTTTATGACACGTATGGAACACTCTCTGAGTCTGAATTAATGATTACTAACCCCATCAATGTTATTGAAGGAAGTATAGAATCTTCCCTGGACAAAACCTCTGTCAATGAAGATTCCAACTTTCCATAAAAATGGAATCCAAATATGAAGATTCACCATGCCTCTGAAGCAAAAACCTTGAACCTAAAACCCTATGCTGGTAAAATTTACACTTCTGGAAAAACATGATATGCTACTGGATTAATTCAAGTTTACCCTGTGAAGTTACTCTTAGATAGTGTAATGTTTTGCTCTTGTGTTTTTTCAACTTATTTGGAAAAGCAAGATCCAAATTGGAAAATGAACTTATTACCAGTAACTCAGGCTAAGTTTAGGATTCAACCTATGAGAAACACTTGGGAAGCTTTAACCAAGAATACTTCTCCCAAGAAGCTTTGAATTCTCTGCTCAATGAAAACCAAGAAGGGGATATTCTTCAAGTTTGATTTGAAAACCAGAATTCTTTCTGTAACAAGGAACACCCCATTGTTAATATCAAAGGACATGAAATGGTTCTAACCCTGACCATTAAAACTCCTTACCCCCCCCCCTCAAACTCAGGAAACCAGCTTACCCTTCTATTCCAAAATCTAGAGCAGCTCTAGAAACTTATTTCCAATATTTAATTGACTTACAGCTCTTTAGTAAATTATGAAATGATGAAAAAGTGGAAATTACTACTCCAGTAATCATAGCTTGGCACAATGACAAGTCTAGAATGGTTGGAGACTTTTGAATGCTGAATAATTATACCCAAGCTGACAAGTATCCTATCCTAATGATTGACCATGCTTTGCACAAACTTTCAAAGGGTAAGTATATCACTACTATGGATATGCAGAAGGGCTCTCACCAGATACCTATCAGCCCTGATAGCCAGAAATTCATGAGAATTATATGTCATTTTGGAATTTATGAGTATCTAAGCATGCATTTTGGTATCAAAAATGCTCCTTCTCACTTCCAGAGGATGATGGAAACAGTCTTAGCAATATTGATCAGACAAGGATGAATGATGGTATACATTGATGCTATTATCATCTACTCTGATGACTGGAATACACACATGTATAAATCAAGGCTAGTCCTCAAAACTATCTCTTCTGTGGGATTCAAAGTATCAATGAAAAAGTGTAATTTTGGTTATGGAGAACTCAGAGCCTTAGGACATATTGTTTCTGGACTAACTCTAACTTCTGAACAAAGCAAGATAGCAGCTGTTGTGAATAGGCCCATGCCGCAGAATAAAACTGAACTTCTATCCTTTGCTAGTTTTTTCAGATACTATAGGAATTGCATACCAAAGTTCCCCCTTCTCACCAAGTGTGTTGAAATTTTCATGCCTCACACTCATGCCTCACATTAATTCCTGTGTTGTATTTTATGGTTACTTATTTTTTATTTTTTTATTTCTATTTGTCTCTTTATATCTTTCTATTTTATTTTATTTCTATTTTCATTCTTTCTATCACACCCCAAGCTCCCGTAGATGCGCACCTCACCTATCATTGTTGCGCATCTATGTATGCATATTCAACATGTTGCGACCTGAGCGTCTCAAATAACTACTCGTGAGGCCAGACCAAATTATCCTTCCCCCCTCGCAGGACTTCCTATTCTTCACTCTATTCTGTCATCTCCTCAAGATCTTCTACAAGATATAGCAACAGAGAAAGAATCATCAAGGAATGTTTTGACCAATATTTGTGGAGGCTTTATAATTTGGTGCAATGACACACTCTAACTTCACGCTTTGTCATAAGTCTAACCCATCTCTACCGTCTGTCTCCTCAAGTCTTGAATATTGTGGCGTGTGTACTGGGGCTGTATTTGTTATTATAAATTCCAAGTCATCTCATCTTATCACAGCTTGGGTATGGTTTGATTCATCTTCTCTATGAACTCATGGATCATTCTCCTACATATTTTCTAACTTATGTAATATTTTTACTTCTGTTATTCATTCCATCACTTCTGCAATTCCTAGAGAATTTATTTTATCAAAGTGTTTGTATTGAATCTCCAAAAAAAACACCCTTTTTCAGGTGACTCATGAAAGACTGAATAATTATGAAGGACTCAAGATAGCTATTACTACAGCTCCAGTGTTGATTCAACCATATTACTCTAAACCTTTCAAGCTGTATATAGATGCTATTATGGAAGGACTAGGAGCCGCTTTACACCAAGAAGTCATAGAAGATGACAAACCAGTGGAGAAACCTCTACTATTCATATCCAGAAAAGATAAGGATACTGAGAAAAGGTATTAAGCAAGCCAAATGGAGTGTCTTGCTTTAGTTTGGGCCATGGAGAAACTCCATTATTACTTGGAAGGAACCAATTTTTCCTTAATTACTGACTGCAATGCTGTCAGAACTCTAATAAATATGAAGACTCCTAGTAGGCACATTTCAAGGTGGCAGATAGCCAAACAACAATATTAAGGCCAGATGACCATAGTTCACCAAGCTGGAGATAAACATCAAAATTCTGATATTTAAAGCAGAAATGCTCTACCCAATGATCCAAGCAATCCTGCTCGTGATCCAGAGGACAATGACATATTTTCTGTACTAAACATTGATACAATTGATATGGAGTCTCACATTCTAGGGATCCACATTTTTGAACTGGATCAATCCCTGTTCAACTCAATCAAAGAGGCTTACAGCTCTGAAATGAGGACTCCAATCACCATTATGGAAAGTACCTCACCACCATCTGAACTAGTTAACAATTTACCTGAACCTCTCCTAAAGCCTTAAAAAGCTGGAAGATTAACCATATTGGATGGTCTGGTATACTACAGGCATCAACATTCAAGTGTTATAGTCCTGACCAAAGAAGAGAATATCAAACTTATCCTAGCTGAGTTTCATTACAACTGTTCATCTGGTCATTTATCTACTGATAGAACCCTGGATAAATTCAAAAAAACTGCTTGGTGGATCAGCTGGATAGACTCAACAATCCATTATGTCTCCAGCTGTGAAAATTTTCAGAAGTCTAAGAGGACTACTGGAAAAAGGTTTGGTCTCCTTCAAAAGATCACTGTACCCAAGAAAAGGTGGGATATTATCAACATGGACTTTTTAAGTGGATTACCCCCTGGAGGAGCTTTTTAAATAACTCAGTCCTAGTCATATTAGATAGTTTTTCCAAGAAAGAAACGTTTCTACCTAACAATAAGGAGGATACTGCCATGGAAAAAGCATTGCTATTCTAGAATAGACTCATAGCTTCCTAAGATCATTATTGTTAGACCAGTAATACCAAACAACCCTGGCAGCCACAAGCGTCTGTAGCCTAGTTGGTAAAGGCAGAACTCTAGTATGTGTCTCAGTCTATCTGAGGTTGTGGGTTCAAATCCCACCAGACACATCTTCATTTTCACAGTCTCAACAATTATCAGTGATAGAGATCCCAAGTTTACCTCTGATTTTTGGAGAAATCTCCATGACATTTTAGGAACTACCTTAGCCTTCTCTGCAGCTTTTCATACCCATACAGATGAACTAGCTTAAAGAATGATCCTTTCACAAGGGCTTCTGACATGCAAGCAGGGCTTGGCACAGAGGGGTCTCTACCCACAGTAGGCTTGGGGGCAAGGTTACTGAAGGAGGCTAACAGGAGCAGAGGAGGATTGGGTTGAATGGTGCTGAATGACACTTGCTGGGAAAGTTCTCCTAGTAAGAAGTAGTAAACTGATTCCTTGGGGGAAGCATCAGGAAGAGGAAAGAGGAGGCTTATTAAATAGACAAGAGGTTGGAACTACAACAGAGGTACAAGTGATTGGGGCTCAGACTACACACATGATGTCATGGGAACAGTCTAAGTAACAGAGAGGGCTGATTGGGGATGCTACTAAATTAGGTTAGGCTGCTTCTACATTGGGACAAGGTTCCAGGTCTGAGCTGTCTAAGTTGGGAGAGTACAGTTGAAGGATGTACAGTGTACATGGGAGTCATGACACTATGTACTAAGTAGAGAGAGTATGTAATACAATCTGCAGGAGAATGTACATAAAGATTCCCAAAGGATAAACCACACAGAGGAGGTATGGGTTAGACAGAGAGATAACCCAAAGAGGTATGGGTTAGACAGAGAGGTAACCCAAAGAGGTATGGGTTAGACAGAGAGGTAGAGTAAAGCCTGGGAGATTGATCATGTGCAAGCCTATGGAGTCTATCTGTGTATAGTATGAGGTTAGACTATATGTAGATATGTACTGCATGAAAATCCTGAGGTATATAATTACTGGAGACATATTGATGTAAGTCTCCTGAGCCCTGAGGTTGAAGTTCCTAAGAAAGTAGATCAGGCCTGAGGGTTAGACTGAGGTTAGACTGAGTTTGGTGTAAGTATGACAGATCAAGACCTTGGAATATATGCTTAGAAGGTTTAATTGCTTTGGTCTTGAATACAAGAATACTGATGGTTACTGCCATGATTGGGTTAGCTTCCTACCAGCACTAGAAATGGCTTATAATAGTAGAAAAAACTCTACTACTAAGGAAGCACCCTATATACTGGAAATAGGATGGATTCCTAAGTAAGCCAAGGATAACCTCAACCAGAAGCTAACCAATGTTCATCCAACATCAGGTGATTTCAAGAAAATTATAGATGTAGCCAACAAACATGCTTCTAAGTTTTTTTCAAGACGCTGTTGAATACAACCAACAGAGATGCAATAAAACTCACAAAGAACCTTATTTCAAAATTGGTGATCAATTCTTAGTTTCTACCACCAATTTCAATAAACTAGCTGGAAACAAGAAGCTTATAACTACTTTTTTTGGGCTTTTTACCATCAAAAAACTACATGGTAAGAATGCTGTAGAAGTTATCCTCAGTGATGAAATTTCCAGGAAACACCCCTTCTTCCCAGTGAGTCTTATAAAACATTACCATCCTAGAGAAGGAGGAAATACTCCTTCACCACGAAAACCTGTTGCAGATGATCTTGAAAAAGACAAAGGCAAATTAAGCAAGATACTCAGGGATAAGAAAGAGGGGATCAACAGAAAAGATATCAGACTTTACCTGGTCAGATACAAAGGAAAGTCAGCTGATAAAGATGAATGATTTCCTGAACACAATATCCTAGATGGACCTTTACACCTGAGAAATTAAAGAGCCAGCAGGAGACATTAGACCCAAATTCTTTTTTCAGATATAGACATATCTTGGAGTGGGGGAATGTCAGATTTCTATTATTTATAGAGCAACCTGTCAAAGTAACAAACATACAAAATAAATATAAATAGATAAAATATTAATAAGGAGTGGTAAATCAATTAATTTTATTTCAGAAATGGGTCTCCTACCAAAAAAAGGGTAGGGTCACTCACTGACCCCACCCTTGAAATATAAATCCTTCATATTTTAAATAATTAAATAAGAATTAACCAAAAGGTCATGGCACCAATATGGCACCTTTTGTTCAGGTTAATATTTCACATATATAGTCACATATGGGTTTCACACCTAAAATTCAGCCAGAATTGAGGTGTTCTGTATATTTTAGGAGTTACACACGGAAATGTGTTATGTCACAATTCTGCCGCGCAGTCCCGCATCCCTACACAACCCCTACGTACATGTAGCATCACTTTCCCACGTACAGAAGTCCGCTCGCAGCCAATTTTGCCATGCACGCAGCGGATCCTACTGCGCCCATCTGCATGGACTGATCCCCGCGTCAGGATCAGTTTTGACAAATTTGACAGCAGGTACCGCTCACGGGAGCTAAAACCTAGTAGAATTTACCTGGCATATGTAATAATGTGACATATGCATTAAAAATGATCTAAAAAACTTAAAAACTAAATGAAAATATCATATAATTAATTTTATACTATTTCAAATAATAAATAAAATATTGAAGGTTCCCCTGAAACAGACAGATCCTAATTTTTGGAGACCACGAAAAACTACAAAGAGTGGCTGTAAAAATTATTAAAAAATACCTCAGTGCTCATCAGATAATGAAAATCAGTGAATATTCACATTATTCTACTTTAAACCAATATTCATAGTACAAATGAAGGATAAGTGTGGAATGATCAGAATTACACCATTTAACAGATTAACAGATGCTGTGGCTAAAATATCACAGAAATCCAGAAGATCTAAGGAGAGCTGATTGAAAGCACCAAGTGAAAGTGCTAAATGTGCCCTGAATGGCTTTTCAGCCTCAGAAAATGAGCAGAATCCTCTCTATGTGCCCTGAGAAGCTTATTATCACCCCAAAATGTATTTATACAGACCTCTTTGGATCCATTATTCCCCATCAGTTTTACCAGGAATTTATTCTTATCAAGCAGACACTGTGTCATTGTTGATCAATTGCTTATAAAGAGATAAGCAAGTGATTTATAACTTAGTCTGCAGTATGATTATTATTTCCAAAAAAAATCAACCTGATTCATTAAAGTATAGTCAAGCAATCAACCCCAACTGCTCTGAATCCCTTTAACTGAATCTTTGGAGGATTTCTGTGGAATTATTGCTCAGAGTAAGTTATTACCTTCCTGCCTTAGCCATAGTGCTGTTTTACCCAGCCATACCAGTGGATAAGTCCTTATATGGTACTCATTATTCATTCAAAGATTCTTAAAATGCCTAAAGAGGCCCCTTGAAGAGAGGTTGTCTGTCTGTAAAGATCCCCAGTAGTATAATACTGTGGCCCCTCTTATTATAAAAAATTGAAATCCCTTCTAACCAAACCAATTAAAACTTGCACCAGCTCTTAACATATTTAATATTTGAGCTCTTTAAGTGTTCATTTTTGGAATATTATTATTCCAGTATTTTTATCCCTATCTGTAGCTAAAGTACTGCAAGTTTCCTGAAATCAGAAAGCTGACAGGACCCCAATTGCAATGCATTTTTAGGCAAAATTGAGGAATCACAACCTAGAAATGGTTTTAATGGGTTCTAACAACTCCTCAAGGGATACACGAGTTGTTAGCGGGGGTCACATGTGTTTTCCTGGCCCATTTGGGGCAAAATAGCCTCAAATGGGCCGTTTGAGGGGGGATTTGGGGTACCTAGGCAACTCTGGACCTCATTTGAGTGATTTCAAGGCAAATTTGTGGATCTTGCATACTATGTGGGACTAGTATTTGACCAAAAAAGGAAAATTTGATCTTTGGAATCAAACACTGCCTACTGGCACCGCTTACACACACAACACAAGCGCCCTTGGATAAATTTATTTTTCTCAACCCAAAAGTGAGAAAACGTTTGGATTTGTTGGATTGAAAATTGAATTGAATACTCAATTTCCCTTGAATTTTATTTGCTTTATGGGAAAAGTGGAAATCCCAAGCCCTCCTGGTTTCAACATGGCTACATTAAGGGAATTACTTAAAAGTTTTTTTATAAAGCTTTGGTAGAATCTAGGAATTTGGGTAGTAATTTGAAAAAGAAAACATTGGATAGGTAATTGGAAATACAAAATTTGAAGCACAAATTGCATCCTTATCTAGGATTAAAATTGAGGAACAAAATGTTTCTTCACAAATGGAATGACAAGTTTTTTCTTCACAAATGGAATTTATTAAAGGTGGTGAGTCAAATTTCATGTTCATTTGATTGAGATGTATTTGGCTTGAAAAATACTAATTTAAATAAGGGATGCCAGACCCGCTTCACCCTCCTCCTGTGAGAGCCTTTGCTAGTAGGAAAGAAGCCAGATTTATTGTAAAAAATGTTGGAAGTAAAAAATCTCTGCTCAGATTATTCTTCTCAACTCTCCTTATTTCTTCTTCCATTTCCTCAAGGGCTCATCAATATTTCATTTTTTCTCTTCTCTGCTGAAATTCTCTTCATTATTTCTTTGCTTTTTTATTATCCTTGCTGTCTCCTTCTTTCATCTTTTTTTTTTCTCTGGCCACACAGCTCAAACCAGCATCAATGCAGACTTGCGCGCTCAAACTCATCCGCTGCCAAGGCCTCAAATCCAAGTACACTAATACAAAGCTTCAAATCTGAAGTCCTGCCTGCACTTCTTCCGGGATCTGACCCTGATCCTGGTCACCTTTCTCTCAAGGAATCACTCATCTTGACTGCTAACCATCAAGGAGTCAATAAACTCCACCAATCAAGCTATTTGACCAACCTCTCACCATGAAGGATTCAATCACCTCCACCACTCAACCTATTCAACCAATCAAGCTGACCTTTATTTTCTATCTTCCTTTTCTTTTTTTCTTATTGTGTCTGATGCTATATGTTCCTTTTTAGGTGTTTATTCCTTCTCTTCCATGCACTGCTCATTTCACCTTATTTTCTGTTTCACATTGCTGAAATTTAGGTATCCTTTTTAGTCAGCAATTCTCTCAGATTTACAGTCCCAACTGCTCCCTGGACCACATAGGCTCAATGTCTGAGTTGAAGGAACCCAACTCATCCAAGCTCAACATACCCCTGCTAACTGACTCAAACTTCCCGTCTTGCAGCCTCAGGATCAAGAGCTACCTCTGGCATAAAGGACTTCTAGAACTCACTGTTGAACCTCCTCCTTCTTGGTTGAAAGATCCTCTTAAGAAAAATTTCTTCAAAGCTGCGGATATAATCATCCAACACCTTGGCAAATTGGCCTTTGAAGCCATCATCAACCAAGACAACAATGGAGAGCCGTATGCCACCTGGAATGCCATTCTAAAATGCTGCTCCTTGCAGTCCTCTAATAACTGTGGCTGAATCTGGTTGAACTACATTTGATACCTCTTCAAAGCCAATCTGAGAACTTACATCAGGGAATTCAGGAAGCTCATGAACAAACGTTCTGTTGTGAAACTTCAAGTTCCCCCCAACATTCTGAGTTACACTATCCTTGCTTAACTTCCTATCTCTTTCTATCACATTGTTGATCCTCTAAGCCCCAACAGTGAACTCCTCCAAAAGCCTACTGGAATCTTGAAAAATCTCAGAAAAGTCCTTCATCTGGAAACTTCTCAACTGCCCAACTCCAAGATATCCTCAAAGACTCCTTCCTCCATCTCACTCCACAAATCCGCAGTCAATAAAAAACCCAGGCACCCATGCTCCAAAGGACACCACCACCCTTTGGCCAAGCACCCTGAAAGCAAGTGCTGGTTTGTACACCCCCATCTCACACCCAACTGGAACAAGACTCCATTGTCAAATCTCCACTCCACGGACAAAAACTCAAGTTCCAACAATCAGAGTGACTCCAAGAATGCAGAAGTCCACTTCAATTCTCAAATCTACCTTTCCTCCATCAAAGAAAGGTCTCACCTCCCATTGCTTGACTCTGGTGCCAGCAATCATATTATGAATTACCCCAGATTCTTGTTTGACTCCACGCCTATTCACCTTGAAGTTGGAACAGGATCACCAAACAATTCACTTGCTGCGACCCACTTGGGCTCAGCCAAGCTCATAAATCATTCCGTCTCAACAATTTTCCTGCAAGATGTCCTACTTATCCTAAGCATCAATTGCTGTCTAATCTCACTCACTTGACTGAAGTCCTCCAAGGCCAACTTCTCCAGAGTCCGCTACTTGGGGTTTGAAGTCATGTTTGATAACTTCAACTTCATCAGAACCACCAGTAACAAGTTAACCAAACTCTGGGGCACAAAATTTGTGTATCTGAAAAGTCCACTCTTCTCCTCAAGGCTCCAGAAAATTTCTGGCACCTTGGTCTGGGGCACGCCGGCTCTCAATCTCTTAAGGCATTGAACCTCCTATCTCACAACTCTCCCCCTTCTCACAATTTGATTTGTCAGGTCTGCAAAACCTGTAAGCAAGTTTTGACCCCCTTTAAACACCATTTCAAGAAGTTCTCCAAACCCGTCAAAGCTCTCCACTTGAATCTTGTAGGGCTGTTCTCAGTCTCCTCCAACTCTGGTTTCTTGTACTTTCTATCACTAACAGATAAATGCTCAGGCTTCTGGTCAGTGGCCCTCCTCAAGCAGAAGAGCAATGCCACTTTTGCAATCAAAGACTTTGTAGCTCAAGCTGAACTTCAAACTTGTCTTTTGGTAAAGCTTCTGATCTCTGACAATGGCGGTGAATTTGTCTCATCCATAATCTGCTCCTACTGCCTCAAAAAGGGGATCAATCAGCACTTCTCACCTCCCCACACTTCTCAACAAAACAATTTGGCCAAGAGATCAAACTGTCTCATTCTGGAGAAGGCTCAATGTCTTCTGAATCAAAGCCATTTACCGCTGAAATTCTGAAACAAGGCCATCAACAACGCTGTGCATATGCTGAATGTAATCCTGTAGAGGTTTTGTGGCAACTCTATTCCATACAAAATTTGGCACAAACAAAAGTTCAACTACAACTGCTTACAAACTTTTGGATTCTCTGCCTTCTCAGTCATTCCTAAAGCCAACTGCACCTCCAAACTTTTTCCCACCAGAAAAAGAGCCATTCTTCTTGGGTATGTCAATGACTTCTTGTCATTTAGACTTCTTAATCTGGATTCATCCAAAATTTTCATCTCTGCCAACATCACTTTTGACAAATCTTCCTCATCTTCTCTATATGGGGCCTACCCCTCTTTTCACTCTCCCAATCATGATTGCATGCTTACTTCGTTCTGCTCCCTGCCACTGCCTTTTGAAAACCTTCTGGACGTATCATCTGCCATCCCTAATTATGCTTCCTTTGCTACCTCTACACCTTCAACTATTTCTGATCCTTTGATTCTGGCTAATTCTGTCTCATCTTCCGCTGTCACCCTACGTAGTTGGCCCACTCCTCCATCAAATGATCTTCTCACCCCAGAAAACATCATTCATCACCCTTGACGCCCCAACTAAAAAATTGACCTTCCAGCGGTCTACCTCATTTTTGACAACAGCTACTTGGACCCGACCTCAGTTAAAGAGGTGCTTAAGTCAAGATATTGCAAGGAATGGCTCAAGGCCATGAGGCACAAAGAACTCAACCTCATTGACTATCAAGTATGGGAGGAATTGCCTTTTCCCAATGGCAAGACAGGACTCAAATGCGTCTGGGTCTTCCAGACAAAATGAGATGATCAAAATTGAATTTTTAAATTCAAGGCCCAACTATGCCTTCAAGGCTTTAATCAGAAATATGGAGTTGACTTCACTTCAACCTTCTTGTCCACCAGTGACAAAAAATTCCTGCAAATGCTGAATTCCCTTGCTGCCCATCTCAAGCTAAAATTCCATCAAGTAGATGTCAAAGCTGCCTTCCTAAACGCTCCCCTGTGCAAAGAAGTCTATCTTGTCTCTCCTCCTTATGTCAATGTGGCTCCAGGAAACCATATCAGGCTGAAGAAAGCCCTGTACGGCCTCAAGCAGGCTCTGGTTGCTTGGTACAATACGCTGAGTAGCTGGCTTATTGAATGCGGCTACAATAGGAGCAAGGCTGACCAGTGTGTGTTCTGGAAGAAAACCACCTACCTATATGTGCATTTTGATGCAATTTCTATCTTTATCAATCAACCAGAAGTCTTCATCTACCATCTCAGCTCCAAATTCATGATAAAGTACCTTGTTCCCGCTTCTCTGCTCCTTGGGATGAACGTCAGCCACCTTCCCTCCTGATTTAAGCTGTCCAACAGCTCCTAAATCAAACAGTCCTGCGCTCAATACTCACTTCCCACTCACAAATCCTTCTCCACTCCCTTCAAGACCAATGGAAAATTCTACCCATCAAGTGAGGAAGATCATGAAGAATTCCTTCAATCTGGGGCCAATTATTGGAAGATTGTGGGGGAGCTCAATCACATCAGCATATGCACCAGGCCCAAAATAACCTTTGCCATCAACTATCTGAGGCAGTTCCTGGTAAGACCCAATCTTCACCACTTTCAAGCTGCGCTTCACATCCTGCAATATCTTCATCACAGTTCCAAACATGGAATTGTATTTAACTCTGCTGGTGCTGCAACTGACCTGGAAGCCTATGTCAATGCCAATTGGGAAAATTTTCCTACCACCAGGCAGTCTATCTCCAGTATGGCCCTCCACTGGTTAGGAATTTTAATAAATTGGAAAATCAGAAAAAAAACCACGCTATCTCTGTCCACTACCAAAGCCAAATACAAGGCACTGGGCAATGCAATAAAAGAAATCAGTTGGATTAAATCCATCATGTGTGAGGTCCAACCACAGGAAGCAATCAAGCCAGCCACATTTCACAAGGATAATGAGGGATGCATCAATCTTGCTCTCAACCAAGCAAACCAAGCTTTGTTCCACACCAAGAACATGGGGTTGCAATTCCACTATGTTTGCATTGAAATCCTCAAAACCGCAATCAAGCTTCAGAAGGTATCCTCCAAGAGGAAGCTTGCCGATTTTCTTACCAAGCCGGTGGCCCAAATTGCTCTTCACCAAACTCTCAAAGCCCTCAATGTTGCCAAATAATTGTTGGAATTATACTACTTCACGGTTTCTCACGGTTTCCCCTGTCTTCTTATCATCTTCGACGCATGCGCGTCAGTTACTTAGAAATCATGCGGCGTCTCTCACTTCAAGCGCCCATCTCACAACCTTGGGACTTATGCATATTCAATACTGACTACAGTCCTTTCAAGTATTGCGCTCTCAGGAGACGCAGAAGTTTCCTCTCCTCGCCGATCTTCTTTCTCCACTCTTTGAATCAACCTCAAGTTCAAGCATCGATGACGAGGACTTCAATCAGAAGATTTTGGCCACCGTGGTCGACTTTGGATAATCCGGTGCGATGAGCTGTTATTAAACAAGTTTCATTGAACCCCTCTAATCTTCCCATCTTCACTCATCCCTCTTAATTAGCTACGACGTCACTTTTAGCTCGTACAGTGGTTGCTTCCAGAACATCTCCTATCTCTTGTGTCCTTGAATCTTCTCATCTACTCTAGCTTGGGTACGGGCATCTCTGATCTCCAGTTGTCATAATATTTTAACTTTTCTAATTGTTCTGTTTAGTTTTTCTGGTTTTAAATATATCATTGCCTCAATAATAAAGGAATCACCTTCTCACGATTAACAGTCGAAGGCACGATCAACCAGGAAACCCAACAATGACTGATTCACTCACAGCGACCATTCTTAAAACGGCCATAGAGGCCATTCCACTCTTGACGCTGGACAACTTCTCAATCTGGCAAAACTGAGTTGTTAATATGATGGACCTCCAGGAAGACCTGTATTCCAAGCTCACCAAGGAAAAGAGGGATGCAAATAGGAATCCAATCGGGCTCAGTAACATCGAAAACGTCCAAATCCGAACCATCCTAACGTCTAAACTCAACACCACCCTTCAAGCGAACATCATTACTCCAGACAATGAGAAAGACGCGCATCAGATTTGGGCGGATATCAACGAATACTTCGCCTCGAATCACGCCTCCAACTGAGCCAGGATTTTTAAAGAATTCCTTCAAACCCCTTTCTCTTTCGCAAATATACCTGGATTCATTACGGACACCAAAACTGCGCTGTCTAGACTTCACAAGGTTGGTATTGATCTTCCAAGCAATATTATCGCATACTTAATTCTGGAAAAGTTTCCATCAAGCATGGATACGGTGATCCAACAAATTACACACTCAGATAAGAAAGTCTCGCCAGAACAAGTACTAGACCATTTACAAATGTTTAATAACAATAGATTCTTAAATCAAGACCTACCAACGGACAAACCCAATGATAGTTCAAACTTGGTCTTTTTCCTCACCACTAGCCTCAAGCCATGTGACAATAAGTGGCATAACCCAAAGGCTGCTCACCCAGAAGGAAGATGCTGGAAATTGTATCCACATCTCAAGCCATCATTTCCTAGAAAAAAGAAGAACGGATTGGAGTCCACGTCGGAGGGTACCTCTGTTAGCTCCTTCCTTACGAGCTCAGTTTTTTCTTCTGACCACTTTGTAGTCGATTCGGGATCCTCAAGGCATACGGTATCTGATTCTCAATTGTTTACCCATTTAGACCGATTGATGACCGGACTGATCTCAACTAGCTCTGGAAAGGATTCCCTCAAATTTGAAGGAATCGGTTCAATAACTCTCTCGGACGAGTTGAATCGGAAGTTTATTCTTCCTAACGTTTTGTTTTCTCCTAACTCCACCGTGAATCTCCTATCAATGCAATGCCTTGTTTTAGATGGGTTTACCGTTAATTTTAGGGAGGATGATTTTGTACTGGAGAAAAACAAATGGAAAATGTCTGGAGTCTATGATTGCAATATACCCGTCGTACATTTCCCAAACCTTAAACGCTCTCAGATTGCTCTGCTTACCAGTGAAGAAATCCTTCACAAATCCCTGGGACATGCAAGTTATGCGAGAATCCGTGAAAAACTAGGTATAGCAATCAAGAAACCATCCATCTGTGAAGCGTGCGCGGTTGCCAAAATAAGTTGAAATCCCTTCAATAATAAACATACGCGAGCAGAAAGACCCTTTATGGAACTGCACTGCGATTTGGTCGGGCCGATTCACCCGTTGAGCATAAACGGAGATTCCTACTTCCTGACCGTCGTTGATAGTTGTACCAGATTTTTTACAGCTATACCCATCAAAAATAAAGGTGACGCGGCGAGTACCTTAGAATTTTTAATCAAAGTTGAATCCAAACGTTTCAACTACAAACCTATGATTGTCCATTCAGATCGCAGTTTGGAATTCTGGAATCATAATTTATCCAACTATTGCAAGGAAAACAAAATTAGACAAACCTTTTCAGATTCCTACACTCCTCAACAAAACGGGTTGGCCAAGCGGTTTAATCGTCTTGTTTTAGAATCTCTCAGGACGGTACTTTTCGACTCTCAATTGAATAAACGTTTTTGGAACGTAATTATCAAATCTTGCGCGTTAGCCCTCAATCAAATCCCCGCTCATAAATCAAAGAAGTCTCCTTACAAATTATTCAAAGGAAAAACACTGAATATAGACTACTTTCATCCCATAGGAAATCCAGTGAGCTATATTCTCAAGGATCGTCCTTCATTTTCAAAACCCGAACCTCGCGGCTTTGTTGGTAGGTTGGTGGGATACAACAAGGATCTCTTATCTTATAAAATATTGACCTCCAACAATAAAGTTGTTGACACGAAACACATAACTCCACTTGACTTCGACTTGGTTCTTAAGACTAAGGCTAATAATGACGTGCAAGTTGGGGATTGGTGTATGGAGTTCTCCAAAGAAGACTCCTCCGACAATGTTATTATTGAGTCAACTCCGGATTCCGCATCTCCTACTGTGGATTTGCCAGTCTGTGACACAGGTGAAGTATCACCTCCTCTGGATTCTGTCAACTCCACTGAAGAGGTTCAATCAAGTTCTTCACGGCCGTACAACTTACGCGAGCGAGTATCCACCGTCAAACCGTCTAAATACTCCTACGGCACCATAGCGAGGGCAGAAGAATCAGATTTTACCCAAGAACGACTGATCAAGATCAACAAGATTGAGAATCAAGACGTTTGGGAGAACACGGACGTCAAACCAGCCCACTTTCTCCGTACGATGTGGGTCGACAAAGTCAAACCAGCAACCAGTTTGTCCCCGGAAAGACGGAAGTCACGATTATGTATCTTGGGGAATTTGCAAACTCCGGGAATAGACTTTGGAGACACGTATGCTCCCACAGGGAAGTTCACGACTCTCCTTCTCCTTCTGCTAAGTGGTCTGGATCTTAACCTCAAAATCAGGCAATTTGATGTCAAAGCAGCCTTTTTGTTCGCTCCTCTGGATGAGGACATATACATTCTTAAACCAAAGGAGTGTGCGAGGTTGTCAAAATTCCTAAAATTGAAAAAGTTGCTTTATGGTCTCCGACAGGCACCTTCAAATCGGTATAGAACTCTCACCGGGTGGTTGGAAGATATTGGGTACAAGAAATCTGATGCTGATCCGTGTCTTTACACTCACAAGGATCAATACTCATCTGTTTTTTGTCATGTTGATGATTTGATTGTTTGCGGTGAAGTTGAATGGTTCAAAGAACAATTCTTAACCAAATTTTCTCAATCCTCGGCGCACGATCCTGACACGATTCTCGGCATGGAATTTTCCAAAACGAAGGACGCGATTATGCTACATCAATCCAAATTGATTCAGAAAACCCTGGTGGAACTGAATTTATTGGATGCTAAGGCGGTTATCACTCCTCTCACTCCTGGAATTCACTTACTTCTGGCTTCGGATGAAGATATCTCAGAATTCAAGAAACTTGGAATAAATTACAGGAAATATACCAGGTTACTGAACTACTTGGCTTGTTGCACCAGACCATACATAGCCGCTGCATCATCAATCCTGTCGCAGTTCAATCAAAATCTGGGTTTGAGTCATTGGAAAGAGGTCCTTCACGTCTGGAAATACCTGTTGGGAACGTCGTCCGCTTCTCTTACCCTAAGACCCAATACTTCTGCACCTAATTCACTGCAAGTGTTCACCGACTCGACTTGGGCGGAAGATCCACACAGCCGTAAGTCTCAGACTGGTTTTTTAGTGTTTTGGAAATCGTCTCCCGTCGCTTGGAAAAGTCGGAAACAAGCCAATATCACTCTTTCGTCTACGGAAGCCGAACTTAATGCTCTAACAGATGGGGCTCAAGAATCCTTATGGATCCAATCCATCATCAATGACCTTTGGAGGAACTCTCAGCTTCAGCCGTCGATCTTCTACATGGACAATAAGGGCTTGGTCAATAAGATCAAACACTTTGGGTCCAATTCGAAGACCAAATACATCAATATGAAGATGAAGTGGTTAAGGGAACAATCCGGCTCTGGGAATATTCAGGTAAAACTGATTTTTACCAATGAGATGGTCGCCGACTCACTCACAAAGGCGGCGAACAAACAAGCACTACATCTCTTGACGTCCAAATGTTTTTAGCCTACATCACACCAAATTCTGGGGGGGTGTTGGAATTATACTACTTCACGGTTTCTCACAGTTTCCCCTGTCTTCTTATCATCTTTGACACATGCGCGTCAGTTACTTAGAAATCATGCGGCGTCTCTCACTTCAAGCGCGCATCTCACGACCTTGGGACTTATGCATATTCAATAATGACTACAGTCCATTCAAGTATCGCGCTCTCAGGAGACGCAGAAGTTTCCTCTCCTTGCCAATCTTCTTTCTCCACTCTTTGAATCAACCTCAAGTTCAAGCATTGACAACGAGGACTTCAATCAGAAGATTTTGGCCACCGTGGTCGACTTTGGATAATCCGGTGCGATGAGCTGTTATTAATCAAGTTTCATTGAACCCCTCTAATCTTCCCATCTTCACTCATCCCTCTTAATTAGCTAAGACGTCACTTTTAGCTTGTACAGTGGTTGCTTCCAGAACATCTCCTATCTCTTGTGTCCTTGAATCTTTTCATCTACTCTAGCTTGGGTACGGGCATCTCTGATCTCCAGTTGTCATAATATTTTAACTTGTCTAATTGTTCTGTTTAGTTTTTCTGGTTTTAAATATATCATTGCCTCAATAATAAAGGAATCACCTTCTCAATAATCTGAGCAAGGGAGGCTGTTGGAAGTCAAGAAAATTTTCTCAGATTATTCTTCCCAACTCTCCTTATTTCTTCTTCCATTTCTGTAAGGGCTCATCAATCTTTCCTTCTTTCTCTTCTCTGCTGAAATTCCTTCATTATTTCTTTGCTTTTTTATTCTCCTTTCTGTCTCCTTCTTTCATCTAATTTTGTTTTCTGGCCACACGGCTCCAACCATCATCAATGCAGACTTGCTTGCTCAAACTCATCTGCTGCCAAGGCTCCAAATACAAGTAGGGAAATACAAAGCTTCAAATCTGAATTCCTGCCAGAACTCCTTTGGGGATCTGACCCTGATCCCCATCACTTTTCTTTCAAGGAATTACTCATCTTCACCGCTAACAATCAAGGAGTCAATCACCTCCACCAATCAGCCTATTTGACCAACTTCTCACCATCAAGGAGTCAATTGCCTCCACTGCTCAAGCTATTTGACCAATCAAGCTGCCCTTCATTTTCTATCTTCCTTTTCTTTGTTTCTTTTTTTTTCTCATGCTATCTGGTCCTTTTTAGGTGTTTATTCCTTCTTGTCTATGCACTGCTCCTTTAACCTTCTTTTCTGTTTCATGCTGCTGAAATTCAGTCTTCCTTTTTAATCTGAAATTCTCTCAAAAAATGGGCAGCCATGCATGGCTACACATTGGCAACATTCAAGTCAAAGAAGGATAAATACCTGGATCTAGAATGTGAAAGTTTGAGGTATATTAAGGGCCATAAAAGCAAAGCAAAACTTGCACAAGGAATTTCAGGTGTCAATTCATGATCTGTGCAAGTTGAAAAGTAGCAGATGCCACATGGAATCTCTCCATTTTAATTGGCCTACACAATCCACAACCATTTGAAAGCCCTTCAGTGCATCCTAAACTGAGGAGAATTCCTGGGAAATCTTTGGATCTACTTAAGGAAGGAATGAAAGATGGTATCAATATGTTCCTACTTAGAAGGAAATTGAACAATATTTATATTGGAGAATAAATTGATGATAGAACAATCTATAAAACTAAGCAGAATTTAAAGATGGCAGAACTGGAAGGGAAACATTTTATGGACTTTCTTTTGGAAATGCTCCAGAAATCCCAGTGGGTTTCCAGGTCTAAATTTGGTGAAGAGGTTCACTTAGAGGCCCTTTTTTGGCTCATCCTGAGTCTATAAAACTTTCCAAAAAATAAAATCATATTGCTTTGTTGGGCTGGACTTATTACACAAATAGGTACAAGAGAGCTTTATTGCATGCTGTAGGAGTGACAGCCAGCTGGAAAATGTTTAAAAAGGCTTTTGTTTTTATAAAAAAAGAAACTCATTAGGTCTAGAGTTGGGCTTTTAATGCATTAAATTAGTTGGCTTATGATCCCAAGAGGCTCCCCATAGTCTCTGTTATGGACCTCAAAAAAGCTCTGATTTGTGCTATAGGCCATCATTTCCCTGAGTCATTCAGACATTTTTTATCCTGGCACTTGTGTAAAAATATTCAAGCAAAATGTACAACCCCAAAATGGGATTTGAGCAGCCTTTCATGGCTAAAATGAGTTTTTGGCAGCCATTTTGGTGGCCAAATTGGGACACCTCATAATTAAAGGGAAGTTTTTAAAATTTGTTTGTATAATCTTTCATCTATCAAATATATATATATATATGGAAATTTGGTTTCTGTATAGAAATGTTTTAATTTTCATTTTATCAAACTTCCCCCAGTCCTAGCAGTCTGGGAAGCTTCCAATGGGGTGTTCAAATCCCCAGGCCTTGCGTTCAACTCCTCTTCTTTGCACTTGGAATCTGAATTTTTTTTTCTTTTTTGGCCAAGCGCACACATTTATCACTCTAACCATCACTTTCATGATCTCATCCCCAGCCCACCACAAGACCTTCATTGTCATCATTGTCATCAAAATCACCATCTTCCATCCATCCATCAATCATCTTCCACTCCTCTGGTACCATTGCTGTCACCCCCATGCTCATCCACTTGCCAGCCACCCCCTTTTTCATCCGCTTGTCCATTGGTGACCTTGCCTGATTGCCTTGTTACAAGGCAACTTAATTGCTTGAATCCTCAAGAAAGGGTTGCGCGCCTGTGGATCTACCCTTGCCTGCTGCCTTAAACACAACCCTGAAAACCTTCAGTAATGTCACAGAAACCCTCCAGCTCTGCTCATCATCATCATTGCCAACAACTAGTGCAACAATTTCCTGTCTTATCCCCAACCCGCTTGTCCTTGAACTTTTCTTGCTGTCTGCTGCTTGCGTTAGCTTGCCTATCTCCTGTAACTCAACTTTCTGCTGTCTGCTATAAGACTCCAAATGGCACTGGCCATAGGAAGTCCTTTGTGTTGAAGTTAAATAGTGGAAACGTATTCCCCTCTTTTTATTTTTCTTTTATTTCTTTCTATTTTTCTCTTCTTCTTTTTATTCTCCTTTCTTTCTTTTATTTCTTTCCTCTTATTTCTATTACTTCTTCTTCTTTTTCTATTCCAAATCTGCCATGTGACAGATGAGCACACTCTCTTCTGCGTACTCTCTAAACCTTCCAGTTCTCAGACCAAGAGCGCGCTCCTCTCCAAATTTCACAGCTCTTTCTCGTATCTGTCACAAATCTAAGTTCATTTTACTAACTCATTCAAGTCTTGACCAAATTTCAATCCATAAATCTTGTCCTCTCAATTTCTTACTTTGACAAACTCTCTTCAACCTCTTCTTTGATCTCTTTCCCTTTTCAGTCATCCAATATCTTCATTCTCATCTGTTCTTGCATCCTCATCAATTACCTTGTTCTTACAACCACTCTTTTGCCCATCTTCCATCACCTTCCTAATCAATTCTGCCTGGTAAGACTCTTCACCAAATCAACAACTCAACCTCCATATCAATAACTTATGTTGATGCTCTTTCTTCTCAAGACCATCTTTGCCAACTCCTTCAAATATTCAATTCTTCACACCCGCTCAATTCACCTCAATCCCATCTCAGATTAACTCCTATAGAATCTATCTCCTTGGTGTTGGTTTCTTTTTTTTTCTTCTTCTTTTCTATCTTTCTTTCTTTTTCTTTTGGTTCTTCATTTCTTCACTTATCTTTTCTTAAACTGATTGTCTTTGTCATTTAGCCCTCTTAAGTTCTTTTCTTCTTTTTCAAGTTATCAGAAATCCAAAACTTTGGAGGGGAAAGCTGCTTTTTTAGGCTTCCCTCCTGAGTGTTGCAAAAATATTTAAATGTAACAGGAACCAAGGTCCAGAACCTTTTAGGCAAGGAATCAAGGGGGAAGAGATAAACTTGATAGTAAATGGTAGCTAGGAGACAACACTATATGAGGCACAATGGTGAAGGAAAAGACATGAATAAAAATAAGTTTAAGTTTGTTCAGAGTTAAATAGAACAAGGCAGTTGTAAGTAACAACACCCACAAGGTGATAACTCTGGTCATCAGCAGAAGATTGGTAAAAATCAACTCATTTGCAACCAATCTCCAGGTTCTCAATGAACCTGCCCAACTCTCTGCAATCAAGTGCTTAAAGGTTACCAGATAACTGTGGGTGGCCATACAAAACAAAGAAGTTTGTCTTATGAAGTTCTACAAGCAAAGCAGTAAAAAATTTGAACAAGAATAACCCAACACTTCTCAAGGGACTCAAGAGTAGCATGGTAAAGTGCAACTTCAAAGAAATAAAGGGAGGTTTAACACTTCAGGTTTTAAGCTTAACAAAACCTCCTAGTAAAAGGTGACTGATACCAGAAAGACAAGCAAAGAATGATCAAGAATATTAAGGTAAAAAAAAGGGATCAAGGAGTAGTATAACACAATCAAGAATTCAACCAAATGAGTCCTTCTTCAACAAGAAAGTTATTTTTTGGTGATAAAGTATAAGGCCACAGAGTGGCATATCAGGGATTTGAGTTTGGAGGCTCAAGGAGCAGAGGCTAATCATGGATATACCCTGTATAACAAATAGAGGATGATTTTCTTGGGTCAGATATACTGATTGATGATAAAATTGATGATGATGGAAAACGCAGGGGAGGGCCCCCCCTTTTCTGGGCAAGGGACCCTGTAGACCTGTAGAAATATTTAAAATCAGATGACAAAAATGATAGCAGGTTTTTTTTCATAATAGGATTAGGGAGGTCCGGTTGTCCCTTCTAATCCTTCTGCAACTGGGGTGAGAAGTTATCACCCCTGTCCGTTGCTTGCATCCATCTGCAGACGCTGTAATACTCCAAACAGTTCTGAGCCGCAGGCAGTTCTGTGGAGGGGAAAATTTCCTGTTTAGACTACCCTCCTGAGTTTTAAAAATATATTTAAATGTAAAAATAATCAAGAGCCAGAACCTTGTAAATAAGCAATCAATGGAAAGGATGAATTTTGATATTAGTTGGTATCAATGGAACAACAATATCTGAGGCAAGATGGTTTGGTAAAATACTTGAACAAACTAAGTTAAAGTTTGTTCAGAGTTCAATATAACAAGGCAGTTTTAAGTAAAATCTCCCCCAAGCTAATAACTCTGGTTGTCAGCAGAAGATTAGGAATAATAAACTCAATCCCAACCAACCTCCAGGTTCTTAATGAACCCGCCCAACTCTCTGCAATCAAGCCCTTGAAGGGTACCAGATAACTTTGTGTGGCTGTACAAAACAAAGCAATCTGCTCTATGAAGCTCTAGAAGCAAAGCAGTAACAAATTTGAATAAGAATAACCCAGCACTTCCCAAGGGACTCAAGAATAGTGTGGCAAAATTCAACTTCAAAAAAATAAAGGGAGTTTTAACACTCTAGGGTTCAAGCTTAAAGAATACTCTCAGTAAAACGTGACTTGTTCCGGAAAGACAATCAAATGAATGATCAAGACCAAAGGGGTCAGAGTAAGGGATAAAAGGATTGGTTTAACACACTCAAGAATTCAACCAAATGAATTCTTCTTCAACCAGAAAAGCTATGGTTTGGTAATTAGGTAAAGGGCCACAGGGGGAAGATAAGGAGTTTGAGTATGGAGGCTCAAGGATTAGAGGGAAATCATGTATATACCCTGGATAAAACAATGATAAATGCTCAGATAAAGGGGGAAGAGCCCATGGATTTAATACTCAATAGAAAAATGATGGATAATAAGATGATAGTTGAATGATAGATTATATGATCATAAAGGCAGGGTAGAGCCCCTCCTTTTATGGGAAAGAGGCCCTGTAGACTACTTACAAGAAGATGACTACAAATGAGAGTCAAAATATATATATATATTAAAGAGGACAGGATTTGGAAAAAACAATTATGAAAACAACAAAAAATATTGCAATAGGATGAACATGAAATAGAGAAACAATGGGAAAAGGAAACCAGCCCAACAGCGGCAGAGGATGATCATTTGGGGGATGGCAGGTGAGAGGCCCCAACCGTCAATGGCAGTTGTCTGGCAGGCAGCGGCCGGATATGAGTTGAACAAGGTGTGAGGTATTGCAAAGCAACTGCAGATGCAAGCAATTGGCAATGAGGGTTGAGGGCACAGGATAAGCATCAGTGGCAGTTGAATTTCAGTTGCTGATAGGCTTCAGATAAGCTTGAGAAGCCGCAACAGATGAGGCGCAAGAAAACCGCAGAATCACTACTGATGAGCGCAAGTGAGTTGAGGATCAATTGGGTGAGGAAGAGCTGGGAGATGTTTACCTGAGATGATGCACTTGTCCTTCATGCTCAGGCAGGATGAGTGGCAACTAATTGATGGTTTGGATGTGGTGGCCCAAGCAGGATTTCAGGTTATAGGTATTGTACCAATGGTTGCAAGCAAATGCTTGCTGGTCCATTGGGTGATCAAACCAAGGGTGAGAAGGTGACAAGTATTGGGATGATGGTTGGTGGGAAGGTGATGTGGTTGTTCAGTGGTCTCTTGATGATGACTGAACGCAACACCAATGGCTGCAGGTAATGACCGCGGGGATTGGAGTGGGCTGGTTGGATTGATGGTCAATCAAAATGATGAGTCAAAGTTGAAGTGCCTGATCTCTTGAAAATGTTGAGGATCCAGTTACATTTGGGGTTAGTTGATCTCAAATCACTTCCATTGTGAAGATCTTGGGTGACAATCAGAGACCAGTTCAGTAGACTATCACTGATAATACTCTGGCCATTGGTCTTGCGCATGCGTTGGAGGATGTAATGAGAGGGAATGTTGGCAACAATGGGTATGAAATGATGGAGAAGGGGCTTGATTGATGATTGTTTGAGCATGGTTGGCCTCAAAAAATTGGGTGCAAAGCGCAAAGGGAAGGAATTGACCACATGGCCTGGGGACTTGAACACCTGTGGGCCTTCCCTAGACCACTAGGATAAGGATAGGTTGGAAGGAACAAAAGAGGAAGAGTACCCATAGCAACAATTGTTTTTTTTTTTGATGAGATAAAAAACTAAGAATTTTTTTTTAATTTTGCCCCTTTTCTTGAGGTTTGCCAAATTGTTCACCATAATGCTTGCCCGTGACAATAACAAGACCCAACCCCATTTAAAGGTGGAGGGGGGTGAGACTGAACCAAAGGATGAGAGGATGGGAAAGAGGTTTGAAGGAGATGCCAAGCCACACAAAAAAAAGTTGCAAACCTGCAAGCCGCGCCAACAACATGGGGGATGGGAAGATTGGTGCAAGGAAAGAGTGAAGGGGGGAATTGCTCATCCTCACGGCTGGAGGATGAGGGATGAGGCTAAGTGATCAAAGGGCTGCTTGTTGGAGTTCAAGTTCTTGAGGGCATTAGAGATGTTTTTGCAATCTTGGGTCATCTTGAGTTTCTTGATCAAGTCTATCAACGCTTGATTGGCCTTTGAGCCCACAAAATCTTCAATCATACAGAGTCTATTGGGTTGGAGGGGCAATTGAGCTGACTATTGTCAATGATGAAGTTTTTGTGAGGTCCCCATTGGATTTTCTGTCCACTCTTCAGATTGGTCCATCATAATTTGATCCCAAAATTTCAAAGCTTGGCAAGGAGGCTGACCTGATTTATGATTGGAGGTGGGAGTGTTGCAATCAATTTTGAGGAAGTTGAATTGATTGGTGATGAAGATTATCATCTTTGGTTGATAGGTTATGATTGGGATGGTATTGATTATGATGATGAACCAAGCATCCTCAGCCCAAAAAAACAAAAAAAAAGTAATCAAAGGCTCAGCACAATGAGTGGGAATGAACACAGGACCTGGGGACTTGAACAACCCAGGGGCCCTTCCTAGACCGCTAGTACAGGGTTGAGTTGGAGATAAGGAAATTCAAAGGCTTTCAATACAAAGCCGGAATTTTTCTTTTTTTTTTCTGTTTTTTTTTTTGATAGAAAGATGAAATATTATATATAAAAAAAATTAAAATTTTCCATTTTCTTATGAGGTGTCCCATTTTGTTCACCACATCTCCCCCCAACTGACAGAATGTCCCTATTCTGCATCTTGATTTTGAAGATATTAAGAAAAGGTGGAAACAAAGAAATTGAAACAAAGAATGGACATTTCTTGATCTTGAGATTGATTGAAGAGTTGAAAAATATCTTTGATCCATCAAAAAGAGCCCTAGAAGTGGCCAAGATAAAACACAGAGGGGGTCCCAGGTGCTTACTTATGTGGCATAAAGTAGAGTTTTACAAAAAAAACGCAGCAGATGACCCTGGTGGTACACAATTGGGAGGACTTACTTCTGTGATACGCTTCCTCCACAACAATAAAACCTCTTAAATTGATCAGAAGAGAGCCTTCTGGCCAACTCAGTACCATCCAGCTCTTCCAAAACATAAGACCCAACTCTTAATTTACAAACCACCCAATAAGGACCATTTCAACCATTCAAGAAACGCTTGCCCCACTGAGTCTCCAAGGATTGATTATAGGCTAAAACTAGATCACCAGAATTTAAGGAATCCCTGATTTTATATGAGTGCTTATCTTCCCAATACTGAACCAATGTTTTTCTTGATTGCATCATCTTCTGATAAGCTTCATCAAGAACATCTTCACTTTGCTCCAATTTCCTGGATCTGGCAACTAATAAATCAGTGTTTGAAGAAACCCGCTCCCATGAGATACCCAAGAAAGATTCCATTTCCAGATCCAAAGGAAGAGCTTATCTTTGAGCAAAGATGATTTCATAAAGTGAGTACTCAGTGGTCCATTTATTTGAGCTTCAATCAGAAAATAGAACCAGAACAAGAAATTTGCAACAGTTTTTTCAACTTTCAACAGCCAGTTCAACAAGTGCAGCCTTCAAGAGAGCATGGCCTTGTTCCCCAATGCCTTGGCCTTCAGAATAATAAGGAGTAGCAAATCTATGTTTTCCAGGAAGAGATTGAATTATTTCAGCAAGCTTTCCACAAAATTCAGAACCACCATCATTAGAGTAAGATCAAGCCTGATTCAGAGCTAAGACTCTTAAGACATTTTTCTCAACCCATCCAGAAAAATAATCTCTAGCCACAATGAGGTACTTAGCACAACCTCCCTCAATATGAATCATGTCCATAGCAATCCTCCCAAAGACAGTGGACTACCCAGTAGGATAAAAAACTTCAGCTGGGCGCCTAAGATCACATTTTTGACAAACTTCAAAACTCTTGCACCATTGGGAAACTGATTTCTTCAGAGATGGCCACCAGAATCTTTTGGATAATTTTCAATAAGTTCCTGTTTCCCCACAATGAACAAGACCCTCATGGAGACTTCCAAGGATCAAATCTTGTTTAAAATGAATATTAATGACAATGAGAGCACAAAGATTTCCTCTTTTCATAAGCCTAGAGACTTTTACAAAGAAATTAGAGGAATTTATTTTAAAAGATCAAAATTCTTTAGCAGAAAGATCAGGGGGTCTTTGAAAATTTAAAATGTACTGCTCTAATTCAAGCCAGAACCCTTTCTGAAAGCCAGAATAATCTTGACAGGAGAAGGAGAAGACAGGCCAAATTAAACTCTATTCTTAATTATAATCTCACCCAACACCAGGTTCCTCATCTTGAAAAGAAAGTTTAGATAAACAATCATGCATGGTGAAGAATTTTCCAGGTCTATGAAAAATATAAAAAGAGAAAAGCTGAAAAAAGGCCACCCAACAAGTCATAGGAGCATTTGGGAGGCTGGGAGCATTGATCATTTCAATTATGGATTGAGCCTCAACTTGTAATTTAAAATTTTGTCCCCAGAGGAATTTTTGGAGTTTATTCAACATCTGAGCCACACCCAAGAGTTCCAGTTTTTGTTGAGAATATCTGGATTCTACATCTGTAAATAACAGATATTCATAGAGAGCAGGACTGTTCCAACCATTTCAACCTTCCTGAGTAAGAAAAGCCCCAACAGATTCATAACTAGAATTGAAAGCCAACTTGATCTTGCCAGCTCCAATTCCATAAGAGATCTTTTTCAAAGACTTGTATTTACCAAAAATCCTTTTGAGAAACTGGAACAAATGTTTGAAAGCTTTTTTCCAAATCCATTCAGCTTCTTTTGTGGTTAGAAAATGCAAGGGAGCACAGATTTTGGAAAAAGATGGGATAAAGATTCAAACATAAGTTAAAACACCTAGAAATCTTCCCACTTCAGTAGGATTGATTGCAGTGGCCCAAGAGATGATCTTCTTGACTTTGGGTGGTGCCATCCTTCTTCCTTAATTGCAGACCACATGACCAAAAATTTCCAGAGCAGGGACATAAGCAGCCAGTTTGGATCCAGAGAGAGTAAGGTCAGACTCCTCAATTCAAATAAGATTCCTTTCCAAAGTAGTAGCACTTTCCCAGATGAATTGACAAATTCCTGAATTCCAAGGTAAGAGCTCATTATCATAGTCAGAAACTGGACCTTTAATTCTGCAATAATCAATAAAGATGCCAGCATGATCAGGGATTTCATCCTGGAGAATCCACATTATCTGAGCCTGATACACTGCAACCAAATTAGTGGCACCTTGAGGCAATCAAGTCAGTTGGAATTGACCAACAGGAGTATCAAAAGTAGTCAGAGGGCAAGAGATAGGATGCAAGGATTGTTTTTCATAATGACCCATAATGTCCCCTAGACCAAAGCAAGCTCTTTCAAAGAAAGATTCAACAAATTATTCAGTGGAAGGAGGAATAAAAGAGTCTTTAATAGTGAATTTGTTGATAGTTTGAGATTTTGTGGACTATTCAATGTTAACCATTACTCTTGAGGACGCAGAAGACAGGGCTGGAATGACTGGAAGTTAACTTTTCATATAGACCCGCAAAAACCTGTTTGTGGACCAAATTGATAAATTCCTTGACTTTGCAGCAGGGATTAGAAAATTTCTCTATTGCCAAGGATCATTTTCAAATACAGGGATTATATAATTATCTGGCCTGCTTCTTCCTGAAACCGGATGATACTCACTGGTAGCTCTTTGGCGCCTGATGGCCTATGTCCTACACATGGAATCCTATGCCCTTAAACTTGAGCCAGCTGCTGACCAGGATGCCTCCCCATTAAAGAATTTTGTTGAAGCTAGCTGGGACAGTGAGGGCACCCAAGATTTGCATGGAAATGTTGCAACACTATGGGGCGGCCCCATTGCTTGGAATGAAAAAAGGCAGGCCTTTGTGGCCTGGTCAACATTCCAGGCAGAGTATGTTGCTCTTTTGTTTGAGGCGGTGGAGTCCGTCTGGATGAGGAACTTGGTGAAGCCTTTTGTGCAGGACTTTCACAACTGCCCCTGGCATGCAAAGGGCTGAAGTCACAGGAACTACTGCTCACAGAACTCAGGATAGAGATAAGGAGATTGATTGCATGGGAAGATGAGACATAGAGTAAGGACAATGATAAGAAGAAGAAACCAGGAGTATGCTCTGAAGGATGCTGATAAGAGAATCCTGTAAGAGTAGCACCAGAGGGATAGGCAAGATGAGAAAGGTAGGCTGGTTGGCTGTTCTTGTGCTGAGATGAAACCTATTGGATGAGGGACTAACCAATAAGAAGTAGTATACTAATTTCTTGGGGGAATTATTCCAGTAGGAGAAGAGAGGCCAGTATATGTGAGAGATGAGTGGAGGCCTTGAGGATTGGGTGAATGTTGCTGGGCTGGGAGGCCCATGGCATTACATGTTGACCAATTGGGTTGGAGGTTGAAGATTGACTGGTTGAGGAGTGGGCCTGTCCAGGAAGGCCATGTACTGAACTGGAGTATGGGTTGTCCAGCCAGGAGTATGTACTATGGTTTTACTTTCTGTACTTCTCATACCAGATAGAGTTGATAGAGAGGTGAAGGGTATGCCTGGGAGATTACCTAAAGGCTGCAGGATATGCAGAAGGTTACTTCAGGATATACAGCAGTGGAGTGTGATTGAACTGGACTGGGGTTGGCTGAGGGCTGATTATGGCTGAGGAGGCTGATTCAAGTTGTGGTTATGACAGTACCCCCCCCAGAAGAGGAAGGGTAGCTCCTGATACCCAAAAGAAGAGGCTAGAGTAGGTTGAGATCTTCATCATGACTAAACTTTCTTTCCAATCACCATATCTGTCACCATCACCACTTGATAGCTGTCCATCACTTTACTCATACAATAGATCATCCACCCCCTCATTCATTATGAAAGTTACCAATGGCTATCACCCTGTCAACCAGTATTTCCCCCCCTGTTCCAGATGTGAAGAAACACACAAGATTTGCATCACCAGCATCACTCCCAAGTCTGGGAAGTGCAAGTACTGTTGAAGATACAAAAGGCCCTGTTCTGGAGCCCACAACGCTGGAAGGAAGTTACTAGTACCCTTTGTCTGGGTGAGTGACAAGAGCTGCCCCAAGTTCAAAGTGAAGGAAGGGCCTGACAACTTGAGCGTGTCCCTTGGAGTGGAGAGTAGGTTAGGGCCATTGGATGGTGAGTACTCTGAGTTGTTGTTTGATGGGCATTTTCTGAATCCAGATTTTTGTTTTTCTGGTTCTAGTGGAGGCGCTGAAGGAGAAGATGAAAAGGTTGGAGAAGCGCAGGTTGGAGTTGAGGAGGAAGGCAAAGTTGGCCTTGAATGGCACGTTGAAGAAGGAGGCAGCAGGTTCAAAAGCAATGGAAATCCGTTGGGGGACCCCCTTCTTGTTGTTGATCAGTTTTCTTGAGGAAACCAAGGTTGTAGAAGGCCAGTCAAACCTTTGTCAAAGCCAGATCAAACCGGTTGAAGTCAATCAAACCACCGTCAAAGCGTTCAAAGTCTTGTCAAACCAGTCAAAGCAAACCGGTCAAAGTTTGAAAATTGCAGGTCAGACCTGTTGAAGTTTGATGCAGCTTGTTTGAAGCGGTTAAACCCCGTAAAAGGACTGTCAAAGAATTGGTGGTCCGGTCAAAGCATGGTTGAAGTAGCGGAGAAGGAGTCAAAGAAGCATCAAAGCATCAAAAGGATGTCAAAGTTTGAAGTTCAAAAAATGTTCAAATTGCTGGGAAGCGGCCTGTTGAGGCCACCTCTGTCTCTGTTGAAGTCAAACCCGTCAAAGTCAAAGAGGAAGTTGTAGTGGGAGGAAAGGAGGATGAAGATGAAGATGCTCCTGGAGAGCCTCATGATGAGGAGGAGAATGAAGAGGAAGAAGAAGGAAAAGAAGTGGAAAAAGAAGTGAAGAAGGATAAACAAAAGGGTAAGGAAGTGGTGGAACTGGAAGATGATTCCCCTGGACCTCAGTCTGTTGGAGAGTTGGTTGGAAGATTTTTGTCTGAGGATGGAGCCACAGGTGGATATAGAAAGGTGACCCAGGGGGACATTGGTTTCTATGCCTGCTCTGGAAGAAAGGTGGTTGGGCCAATGGACATTATTGAAGATGATCCAGTTGGAGACTTGAAGGAGATTGAAAAGCATCTTGGAAGTTTTTCCAAGGATTACAGAAGCAATTCCATTTTTGGATGGAGTTTGAATAGTGGGGAAGAAGTGGAGAAGAAGAAGGAAAAGAAGGAAGCAAAGAAGGAAGTATTGGCAGAGCTGGAAGACTTTTTATCTTTTTCTGGGGTGAATTATGAGTTTGGGGCTACTGCCAAGGATAGAAAGTAATATGAAAGTAGGAAGATAAAGTTGGCTAGTGTTTGGGTAGCTAAGATTACTGATTTGATTGATAAAATTGAGAAGGAGTGGTAGATAGAAAATGTGTTTTTTTTTTATGTGGATTGATGAAATAGAGATAGGCTTGATTTACTTATTGTTTTTGACAGAGATAGAGTGAATTTGAGAATCATGGAGAAAGGGGATTTGATTTGGAAGAAAGAGGTTGATTGTTATGAGTGTTTTGGTTTGGAAGGGTAAAGGAAGTGGAAGTTGTGGAGTAAGGCTGAAAAGTTGGTGAGGTTGGAAACTGGTTCCCATGAGGTTCTTTCAGAGTCTTCAGAAAAAACCTTACCATTCAACTAAGTAGAGGAGTTTGCCACGCCTGATCTTGGAGTCCAGGATTTGAGACACTTCCCATTCTTCTTGGCCATCAATTTCCACTGGTTCTGGGGGTGGTTGATGGTTAGGAGAATTTGGGTCTGAGGAGTAGGTTTTGAGAAGTGAAACATGGAAAACAGGGTGGATGGAGGACCATTGATCAGGGAGTTGGAGTTTGAAAGCATGAGATACTATTTTTTCAGTAATGAGAAAAGGACCTAACCAAAGCTCAGAGAGCTTCTTGGAAGGTCTGTAAGTATTGATATTCTTGGCAGATAATCAAACTTTATTCCCAGGATTAATACCTTTTGAAATATATTTGCTATAAAGGTCAGCATAGTACTTATACTTATCCATAGACTCTTTTGATTCTTTCTTGAGCTGAACCTGGTTCTTCTGAATCTGATCCAAGTACTGACTAGCAGGTTTGTTATCCCACACATGCAAGAAGTCAAAGCTAGGGTGCCTTCCATAAAGTGTGAAGAAGGGTGATTGCTGGGTAAAAGAGTGAAAACTATTGTTGTAGGAGAATTCTTCCAAGGGGAGCCAAGTATCCCAGTTTTCCTGGTGATAGCTGATGTACATTAAAAGATATTGTTCTAGTACTTGATTGACGCTTTCCGTTTGACCATCTGTTTCCAGGTGGTAAGCTGTGGAGAGATTCATTTGGATCTGTAATTTTTCAGAAAGTGTTTTCCAGAAAGAAGAGATGAATAAGGAGCCTTGGTTGCTTAGAATGTCAGCGGGTAGGCCATGTTTAGAGAAGAAATGACTGATGAAAAGGTTAGCAAGTTCTACTTCAGTCAGTGTACCATTTTTTTTAATGAAGAGGGCCATCTTAGAGAAACGGTCCACAAAAAAAAGTGTAAAATCAAATCCATTGGAGAGATTAATTTGAGAGATGAAGTCCATAAAGATTGAATCCCAAGGGCCATCAGGGATTTGAAGAGTTTTGAGCAGTCCTATTTTCTTTTCATGCCTTGACTTGTTCCTGTTGCAAAGGTAGCAGGCTGAAACATAGTTCTTGAAATCTTTTGACATTCCATTCCAGGAGAATGATCTCTTGATGAGGTTGAGAGTCTTCTGTTGGCCAGGGTGACCTGAAAGATTGGATTCATGTATTTGGTGGATTATTTTTTTCTTAAGATGGTTAGCTTTGTTGGGTATGACCACTTTACCCTGGAACAGGAGTAAGCCACTAAAGGGGTCTAAGGAATAATCAGTTACTTCCTCTTTCTTCTTCAATCTTTTAATGATGCCTTGGAATAACTTGTTGGATTTTTTACCAGAATTCAATTCACTCAGTTGATTGTCAAGTTTTTTAGCAGAAAGAAAAAAATTTCTAGAGGCTTCAACTTCATTTTGTTTCAGAAGTTGTTGAAAATTTCCAGGATTCTTTTCAGAGTATGGCGTTCCCCCCGCTGGATACACATTGTCCCAACCTGACAGGATATTTGGGATGGTTGAAAATTTTCCAGGCCTTTAAGTGATCATAAAATTGAATTCAGAGAGGAATTCTGCCCAACAGGCCTTTACCTTGGAAGACATAAAATACTTCAAAGAGGAATGATCAGTAAGAACTTCAAAGGGGTCAGCAACGCTCAAGAGGTAGGCACGCCATTGCTGGAGAGCAAAGACAATAGCAAGGAGTTCTTTGTCATTGATTTCATAGTTGAGCTCAGCACTGGACATTTTTCTGCTGTCAAAGGCAATAGGGTGTTTAGTTTTATCAGCAGTAACCTGGTGCAGGCCTGCACCCAGGGCATAGTCACTGGCATCAGTTTCAACTTAGGTTCTCAGGAGGTGATCAAAATGGCAAAGGACTGGGGCCTGGGTGAAAGCTTTCTTGATGTTTCCAAATTGTTGCAAGGCTTCAGGAGTGAGTTTGAAAGGGGAGCTTTTTCCAGAAATAGAGGTGAGGTGGGAGACCTGTTTGGAGTAATTCTTTATAAACCTGCAATATAAGTTAGCAAACCCAAGGAAAGACTGTAAGGCCCTTCTGTTTTCAGGAATTGGCCAGGCCAGGATGGTCTTGAATTTTTTGTGGTCCATGAAGATTCCATTCCCTGAGATCACATAGCCAAGGTAGTCCACAGAAGGAGCATGGAAATTGCATTTAGAGGCCTTTGCGTATAGCTTATGCTTTCTGAGTCTGGTCAGTACTTCACACACATGAGGGATGTGTTCCTGTAAAGAGTTTGAAAAAATAAGGATATTTCTGAGGTAAACCACCACATTAACTGTGAGGAGATCAACAAGGATTTTGTTCATAAGGTTTTGGAAAGAAACTGGGGAATTGGTCAGTCCAAAGGGCATGAACAGGTATTCATAGCTTCCAAACTGAGATCTTAATTCTGTTAAGTGTTAATCTCCTTCCTTGATGCACAGTAAGTTTCAGGCTCCTCTGAGGTTGATTTTTGTGAAGATGGAAGAACCTGAAAAGACAGTTGGTAGGAAAGTCATTGGAGGAAGTGTTTATTGATTCTTCCTGGTGAAGGTGTTAAGCTTGCAATAGTAAGCACACAACTGCAAGCTATCATCCTTCTTCTTGACAAAGAGGACAGGTACTCCAGTTCCTGAAGTTCTGGAATGGATGAAACCTTTCTCTACATTCTTTGCTATGTAGGCTTGTAGGGTTGACTTTCCACTTTGAGATGGCAAATAGATAGGCCCAACTGGAGGGAGTGGTCCTTCCAATTCAATAGGGTGATTTTAAGCATGGTGAGGAGGGATTTGATCTGCTTTAACCCTAGAGAAGACATCTAGGAAAGAATGGTAATCAGCAGGAACTTTTTCCAACACAGTTTCTATTTCTTCAGGATCTTTTTCAATTTCAAAATTGTCCCATTCAGCTGAATTATCCTTATGGGGAGTAACAGAAATATTAGAAGGAGTAACCAATTGCATGATGTGCAAGGATGAATCCCTAGGTTCCTCCTCCAGAGGAATAGTCAAGGGATCAGTGAATATCCAGGCAAGGTGGGAGTTCGTTGAACTCAATGGGAATTGGGTGGAGTGTTGAGGATGCAAGGGTTCTGAAGTAAGAGGGAATGCAATGGACTGCAGTGCCAAGGGAAGAGTAGAGCAGAAACAAGTTGAAGGTAGGTTGGCCATTTTGAGTTCAACAGAGTGAGGGGAAATTCCATTGGTTGGCTGGTGTCTTGGAGTGATCAGCCCCATCTGCCAATTTACTTCAGGGTTCCAATGGTGGAGGAAGTCAATTCCCAGGATGAGATCTTCTGAGAATGGTGCGTTGAAAAGGAGGAATTCCCATTCAAAGCTAGGAAAAGAGGGGAGAGAGACCACCCAAGTTGCCTTGTGGGTAATTAGTTGAGAGGGTGCCTCATTTGGACTGAAATTGAAAAGAGGAATAGGTTTGCCCAAAGGGATGGGCTGCAATGAAAACTTTGGAACCATAGTATTAGCCATTACAGATTGAGTAGCACCTGAATCAATCAAAAAACTATAACTCAAGTCCTGGTGAAACAGAATAATATGTAAGCCTTTAGAAAGTTGGTAAGAGTAGTCTTTTTGTATCTTTTGTACCCTAAAATTGGAAGGGTGATAATCCTGGAGTACAGCAGGAAAATCACCTAGTTTTTTTTTTGGCTTGGAGGCGGAGGAAGAGTTGGTGTTGGAGGAAGGGTTGGAGAACAGCTTCTTTTTACAGTTGTCCATCTTTTGCTTCCCTGCACAATACATACATAGCCCCTCCTTCTCACTTCTTTCCTTTTCTTCAGCCTTGAGCTTGCCGTCAGGACCTAATTCCAAGGTAGGTTTGGTTTGGGAAGATTGCTTCTTTGCAGATTTTTCTTTCTTCTTAGCCTTACCTTTGCCCTTTTCAGACTGGGAGGAATTGGCTTGGGATTGAGAGGAATTTTGCTGTTTAGAGTGGCTGGGATGAGAATACTTTTCCTTGACTTGTTTGTGGTACCTGGTGTTGTAATCCAACACTACATCCATAAGTTCTTGAAGGTTCTATACAGAACCATCATAGCTGGCTAACTGTTCCAGAAGTTGAGGAGGGAGACTTTGAAAAAAATGGAAGTAGAAGGCTCTATCCCCCCATCCAGAAACTTTAGTCATGAGGGAGCAAAATTCTGTGATGTGGGCTGAAGCGTAGCCAGAGTACTTCATCTTCAAATTCACAATTTCCTTTTCTGCTTTGGCTACTTCCAAACAATCTCAAAAGATAGTATGAAGTTTTTCAGTGAAGTTTTTCCAGGAGTTGAGCAGGAATGAAGACTCTTGGTTGGAGAGGTGAGCAAGATAGGGTTGAATACAACGGTTTGCATTCCCAGAGAGGTAGCAGACAGCAAATAGAAATTTCTTTTGATCCACATGGAAGGCCCCTTTGTTTTTTGCAAAAATGAGTTCACAAGCTTGTAAAAAAGGTCTGAGCTTGGTGGGGTTCCTGCCTTCAAATTTTTCTGGGGGCTCATTGACGGGGTCTTGGAGGATTCAGAGTGGGGGGTACTAGTTTTTGGAGGTTGAGCAAGTTGGGCTATTGCTGAAGTCATAGTTTGGAGCAAGGCTAGGATATTAGGGTTCACAGATGGAGGTTGAGGAGGTTGGCTTGGAGGGTCAGGGATTGTAGTTGAAGCCAAAGGTTGGGAAGCTTCTTCCAAGAGGTTGGTAAGTTAAGATTGCTAAGGATCCTCAAATCAAATCTTGAGTCTATGCTTTCTTCCTCCTCTTCCTCATCCTCAGGTAGAGGGATTAAACTGGGATTGTACAAAGGGGAGTCAAATCCAAAGCCTGCTTGGGTATATTGACCAATCACTCAATTAACAAACAGTCAGACAACAGGAGGAGCAGGATATAAGGAAGCTCTAGGGACGCTGGGCGAAGGATTCCAGTATCCATGGTGTTGGAAGCTGTTGCAGGGAGGTTGTAAAAGTTCCTCCCTTGTCCACGGGCTTAAGGAGTAGATTGATCTTGGTTCTGTACATCAATAGTGGAGCCACATCCTTGGGACGCCCTAGGAAGGGGTGGACTAGTGATGATGAAAGGTTGTGCACATTGAGGAGGCAAGGTTTCAAAGTATGCTGTATGGGAGTGACCCAAGAAAAGTACCCAGAGATAATGTGGGAGAAATTGGCTCCAAAAGGTCTTGAGTTTGTACAAAATTTTGCCAAAGTGGGTCAAAGTCAAAGTTTGAAGCATCAAAGTCAAATTGTTGAAGTCAAAGGTCAAAGCGTCAAAGTCCAAGGTTGAAGCTTCAAAGTCAAAGTGTCAAAGTCAAAGTTCAAAGCCTCAAAGTCAAAGGTCAAAAAGTCAAATTCAAAGGTTGAAGCATCAAAGTTGAAGTGTCAAAGTGTCAAAGTCAAAGGTCAAAGTTTGAAATTCTGTCAAAGCGTCATTTAAGGGGCAACTTGTGGAGTGGGATTGAGGTAGATAAATTCTGCAGGAAGACCCTTTGGAAAAATGGAGGCAACACGCTGTTTAGATCTGTAACATACACACCCACAAATATTGTAGGTAGTGTTATCCATGAGGTGGAATGGTTTGAAGAATGGATGGGATAGGTATAAGGATATATAGAGATGGGCAGCAATCAAGGGGAAGGAATTAGTATAATGTCCCAACTGCTTGTGGTTTGCAAGGGGCTGAAGGCAAAGGCACCACTGCTCACAGAACTCAGAATATAGATAAGGAGATTGATTGCATGGGAAGATGAGATGTAGAGTAAGAAGAATGATAAGAAGAAGAATCCAGGAGTAGGGCTCTGAAGGATGCTGATAAGGGAATCCTGTAAGAGTAACACCAGAGGGATAGGCAAGATGAGTAAGTTAGGCTGGTTGGCTTCTCTTGTGCTGAGATGATACCTATTGGATGAGGGACTAACCAATAAGAAGTAGTATACTAATTTCTTGGGGGAATTATTCCAGGAGGAGAAGAGAGGACAGTATATGTGAGAGATGAGTGGAGGCCTTGAGGATTGGGTGAATGGTGCTGGGCTGGGAGGCCCATGGCATCACATGTTGACCAATTGGTTTGGAGGTTGCAGATTGACAGGTTGAGGAGTGGGCCTGTCCAGGAAGGCCATGTACTGAACTGGAGTATGGGTTTTCCAGCCAGGAGTATGTACTATGGGTTTACTGTATGTAATTCTCATACCAGATAGAGTTGATAGAGAAGTGGAGGGTATGCCTGGGAGATTACCTAAAGGCTGCAGGATATGCAGGAGGATAATTCAGGATATACAGCAGTGGAGTGTGATTGAACTGGACTGGGGTTGGCTGAGGGCTGAGTATGGCTGAGGAGGCTGAGTCAAGTTGTGGTTATGACAACAACATAGTACCCCCAATAATTTCAGACAAAAGGGTAGCAGTCAGAATTGTGGGTGATAAATCAAGCATGAAGAGGAAAAGACACATTTACCATGAGTACCACTCTGTCAATGAACAGCTCCAGAAAGGCAAGGCAAAGCTTGAATGGGTTGACGGTGACCAACAGTTGGGAGACATATTCACAAAGGCCCTTGGATCAAATAAGATGGCGGCATTCAACCAGTGTTTTTTTGAACAGCAAGAGAGTTTGCGCCCTGCAAGTTCAAAAATTGTCCCAGGTTGAGATTCTTTGATCTGGTTTTTTTTGTTTTGTTTCCTTTCTTTTCTTCTTCTTTTTCTTTCATCATTAATTTATTTGCGTATCCTCAAGCAGTGGAATGGTTTGTTGTTCTTGGGGGGAGTATAAGAGAAATAATTGCACAAGTACATAATATGAATCATGCACTTACTGGGAACAATCTATGAACATAGATGGTCCTAGAATATTCCTCAGAAATGATGTGGAGCTATATAGATACACAACAACCAATACATGATCACAAATATATAAAGAGAACCTCTTTTAGATAGAAGGAAAAGATAATAATGAAGATAATGGTAATGTTATAGATTTATCTTCCAAACCTCTTATTTGGAATTATACAGCATTTCATAACTTGGATGATGTCTTTCCTAAACCATTATCTACTGGTTTGAGTTAGAATAGCAAACATACTCTGCAAAACTTCAAATGCACGTTCTTTTCCTTCCTTGCGCCTTCTTGGAGGGAGTTGAAATGTTTGGTGGAATCATCTTGAGTTCATTTATATGGCTTGAAAAAAAGTGGCCAATTGGGGTATATTACATCTGCTAAACAGTAACAATAGGAATATTGGTTGTTTTTCAACTCAAAAGTTACATTGGAAGCTGAACCTATAAATGAAAATAAAATATAATTAAATTGAATTCAGTGAAAACCCCCAAAGGAAAAAATGTAGTAATTCTAAAAAATAACAAACAAAAAACCTAAAACATACCATCCAGAAAGTGATAAAAGATGTGGCTATTTTGAGCTACATTGATATCATTATGAGTTGCAGAAGATTTAAAAAAGCAATGCCAGATGCACAAGTTGAGAGATTCTACTGCTTCCAAAACCATAGTTGGAGAACCTTCCTTGTGAAAATTATTGGCCCACAATCTTAGTCAAAGAGCAGTACTTAAAGCAAAAGAAATTCTGAGACAACAATGTCTTATGATTTATCCTAAATATGAGACAGAGGCAATGGCACAGTGGTGAATTTGAATGAATTAGTGGATGAATGGATTTAAAGAAGCAGGGAGAAGAGCTCCTTAAATACAAAAGATGGTGCTCATGTGGAGCTCATGTAATGACAAGCAAAAGGAAAAAATTCCGCCCTAAATAGGCTCTACAGGCTCTACAAGCCTTGCTACTTGGTTTGGGCTTACTCAGCCCACTTGGCATTAGTCCCTTAACCCTTATGACCAGCCTGTACCGGTTGAGTTTGGTGTTTCCACCCTTACTTGGCTGAACCAGCCCTTTTTGCTGTGGCTGGTTCATCCCTGGCTGGTTGTCTATTACAATCAGCCCTGTTACCCAGTTACAATTCCCTCTTGACCATATTGGTCCTTATTACCAACTCACATGGCTGGTTGCCTCCTGCAACCAGCCTGTGGCCCTCAGATTGGCCAGGGTGGACCCAGAAACACTCTGGGTCTGGTCAAATCTACAGGAGGGGAGGTGTAACCAGCGGACATGCGTGTCCCCCCCCTCTCTCTCTCTCAATCCCTGGAAGGAGCGGTCAAATCCCCCCCAGGGAACCCTGGATGTTGATACCACCCAGGGAATCACACAAATGGGTGGGCTGGGCAGTGGTCAAGCCCACCCAGCCCCAGGTCACTCCCCCCTTGGTAATGGGGGGGGGGGGGGGGAGATGGCCCCGGCAACCTCTTTTCTTCCACACAAGAGATGGGGGAGGTGGTCAAATCCCGCCCCACCTTGCTGGTTGCCTTGTTTTGGCCAGCCTAGTTAGTCCACACATGAGGTGGGGGGGTGATAAAGTCCCCTCCCACCTCACCAGTTGCCTCATTGCAGCTGGCCTGGCTGGTTGAGGACCAGCCAGCCTCCTCTCCCCCTTGCAACCAAGTGAGGGGAGGGAGGGAGGCAGGGGCTGCAGGCCCCTGCGGTCCCGCACACAAGTGGGTTGGGGGACTCTAAACAGAGCCCCCTGCCCCATACAATGGCCCCGCGCGGGCCGTTGGGCCCCAGAGAGAAACAAGCCTCCAAGACATGGGTGGTGGCCCCAATGGGCCACTGAGTCCCAAAAGCCATAAAATACATACTTTGGCGGGCCTGCCCGTCTGGCCAAGTATGTCCAAAATAAACCTTGGGCCCAGTGATGCCCAAATAAGCCTTTCTGGCTAAGGTGGCCCATCCACCCTGGCAGGCCTTTCAGGGACCATGTCCCAAAAGACCTGGAAAAGGTCTTTTGGCACCCAAATTCCCAAAACCAATAACATCCACATAGGCCCACATGTCCCATTTGATGTCAAATGGGCTGTGGAGTCCCATTTGTGTATCCCATTTGGATTACACAATAATATGCACATTACCTGGGTGCATCTATATTTTAACATTCCTTTTGTTGATATTGACCAGCCCAAGCTTGAGAAAAAAAAATTCATTCTCAGTGCATTCCATCAATACTTCCACAACAGCCAGGAAAATTAAGATCCTCATATTCTTTCATAAAAAATGTGAGTGCATCATCTGTTGGAGCACAGAGGTATTCTTTTTCATAGATATCTAAAACATAATTCACAAATATCTTCAGGTTTTCAAGAGCTTCACTCCCTCAAATTGGCACATATTCATCTGTTGCATCAGCTGGAAGACCATATGCTAGTTGGTGAATTGTACTGGTGAGTTTTTGATGAGGGGAAAGACCAACTTGGCCACAGAAATCTTACATGAAAAAGAAAATTTCAAAAAGATAAAGACAAAAAGGATGTTAAATCAGTATTTTTTTCAATTCAAAAGAAACCCAAAAAATAGATAAGAATAAAAGAAATCCAAAAAAAAAAGAGAAAAATCATACTATTCTTTGAATCCAGTAGTTTCTATGGGCTCCTAAGTCATTCATCAAGCACTCAAACATTGAATTTCTCATCCTAAATCTCCTTTCAAAAATTTATTTGGTGAATCTTGCATTTTTGTTGAAATAATATTTCATTAGGTTTAGATGGCCTTCCACCCTTTGATACTCAATTCTAGCTTTTTGGTGTTTTCTTTTTGCTTGAAAGTTGGCTTTATGAAGCTTGATCCCAATGTCAAGAATCCGTTTTTTATGGCTGAATTATGGTTGGATGTGGATGGGGAAGTACTTGCAGATTTTTGGGATAATTGTGGTGTTTGATGTTGGAGTTGAAGGTGGTTGGTGTAGATATGTTGATCAAATTTTGCTGCAGATTGTTGGATGTTGGAGTTGATGATGAGTTGATGATGTGGAGCCTTTATTGTGCAAGGCTTGACAACCTTGCTCTTTAGGTAGGTGGCAAGACACTTTGCTGAGCACAATTGGAGGGTGCCCTCTGTAAAGGGCATTGCTTACATTTTTTTTGGCTAACAAGGGCTAAGCTATCAAAAACTTATCAACAACAATTGCAGATTCTCTAAGGGCATCCTTCCTCCAGGTGGTAAAAGTTGGGAGGCAAACCGTAAAATTAAGGTTTGTGCAGCGGGTTTTGCCTCCTCAAACTGCTGCGCCATAAACTGCAGGGTGGTAGTTGTGTGATTCCCTGCCACCCGGACCAAACAATTGAGTGTTTTGGGGGGGTGGGGAGGGGCAGTGACAACTTTTGGGGGAGGCAGACAAAGATGCCCAGTGGTATTTGCGTGCATTGCAGATTGATTTACCGGAGATTGAAGGATATCACAAGAGCTAGAGGGTTGCCAGATGTGGCACCAAAAAACCCTCATATACCTCCCAAGTTAAAATAACACCACGGACAGCACCTGCAGGACAGGTGATTTTTGGGCGGTTGGGAGGTAAATTGGGTTCAGCTTGGCTGTTAAACTCCGGTGGGAAGGATGCTCTTAGGGAATCCCAAATTTTCTTGGTCTTGGTAAACCTTCTCATTAGCTAAGTTTACCAAGCAATTTTCACAATTGTGCAAAAATAAGGGCTCCCTAGCAAGCAAGCTCCATAAGTTCACCATAATTTCCAAAAACTTATTGGAATTTAGCAAGCTTGCTAGCTCCCCTGCTCAACATCTCTTGCATATCCTATATTCCAATACCCCGCCATACCCTGTGACCCTTGTATGTAGATCCCCTCCATCCATCCCAACTTTGATATCCTCCCCAGCAATATCCTCCCCACATATCCCCCTCCCACCTCCACCCTCCACCCTCCTTCCACTCCCTCCCTCCTTGAAGCATATCACCACCAATCCAAATCCGCCACCATCTTCATCACTCAATATGGACCCCACCATCCTCCCATCTAGCACGCCAACCAAGACTCACAAAGCTAAGAAAAAAGAAGTGCCCAACTGGACCTCTCAAGAGGAGGAGCAGCTTGCTCAATTGTGGGTCCATGAAAGCAAACATCCAGAATTTGCAACAAACCAAACTGGCATCAACTTCTTCAAGTGGGTTGAGGAAGACTTCAACATTCACAGCAAAGGCTTTTACCGTGATTTGGAGGGTATCGGGACCAGGTAAGATTTGATTTTTCTCTTGATCTTTCAATTCTCTTGGAGGTACACAAACTAAAATTTGTTGTTCTCTCTATTCTATAGATGGGCCAACCTCAACACCGCCACCTTGAAGTTTTTGGCCATCTATGGTGCAATTGAACAATCACCACCAAGCGGCTTGAGTCAAATGGACTGGATGCGCCATGCAAAGGAGCTACACCACCAACAAACCAAGGGCCAACAATTCAAATTTGAAGGCGCTTGGGAAATCCTTTGACACCACCCAAAATGGATTGGCAAACCAGCCTCAGCAAGCCAAGAACCCCTGCAAGCCTACTCCCATCATTGCCCTCCATTTCCAATTCCTTGGCTAAACCGGAGGGTTTTAAGGCCGCAAAGCAACATTGCTTGAACTCAGAGCCAAATTCCAAATATGGAAATGATTCTGGTTCACAACTCCAGATCCTGATGAAGAACAACTAAATTGGCGAGCGCTGTGGTGGTCTTTTATAGACGCAAGTTGGAATTGGCTGTGTACTGCACGCTCAGCAGGGGAAGCACGCTAATGGGTGTGGCTTTGCCACAGAAAGTTGCGCTACGGTCTCAGCAGCAGTTGAATTGGGCTCAGCATCTGGAGATGCAGGATGGATTGGATTGGATTGGACAGATTGCGCATTGCAAGACGCAGATCAGATTGTGCCAATATATCTTGGATATCTGGAATCGCACGTTGAGTGGATACAGAAATGCGGGGGGATCTGAGTTGTGCCCGGTGCAAGGCCGCGTAATGAGAAGGAAAAACCGGGTGGATGTAATGGCAGGCGGACAATATGGATGGATATGGGATATGGGTTGTGGATTATGGGATGGGAAGGATAGGTTTGAGGCTAGGGTTCTGTCCTTAGGGGTTGTATTTCATTATTCTTGCTTGTTTCTGGTTGTAATTAGGTTAGGGTTGAGGGGGATTTTACTTAAGCCGCACCCTCAACCCGGTTGGATGAGATCATCGGAGGAGGGAGGATCACATTGGGTTGTCATAGGTTTTGGAAGGATCTTTACTCTCAATTCTCTATCTCTCAGTCAAAGGGTGAACAGTTGCACTCAGGGTTTACAGAAGCAAGTGATCAATAACTTCTGAACTTGGAACAATTAAAGGAGAAGTCCTATTTTGAATTCCACAGTGGCAGAACAACCTTGCGGAGAAGATGTATGATTTGGAATGCAAGAAAGCAGACATCAAGGTTGCAATTGGGCAGTTGAAAGTCATTTTACAATCTGAAGAAGGGTGTACTGATGAGGACAGTAACCAGATGTTGAGGATTTTGAAGAAAATAGTCTGAGATCATCTAGAAGGGTGATTCAATAAACACAAGTATCTGTATCAAAGTACCCCATATATGACTACTTTTACTCCTAAAATTAGCCTGTACCTCTTTTTTTTTTGGATTATTTTTTTGGGACTCTGATTGATTTCAAATGAATAATATTTGAAAACATGAAATTGAAGATTGAAATATATATATTTATTTATGATTTGAAACAAAAGAATAAAATGGAAAGGAAATATTGTGAGATAACTTGAAATATAAGTTTTTTTATGATTGGAAATAAAAAAAATAAAATGGCAAAGAAATTCTGAGAGATTTAAAACAATCAAACCTCAATTCCCCTCTTAATAAAATTTTGAATCTTTAGATCATTGATGAGCTGGTAATGAAGAGTTGAATCATGAAGCCTAGAATTATTTTGACTGAGAGATTGAAAATTATGAAATAAAGCAGGATCATGAAAATTTGAGGAGATGTTAGTGGTGGTAGAACTGGAAATATTGTGATTAAGAAAAGGATCACAGGGATATTTCTCCTCCACAGTCATATTAAGAAGAATTATGCAGCACTTAATAATCTTGACTATATCTTCTTTGAACCTAAGTCTACTGGGCTGAGAAATTATTCCAAATCAACCTTGAAAAACTCCAAATTCTCTTTCAATGTCCTTTCTTGCTCCTTCTTGAAGTTTATTGAAATGTTTACTTGCAGGATCTTGAAGAATTCTGTAAGATTTGACAAAAATAGGCTAGTTGGGATATATTCCATCAGCCAAATAGTATCCATAGGTATATTGATGATTGTTGATTTCAAAAGATACATCTGATGCAGTGGGTCTGAAAGAAAATAACCAAAAAATCATTCAATAAGTCAAACAAACAAGAAATAAGGCAAATAAATTAATGAAAAACAATACCTGTGAGAAATTCATCAAATATGTGACTATTGTTGAGTAAATTGATGTAATTGTGAGTCCCAGTTTAGCCAAAGAAACAGTGCCATATTCTTAAATTTAATGATGCTAGTGCTTCTAAAAACATTGTTGGACATCCTTCTTTTTCTTGAAACTGACCAGCCCAAGCTTGGGGGCAATTCTTCCAGACACAATGCATTCCATCAATGCTACCACAAAATCCTGGGAAACCACGTGCTTCATATTCATTCATGATAACTGAGAGCTCTTCATCTGTTGGACCTCTGAGGTATCCCCCCTCAAATAAAATGATAACATCATTCACAAATCTCTTCAAATTTTCCATTGCAGTTGTTTTGCCAATTCTAAAATATTTGTTGGTGCAGTCAGCAGAATATCCATAGGCCAATTTAAAAATTGCAGCAGTGATTTTCTGATGAGGAGAAAGACCAATTTGTCCACAAAAGTCCTGAAAATTTTTTTTAAAAAAAATGAAAAAAATAGATGTCAATCTTGATTACATTCTGAAACCATGGAAGGGATTTCTTGGTCAATAGGATTGATTTAATTACCATTCTTTGGGTCCAATAGGGGTCATGAGCCCCCAAATCCATTACTAGCCTTTGGAAGGTACCCTTGTTCATTCTAAATTGCCTCTCAAACATCTGGTTTGTGTATCTTGAATCTTGATTAAAATAATCAGCCATGAGATTACAATGGCCTTCAACTCGGTTACAATTGATCATTGTTCTTGTTGATTTGTTCCTTCTTTGACAAAATTGCATTCTATGAAGTTCTTCTTCAACTTCAAGGAAAAGTTGTTGATGTTGAAAGTGGGAGCTGGCAAAAGGGAAGTACTTCTTGAGGGTGAGGAACGGGGCCATCTTCTTTTTGGAGAGGTGGTCGGTGGTATGTAGGTGTTTGAAGGCTGAAAGGTTGGGATTTGTTGAGTGGTCGGAGGATGATTGGTGATGATGACTTGCAACAACGGGTTGCAATGACAAGTTGCAAGTTGCAACAAACCGGCGGCCTAGCTAACGAGCCGCTGACGAGGCACACGATTGTGCGGTTTGGGTCGTTGGCTAGCTGCCGCAGCCTTGTGGAGCGGACAATTGTGAAACGCGCGCGGTAAATCGCTCGCTAGCTATTTTTTTTGGCTAGCGAGTCGCTACCTAACGAGCTGCGCTCTCCAACGATTGGGGATGCTCTTACCTCTGTATTTTAGCGACGCTGCAGGAGATGGTCGGGGCTATCCCGGTACTTGAAAAGGGCTCATCGGGGGTCCTCGTCTCCTGCCGGACCGTCGCACCGGGGCTCACCCACCGACCAGCCGGTGTCATTAAGTTGCTGTCGGTGGTCCAGTGGTGGCTTCTCGAAGGGAAATTGGGTTACGGAAAAGAGACCATGTCGAGAAATTTCTTCCAGTCGATTATCATTCGAAGCTCACTCCGTCTTGAACTTAATCCTACGCCTCTTCAACCTATCTCGCTCCACAATCTTCGTTTTCTTAGCGTCAGGTCTGGGATAGAAGTTCCTGCCTCTCAACTTGTTCCGTCAAAGAAGGTCTCCAAGAAGAGAAGTAGTGCTCATGGACAAGCCTCAATCTTGAAATCGGATTTGAAATCAGGTTCAAGCCACCTCCCAGGAAGACCGACGAGAGAGATAGGCAAGGTAATAGCCTATTCGACTGCGGAAGAGTATGACTTGAGGAAACTACCCAAACGCTTGCAAGAAGCTGGTCACCCTGAATGTACTTCCATGTTTAATGTCTTGGGTGAAGCCATCTGGTTGCCTCAATGGCCATCCTCCTCATCCTTACCTGCGAAACCTGCATCCGACCCAATCCAATCGCGTGGTGAAATTTTTGTCTTTGAATCTGGTCAGGGTTTTTTTTTGCTTTTTTTTTATTCTTTTGTTATTATCAATCACAGATATCCAGATGTTCTTTCGGCTCACTCCCATCCAAAAGAACGGCACAAGCACCAACCTTGGATGTAGAAAACGCGACATTCTCAGACAACACCGTTCAATTCAGCAATTGCTGACTGGAATTGGGACTTAAAACTTTGACCCGGCGTTGGTCTTTTTTCAACGATGAAATAAAAACTTTTATGAATCCATGAAAAATCGAACTAGGTAGCTTTGTTAGTTGGGGCATCAGTCCTTCAGACGCCAAGAGCTTCCTAGAGAAGGTTATTCGTCCCAAATCAGATGGAACGACCGATCGATTGGAGCTAAACGCAAGTGAAGTCCCAGAGAAAGAAACGATAGATTACTTAGAATCAACCACGGGACCGATGTTTGAAGTGGATGCCGATCAAATCGTAGTTAGGATCACCCAACAACAAGCATCCATGTCATCTTCATCTCACCATTCCGCGATCGAACCAACTCCTGTGCCTAATACCTCCATCAGAAAGCTTTTAAATCCGTTTATGCCCCCTTCTTCAGCCCCCCTAAACGCTCTCGAACCACCATCTGACTCATTGTTATTATCCAAATTGGCTGTCTCATCTGCTCTCGCAAGGGCTTGTCGATTGTCACGATTTGAAGCTCAGCTAGACGAGTTTCTCTCGAAGGTTGAGCATGTCCCAGCACTTCTGAAGTCTGGAAACGATTCCCCTCTCAATAAAAACGAGATCATTGCTCGTTATGGTGAACTATTAGAACTCCGTCAAGGTCTCAGCCTCAAAGAAGAAAACCTAATCGATCTACCGGAGTGGTTTTGGGAAGATACCGGTGCAGAAGAGCGTTAGTTTAGCCTCATGCTGGCTGTTTTTGAATCTCATCCTCCAAAGCCTTTTGGAATGACTCCGCATTTTGCACAGGAATTGATCATGTGCTCGAAAATCAACTCAGGTCATTTCAAGAAAGTCCTCAAGGAATTTGATTTCGAAAGACGCTTAAGAGTCTTGAATGATAAGCTTTCGATGGCCATTGAGCTTCAAGGTAGATTGTTTGAATTTAGCAATTCCGTAAGCAACCTTGCTGTGTCCTTTTCGTCGCCTTGCCTACTTTTTTGACTCATATACGACTGGCTGAACGAACGAAACTGTTTTGGATGAACCTCGATGGGCTAAACCACTCACAACTTTTTAATGATCCCTGATCAGAAATATTCACATAGACTGGAATGGATTATTATTCTACTAATCGTAAGGAATTTTTTTGGCTACCGACTCCATTCTTTATCAAGTTTGTTTCCCCTGTGGTTTGACGACGCTGGGTGGATGTTGTTTGGCAGGCTTTCGAGATTGCACACGCGATTTATGCTGCCGATCATTATAGTTGAATTGAATGTCGGATTCGTTCTTGGTTATGGTGTGACTTGTCTTATTCGCAATCGTCCGTTGTTAACCGTTTATCTAGGCTTCATGATATTCGTCGTCGCTCACCCAAAACTAACTCTGTTTTCATTTGGCTCTATTCTGGATCGAATGAAGAAGAGGTTAGAATTGATGTTATTGCAAAATTTCCGCAGAATCCACAAGATTTTTCTTCAAAACTTCGACACCTTTCTATGGCTTGCCTGAAAGTTGGCATTAGGTTCAGTCTGGGGGCGCTAAGAATGAAGTGAACTGAAGGAGAGTTAGTCATTTTCAAATCAGGCAAACTCTGCTCAACTGGAGTTCATACAAAGTAGGCTGGGCTTCAGATAGTATGAGAATTCAATGAAGCCATGATTAGGTGAACTGTAAAATCTAGATGGGATGGGTAAAAATTGCAGTTAAGGATGCATATTTTTACCCCAAGAGAAAACACTTAATCATCCTCAGAGAAACAAACAGAACCTGATGAAACACAATCTTCAGTGGCTAAATAAACCTCAGTCATTTGATTTGATACCTATGTAGGTGGTTATGATGTAAGGAGTGATGAATATCTTGTTCTAATCAATACTGAACTACCACTCAGGAATCAATTACAATGTTATAGTTGAAATTTTCATGCCCCCATTTCCTGTCAGAACCCTGGTAACTTAGGGGTTATCTAACTGCAACCAAAAGTCATCATTTTCTTTGTGAAGGTGAGCCTCAACTCTGAAACCTGTTGGAATTATTGAGGGCACATGATTCTTTCTTTCTCTCCTTCCCCTCTTTTTTGCTACATTGGACTGGGCCACTCTGCATTGGGGTAACCTCATTTTGGGTCTAGGTAGTCATTTTGGTCTGGAAAAAGGTAGAACAAATCCATGAGTATAATTGATTGCTCAGTTTGACTGGTTGAAACCAGTGTCTCATGGGTATTTAGTCCATGCCAACTTGAGGATAACTTTATACTCAATTGGGATTGTATTAGATGATTACATTATAGTGGTTTGGCTCAGTCTGTGTTACAAACTCAGGCCTCAGATTGATTGCAAAGGTACAGAAAGGATGTAATGGGTGATGGATCAAATGGGAAAGAAAGGTTTGGGGGATTCCTACCAGACATCAAGAGTTTCTTTGGATTATTCATGATTAGTTTTAGCATCTCAGAGAAAAAAGATGTATTGGACAACAGTATTGGCAGATCAAAGTTGAATAACTGATTCACTTGCTCTTTGAACGCCTCAGGAATCAGTTGTTCTTTCAGCTTGATACTATGGAAAAGATACCTGAGATGGCATCACCAAAAAACAGAAGTAAGATAATTAAATTAATGAGAAACAAATAATTTTACCAGGAATGAAAATATTTTAACAACTCCATGAAGGAGTAGGAATTAGTGAAATATTATTTCAGAACTGGTTCTTTGGTGCCATCTGAATAATATTCACAAAAAAAACTCATAAAAGGCATGAATTTATCACAAAAATGCCTGAATTCATGCCTTCTCAGCTTCCCTTTATGAATAAAAAAAGCTTAAAGACAGAAAAAAAATAGATGAAGGAGCAAAAAACTCTTTAATATTGATGCATAAATGTATCCATGGTAAGAGTTTAGTTAAAGTAACCCCTGAAGGCACCTCCAAATTCCTACTCCTTCCATGAATTTGTAGTGACTCAGAATACCCTAGTACCAAAATTATGGAATAATTTATAAACATGAATTGGATTTGAATGCTATAAATAAAAAAATTAGGTTTGAATATAGTTTTGGTATTTATTTCCATAAATAGGCTTATGTCAAGATTCCCAAATGCATCTGCATGCATGCAAAGCTCAAATAGCTGCTTTGTGTTTCAACAGTGTGCACACAGTAATCAATCTTTGTACATGATAAAGGCCTGTGCCTGTATGATTTACACTTAGTCATGTGAATTCAAGGTATGCCAACTAGTTTATACAGATACATTGGAAAATCATGTATATGTAGTAGTGTTTTTAATTTGTTGTAAATTTGTAGAAACCATGTGAATGAATTTAATATGATTGAAAATAGAGAGACCAGCCATAGAAAGTTTGATTAAATTTGAAAAGTTTGTGCAATATGGTTTTTGAGAAAAGTGCTCTCTTTATTTGCTGAAAAAAATGACTAAATACTATGCTAAATTATTCCTATTTAATTAGGGTGTATCAGAGTTAGCAAAACTGCCATTTTTTTTGACAAAAACCACCATTAAAAATGGCAGGTTTCTGAAATACACATACCCCCTAACTGGTGTATTTCAAAATGGCGGGTTTCATGAAAATGGCGGATTTCAAACATCAAACCTTCCATTAAACCCACCATTTATGCATCATCATCCATCCACCATACATCACATTCAAAACAACCATCCAAATCAGCAAATCCATACTGGTCCCATCTCCATCACATTACACACATCTCATCTCCATTTCTTCACATCTCCATCACTTCACATCTCTATTGCTTCAAATCTCTATTGCTTCACATCTACATCTTCACACAAATCCCATCATCATCTCATCACCCCACATCAAATCACCATCTTTCTCAACATGTCCCATCAAACTTCTTGGCAGCAAGTTGAAAATGCAAAAAAGCTGACTGAAATTTTGTTACTATTTGACTTCCATTCAGACTCCAATTTGGAATCAAATTAGTTGGCTTTGAATGCTTGATTAAAAAAGCAATACATGGTTCTAAGAAGAAAAACTCTCCACAACCCTATGTATGAAAGGCAAAAGCTTCATCTCCTACCCAAATTAATCTTCCAGCAACTTTTCCAAACTCCATTGATTCTCAACCACGGTGGCTCCTCACAATCCAAACTCTTCTATCCCTGCTGTCATCTCCCTTCCTTTCCTCATCAGCTCATTCATCTTCATTTCTCCATTCCTTGTCTTCTCATCTACTTGTTCCTGTTCCTTTCTATTTCCTGTTCTTCACTCTTGTCCACTCAACTCTTAAACTGTACTCCTCTCCACTCAAAACTACTCACCGGTTCTCAACTCAGCATTTGACCTATCCAATCTACTGCGGCTCTCTCAATTATCCTCAAAATTTGTTGATAATCTCACTTGTTTCTACCTATCTGAATTGAGGCTGTGTTCTGATTTGGTGAGAAAGAGATCACAGCTCCCATCAATGTCCTGGCTCTCAATCTGAAATTTTATTGCTAGTCTACTCCTCTATCTGACTATCCTAGGTTCATAAGGCTTCTCTTTCTATCGGTGGTCTTCTTCAGCTCCTCTGCCTATCATTTCATTATCCAGGGTAGGACTCCATATCCCTTGACTCTTGTTTCATTTTTATTGAATTAACTATTCTGTCTTTATCAATTAATGAATCCTGTTGTTTTGTCCAGTATGGTCTTAAGCTTCTTAAAGCAATTTATCAGGTAAAATTCTATCACAATTAACAGTCAAAGGCAATCTCCAATTGCTAACCTCTCAAGACCAGGTCCGGCTCAGCTACAATGGAAAACATTAAAAAAAAAATTCTCAAGACCCCCTTAGAAGCCATTCCTGTTCTCACTGAGGAAAACTTCACCATCCGGAAAACTAAAATAAACTCTCTATTAAATCTTGCTAAACTGAAAGATATCATTGGATCCAATACTGAAGAACTCTCAGCCACCGTTAACACCATTCTCACCTTGATTCTAATCTCAAATCTTTCTTTGTCTATTCACACAACCATTGTATTGGTCAGCAACAAAGAAAGTGCCAAAGAGATATGGCGGGCAATTCAAAAACACTTTGTGTCCTCTCAAATGTCCAATCAAGCTTGGGTATACAGCCAATTCACCTCTATTGTTTTTGATCAGAAAAATTCCAATGATTTATATTGGACATTGACAATGGAGTCCATAAGCTTCACAAAATTGGAATTTTTCTTCCTGTTGAAATTCTTACCTATATGATCCTTGATAAGCTGCCGGATTTGCTGAAGAACATCAAGCAATCAATTACTCATTCAAAATTCAAGTCTGAAAAAAACCCCAATGCTGTTCTGGATCATCTTTGCATCCATATGAACAAATTAAGAATGAGCAACTCATCTGCTTTCTCTTCCAATCAGATTGCTTCTCCATTTACTGAATCTTCTGGGAAATTCAAACCAAGGAAGCACAACACTCTTGCAAATCATCCTAAGCAAAAGTGTTGGATGATGTATCCTCACCTCAGACCAAAGAACAATACCCCTCCTGAATCCAAGACTTATGTCAGATTTCTCTCCATCTCTAGCTGTCAAGATTCCCTCAATTTTGTTCTTGAATCAGGCTCATCCAATCACATGATTTCTGAACCTAATCTGTTTATGGATCTTGACCACTCAGAAAAAGTAATGATTAGTACAAGCTGTGGAAGAAACCTGCTAGAAGTGAAGGGGAAAGGAGAAGTCAAATCTGAAATGCAATTTGGGAGATGTCAAACTTCACAACACTGTTTTTTCCTGATATCTCAATCAACCTAATCTCCCTGAGAAGAATCCTTCTTGATGATTATCTTGTTGATTTCCAGTCCAATGTGTTTCTTTTCTATAAACTCAGCAAACTTGCAATGAAAGGGTATTACATCAACCATATTCCCTGTCTCAGGTTTTATCCTCCAACCTCTTCTACATATCAATCACATTTGTCCTATGCTGAAAACCTTCACAAATCACTAGGAAATGTGAGTTACCATAGACTGAGACATAAGCTGAAAATTTCTATCAAGAAAACCAAGAACTGTAAATTGTGTGCTGTATCAAAAGTGACCAGAGCTTTGTTTCACTAACAAATTTCATTGGCTGACCACATCTTTCCAGAACTTCACCTTCATACAATTGGGCCCCTAACCACCTCAAAGAACGGGCACAAGTATCTTGTAAACATTACAAATGCGTTCTCTCAAAATGTGGCTGTTATTCTGCTTACCAGTAAGAAACTAATTCCCTCATTACTTATTGAAGCCATTGATCTGGAGGCAAAAAAATCAAACTACTATCCCTCCATCCTACACTCCAATCATGGGACTGAATTCAAGAAATCCAAACAAGCTGAATTCTGCATGAAAAACCTCATTTATCAATGGTTCTCCAATTGGTATACGCCTCATCTCAATGGACTGGCCAAAAAATTTAATCAAACTATTATAGATTTGATTTGCACAAATCTGAATGATTCTCATCTTCCCATAGGAATGTGGCATGAAGTGGCTCAGGGTTCTGCTTTAGCAATTAATCAAATTCTGTCTCATAAAAGCAAGAAATTGCCCTATGAGTTGTTCAAAGGCACTAAGCTTCCTCTCCCTTACTTCCATCCTCTAGCCACTCTAGTATCCTATCTTATTCTTCCCAAAGCTCCTGGATAAAAACTACTCCCTCCAGGCAAGATTGGTCACCTGATTGGATATGATCCCAAGATTCAATCATACAGAATTCTCACATCAACTGGTAAGGTGATAGAATCAAAGCACATTTGTTTCCTGGACATAGAATGCAAGCATGCAAACAATTTGTCGTCCAAAGAATGGATCCCTGAATTCAAAAATACCAATCTCTCTCAAGAAGAACCTGAATCTCTAGATGAAGGATCTACAGCCTTGCCTACAGATGAAGGATCTACAGCCTTGAAACTCTCAGGTTTCCCATTGGATCAGTCTCCTCCCAAGGATCAGTCAATCATCAAACCCTCAGCAAGTTTGTCTGAATCAGTATATGAAGAGGCTAGCAAAGGAATTGCTCCCACTGGCATTCTGAGAGAAAGAACTCTTGCCATCAAACCAGTCAAATACAGCTATCTCTCCACAAAACTGGATCCCAACAAGGTCCAAGCTGCCAAACAAGAAGAACTCAACAGTATTGAACAACACAAAGTGTGGGAAGACGCCACTGAAACACCAAGTCATTGGCTCAATACTCTGTGGGTTGATTGCCTCAAACCCGCCACAAATTCCTCTCTGGAACACCTCAAATCCGGACTGTGTATTCAAGGGTTCAAACAGGAATCCGGGTGGACTACTTTGACACGTTCACAGTATTGAACAACAAAAAGTGTGGGAGGAGGCCAATGAAAAACCAATTCATTGGCTCAATACTCTGTGGATTGATTGCCTCAAACCCGCCACAAATTCCTCTCCAGAACACCTCAAATCCAGACTGTGTATTCAAGCGTTCAAACAGGAATCCGGGGTGGACTACTTTGACACGTTCAAGCCTACTGAAAAATTCCCCTCTCTCCTTCTTCTTCTCACTCTTGCAGCTGATAAAAATCTTCCTGTGAGACAATTTGATGTCAAGAGCAAATTTTTGTTTGCTCCCCTAGAGGAAGATATTTTCATTAAAAATCCAAACAAATCTGCTCAAAATAGTCCATTTCTCAAACTCAAGAAGTCTCTTTACGGTCTGAAACAAGCTCCAGCTAACTGGAACCGTACACTCACTAAGTGGTTTGAAGAGATTGACTATCAACAGTCTCAGTCAGACGCCTGTGTCTTTATTCATAAAAACCAAGACTCTTATATCTTTTTCCATGTTGATGACTTAGTAGTGGTGGGTAAGACGGAGATCTTTGAGGAGTTGTTCCTTCATTGATTCCCTAACTTGTCAGCTCATGATCTAGACACATTATTGGGGATGAATGTAGAATTGGATGGAATCTGCTTTTTGATATCATAGTCCAATCTCATCAACAAAGTTATCCAACTGTTGAATCTCTCAGAGTGCAGACCAGTGGCTACTTCTCTTACACACGGTATTCAACTAAATCCTGCTTCTGACAAAAAACCCAAGGAATTTGAGTCTCAAGGAGTCAAATACAGACAATTCACCGGCATTCTCAACTATCTATCTTGTCCATTGCTTCCTGAAATTGCAGCTGCGTCCTCTATTCTATCCAGATTTAACCATTGTCTGGGCATTCATCACTGGAGGGAAGTGATACACTGCTGGAAGTACCTGAAATCAACCATTGATTACAAAATAAGACTCCATCTGCAGCCATCTGACAATCCTAAAATAGAGGCGTACACCAATGCCACATGGGAAGATGATCTTGAAACTAAGACTTCCCAAAGTGGAATTGTAACCTTTTGGAAAACTTGCCCAATCTCCTGGACAAGCAACAAGCAGCAAAATATAAACTTATCATCCACTGAATCTGGGCTGAATGCTCTGTCCGATGGCCTTCAAGAAGATTATTGGTTGTCTCATTTGATCTAAGAACTATGGCACACAAAATTGTCTCCTTCTCTCTTTCACATTGAAAATAAAGGACTACTCAAAAATATTCAGCATTTTGGATCAAACTCAAAAATCAAGAATCTTGACATCAAGGTTAAACACATTGTAAACTCTACAATGAAAAAAATTCTTATTTCTCTCATCTCATTGTCCAAAATGATAGCAGATGCTCTCACTAAAGCTGCTGCCTCACAATCCTTGAACCTATTGACTTCCCGTTGTTTCCATCCTTCTCACTCTTCCTCATCAAATGATCCAGGGTGTGGAAATTTCACTCTCACTGCCTTGGATTCCTGTCATCTCACTGCCCATACTTCATATTTAAAGTCTTTCATTCTTCTTCCTTGCGTCTCTTGAACCACTCTTCAGGGGGGATTCTCAACCACGGTGGCTCCTCACAATCCACACTCTTCTATCCCTGCTGTCATCTCCCTTCCTTTCATCATCAGCTCATTCATCTTCATTTCTCCATTACTTTTCTTCTCATCTAATGTTCCTGTTCCTTTCTATTTACTGTTCTTCACTCTTGTCCACTCAACTCTTAACCGGTACTCCTCTCCCCTCAAAACTACTCACCGGTTCTCAACTTGGCATTTGACCTATCCAATCTACTGCGGCTCTCTCAATTGTCCTAAACATTTTTCCATAATTTCACTTGTTTCTACCTATCTGAATTTTGGCCGTGTTCTCATTTGGTGAGAAAGAGATCACAGCTCCCATCAATTTCCTGGCTCTCAATCTGAAATGTTATTGCTAGTCTACTCCTCTATCTGACTATCCTAGGTTCATAAGGCTTCTCTTTCTATCAGTGGTCTTCTTCAGCTCCTCTGCCTATCATTTCATTATCCGGGGTAGGACTCCATATCCCTTGACTCTTGTTTCATTTTTATTGACTTAACTATTCTGTATTTATCAATTATTGAATCCTGTTATTTTTTCCGGTCTGGTCTTAAGCTTCTTAAAGCAATTTATCATGTCAAATTCTATCAGCAACCACTATTTTGATTGGAAAAAAAGGCAATTGATTCATTTCTTTTCAAACACCTTTGAGAACACCTTTGATCACACACTGACAAAATACGTTTTTTCTGTTTGTTTAGATACTCTGTGGCACTGCAAATTGTTTGTTATAACAACAAGAAGTCCATACCCCTCCATGCTGGCCTTCCAGGTTCTTGTCACAATTAATATGTTTTCAATTGGATGGGGATTGCCCAAAAACCAGATATCTAATTTGACCAAGATCAATAACTTCTGGAAAATTCAGCTTATGCTAGTGGGAAATATTTGGTTCCACCATATGGGGATGTTTTTACCAATGATCAAGGAAAAACTGATTTCAACTATCATCTTGCCCAATCAAAAGTTTGGATTGAGCATGCCATAGGAGTCCTGAAAGGAAGATGGGCCAGCTTAAGGTAAATGTAAAACCTGCTTCAAAATCCCAAAGACATGAATTTCCTCATCAACTGAATTATTACTTGTGTAATACTTCACAACCTTTTGGCCAACATCAAAGATGAATGGGACAAAATATTTGAACATGATATTCCTGATCTACCTCAAGTCATCCCTGTATCATCTTGTCCCTATTCTTCTTCAATGAGAGAGCAGATTCTTCCTCTCACCCTTGCTTGCTTTGATGAGTAATGTTTGATTTAAGAATTGGTCAAAAATACCTTCACCATATTTTTTTGGTTTTGCTTATTCACCCAAGATTCATTGGCTGACTCACTTGGTTTTTTTTTCTCCTTTGGTGGACTTAGACAAAAACAACCCTCCACCTCACCCCACCAAACCACTGATCCCTCCACCTCCCCCCTCCTCCTCACCCACCACCTTAGCCTCACCCACCACCTCCACCTCACTGCTTCTCCTCACCCACCACCTCCACCTCACCGCTTCTCCTCACCCACCACCTCCACCTCACCGCTTCTCCTCACCCACTGCTTCTCCTCACCCACCCCCACCACCTCACCCACCACCTCCCCCCCTCCTTTTGTTGGAACCCCTGGTAACCCCTCCTCCTCATCCTCCTCCTCATCCTCCCCATCATCCAAGTCTGATACTTTGATCCATCCACCTTCAGGGCCCCCCACCTCCTTGGTTGATCTGCCAGGTAAGCCCCCCCCATCCTCCTTATCCTGCTTTTCCATCCCTCCCACCCATCCTTGCTAACCTCACCTTTGCATCTCCCCCTCTCCTCCCTCTTGCTTGCCCCCCCTCTGAATTGCTCCCTCACCTTTGCATCCCTTCCTTTCCTCCCTCTTGCTTGCCCCCCTCTCAATTTCTCCCCCTCCCTTCCCCCCCCTCACAATTACCCCTCCTGCCCCTCTTGCTTGCTCCCCCCCTCTTGCTTGCTCCCCCCCTCTTGCTTGCTCCCCCCTCTTGCTTTCTCCTCCCCTCTTGCTTGGTCCCTCTCACTTGCCTTGGTTTCCCCCCCTCCCTTTTGCTTGGTTGGCGGCCCCACCCTTGCAAGCTGATCTTCCAGCACTTGCCAGCCCCCCCACTCACCTTGGTCACCCCCCCAACCCCTCCTCAGTCACTGGCCCCCCCCCTCTGCGTCAATGGCCGGAAACCCCCCCCTCTGCTTCAACGGCGGCCGGAAACCCCCCCTCCACTTCAACAGCGGCCGGAAACCCCCCCTCCGCTTAAATGGTGTCCAATCCCCCCCTCAACATTACTCCTCCCCCCCTTCTTGCTTGCTCCCTATCACTTGCCTGGCCCCCCCTCCCTTTTGCTTGGTTGGCAGCCCCACCCTTGCCAGCCCCCTCACTCACCTTGGTCACCCCCAACCCCCTCCTTGGTTGCTTGCCCCCCCCCTCCGCTTCAACGGCCGGGGACCCCCCCCTCAACCGCCCCCCTTTGGCCCCGCCCCCCCCTCCATGTCAACAGCAGCCAACCCCCCCCCTCGACCGCCCCCCTCCGCATCAATGGGGGCCAACCCCCCCCCTTTACCGCCCCCCCCCTCTGCTTCAACAGCGGTGCCCGGCCCTTCCTACCTGGCTCCTGGCACAAACCAAGGCCCAAACCAATTGGATTTCCCCCTGGTATTTTTTTTTTTTTTTTTTTTTTTTTTTTTTTTTTTTTTTTTTGAGCGTAATAAGTCCAGCCCAATAAGTTCACGCCCACACCTAGTGATTTATTTATTTATTTTTGGTTTTTTTTTGTGATCACATGACTGATTTTTTTTTTGTAATCCTTTTTTGACTGCTTTTCATTCAATTCCATTGCTACATCCACCACTTTCACAATGTTATACTTCAAATTGAATCCCTTTTTGATCATCACCCCAAGCAGAGCATTTTCCTGGGAGGGAACAAGATGGAAGGAGATGAGGCAAAAAACATAAAGAGAGGTGGCAAGCAGAGGGCTTTCAAGCAAAATAGGGATCAAATGAGGGCATCCAAGATCTCTATGGAACTTGCAGAGGGGGGCATCAATGAAAAGTTTGTATGGTCTCAACAGAAACTACAACCTTTGGATCTGTATCCTGCAATTACTTCTGGAAACAAAAAGAACAATGGAAAACCTTCACTGGCTGAGTTTGAAATTGCCAAGCAGACAATCAAGCAATTCCATTTCTTCCACCATGGAAAAAGAATTTTTCTCAATAAGTCTGATCACAAAAGTCTTGTTGCAATAATTGAATATGTCCCATTGGATATAATTTCTGATCAAGACAAGAAGAAAATCAACTTTGTGACAACTTTCCTTCATCAGTCAAAAAAATTTGTCAACATGGTTGGTCCCTCAAGATCTTGGGGTTAAAAAATGTGGGCAATTGGATGGAAAAAATTGATGGACCCCTTTGGGTTATTTGGATGCTATGTGAAGAAATCATCTATTCAATCTTCCCCTCAAGAGTATTCTTTTCTCAATCTTAAGGCAGACAAAGTCTCTTGAATTTCAGGAAAAATGTTTTGCAATTTGGCCAGAATTCCCTTTTAATCAAACCATGAAATAATGAAGGACAATGGCATCCCCTCCTTCTCATCACTCAAACTTGGTTCTTGGCCTAATCCCTCTTACTCCTCTCTGCATGTTACCTTCACATCCAACTCTTTTTAAAACTTTCCTCACATTGAAAAAGGTGACATCACTGAATATTCCTTTTTAATTGCAGTTCCAATCAGGAAATTAAATGGACAACTTATTGAAAAAACAGAAAAATATCAAGTATCTGATGGACAATTTGTTTCTCCTGACCTGGGCTTTGCAATTGAATTCAAGAAAAAAGGTGTGGTAAAAATGGTTTGGGCAGCCAATAAGTACAACCACTTTAATTTTCCTGCTGTGGAGACTGCCACTCATACAAGAATGGCAATGTCACTGCAAATTGAAAAAACAACTTGAAACACTTTCAGGGACGTGGGGAGTGGGAAAATATAATCCAGGAAAAAATATAAATAAAAAGAAAAAATATTTTTTTATTGGTAGGGTTAAAAATAGTCTTAAGCATTGTTGTAATGAAAAATGATTGTTTTTTTCTTTTCAAGTTTTTCATCAAAGAAAATATATTTACAAGCCCAGAATTTGAGTAATCTGCTTTAATTCATCTACTGTTCTACTGCTACCAATGTATGCTGCAGCCATTGGCCACTTATCCTTTTTTTCTTTTGCCAGTTGTTCCCTCTCCATTTGCAGTTGTGCTTGCTGTTGCTCCTTCTCCTTCTCCTATTTTTGAAATTCTAGCTCAGCCTGTTTCAACTTCCACTCAGCATCCCATTTTTTCTGATCAGCCAAACTCTCAGCTTTCTGCTTTTAAAAATCAATAGCCAGTTGAAGATCCCTCTTCTCCTTTTCAAACTAAATATTTTCAGATTCAATTTGCGGTTTCACTGTTTTTCAGAGGGGAATAGGAATGAGCTTGATTTTGAAAGAAAGGATATTCCAATTGGCTTACTTGAATCTTGCTTCTACATGATCTCCTCAAAGCCCAATTAATTTGAATTGTTTCTCCTCTTTTGAATGCTATTGGGGTTGATGGTGATGGAATTGGAGGCCTTTCTCTTTCAATTTTCAGAGGAGGTTTGTGTGGGAACATCATTGCTCTCATTTGAAGGGGATGTTGGAGGCCCCATTGGCTTGAGTTTTTGTCCATTCTGGAATGGATGATCCTGTTTCTTTCAAATCTAAATCAGTCAGGATTAACTGGAAAGAAGACAAAATAAATTGGTTCCTTACTTGAGCAGATGTTGATGGAAATGGTGATACGGGAATGAAATCCTCCTCATTGGCCAAGTTCTGCAGTTCTTCCACCCCAGGAAGAATGAAATCCAAAGAATGAGCGGAGGGGTCCAAGGTTGGGTTTGACTCCTCAAACAACGCAGAAGTAGACGTGATTGGAGCTCATTGCGTTTGAATATCCTCCTCAGCATTGGATGGGGGACACTCATAGGTTTCTTTGGGATCACCATTGCTAGGCTGAGCATCCCCAGCCAGTTCCTCAGCGTCAACTGAATCAGATTTTTGGGAATCAAAAGCTGCTAGGGGGGTGATGTTGGCTTTCTTTCCAAAGATTTCATCTATTTGAATATAAAAAGGAAAAAGGGAGTCCAACTTATCAATCACCAAGTTGATTCCCTGGCTTTGTCAGAGTTGGTGATACCAAAGCCAGTGGAGATTGACATGAAGTGGGCCTTTTTGTACTGGGCTTGATAATTCTTGAAATGCTCCCTCATCTGTTTGGATGAAAGATCCAGAATACCTTTTGTTTTATTCTTGATTTTATTGGCAATCAGGAGATAACCATTGAACTTAGAGGATGGAGGTTGGCCAAGGCGTGTTTCATTGTCCAATCCAAAGCAAGCATTTTAGTTTGACGTAATTTTGAGCCAGTTTACCAGGATGATGTGATCAGCTCTCTTGAGCAGAATTGAGCCTTTGGAAGCTGATGGCGGAGGATTGTTGGATGTTGAGTTCCTGAGGGCTGTTTGCTTTGGTCCATTGGATTTTTTAGTGGACTTGCGGGGGGAGGATTGCTGAGGGGCGATTTAAAAATAGTAAGAGGGATGAAGGGATGAAGGGCTATGAGAGTGTTTAATTGGCAAGAGTGATTATGTGATGAAAGTATGAGAGTTATGAAGCAAAGAGAATAGGAAGAGATGAGAGTGATGAAGTGACACAAGGGATAAAGCAATGAGATTTAGGATGTGATGAAAGAAATAAAGTGATGAGAGTGATGAAATGATGAGGAAAGTGATCCAATGAGAGTTAGCTGGATTTGATGAAAGCAATAAATGGATGAGAGCAACAAAGTGATAAGATTAGTGATCCAATGAGAGTTAGCTGGATGTGATGAAATCAATCATAAGATGAGACTTATGAACTGATCAGGATAGTGATCCAATGAGAGTTAGCTGGATGTGATGAAAGCAATGAAGTGATGAGAGTGATGAAGTGATGAGGATAGTGATGAAGAGATGAAGAGCAATGAATCAAATTTTTTTCCAATGAGGTCAGAGTTAGAAGGAGGTGGGAAGCCAGGGGTGGATGGCGTGGAAAGGTGGTGGAAGCCTTTAAATACTTTATTTGAAAAAGACCACTTATTTCCAGGTAACTCTGACACATCAGATGTGAAATAAGTGTTTTTTTTTTAATTTTTAATGGCGGGTTTGAAATGGAAGAGTTGGTTTGAAACCCACCATTAAAAAATGGCAGGTTTTCTTAACTCTGATATTCCCTAATATTTATCCAATTGAGTAATTAAATGTCACAATTATTAGTGCATGAAAAAAGAAAATCTCAGCTGTAAAATCTTTAAATATAATTTTTTTCCAAATAATTAAATCATAAAGTACCCCATAATTCCCAAGGAAGTCATGAAATAATGAAAAAACAAGGAATTTAATTGCTCATCCCACAAAAAATTTTTATATGAAAATAACAAACTGCCTTTCTAAACTTCTTGAATGGTGGTCACTATTTCTTTGGAACCTTCAAAAGTTCCCCAATTAATAAATATCAGCTTCATCAAAGATGCATTTACCCCACAATGACTAACTGATAACTTCAGATGTCATCCCCAATGGCTCAAGTGCCTATTTTCAGATGGGTACATGATATTGGGTTATTTTTGAAAATTGAAGGAGCATTCTTATTCTCATTTAATTTTTATAAAATCACTTTAAAATTGGAGAGGAAAATTATTTTTACCAAAAATTCTGTATTTCTCTCAGCCTGCTGGCTACTCCTGCAGCGCCAGCTGACAAGAGCGCCAATAATAATCATAATAATAAGACTCATACTAATAATAATACTACAATTAATAATAATAATAATAATTATAATAATAATAATAATAATTATAATAATAATAATAATAATAATAATAATAATAATAATAATAATAATAATAATAATAATAATAATAATAATAATAACAATAATAATAATAATAATAATAATAATAATAATAATAATAATAATAATAATAATAATAATAATAATAATAATAATAATAATAATAATAATAATAATAATAATAATAATAATAATAATAATAATAATAATAATAATAATAATAATAATAATAATAATAATAATAATAATAATAATAATAATAATAATAATAATAATAATAATAATAATAATAATAATAATAATAATAATAATAATAATAATAATAATAATAATAATAATAATAATAATAATAATAATAGGATGTATCAAAGTTAGCAAATTGGCGATTAGAAAACTGCCATTTTTTTTACCAAACATGCAATTTTTAATGGCTTTTATTTCTGAAATACACATACCCCCTAACTGGTGTATTTTTAAATGTCTGGTTTCAAAAATCAAACCACCCATTATCATTCATCCACCATCAATCACATGCAAAACACCCATCCACACCTCCACCTCAGCAGATCCATAAATATCCAATTTCTATTGCATCACACCCATCTCATCTCCATCACTCCACATCCCCATTACTTTGCATCTCTATTGCTTCACATCTCCATCACTTCACCTCTCCATTGCTTCACATATCCATCACATCACACATATCCCATTGCATGAAAAACACCCAATGACACCTCCACCTCAGCAAATCCATACCAATCCCCTCTGCATTGCATCACACACATCTCATCCCCATTGACTTCAGAGCTCCATTACATCAGAAACATCCCATCATCATCTCCTCACCCAAAATCAAATTACCATCTTTCTCAACATGTCCAATCAAACTTTTTGGCAGCATGTTGAAAAAGCAAAAAAATTGACTGAAATTTTTTTATTATTTGACTCTGATTCAGAATCTGATTTTTAATCAACTTGGTTAGCTTTCAATTCTAAATTTAAAAAGCAATACATGGTTCCAAGGAGACACACTGTCCACAGCCCTATGTATGAAATTTAAAAGCTTCATCTCCTCCCCTACTTAAGCTTCCAGAAACTGTTCTAAAATGTATTGCCTTCATTCATGAAAATTTTGGGGATGATTGAGGACCACCACATCTTCCCAAAAAATTCCCAGAAGCCTCAATGCAATCCAGCTATCCAACTGGCTTTTGCTCTTTTTAGATTGGTATCAAATGGAAATGGAGAAGCAATTAATCAATTATAGAATCTATTCTCAGTTGGTTATGGAACCATTGAATTGTACATCAAAAGAGTCATGATTTCTATTCTATCTTTACGTTGCTGAGTCCTTTGTTGGAAAAACAAAGAATAATGCAAGGAGATATCCCAAGTAATGAAGACTGAAGGCTTCCCCAGTTGCTTTGTTTTTGTTGATGGAACCACTATCCCCTTGAGTCAAAAATCCAAGCTAGATGGCAAGCATTTTCTTTATTGGTAAAAAAGGCAATTGATTCATTTGTTTTCCAAAAACTTTTATAAAACCTTTGATGAAACACTGACAAAGTATGTTTTATTAGTTTTCATAGATACTCTGTGGTGCTACAACTTGTTTGTGATAAAAAAAGAAGTTAATATCCCTGCATGCTAGACTTCCAGGTACTTGCCATGATTCATATGTTTTCAATAGGACATGGATTGCCAAACAACCAGAGAACTACTTTGACCAACATCAATACCTTCTGGCCAATTTAGCTTATGCTAGTGGGAAATATGTTGTTCCAGATTATCAGAATTTTTTTTCCAAATATCTACAAGAAACCAATTTCAACTTTCATCTTGCTCAATCACGCATTTGGATTGAACATGCAATAGGTGTGCTGAAAGGAATAGGGGCCAGCTTGGGGGAGATGAAAAACCACCTTCAAAATTCCAAAGCCATGAAGATCCTCATCAACTGGATTATCAGTTTTTTAATCCTTCACAACCTTCTTTCCAACATCAAAGATGAAAGGGAAGAAATATTTGAAGAAGATATTCCCAATCCTCATCAAGTCATCAAGGTCTCATGTTTTAGATCATCTTGGAATTGAGAGAGTGGATTCTACCCCTCACACTTGCTCACTTTGATGAGTAGCATTTTGTTTTTAAATAGGCCAAAAATAAAATCACAGAAATGTTGTTTTTTTTGGTTGTTCAACCAAGAATCATAGGTTGACTTGGTTTTTTTTTTTTTTTTTTTTTTTTTTTTTTTTTTTTTTTTTTGGGGGGGGGGGGTGGACTTAGAAAAAACACAAAAAAAACTACACCTCATACCTCACACCTCACTAAACCACCCACCTTTCTCCACTCACTAACCGGTCCTATCCTTCCTCCTCCTCACCAAACCACCTAACCCACCACCTCCACCTCAATGGCTCATTCACTGCTCTGCACTCTTCCCCAGGTAAGCACCCCCCTCTCCCCCTCCTCCTCATTGATTCATTGGTCTGACCTCCTCTTGAAGTTTCAGACTGTCCCCTTTCACCTCTCTGAACTCTGCCCCAGGTGACCAACCTCCTGCCCTTTCCCCTCCCTCCCAACCCAACCACCACCCACTTTGCCCCCCCTCTGCCCCTTCCCCCCCCCTCCTTGCCCTTGCAGACCAATGCCCCCCCTTTTTTGCCCTTGCCGGCAAAATTGATTGGCCAGTTGACCAACTGTCAATGCACGGCAAAACTGGCCCCCCCTTCCTTGCCCTTGCTGGGCAAGTTGATCAAAAAAGGCCAACTGATCAACAAACCAATGGCCGGCAAGGTGCCCTGCCCCACACCAACCTTGCCGGGCCAATAAATTGGCCAACCAACTAACCCTGCGGTGCTGCCCCCCCCTCATGAGCGCCAATGGGCCAATTTTTCAGCCCATCAATTTGCCAACCAACCAACATCAATGCCCCCCGCTTTCCTTGCCCTTCCTTGCCCAGCCAATGGTCCAACAAAGCAACCCACCAAGTGAAAAAACAACTGCCCTCCCCCTCCTCCTCTTCATTCAATGATGTTTAAACAATTGGACTGACATTTTTTTTTGGGTAGGATAAATAACTGGTATATATATATATATATATATTTTTCTATGTTTGTTGAACATCTACCTTCATTATCACATGAATGATGATGTTTTGTTTTATTTTTCTTTATTCCATTCAATGCAACCCACCATTGAACCACTTGTACTGTCCACATCCTCCCTTTTGGTTGATGTCCCATTCTTCTGCCACCAAACTCAAAACTATAAAAAATTTCTAAAATCTATTGGATTGACCAGCAAAAGTAGGAGCAACCTGAGAAACAGGTCTTGGGACCCGGGAGCAGGCATAAGTGGGGAAGAATGGAAATAACTATTGGATTAACCGTCAAAATGTAGATAATCCTGTGGGATTATATGAATAATTTAGAAAATAGCTTGTTGGCAGTCCTTGAAGGGAAATTTAGTATTACTTCTACTCCTTTTGAGTATTAGTAAAAAATAATGTGGTTTTGAATTACCTTCCCCTCTATTACTATAGTAAGTCTGCACAATATTTTTTTTTTAAATTAATAGCTGGTTTATTTGGGACTTAAAATAGGTCTCAGATCAGAACTATATTAGTTATTGATTGTTATTTGTAGGGTTGTTGAAGAATGGACCATATGTATTGGGTTATTGGTTAGTGACTGATCAGATATGTGTTATCTTAACCAATACCCCAATTGTTTAAAGGGTTCAAGGGTTTTATCAAAGGGGTGATTCAGGAGAATACCCAAGGATTTTTTTACCCACAGGGGGCTGGGTAGAAAAAAAAGGTTGGTATTTCCTTTTGGTTGTGCTCTCTTTTTTTGTAAGGGTAATTATTGAGTGATGGGTGGTTTCCTTTAATTTGGCGCTGAATATTTCAGGTCACAGAAGAAACCTTATTACAAGCATCTAATGGGGTGGTTTCAATGGTTGATGAGGTAAAATTTGGTTTTGATTTCCTTTTTTAATTTTTACACTGATAACCTCCCTTTCTTATATCTGGGTAGGACCAACAATGGTTGGGTGGTAATGGGGTGATGATTAGTGGGATGAATGTGTGTGGGATATGGTGGGTACAACCTGGATAGGGCAGAGAGGCCCTCCTTAAATATAAAACTCCTGCCCCCAGGGGTGCTCAGGGCTGCCCCTGAGGTTCTCCCTGTCCTGGTGGGGAACAGTGGGATACAGGTACATGAGTCATTTCTGCTGGTTGGAAAAATCTGATACAGTTAAATGAGGTATATCTTCTGGTTTGAAAAATGGTTGTACAGGGTTTTCATGCATGCACAGTCCTGCTTAGATTGCTGTTTAGTGTAGATAAAATGTATTCCTGTGCAGTACTGGTGATTGATTTGGTGCTACTTGATTCTACCCCCATTTATTGCTTTTCACAATTGGTGGTTTTTTTGGTGCTAAATGGTCTTGGTTGCATGCATATATTTCTGGATAGTCTGTGGTGGGCTTGTACTGTTGGGCTGTTTGGTATCACATCCTTCTGACTGCATAAATTGCTGTGTGGTGCTGGGGTTGTTTGTGCACTTCTACCTGCATAGATTTCTGGGTAGCTGATCTTGGCTGCCTGCATAAATTGCTGTGTGGTAGCTGGGATTTGTTTGGTACTACATGATCTTGGCTTCCTGCATAAGTTTCTGTGTGGTAGCTGGGGTTGTTTGGTACTAAATAATCTTGGATGCCTGCATAAATTGCTGTCTATTTCTGCAGTGCCTTTTACTGGTGATTGTTTGGTGTCACATGCTTCTGACTGCATAAATTTCTGTGTATATTAAGTATGTATATTGGTTGCATAGCCTTTGGTTTTATGTTGGGCCAAGTTGTGAGGTTAAGGTTTCACTTGTATTAAATCAGTATTTACAAGGTATACCTACATGGCCTTTCACTGCTTGTGATACCTGGGTGTGATATGAGCTTTCCATTGTTGATTTTGGCTGTTTCTTCTAACTCCTCAGAGATAGAGGGGTAATTTTGCTAGGTGACTATAGGTTATTTCTGGTTTGTAATCCATTTCTGAGGTTATTTCTATGATTGGGAGGGAATATATTTATACTAGAAAATTGATTCTGATGGCTACAGGTAAGTGTTGGTCTACCACAACAAGTAGGAGCAACATGAGAAACAGGTCTTAAAAAGAGGGAGTGGGAACAAGGGAGGCAGAATGGAAATAGCTGATGGGAAGGTAATCATGATGAAGAGCTCACACATGAGTGATGTGGATTGCAATCATAGAGGATGAAGAAAAATAAACAAGAGCACAGGATTCAGGAAAAAAGGAACGGAGGAGCAGACCTATTGGATTTACCAGCACCAGTAGGAGCAACATGAGAAACAGGTCTTGGAACCGGGGAGTGGGAAAAAGTCAGGAAGAATTGAAATAAATGATGGGCAGGTAATTATGATTAAGAGTGTGAAAATAAGTGAGGAAAAAGACAAGGCGGAAATAGATACAACAATGAGAGGTAGTGGGTACATAGTCTCCAGTAAATCTAATCAGATGAAAGACATAAGATGGAGAAAGTCTTTAGGTTTGGATTTTTGGTCTTCATTTGGTCCCTTTTTGGTCCTTAGCTTGATTTTGCTGGGTTGTGGTCTTAATCACAACACCCCCCCTGCTTGCTAAAACGCTTAATGGGAAGTGAGTCAAAGATGGTTGGAGAATCTCTGTGTGAGTTGTGGCAAAAGAATTTTGGTTAAACTGTCCGCCAAGTTTTACAATTTTGGGACCTATTTGAGAACAAAATTGCCTTTTTCCAGGTTTTGACGGATCCAATGGAGCTGGAAATAAATGTGCTGGGTACAATGTTGGTATAGGGGGTTCTCAAGGAGAGCAATTGTGCCCTGCTTTGCACAGAAGAGGCTGGGAGGGTTTGGGGTTGGATCAAGCAAGGGAGCTAGGACTGCCAGAAGTTGGGTGGCCCATTTTAGTTCTGGCCCTACTTTGGAGCAGGACCAATGTTTGGCCTTGGTGGTGGACAGGGAAGTAAAAGCTTTGTTTGAGCAACACCACATGAAGGGGCTATGGCGCAGGAGGATGCTTCTGGTGAAGGAGAGCCAATCACTTCTGGACATATGATCTGCACTCAAGTAGGCAGAAAGGGAGAAGGAAAAGTCAAAAGGTCCACCCAAGGTGATTCCGTGGTCCTTGGTGGATTTCAGATAATGAAGAATTTGGGTGAATTGTTTTTAATGAGTGATGGAGAGAGAGTTGAGGATCTGGGAAAGATAGCTCCAGAAAAAGGCAAGATTGGGTCAAGTGCACTGAACCAGGTATTTTAGAAGACCCACTGCACGGAAGTATTTGAAGTTTGGGTTTGATTGGTTGTGATGAGACTGGTATGTTGGGTACCACCTGTGGTAGGGGAGTGGAAGCTGGTTTGCAGTCATTAATTCCATATTCCTCAAGCATTTTTATTAATGTAGCATTCTTGATGAAGTGGGATTGTTTGAGCCTCCTGATTTCAAGTGAAAGGCATGCCAAGGACCCGATTGCACTCACCAAGATCTTCCATTTCAAAGCAGAACTTGATTTGATTCTCAAATTCAGAGACTCCCAATTGGGTGCCTGTTAATATTAAGTCATTGAAGGGGACAAAAAAAATGGGGAATTTAGCAGAGTTGGAGTGAGAAAACATGCAAGGATCAATACTGCTTCATTGGGAGTTCATGGATGAAAAGAAGGAAGAGAGAGTGGAATACCAGCAGCAGGTATTCTTCAGGACTTGTAGTGATTTGAACATTTTCAGTCCGTATACAGGAGGGATCTCCAATTCAAGAACTTCTGGAGGTTTGATGAAGAGCTCTTCTTCAGATTTGCCATTGAGGAAGGCACACTTAACATCCATTTAATGGAGTTTGAGGTCAAGCAAGGCCACCAGACTGAGAATTATTCTGAGAGAAGCCTGGCATCTGTTAGGCGCAAAAGTCTCATTGCAGTCCATACCTTCTACTTGTCAAAAAACTCAAGGGGATAATCAAACCTTTTTTTTGATGAATTCCCCATTAGATCCAAATTTGGATTTCAAGACCCAGTTAATGTCCAATTTGGGGCGGTTAGATGCTTTTGGGACAATTTTCCAGACTTGATGCCAATTTCAGTTACCTTTTTAATTTTCCAGAGAAGCTTTGCAGCTCTCCCAGTCATCTGAGTTTTGGTCTTGTGTAATGTATTTTGGGTCCAAGGAAAAGGAAGGCTCCAAGCAGATGAGATTGGCCCGAGGACAAAAACTGGTTGGAAGAATCCAATTGGAGGGGATTTCTGATCAAAATTCTTGAGGAGCTTTTTTGGACCATGGAATGCAGGCATAGCAATGATTGGGAGGATTTGGTACAGGATGACTGGAGGAGCCATCAGTTACGGGTTTGAAAGAGTTAGGTTGGTTCATTCAAGAGGGATAAACCATGGAGTTTTTTTCAATTGGGGTATCAGTGATAGGAATTTCTGGCTCAGAGTACTTGGGAGTATAGGCCAGGAGTGATGAAGGTGATGGAAGGGATTCCTCAACTTGAAGTGAAGAGGGATCTGACAGAGAAAAATTGGGGTTAGATTTGAAAGGAAGAATATTGGGGAAGAATTTTACATGATGAGAGATTTGAGTTTTCTTCAAGGAGGGTATCCAGACTTTGCAGGATTGATGATGGGAGTCAAAGCCTAAAAGAACACCTTCAGTTTTTGTGGGAGCAAATTTATAGTTTCTCCACTTCTTCTCAATGAAAAAAATGGCCTTGCAGCCAAATGGAACCAGGTGGCTGAGATTGGGAGGTTTGTTGCACCATAATTTGTAAGGGGTCTTTGAATTCCTAGCAGAATGTGGGGTGCAATTCTCAAGGAAGACAGAAGTACAGACGGCCTCACCCCAAAATTCAAGGGGAAGACCGCTGGTGGATAGTAGAACTTGGGCTTTCTCAATGGTAGTACTATTTCCTTGTTTTGCAAAAGGGTTTTGTTGAGGGGTATAAGGAGATGTTTTTAGATGTTTGATACTGTGTTGTCCAAAGAGAGTCTTGAATGATTCATTCACTAATTCCCCTCCGTTATCAGACAATATATATTTGATTTTATGCCCCTGAGGCACTTTCAGATTCATTCATGAAGTTGGTAAACAGCCTGTAAGAATTGGACTTACAGCAAAGAGTATAGATGAAAGCAAATTGAGAGAAGCCGTTGATGATTTTGAAGAAGTAACAATTGCCTCCCTTTGAAGTGGGAGTGATTGGTTGGCAAAGGTCAATGTGAATGAACTAAAGAGGATTTGATGGAGTGGGAAAATTCCCTAGAAAAGGGTTCTAGGTCATTTTGGAGGTGTGACAGTTGGCACAATCAAAATCCTCCAGTGTTCAAGTAGGGAAGATCAATTTGAATTTTTTTTATTTGGATGTCCAAGCGCACAATGGAGAGCCAGGAATAATAGGATAGAGTTGGCCTGAGGAGAGGAGGTTTCCCAATCAATTATGTTGTTGAAAAACTTGCCCAACATGATGCAGTGGTTGTCTTTGGAACAAAAAAAACCTTCCTTGGAAGGGGAAACTGAGTAGCCAGATTGTAAGTATGGAGTCATTGAGATGAGTGAGTTGGAGATTTTGGGGACATATTGAGCAAAGGGTATGTCAAGTAGTCCCGTTAATAGAGGTATGATGGCTCTCCTGTATTGTTCTAGATGGAGAGGGTTACCATTGGAAGTGTAGAGGGTGGATGAGGTTGGGGTGAAGTCCACAAATTATCCTTTGAATTTGAGGAAGTTTGCTGAGGCACAGCTGTCAATAAATACAAAATTTGCATGAGAGTGGTTGAGGCTTAGCATTATTTTTCCGGGGACTGGCTTCCCATGGAAGGATTGGAAAAATCTTAGGCAAGCTTGATGATATGCAATTGCTAGTTTGGGATGCAATTGGTGACATTGATCAGGGGTGTGAGTTGTGTTTGTATTGGGGGTCCCATTCTTGCAATATTGATGCTTCTTAACTCTCTTTTTCTGTCCTGTTTGGGCGGATTTGGATGATTGGAATGCAGTGGTTTGCAGTTGCTTTTGCAATTTTTCCTGTTGTTGAACTTTAATTTCCGGTTCAATCAGGAAGGTGTTGAGGGGAATCTTGTCTTTCTTGCCTTAGTATTGGGAAAATTGTAGTGATCTCATGACAGAAAAAGAACAAGGCGTTCACTTGAGGATGATGATTTCCCACAGGGTTTCAATGGTAGAGGAGCCAAGACTGCCATTTGATACTTTGAGGAAGAGTTTGAAGGTTTCTTGGAATTTATTGATTGATTCTTGCAGGTTCCCTTCAGTAAATTGGATTTCATAGAGGCGGTCCATCTGATTGACAAATTTTTTGATGGGTTTTGTGGCTTAATGTTTGTAGATGGATTCCCATAGGATCTTTGTTTCATAGGATGTGGGATCTTTGACAAATCTGGTGAGATTTTTCTTATCCAGGTGTAGTCAAATGAAGGTAGTAGCATACTTCTTTTTGAGTTTGATTTCAGGAGTGGTGTTGTTGAATTGTTTTAGGAAAAATGTATCCAGAACCTTTTATCCCAATCATGTGAGGAAGTTATTTCTCCAGCTGGAAATATTTTCCATGCCTGCAGTAAGCTTATCTACGTGAAGGCCTTGTAGATAATGATTTTCCCCCATCATTGGAGGTGTTGGACACTGTGTGAGGAGATTCTGAATGGTGAAGCAAGAAGATGAGGTGGATGAGGAGCTTGAATACAATGCTTATTCACTATTGGAGGTAGTAGGTGAGTTCACGGGAGTGGGAGGCAGGCCATCATAAGATTCAGAGAGATAAGCCAAATTTTTGGATTTCTATCTTCCTGAGTATTAAAACAAGTTCCCCGTCCTATCTTTTTCACAGATGGTAGCTCAATCTGGGATTATAACCTATTGGATTGACCAGCAAAAGTAGGATTGAAATGAGAAACAGTTCTTGGGACCAGGGAGAGGGCAGGAGTAAGGAAGAATGGAAATACCTATTGGATTGACCATTGAAAGTAGGATTGAAATGAGAAACAGTTCTTGGGACCAGGGAGAGGGCAGGAGTGAGGAAGAATGGAAATACCTATTGGATTGACCATCGAAAGTAGGAGAAATGTGAGAAACAGGTCTTGGGACTAGGGAGCATGCAAATGTGAGGAAGAATGGAAATACCTGATGGGAAGGTAATGATGATGAAGAGCGCAAACATGGGTGAGGTGGATTGCAAGCATAGAGCATAAAGAACAATAAACAAGAGAACAGGATATGGGAGAGAAAGTAACAGAGGAGCATACCTATTGGATTGACCAGCACAAGAAGGAGCAACGTGAGAAACAGGTCTTGGGACCAGCAAGGGGGCACAAGTGAGGAAGAATGGAAATACCTGATGGGCAGGTAATTATGATGAAGAGTGAAATAATGAGTGAGGAAAAAGAAGAGGGTGATTTACATACAACAATGAGAGGTATTACGTACATAGTCTCCAGTAAAACTAATGGAATGAGAGACACAAGATGGAGAAAGTCTTGAGCTTTGGATTTTTGGTCTTCATTTTTTCCTTGTTTGGTCCTTAGCTTGATGTGCTGGTTTTGGATCTTAATCATAACAAAATCCTTTCTTGATCCTAACCCCAATTGTAGTATGTGGATGGGAGGGAACAAGATGGGAGGAGATGATTTGAAAAAAATCCAGAGAGGTGGCAAGAATTGGGCTTGTTGGCGCAAGAGGGCTCAACAGAGGCATTCTGAAATCTCTTTGGAAGTGGAATAGGAGGGGATTGATGAAAATGTTGTCTGTTCTGGAAAAAAACTTAGACCTTTGGATCTGTATCCTGATATGGTCACCCATCAAAAGCCATGCCCCAAAGAGTTGGAACAAGCCAAAGAGAGGATCAAACCGTTCTTTTTCTCCAGCTCTAGGAAAATTATTGTTGTTGAGGAATCATATTGCAAGTATCTTGTTGCCATCATTGGGTTTTTCCCTTTTAATGAACTCTCTGAGGAAGAGAAGAAGGACATCAAGTTGGTCACAACTTTCCTCCACCAATCCAAAACATTTGTCAACAAATTTGGTTCCCCAAAATCTTGGGGTGGAAAATGTGTGCAATTGGATGGCAAAAACTGATGGACCCTTCAGAGCTATTGGGAAAATATTTCAAGAAAGCTGCAGTAAAATCTTCCACTCAACAGTTTTATTTTTGAAATTCAGGTCTGAGAAGGACTCTCAAATCCTAGGCCAAATTTTCCAAAAATTAGCCGGACTGGCGCATGATTCCAACTGTAAAAAAATGATGGGCAGAGGAATCCCCTCCTTCTCTTCCTTGGAATTTGGATCCAGCCTGAATCCTTTTGAGTGTTCCCCCCACATCAACTTCACTTCCAATTCCTTATACAAATCTCCTCATATGAACAAGGTGACATATCTTCCTCTTCCTTTTTACTGGTGGTTCCAACCAAAAAATCAAATGGAAAACTTATCAACAATGAGGAAAAATATCAAGTATCTGATGGAAAATTTGTTTTTCCTGAATTGGGTTTTGGTATTTATTTCAAAAAAAAAGCTATTGTAAAAATTATTTGGGCAGCAAATAAGTAAAAGCACTTTATGTTCTTGGCTCTGGAGACGAAAAACCCATAAAAGGATGGCCATGTTAATTAAAATCAATAAAACAACTCAAAAGACTTGAAAGGACTTGGCCAGTGGCAAAATATACTCCAGGAAAGAAATATAAATAAAAATAAAAAATATTTGTTCATTGGTGGTGTTAGAAATAGTCTCAAACATTGTTGTAATCAATTTTTTTAAAATATTTATATCAAAGTACATATATTTACAAGACAAGCAATTGATTAATTTACTTTATTTCATCCACAGTTCTACTGCTACCAATAAATTCCATGGCTGCCAATAACCTATGGTTTTTTTCTGGATAGCCTTCCCCTCTCATTTTCAAGTTGCTCTTCCTGTCCATCCTTCTCCTTTTCCTCTTTTTGAAACTCAAGCTCAGCCTGTTTCAGCTGCCACTAAGCATCAAAATTTTGTTTATTAGTCAAACTCTCATATTTCCAATTTTGAAAATCTATATCCAGTTGAAACTACCACATCTCCTTTTCACATTGAATTTCTTTTCAATTCAATTTTTGATTTAACTGTTTTTTGGAGGAGGGGAATATGAATGAGCTTGATTATTTAAAGCAAGGAGAATCAATAAGTTCACTCACTTGAATCTTGCTTTTCCATGATAAAATCAAAGCCATAAAGATTTGAATTTTTTTTCCTCTTTTGATGGCTATTGGGGTTGAGGTTGATGGAATTGGAGGCGTTTTGCTTTCCCTTTTCAGAGGAGTTTTGTGTGGGAACTCCCTCACTCCCGTTTGAAGGAAATGTGAGAGGCCCCATTGGCCTGAGCGTTTTGCCATTAATGAATGTATGGGGCTGTTTTTTTTACAATTTAAGTCATCCAGGATCAACTGGACAGAAGAGAAAAAACTTGGTTCCTTACTTGAGTAGATGTTGATGGCAATGGCAATAAAGGAATAAGATGATACTCATCAGCCTAGTTGTCCATTTCATCCACCCCAGGAAGAGAAAATTGAAAGAATGAAGTGAGGGCTCCAAGGAAGGGTTTGAATCATTGATCAATTCCAATGTGGACATGATTGGAGCTGGTTGTGTTGCAATATTTTGCTCAACATCTGATTCCCACCACTCATAGGTTTTGGAGGGATAATCATTGCTAAGATTAGAATACACAGCCAAGTCCTCAGCATCAAATGAATTGGATTTTTGGGAATCAAAAGCAGGTAAAAGGGTCATATCGGCCTTCTTTCCAAATATTTCATCAATATGAACATAAAAAGGGAAAATGGAGTCCAACTTAGCAACCACCAAGTTAATTCCCTTGGATTTATCAGAGTTTGTGATACCAAAGCCAGTGGAGATTGAAATTGAGTGGGCTTTTTTGTACTTGGCTAAATAGTTTGTGAATTCCTCCTGCATCTGTTTGGATGAAGGATCCAGCCTAGCTTTGGTTTTGTTCTTCAGTTAATTGGAAATAAGGAGATAACCATTAAGCTTAGAGGATGGAGGTCAGCCACCTTGTGTTTAATTGTTGGATCCAAATCAAGAATCATAGTTGGAGGGAATTTTGAGCCAGTTAACCAGGATGATATGAGCAGCTCTCTTGAGCTGAATTGAGCCTTTGGAAGCTGATGGGGGAGGATTGTTGGATGTTGAGTTCCAGGGGGATTTTAGCTTTTGTTGATTTGAATGTGAAGTGGACTTGCAGGGGAAGGTTTATGGAGGGGCCATTTAACAAGATTAATAGGAATGAAAGGATGAATCAATAAAGTGATGAAGCAATGAAGTGATGAAGGGATGTGATGAAAGCAGGGATGACAAAATGAAGCAATGAGAGCCAGCGTCATACTGACACCTAACTCAGTATAACCTCAGTTCTAATCTACTTACCTCAGGAACTTTAACCTCAGGGCTATGGAGACTTTACTAGTATATCTCGTTCAACTACATATCCTCAGAATCTTCATGCCTTACATATCTACATATAGTCTAACCTCATGCATTATACATATAGACTACTCAGGCTTGCACATACTTAATCTCTCAGGTTCTGCATATCCCCTAACCTTCTTCACTCTGTTTTTCCCATACTTCATTATGGTTTATCCTTTGGAAATCCTTATGTACATCCTCTTGCAGATTGTATTACATACTCTCTCTATTTAGTACATAGTGTCATTACCTCCATGTACATTGTCAATCCTCTCACTGTACATTCCCAGTTTAGACAGCAATACCTGTAGCCTAGCCCTGATTTAGTAATCAGCCTATCCCAATGTAGTAGCATACCTGATCATCCCTCTCTGTTACCTTGACTGTTCCCTTGTCATCACATATGTAGTCTGAGACCCAATCAATTTTAACTCTGTTTTAGTTCCAGCCTCCAGTTTATTTAAGTAGCCCTTCTTTTACTCTTTCCTGATTGTAACCCAAGAAATAGTTTTACTAATTCTTACTAGGAATCCATCCCAGAAAGTTTCATCAGCACCTTAAATCCAATTAAGTACTACTCTGCTCCCTGTAGCCTCTCCCAGTATCCTTGCCCCCAAGCCTACTAAGAGTAGAGTCCCCTCTGTGCCCAGCCCTGTTTGCATGTCAGAATCCCTTGTGAAATGTAACTTATTTCTTCCCCAATAAACCCTCCTTCAGCACCCACAATCCTTAACCTATTTAGACAGCATCAAATCTTTCCATTGAGTTGTGGAAATTTTTATTTGCTTTATTACCTCTCCCAACCCTGAACTTGGCTATTGAGCTGTGGCCATTTTCATTTTACCCCTTAACTTTCTATAAACCTCCACAAAGGCCCTACGTTTACACCATCTAAGCTCCTCTTTGAGGCTTTGAGGCTTTGATGCTTCAACACTTTGACACTTCAACAATTTGACACTTCAATGCTTTGAAGAGGTTCTTCAATGCCTAATTTATAATTAATTTAATTGGGAGAAAAATTTTTCAATCCTTTTTTTCTTGTTCCAAGGTGAAGAAATATCTTTGGGTAACGATTTATTCTTAAATAATAAGAATTCCCCCACAACATGCTCTCTTTCCTCACATCTCTAGCCCAGCTTTCACCCATAGCTCCAGAGAGAGAGGTGTCACTGAACCTACTGACTCTTCTACTGCCAGAGCTTGTGGAACAGGTAGAAATTTTTTGAACCTGCCAGCACCAGTGGCTTCAAATTCTACCCCTATGGATACTGTCTTATTGGAGCCTATGCCACAAGTATCCCTTTCTACTATTCCTTCTTCTGACAATGCTAGCCTCCAAAGGATTAAAGGCCAGTTTCCAATACCAGCCTACCATGGCTTGGACTCTCCTGCTTATGATGCAAGAATAGTCTCAATCCCAGGAGAAGAAGAAGAAGATGATGAGGATGAGGACTCAGGATTTGATTCAAGAATCTTGAGTGGCTTGGATTCACCCCCCTCAGAGGGTAATCCTAGCCAAAATTCTAATGCAACAGCAATCCCTTCACCTTCCCAGGAAATCACACATAAGGTTTCCTTTAAACTCTCCTTACCTTCCTTTCCCAACTTAGAATGGGATTTCTTGGTCGTTGATACTCCACAAAAAGAAGATATTTTTCTAGGTATTAACTTCCTTTGTTCCTGGAACCCAGAGTTAAATTTGAAATTGGGATTGATCACCCAAAGGCAGCAACCAACTTTGAATCATTCCCCTTCTGTGGACTTCTTTTGGCCAGTACTCTCCTTCCGCCAGTGAAACTGCAGATCCCTGCTCCTGCTCCCTCTTCAGAATCTATGCACTCACAGAACTTTCCTTTGAGTTCTAAAACCATTTCTGTGAACAGGATATTCTTTGGAAATTCTCTGAAATTCTTGGAGGATATAGAGTATGATCTATCCATTCAAATATTGCGTATGATTATTTCAACTTCTGACTCTGGCCCAAAGCAGACTACCGCAGAAGGTATAGATGAAGATGAAGGAACTTATGAAATTAAAACTGTGGTGGAGAGAGTCCCAGAAGCTTATCATTCCTTTTTAGTTTGTAGATGTGTTTTCCAACATTAAAGCTGATAAACTCCCTCCTCACCATGCTTACTATCAACATATCAAGCTGGAAGGCCCTTTACCTCCAGTTGGGCATATCTACTGCCTCAGTCACCATGAGGAGGAGGCCCTACAAGCCTATACAGCAGAAAATATATAGAAAGGTTTCATTTGCCCCAGCACTTGAAGCACTGGAGCACCTTTCCTCTTTGTGAAAAAGAAGGATGGTGGTTTGCAATTGTGTGTTGAACATTGCAAGCTGAATTCTGTTACTCAAAAGAATTGGTAACCTATTCCTCCCATGAATCACTTATTAACAGTCTTTTCAAGTTCTACCATTCTCTCAAAAGTTGACCTCAGGGGTGCTTACAATCTTCTTCAAATTAAAAAAGGGGATGAGCATCTTGAAGCATTCAGAACTCAGTTTGGAAGTTTGGTATATTTGATAATGCCATTTGGGCTAACAAATGCTCCTGCCTCTTTCCAATTCCTTGTTGATGAAATTTTTGCAGACCTTCTCACCATCTGTGTGGTATTATACCTTGATGAAATGCTTATTTTTTCCAGAAACTCAACAGAACATACAGCTCATGTGTGCAAAGTCTTAAGCAGACTTTGAAAGGACAAATTATATGCAAAAGCTTTGTTAGCTTCATGGATGCCAAGACCCTTGCTATCCTTTAGCTACCAGAGGTGATAGAATAAATAATAAATATATTATTTAATAAATGCAGCAAAAATCCATAAAATATTTGGATGAAGCTTAATGAAAGTTTAATTGGTTTGGTTATGGTTTATTGTTATAAATCAATATAGATAAATTGATTATTAAATATTTTTATAGAGGGGCCACAATTATATTGGGGATCTTGAACACCTCTCTTCAGGGAGTTGAGTATAAAAAAACATAGGCCTGGTTACTTTGGGCCCTTTAATTTAAAGGATATTTTTACCAAATATAATATGTATATAAAATACATGGTGGAGTGGCAGGGCTTTGTAACCAAGCTGCCAAAACAGAGAAAGGATAATAAAACTAACTGGTATATTATTAAATCCTTTGGATATCTTTTTGGGACGTGCACAGATGGTTTAAACCTGTATACTGGGGTTAAAAGTTTGATCAGCAGTTTAAATTGATCAAAAGAGGATTGAGGACGGATATTATTAATCAGGCTCAAGGCATAAATCACTTACGTATCTATTATAAGTATTTGATTACCTTTGCACGGTGTCTGGGTATAAATATAACTGGGTCTCTGGGTATCAATATCCTCTAAAGAGCTCTTTATTTATAGCTTTTGGAGTCCCAATATTGTCCTTCTGAGGGATACAGGGGCTCAAAGGGACGTACACTGAGGCTAGAATGGTAACCAGTGGTAGCCTGTAACTTTTTCCTTGTGCTGTAACATGGGTAACATCAAATTCCACAGGGTATGGGAATTATTGTACTTTATAATTGATGTTTGGACTTGTGAATAACACTAATCTGTCCTTTTTATTTATTATTTAATTTATTATCCTTAGTAAATGTTCCAAGTAAGTTAATAATTATTTCAATAGACATTCCTTCAGATATTCTGATCTCAGGTGAGTTCTCATTATGTATTAAATATTTGGAGTAAAGTCATGATATTGATTTTACTCCTTCTTTTTGAAATTCAGTTGATTTACTAAAATAATTACTTAAAAATGTAAGTCATGGGTATTCTTGTAATATTTTTACATCATAAGTTTTCTTAGTATTTCACAATAAATTTGATGTCTAGAAGGTCTCATAATAGTATATTAAAGTATTTTCATATATTTTAAGAAGTAGTCATTGTCTTATTTTCGACATTTCTGGTACTTTGAATTATATTTAATAAAAAATACGTATAAATGTTATTTAAGTATTTTTATATAATTTTATGTACTTTTAGACTATCTTCTATCCACAGGAAAATTTATTACATATGTAGAATGTTCCTGTTGTGGTGTCAATTCAAAGACATGGATTGGGAACTGCGTCGCGGCTGCGCGCTCAGTATTGGGGGCGAGCCGGCTCAGCACTAGGGTATGCAGAGTGCTCAGCAGCGGAAGCTGCTGGATCAGCAGCAGCTGCTGTTTGGCTCCGCACCTGGTTGACAGGTCGGTCTCAGCATTGAATGCGGCGTGGGCGGCGATCCGCCCCGGAGATTGGATTCAGAAGGTGGTGCACTTGACTAGGTTTGCGGGCACGCCGGTTCGGATACGTAGGGGCGGAGCAATCCGCAGGCTATGAAGGAATGGATGGAGCGCGCGCGCAAGCGCGCGGATCATGCCGGATATTACCAAACACCCTTGACGGGCGCGGAAAAACGGATATGGACAGGCGCGGGGGGCTCTGAGTAGGGCGTGGTGCAAGGACCGCGTCATGAGAAGGACAAACTGGATGGACGGAACGGCATACAGACGACGGGGGGAGTTTGGTACGGAGGAGGTGGGGAGAGGAGGCTAGGGTTTCTGTTTTGGGATTGTTTTCTGTTTCTTTGTCGTACTGTCATTTGCGCGTGTACTTAGGTTAGGGTTGAGGGGGAGGACTTATCCTCACTACCAACTCCGGGTTGGAGGGCAGGGATGCATGGATGCAGAAGAGGAAGAACCACATCACATCATCAGATTGAATCACTCATCTCACCAGGAGATTAAAGGAGCTCATACTGGATACACATCTAGGTGGAAAGTTCTTAGGATTGAAGGATTGGCGATTTCTCTCTCTCTCTAATTTTCTTTATCTCTTATCTCCTTATTTCTATTTCTCATTTAAGTGAAACTTCGGAGATCCTCATCTCCTTTCAAACGCAGGGAACCGTTAACTTCCGAACCTTGGGACAATTATAGGGGGATAACCTTTATTCTTTCCACATCTGGGGGTCTGGCTGGGAAGTAACCTTCTGTTTCTTGTCTTTCAAAGGTAACCGGGGGCGATGTCCTATTCATACCTCCCTACAGTTGCTCCTTCTTCTTCTTCTCCTTCTCCCTCCTTCTCTGGGTCCGCTACTCCGACCCCACTCTTGTCTTCCATCCCTCCTCCTCCCCCTCCCTCCGCTAGACCCAGGACAAGCTACACCATTCCCCCATTGGTCTCCAGTGACCATGAACCCCCTTGCCCGGTTTGCATCAGCCCGGCGACTACCCTCACATCCAATTCAACACCACAGATGTTGAGCAATTTATCTTGAGATACAAAGGTATTGCAGATGCGGAGGTTGCGACGGACGCTGATAAGGCCTGGCTTGTGGTCCTTTTCATTATGGACAAAGAGAAGCTCCGGGATGTGGAGGAAATGGAAGGCTACGAGAATCAAGATTGGCCAAAACTGAAGGCAGAGATCCTAAGGCGGTGGGGTAGGCGCAAACCTTGATTCCGAGAAAGCAATTTTGACCGCGTGGCCTCAGAGGCGAGCACGCGCGGAGGGGTCAGAACGCGGGTGGAGCTGGCGGAGTAAACCTTGACATTCAATTGGATCTATTGGTACTTGTCAAAGAACGAGGTGGTGGCGGGACAGACGGGGGCCATGAAACGCGCGTTTCTGGGTGGTTTAGGTGCTCAACTCCGGGCAAGGGTGCAGCAGCATCTTTACGATCACTGGACGGGAGCATCACGCTCCTTCCGGAGTTGGCTGTCATTTGCCAGGCTGTGCAGAGTGAGCTCAACTTAGAAGAGCTTATCAAGGAAACCGCTAAGTCCTTCCCAGCGGGACCAAAGAAATCCGCCCCCCAGGTTCCGGCTCCGGCGCAATTTCCGGCCCCGGTTCCGCCTACTTCCACTTGTTTTCCGGTTCCTCAACCCGCGCCTGCCCCTCCGGTAAGCAAATTGACAGAACTAATGAAGGACCTGAAGATCTGCATGAGCCGTATGGGCCAGAAGCAGCCGCAAGGGCCTCCACCTCACATGGTGGAAGGGTTTTGGCCGCCCAGTACCTTTGTGCCGAGGGGGTGCTTGTACTGCGGGGCAAACAGTCATTGGCAATTGGCATGCGAGGAGCTTACAAAGGATCTCAGCGCAGGATTGGTTTGAACGGCGGGGATGGGGTACATGTTTCCAACAGGAGAACAGATTCTGATGGAGCCAAGCCAGCCAACCGCACTGCAGCAGGTGCGCACACGGGGTCAGGAGGCGGGAACAAAGGCGCGAGCGTCACTGGGCATTGTTACCGGTCCTGGATTGTGGCAACCACATCCTGTGGAAGCTGAGGTAAGGGTAGTGGCAACGGAAGAAAAGGTGGCGGTCCCCAATAAAATGGAGGTGGACGCGAAGGAGTGACCCCCGTCGGCCGTTCCAAAACCGGCCGCGCGCGTGCCCAGAACCAAGGCACCGGAAGCGAACCCTGTAGGGAAGAAGAAAGCAGCGGACATTGTGCAAAGGTTGATGGGTAACAAGACTCTGGTTCCGCTGACCTTGCGGGAACTGGCGGCCGTGTCTCTGGTGGTGGTAGATAAGATGGTTCAGGCGTTGCGGGATTGCGGTCAGGGCCGGGTACCTCAGACAGTGCAGCGGGTTCACGTGGCGCGGGGAGTGAAAGTCAAAATTGGTTTTGACTCCGCTTGCTTGCCTTCCGATGGTCATAGCGGGAAGGAAGGTGTGGGCTATGGTGGACAGCGGTTCAATGGTGAACCTGCTGCCATCACGGATGGTGGATGATTTGGGGTTGGTTTGGCTGAAATGCGCAATGGGTCTCTGCGCGCTTAACGGAGGGGAGTGTTGTGTGGATGGGGTAGTCAAGGAGGAGGAGGTCAAGGTTGAAAGGGTCCGCAGGCCCCTTTCTTTTCTTTTGGTTGATTGTGAGGATGTGATTTTGGGAAGGCCGTTCATGTTTGGGTTTTGAGCCCGAATGGTTTTTGATCCGGGAACGGGAACGGAGGCGTTGACGGTAGAGGATTTGTCCGGCGGGAGGTTCGAGACAACTATCTGCAATCACGGGCAGGGCAAGCGGAGGAGAGTGTCGGAGTACGGGGAGGAACCGGACGCGGCGGCTGCGACCAGCTGGGGACAATGGCCAAGTTGGGGGGGGAGGTAGTGGGGGTAGGGGATAAGTTTTGATTTGGTGAGGGGGTGCTTTAGCCGGTTCACAGCCGGAACGACTAAAAACCCCAGAATGTTTGTTTCTCTATGTTTCTTTCTTATCTGGATTGTGGGATCTTTGCTGGCTTGGGGTTTTTGCAGGAAACGCGGGCACGGCAAAAAGCCGGGTCTGTAAACGCAAGGACAAGCCCCGCGGAACCAGGACGCGTGGGCAATCCCGCGGATGGGGGAAGCGGGACAAAGAGCAATTTGCGGGCGGTCTACAGGCGTCGCGCGAAAAAAAGCATTCTTTTCTATTTTTCTTCTCTGTTGGTTTCTTTTTCTCTTGTTCTCTCTCTCAGGATATCTCAAGGATGGGTGGCTGGTATGGGAATAAGCTTGATTTGGTGAGGGGGTGCTCCAGCCGGTTCACAGCCGGGACAACTAGACACCCCAGAATTTCCATTCTCCTACTCTCTCTCTCTCTCTTCCCTTATGGTGGCGCGCCCTGGTGTTTTGGTTGTTGTGTTTGTTGCAGGATGGGTACGGGGAACTGTGTGGCAGTTCGTCTGGGGCGGTCCAGGTGCCTCTTTTGGAACGGCTAGTCACTTACGGTCGCTCACAAAGAAAGCGCGCGGGCGCAGACTCAATCTCAGACTCATTCTCACAAAGCGCGGTCGCGCACTTTTTCTCAGAAGGTTAGGACCTCGCGTGGATACATGTATTTTCTTAATGGGAAGTGAAGCGCGGTACAACAACAAGAAGAGAAGAAGAAGAGGAAAGGAAGAAGGGGAAAAGGGGGGGCGATGCACCTAAGCCATCTTCATCATTTCCTCCATTTCTTCCCTTGAGGACGCCAGGAGTTTGCGCCCGGATTCCGAGGATTGTGCGCCGGGGATCGCGAGGAAATTCCAAAGCATTGTGGTCCACCGTTCCGCGAAAGCCTTGAAGCCGGCCGCCAGGAGTGCCATTACAATCGGAATCTCCGCGATCTTGGGAGGGCTGGGGGGAGGAGCGGCCGGTGAAGATGGGGCCTCCGGGGAACCAACAGGGGGGCTTGGTCCAGCTGGAGGTGATGATGGGACAACAATCAGTGACGGAGGCGGAGGGGAATTGGGGGTTGTAGGCCTCTCATCCAAGTCCCCTGGTGGCGCGGGCGGTGTCGGCGGTTGTGGAGGAGGAGGAGGAGGTGCTGGCGCGGCCGCGGGTCTTCCAAAGAGTCTTGGGTCAAGTACCGTTTGGTTCACGCTGACAGCAGCGGCCCAAGCGCGGGTTGCCGCGCGCCATTCCTCCAAAGTTTTGTATTTGCCCCGTTGCGGAGGTCCGGACCAGCGGAGAGGTAATGCCGAGTCGCGGCTCACGTGCGAAGTGGTGGGTGACGGAGCTTGGGGGCGGCGGGATGAAGGTGAGCCGGGTGCTGTCCACAAGCCTTCCAAGATTGACTCATTGTCCAAAACCACAAACGGGTCCAGATGAGCCCTCTTGCACGGCCTGGGGCAAGAGCTGGATTGGGGGGGAGCTCAAGGGATGCTGTTGCTAAGCAAGTAGGGACAATGGCCGCGACGGCAAGCTACACAGGGGCGTCAACCGGGGATGATCGAACACGCGTGCCCGTTCTGGGCGCAGAACTCGCAAGGGAGAATGATGGCGATGGAGAGGAGGGAAGACGGGGAAGGCGGTAGTGGGAGTGGTGGGGGTGGAGTGGAAGTAGCGGAGGTGGTGGTAGGGTGAAGCAATGGGAAACTTCTGGGGACAGAACTCAAGTTGGGGGGGGATGTGGTGTCAATTTATAGACAAGGATTGAAAACTGCGTCGCGGCTGCGCGCTCAGTATTGGGGGAAAGTGGGCTCAGCACTAGGGTATGCGGAGTGCTCAGAAGCGGCAGCTGCTGGATCAGCAGCAGCCGCTGTTTGTCTCCGCACCTGGTTGATGGGTCAGGCTCAGCATCAAATGCGGCGTGGGCGGCGATCCGCCCCGGAGATTGGATTTGGAAGGTAGTGCGCTCAACTAGGTTTGCGGGCGCGCCGGTTTGGATATGTAGGGGCGGAGCAATCCACGGGCTATGAAGGAACAGATGGAGCGCGCGCGCAAGCGCGCGGATCATGCCAGATATTACCAAACACCCTTGACGGGCGCGGACCAACAGATACAGACAGGCGCGGGGGGCTCTGAGTAGGGCGCGGTGCGAGGACCGCGTCATGAGAAGGACGAACCGGATGGACGGAACGGCGTACGGACGACGGGGGGAGTTTGGTACGGAGGAGGTGGGGAGAGGAGGCTAGGTTTTCTGTTTTGGGATTGTTTTCTGTTTCTTTGTCGTAATGTCATTTGCGCGTGTACTTAGGTTAGGGTTGAGGGGGAGGACTTATCCTCACTCCCAACTCCAGGTTGGAGGGCAGGGATGCATGGATGCAGAAGAGGAAGAACCACATCACATCATCAGATTGAATCACTCATCTCACCAGGAGATTAAAGCAGCTCATACCGGATACACATCAAGGTGGAAAGTTCTTAGGATTGAAGGATTGGCGAATTCTCTCTCTCTCTACTTTTCTTTATATCTTATCTCCTTATTTCTATTTCTCATTTGAGTGCAACTTTGGACATCCTCATCTCATTTCAAACGCAGGGAACCGTTAACTTCCGAACCTTTGGACAATTATAGGGGGATAACCTTTATTCTTTCCACACCATGTAGGTTGTAGCATGTTTACGCAGTACCTAGGTTTCTTGGGCCGCCTGTCACTTTTTCAACCCGTAGTCCCACGGCTGCATCCTTGTCAGAGGCCCAGGGCTGCGTACGCAAATTTGACAAAGTTACAGAGCTGTAGCTCAGGTGCGCGCCAGTGCATTGGCTGCCGCGGCTGCGTGCGGGAATTGTGACAGAACACATTTAACTCTGTAACTTCTAAAATATACACAACACCTCAATTCTGACTGAATATTAGGTGTGAAACCTATACGTGAAAATACATGTGAATTATCTAATTGGCCAAATACTTAAATAGTGGTGCTGTGGTATTTTGGTCTTTCTTTCATTAATTATTTAAAAATATAAGGATTTGGATTTCAAGGGCGGGGTCAGCAAGTAACTCTACCTACTTTTGGGTGGAGAATCCATTTTTGCAATAATATTTATAGTTTTCCTACTCCTTCTTAGGTAAAGTTTATTATTATCATTTTTATGTTATTTCTGTTACTTTTGGAGCCTGCTCTGCAATAGTTGCAAGCTGACAAGCTTCTAGGGATGAATTTCATGCCTCCTCAGTGGATTACTTAGGTAAAGTTATCTCCAGGGATGTTATTGAAATGGAAAACTCCAAGGTCCAAAAGATCTTGGACTGGCCACCACCAACAAACAAAAAGGCCTTGCACCAGTTTTTGGGTTTTTATAATTTTTATTGCAGGTATATCATGAACTATTTGAGAAAGGTCTATCTTATCACTGCTGTAACTGGTTCAGAACCCATCTTTCCTTTGTCCCCAGGGCCTCTGCAGCAGTTTGAGGAACTCAATTTGGCCTTTATCAAGGCCCCTATTATCAGAAGTTTTGATTGTTCATTAAGAATCTTTTTGGAGACTGATGCTAGTGACTATGTCCTAGGGGAAGTCTTCACCCAAGTCTGCCCTAATGGATCCAAGCACCTGATTGCTTTTGACTGCAGGAAATGGGGTAGTGCTGAACTTAATTATGAAATACACAATAAGCAACTACTGGAAATTTTATGGGCCATCAAGAGCTGGAGAGCTTACTTTCTCACTCTTTCATCTCCTTTTGAAGTTCTCACTGATCACTTGTCTCTCAAGTATTTTATGACCTCTAAAGTCTTGACTTGTTTTCAAGCCTTTTGGGCTGAAATTCTGTCAGTATTAGACTTTACTATAGTCTAAAGACCTGGGAAGCACTCCATAGAGCCTGACATCTTTTCATGTTGAGACAACATTTGTCCCAAAGGGGGGATTCCCTATGAAGAAAAGAATCCAGGAAATTTCAAACAACTCTTGAAACAGACTGACCTTGAACCTTCTAGAATTTTCTTTATTTCTACAAAACAGGTTGATGGACACAAGGGAAACTCAATTCAATCCCAGATCTCCAACAAATAAACCCAACAGATTATTCAGAAATTACACAAAAAGGAAAAAGTAAAGAGATACCTCATAGGCCCAGACACTGGGCTCCTTATTTTCCAAAATTGAATAGAAATCCCCAAGGAAGATGAAAAAATTCAACTTGAAATACTTTGAAAACAACACAACTTCCCTCTCTCTGGTCACCCTGGACAAGACAAAACAATTGATCCAGTAAAAAGAGATTTCCACCAGGAAAATATTACTTCCTTTATCAAAGATTATGTTTCTTCTTTCTACCTTTGCATCAGAAAAAAACCAAGTCACCATAAGAATTCTGGACCCCTTCAACCCCTACAAATTCCAGATTCTCCCTGGGCCTCAACCTCAATGGTTCTAATCTCACATATGCCACTATCCAATGGATTTGAATCAATCCTTGTGGTAGTTAATTGTTTTTCAAAAATGTCTCTCTTTATCAAAAGCAGAACTGATATCTCTTCTGTGTAATTAACTAATCTACCAATATCCAATGTTTTCAATAAACATGGAATCCAAACTGACATTGTCAGTGACAGGGGATCTTTATTTGTTTTTTCCTTTTGGGAAAACATATATGAAAAGTTACAGATAAAAAGAAATCTCTCCAAAGCTTATCATCCTGAGACAGATGGACAAACAGAAAGGGTAAATCAGATCCTAGAACAATTTCTTAGGATGTATGTCAGTTATCACCAAGACAACTGGGATATGTGGATCCCTCTTGCTGAATTTGCCTAAAACATTTCCACGCATACTTCTACTAAGCAATCTCCATTCTTCACCATTTATTGTCAACATCCCAACTTTGAAAGCCTCCATGTTGTAGATAACCAACTTTCCAGCCACTGCACAACTCAGATTCTCCAGAATCAGAGTAAACTAGGATTTTAACTGGAAAAATCTATCAAAACTTATAAGAGATATTCTGACCTAAAAAGGAGTAATTTTCCCGCCTCATTTTATGTTGGAAAAAAAGTTTGGCTCTCCTTCAAAAATATCAAAACTAATTGCCCAACTCATAAGCTCTCAGAGAAATGGTTGAAAAACTTTGTGATTACAGAACAGATTGGAGAAAATTAATTCAAGCTTCAACTGTCTCAACAATGGTCCCCTAATCACCCTGTGTTCCACTCCTACTTACTCAAGCCATATCAGGAAAAATCACTGTACTCCAGGCACCAACCACCAACTGAAGAAGTCAAAATAAATGGGGAGTAAGAATGGGAAGTGTCTCAGATATTGGACTCAAGACTTAAGAGGGGAAAATTATTTTACTTGGTTGAATGGAGAGGCTTCAAGAATGACATTGAACGCACTACTTGGGAACCTCAATCTAATCATACAAACTGCCCTACTTTACTTCAAGATTTCCATACACCTTATCCCTTGAAACCAAAAATATCCATAAATTAGAAAACAAATTTCCATAATAATAATAATAATAATAATAATAATAATAATAATAATAATAATAATAATAATAATAATAATAATAATAATAATAATAATAATAATAATAATAATAATAATAATAATAATAATAATAATAATAATAATAATAATAATAATAATAATAATAATAATAATAATAATAATAATAATAATAATAATAATAATAATAATAATAATAATAATAATAATAATAATAATAATAATAATAATAATAATAATAATAATAATAATAATAATAATAATAATAATAATAATAATAATAATAATAATAATAATAATAATAATAATAATAATAATAATAATAATAATAATAATAATAATAATAATAATAATAATAATAATAATAATAATAATAATAATAATAATAATAATAATAATAATAATAATAATAATAATAGTAATAATAATAATAATAATAATAATAATAATAATAATAATAATAATAATAATAATAATAATAATAATAAAACAATAAATCTAAGAGGAATAAATAAATTAAAATAAAGCAAATAAAATTATAAAGAAGAAAAATATATAATAGTTCTCATAAAAAATCTTCAGATAGCTCCCACATCAACTCTTCTAACTCTCTTACTCCAGAAATAAATCTATTTCCTAGCTTCAATTTTGTAACTTGATAAAAATTAGGTCCCCTTATAGTAGTCCCCACTTCAAAATGTTAAGATGTTAAGACATTTTAGATTTTCTCCCCTTGCTGGGTACACTGGCGCGGGCGCGGCACTCAGACAAACAGACAGGGGAGTGAGGAAACTCCAACTCACCCTCCAAATCCAGCTTATGCCTCATGGCCCCAGATCCCGGCTACGCCTCTCGTCTCAACATCTCAACCCGGATTCTCCCCGATAGCTTCTTAACCCCATCATCTCTCCTCAATCTCAACCACGCCTCAATCCAACAACCTCAACTCCAACACTCCTTTCCTTGTCTGTTTGTCTGTATGCTGCAAGCCCTGTCTGTGTGCCCGGTGAGATATTTCTACTTTCCTATTTCCTCATCTTTCCTTGATCTCATATTGACTCATCTTCTGGTCTAGTCCTTGTCATCTCTCGTCTTCATCTCTTGTCTTGCTGCTCCTCACCTAACTCTTGCACCTCAATCATGCCTATGCCACATGTTTGTTATCTCCTTTCTTTTTCTCATGTTTCCTCATCCTGTGTTGATTTCCATCTGCCTCAGTTCCCGGTTTATGCTATAATCAATTTCTAAGCCTAACACGGTTAAAAGCCAAATTTGGCTCTCCACTCTCAATCTTGAACGTCACCAAATAACTGGGAAATCATGGCCGGCTCAACATCAGAGGGATTTAGGCAGGCCATGCTAAAAACTGCTCTTGATACAATCCCCAGGCTCAGCAAAGACAACTACAGCGTGTGGAAATATAAAATGGACGCCATCCTTGACGTTTGTGGATGCTCCACACCCATCAACAACGACTACTCAGTTCTTGACCCCAATGTGAACAACAAAATCAAGCTTATTATTATCTCCAGACTGGAAGCTGCCACGCACAACAACATAGTCACCTCACTCAAAAAGAATTCCGCCAAACTTCTATGGAAAGCCATTATTGACAAGTATGCCTCCTTGCAGGCCTCAAACAGAGCCAGGATTTTCAACAAATTTATCTACCTGCTGTTCGTGTCGGATCACATCAACGATTTCATAACCAAAGCCAAAGTCTGCCTGAAGAAAATGTCAGAAGTCAGTATCATCCTTCCAAAAAATATCTTGGCCTACCATCTCCTCTTCAAATTTCCTGACTCTATGAGCGACATCAAACGGCAAATCATGCACACAGATAAGGAACTCTCAGTAGATTACATTCTCAACCACCTCACCCAACTGAATAATGAATCAAAAGCGCAGACGACTCAAGATCATCAGCACTCTCGGACGGAAGTGGCCTTGACAAATTCAAAACCCATAGCTTCTAATCACAACAACAAATCTAGAGAGAGGCGTTGGTGTACTGAAGGGTACCATAATCCAAAACAGGACAAACACCACTCAGCCAACAACTGCTGGCATCTACGTCCGGAAGTTGCGCCTGACTGGTGGAGGGAAGACCAAGCCAAATGGAAGTCTTGCAAAAGCCAATCCAAATCAAACTTGAACCCGGTAGCCCATTATCTTGCACTGCTTTTGATGTGGATTGACCATGGAAACCCCAAATCTTGCTTCATCCTGGACAGCGGCGCCTTGATTCACATGATCAACGACAGTCAATACTTCAAAAATATGTCTCTGTGCAACAACCAATTGATCAAAACCGGCAAGGAGGGAGCAGAACTAGAGATCAAAGGCAGGATCACTGTGTTACTCATTTGGGAGAACTTCACACTTGAACTTTCTAACGTGTTCTACGTTCCCAATCTTACCATCAACTTAATCAGTGCGGGAGCACTCAATTGTTTGGGATGCTTGCTGAAAGCAAGCAAAGAGCAATTCAAGGTTTCAAGGGATGGGCCCAAGGTGTTTGGTGGGAATATTGTTGATAACCTCTACACTCTCAAAACTCCTTGGTTTGATCAAAATCACATTTGAGATCATTCAGAAAACATTTCCTGGACCGCCAAAGAGGAGCTCATGGAAATCCACCAAAACTAAGGGCATTCTCCCATTGCAAGACTAGAGACAATCACAAAACATATACCATCCAAGGCAAAAACCAACTTTGAATGCATCCATTGCGTCAAGAACAAGATCTCCAAATCAACCTTCAAGGGGAAGTCCGTCAACGCTGAGAAACCCTTTGAGCAAATCCACCTCAATCTCATGGGGCCTCTCAAGCCGCAGTCCAAGGGAGGCCACCAGTTCATTCTCACGGTGGTCAACAGCGCCACGGGGTATATTGGCGCTTTTCCCTTAGTCTCCAAGGAAGAAACCCCCAAAATAGTGATAGATCTCATAGAGAAAGAAAATCGACAAAGGGGATACTATCCGGCTGAAATGTGCTCCAACGGCGGATCTGAGTTTGTGAATAAGAAGCTGCAGAACTTCTACAACAAGAACCACATACGCCAAATCATCTCAGAATATTATCACCCTGAACAAAATGGCAAAGTGGAAAGAGCAAACAGAACCATTGTCAAATCAACTCACACCATCCTCAAGGACGCCCGTCTTCCTGAAAACCTCTGGCACGAGGTGATCAAATCTATTGCCCTAATGCTCAATCAAATCCCAAGGGAAGACCACCCAGACTCGCCCTGGTCTCGACTACATGGCTGCTTGCTGCCGCCGTCCTACCTCAAACCAATTGGGAGTCCATGTGTCTACTTGTTGATGCAACGAGAAAAAGGGCACAAGTTCAAGGAAAAAGGGGAAGAAGGAACTCTAGTAGGATTCAATCCTCTTTTTCACTCGTATCACATTCTAACTAAATCGCACTCCATCATCTGCTCTAAGCACGTGAAGTTCCTCAAGATGCCAAGCTCTTCAAATTCAATACTGACTGTCTCAAAAGACAACTGGACGGACGAGCCTTGCACAAATGACTCAGCCAAGACCTCTCCTGCTCCATCGGAGCTGAATTGGGATGCCATGCGTTGGCAGGAAAACCCATCCTTCACGAACTACAGGAGCGTACCGGAAACCAACCTATCATCAAACTCTGATGCTAGTACCGCGTCCAACTCACAATCGTCAAACAGGGAGGACTCACCTATTCCAGTCATCTCAGCTCAACTGCTACCTGAAACCTTACCACCAACTCGATCAGTGAGAAGTCTAAGAGATTGCTCAACCATTAAACCTCCTCAACGCTACGGCTTTTTCCATTACTACAAGCCAAAAAGTTACGAGGACCCTGTGACAAGCAAAGAAAGCATCAAATGGGTCTCAGCTATGGATACAGAGCTAAGTTCAATCAAATCGTTTGACGTGTGGGAGGACTATGAGGGACCCAAACCAGCGAACCCGCTTTGGACAACCTGGATCTACAGACTAAAGGAAAACTGCCCTGGTGATCCTGTCAAATTCAAGGCAAGACTCTGCGTGCAAGGCTTTAGGCAAATAGAAGGGATAGACTACTTCGAAACTTTCGCGCCCACCGGCAAACCTTCATCTCTGCAACTATTACTGCTATACGCTTTGAAGTCCGCTCAAAAGGTCTGCCAATTCAATATGAAGAGTGCATTCTTACACTAGCCAATTGAGGAAGAAGTCATTATCGGAACGCCAAAAGGCTCAAATCAATCCGCAAAGTTTCTCAAATCGAAGAAATCGCTGTACGGGTTGAAGCAATCACCCAAAAACTGGTATGAAAACTTGAAAGACTGGTTCAAACAGATTGGTTTCTACAAATCAACCTGCGACCCATGCTTGTACCTGTCAAAAGACGGGAAAACAATTGTTCTTTCACGTCGACAATCTAATACTGGTTGGCAATGGCCAAGGCTTTGAAGAAAAATTTGTACGCAAGTTCAAGGGATCAACGTGTAAAGATCCAAACACCATTCTTGGAATGAAAATCAAGGTTGAGGCGGACAGAATAATGCTTAGCCAGCCAAACCACATTCAGAACGGCCTGAAAGAACTGGGCCTGGAGGAAGCATAAGGCTCATCCACACCTCTCACGCGTAACCTTCAGCTCAGACCCGCCACCAACAAAGAAAACTCACAATTCAAGGCGCTAAATATCAACTATTGAGCTGCTACTGGGTTGCTAAACCACATAGCGTGTTATACAAGGACGGACGTTAGCTTTGCGGTGTCGAGTCTTGCTTGCTTCAACATTAAACCAGGGATCACCCACTGGAATGAACTGAATAAAACCTGGAAATACCTCAAGTCAATGCAACACTACAGGTTGGAACTGAGGCACCTACCTCAATCAAATGCGCTGGAGGCTTTCTCAGATGCATCCTGGGCAGACAACCCTTCCACTTGTAAATCCCAAACAGGTTACGTATACACTGTGTTTGGGAGCCTGGTCTCCTGGAACAGCTGCAAACAAAAGAATATTAAGTGGTCTTCTACTGACGCCGAGTTGAATGCCTTGGTAGATGCATATCACAAAGCAACATGGATCAAGGCCTTAGTTAACGAAATCTTTGACTTATGCTTACAAATCATTCCCCTCAACATCAACAACAGCGGACTAGACCATAAGATACAAAAAATTGGGTCAAACTCTGAAACACGGCACTTAGATCTGAAAACCAAAGGTATGAGAGACGAACTTAACGCAAGAAGAATCAAAATCGAATTGATAAAGTCAGAGGTAATGTTGGCTGATGCACTAACTAAAGCATCCTCCGTTCATATCATTTCATTTTTTTCTCCTTTCCTCCTCTCTGGAAAATCCTGATCCTGAACTTCTCCTTGTTGTTTCCTTCTCCTTAACTCTCTTATCTTTGCTTCTGTGCTGTAATATCTCATCAGGCATGGTGGGGTGTTAAGATATTAAGACATGTTAGGTCTTCTCCCCTTGCTGGGTACACTGGCGCGGGCGCGGCACTCAGACAGACAGACAGGGGAGTGAGGACACTCCAACTCACACTCCAAATCCAGCTTATGCCTCATGGCCCCAGATCCCGGCTACGCCTCTTGTCTCAACCTCTCAACCCGGATTCTCCCCAAAAGCTTCTTAACCACATCATCTCTCCTCAATCTTGACCACGCCTCAATCCAACAACCTCAACTCCAACACTCCTTTCCTTGTCTGTTTGTCTGTATTCTCCAAGCCCTGTCTGTGTGCCCGGTGAGATATTTCTACTTTCCTATTTCCTCATCTTTCCTTGATCTCATATTGACTCATCTTCTGGTCTAGTCCTTGTCATCTCTTGTTGTCATCTCTTGTCTCCCTTCTCCTCACCTAACTCTTGCACCTCAATCACGCCTATGCCAGATGTTTTTTATCTCCTTTCTTTTTCTCATGTTTACTCATCCTGTGTTGATTTCCATCTGCATCAGTTCCCGGTTTACAGTATAATCAATTTCTAAGCCTAACACAAAACTATGACCAGCCAAAGCTAAAATATCAGCTAGTCTTTTCTTTATGTCTAAAATTTTTTTCTTCCTGGCCTCCAAGAATCCATACTTTTCTTTCCTTATTTAACTACCCCCTCATTTCTTCAAACCTTCCTGTATACTTGAATTTAAGTTCCCAGAATTGCCACTTAAACCCCTAAAGATTGATTAAATTGGTCTTCATTCAAAACTGAATCTTCTCTAAATGTACTCACCTCCATCATCTCCAACAACCTTTCTCCACTTTTTATTTCCTCCAACCAAACCTCTGCATCATTCCCCTTTTGAATCCACTTCTTCCTATTTATTCTGTCCTCTACCCCCTTTGTCTTCACCTCCAAATCCTTCATCTTAATTTTGGATTTTGGTTTTTCTGCTCATAGCCGTGTTCTCCTATTTCAATTTTGTTTATTTCTTCATCTTGATATAAACCAATAGCTTTGTGTGATCAACACTGTCATTAGCACTATTCTAGGAGTGCAGCACCTGTGTTCTCACTTATCACCACTTTTCACCCAACTGGTAAAGCTGACAAGCCCTCTATTGACTTATTTATTCTTTCTTATTGGTTTAATCCATGTTTCCTTTCCGTGTCACTTAATTAGTTTCCTCCATGGTTGATTCAGTATCACTTTCAGCTGTTATTATTGCCTTAGGCCCCTCTAGTTGCGTAGGCCCCTGTAAGGGGCTCTCTAGTTGTCTATTTAAACTGGTCTTTTCCAGGAACTTGCAATTCAAATCATCCAGTATGATTATCTCAAAGTATGAGCCACCTATAGTTGCTGGGTCACTCCTCGCAATCTGGGTTGTACCTTTATTGAGGTATTCCATTGAGAAGTAAATTTCCTCCTATTACCATTTACTCAGGCCCTTTGTAGGCCAGCTATCACTCTATGCTACTGCTAGACTTCAGTCATGAAACTGGACTTGCCTTTTCTCATCCTTACTTGGCTTTGCTACAATTTGGTCTAACTCCACTATCCTCATCAGTTGGACATCCAAGTCTCTTACCTTAAAACTTACTCCAAAAATCCTCTAACTCCAAAAAATCATCCAATCCTCCCCCTTCTGTGAAAATGGCTTCTTTCTCTTTCCCTTTACCTATATTTTTTGTTGCTTCTCTTTCATCCTCCATTTCACTTACTTCTATCTCTAAACTTCCCTTGGCGTCTTCTTTGTCTTATTTGCTTCAACACTCATCTTTGAAAATTTGACGCGGAAATTCAACACTTCAATGGACCCCTTTGACGCTTTGACTGAACCCTTCAACAGTTCAACAAATTTCTTTGAGGGTTTGACCCTTTGACGGGCTGTTTCAACGCTTTGATAACCAACTATGATGCTTCAATTGGTTTCCATGACAATTTGACCAATTGAACTTTGGGCCTGACCTTTGAAGGCCTCAAACCTTTGAAAAACTCCTGTGACAGGTTTGACAGGTTTGATCACGCCCCTATTTTTAATTCTCTTTGAAAGAACCTTGACCAAGTTGTCATCTGAGTCTACATGAGGGTTTCCCTATCTTATAAACCCCTCCCCCCACTCCTCCTCTTGAAAATTCAAGGTACCATCTATTTATCAACGCCTGGTTTGACAAAATGTCTCTCACTCATCTTGCACCTTCTTCAATCTTTCCTGCATAAATAAAACTATCAATCCCATATCAGCATTAGGACACCTCCAATATAGCAATCTGGCAACAATAACCTGCAGATTCATCCAATCAGGATGAATATCCCACAGTCATGGCATCATCACATGGAGCCTCCTTCAACTTAAAGGGTTGAATCTTCTCCAGAACCCATAAGGTTGGCCCCATGGAATTTCTGCCTTGCTTATCCATATCAAGAACTCTCCCATATTGCCTGAAAATTTCACATTGGGAGGAGTTATTCTTGATACTGGTAGTAAAAATTCTTCCCAGCTTGATATACCTATCACAGCTTGGGTAATAATGTTGAACTGGATGGTAATTGTTGGTATTCTCCATTGGGTAGGTTGGTTTAGGTGATCTGGTGAAAGGCAATAAGGATGGTAATGGGGTGGATGGTGATGATGGTTGTAGGTAGGGGGAAGGAAAGTTCAAGTTAGACATGGTTGGAGGAATTACCTGGATGGCCCCTTTGGCATATCCTTTTATGGTCATCAGGAGATGCCCTCCTCTTCACCAGGGGGTAATGTCATACTGACACCAAAATAAGTCTAACCTCAGCTATAATCTACTAAAATAAGGAAATTCAAACTCAGGGCTCTGGAGACTTTACTAGTATATCTCCTTCAACTAAATATCCTTGGGATCTTCATGCATTACATATCTTCATATAGTCTAACCTCATGTATTATAAATATAGACTCCTTAGGCTTGCACATACTTAATCTATCAGGTTCTGCATATCCTCTAACCTTCTTCAATATGTCTATCCCATACTTCATTATGGTTTATCCTTTGGGAATCCTCATGTACATCCTCTTTCAGATTGTATTACATACTCTTTCTATTTATTGCATAGTTTCATGACCTCCATGTAAACTGTACATCCTCTAACTGTACATTCCCAACATAGACAGCCAGACCTGTAGCCTAGCCCCAATGTAGTAGGCAGCCTATCCCAATGTAGTAGCATACCTGATCATCCCTCTCTGTTACCTTGACTGTTCCCTTGTCATCACAAATGTAGTCTGAGCTCCAATCAATTTTATCTCTGTCGTAGTTCCAGCCTCTTGTCTATTTAAGTAGCCCTTCTTTTCCTTTTCTCTGATTATCCCCCAAGAAATCATTTTAATACTTCTTACTAGGAATCCATCCCAGCAAGTGTCATCAGCACCTTGACTTCAATTAAGTCCTAATCTGCTCCCTGTAGCATCTCAAAGTATCCTTTACAACTAGCCTACTAAGAGTAGAGTGCCCTCTGTGACAAGCCCTGCTTGCATGTCAGCACACCTTGTGACAGCTAGGATGTGAGGAAAGGGCAGATGAAGTGATGAAGCAATGAAGCAATGAGAGGATGGATTTGGTGAAACCAATAAATTCATGAAGCAATGAGAGTGTTAAAGTGGTGAGAGTGATGAAGAGGATGGATGTGGAAAAAACCAATAAATTCATGAAGCAATGAGAGTGTTAAAGTGGTGAGAGTGATGAAGTGATGAGAGCAATGAATAAAATTTTTCTAATAAGGTTGGAGGTAGAATGTTTTGGATGAGGTTGGAGGTTGAAACCAGGGCTAATGATGTGGAATGAAGCGTGGTTGAGCTGGTGAAAGCCTTTAAGTACTTTTTTTGCAAACCCCATTTATTTTTGGGTGACTCTGATACGTCTGATGTGAAATAAGTAAGTTTTTTGATTTTTAATGGCGCGTTTGAAATGACAGATTTAGGTTGAAAACCACCATTGAAAATGGCTTCTTTTCTTGAATTCAATACGCACTAATAATAATAATAATAATAATAATAATAATAATAATAATAATAATAACAATAATAATAATAATAATAATAATAAAAATAGTAATAATAATAATAATAATAATAATAGTTATAATAATAATAATAATAAGGGTGTTGATAAATTCAGAACTCAAATGAGCTGTGTACACAACTCATTTGAGCCGTGTGGCATGGCTACACGACTAAATTAAAGCTGTGTAGAGCCCCACATAAATTGAATGTGGTTGGGCTTTAGGCCAAACGGGACTGGACTGCCATGTGGGGGCCGCAAAACTTAAAAATAAAAAAAATACTGAAGACAACCAACCAAAAAAAATTCAAGTACAAAATTCAAGTTCAACTTGAATAGCCCTAAAGTAAAAGGGCCAAAAAATAAAAGAAATCTTTTGACCTGCCCTAGAGTAAAAGTCTTTTGACCAGGCATAATGTAAAAACACCAAAAAAAAATTAAAATTGTGTTAAGCTGATCCCATCAGAAGCTTAACACAAGTTAAGATTGTGATGGGTCAGCCCATCAAAAGTTGAACTGGGTCACCACTGAAATCTCATTCAAAACACTCATCATCATGATGTTAACTCAAAACAATCAACATAATGATGCTTTAAATGTGATAACCATTTATATGAATAGAATCACAATATCAGCATGTTAGACATAACCCAAATGATGAAATTAATATATAAGTTAGAATACAACTCAAGTTGATCTTTGAGGTGATCAACCAAAAAGCTTATTTTTTGGAAATCATGGAACTTGGTTTGGAAACTATGGGCGGGATTGGAATCACATCTCTCTTAAGTACAAGCTGGAGCCAATGGATATTTTTTAAAAAATCAAATGGACATAGGATCTAATTGTTCTTTTAAGTCCATTTTCATAGGTATAAAAGTAAAACATGAATCCAATGAAATGAAACATGTTGGTCTTCCATAATTATCAGCTATTATTTGATCCGTGTCAAGCCTTGAAATCCATTTTGAAGAGGGGATATTTTCATTGATTTCATTAACATCAAGTATTTTTTAAATCTTTTCAAAATCTTTACTGCAGCCAAGGATCTTAGCATAGCAACCCTTATTTTTAGTCAATTTTTCAAAATTTCTTTCAAACATTTAAAGCATCCATTCTCATCATACCCAAGTGATTCAGAAATCCCTCTAAAACCAAATTTGCATCACCAACTGGGTCCCAAACCCCACTCAAGACCTTATGTAAGTTCTCAGGTATTTGATTGAAGTAATTCACTTCCTAAAATCAGAAATTAGTTAGCCAAAATTCTAATCTCATTAAACAAATCATCACTCACCAAAGATGAGCTTCTGTTTGAATCCTCAATTGTACCTGCTTCATCATTTGAAAAGGAATCTGATTCCAACAGCACAAAAAACCAATGAAATTTCAGTCAATTCAACTGAACTATGAAATTCAGATGAAGAGCCTGACTTGGACTATAACCATTTCCCAATCAGTTCATTAAACCCAAAAAATGAACCCTTTGCAAAAGAAAACACTTAAAATCATTACTCTTTTCTTATTTGGTGCCCTTCTAATTCTCTTTTCAAGCTTAAGTTCCTATTCAACTCATTCAAATCAAGAAGGATCTTGCTGGGTATTTGTCAATTTCAGACAGCCCCTGCTTGATTTCAAGACTTTAGGTTCTAGTCTTGGCTTTGATCAATAATTTGCCATCTTGTTCATCAAGCGCTCCAACAGCCCATTATAATCTTTTTCAGGATGATAAAAGATCATTGCATTGAGCTTCTCAAGTAACTGGGAATTGTTGAGCACTTCATCCACATCAGCCTTTCAAAAATCAAAAGGATCAAATATTATTCAAGTAGGACTCATCATTCAAAAAGCATTGATCACAAAGAATTAATCAGAAAGTGATCTGACCAATAAAACAATCCAACTGTCAGCCCCCTGGATTCCAAGAACCTTGCTATTCTTTAGCTATCAGAGGTGATTTAATAAATAATAAATATTTTATTCAATGAATGCAGCAAAAATCTGTCAAATATTTGGATTAAGCTATTGCAAGGTTGATTGGTTGGGTTATGATTGATTATTATTAATCAATATTGATAAATTAATGAATAAATAGATTAAATGCAGGGCAAAAATGATTTTATGGATATTTAAAACCTCTCTTCAGGGAATTTGCTTGAAAACATGTAGACCTGGTTACTTTGGAACCTTTAATTTCTATTCTTAAAGGAGGTATTTCCCAAAGATAATATATTTATAAAAAAATATGGTGGATTTGAAGGGATATTTAACCAAGCTTCAACAACATAAAAAGGAATATAAAACTCACTGGTATGTTATTGGATAATTCAGGTGCCTTTTTGGCACATTTACTGATGGGTTAAACTTGTTACTGGGATTAAAAGGTTGTTCAGCAGTTTAAATTGATAAAAAGGGTTTTGGGACAGTTAATATTGATCAGACTAAAGCCATAAATCACTTAATTATCTCTTATAAGTATTTGATTACCTTGGCACGGTGTCTGGATGTAAAGATAACTGGGTCTGGGGTAACAATAACCTCAAAAAAGTGGCCTTTATTTATATCTTTTCATTTCTGTCCCTCTGAGGGCTATAGGGGACCAAGGGGACGGGTGTTAAGGTTAGCAGGGCAACAAGTGCTGGCCCTGCAATTTTTTCAGGTAATTTAGCCTGGTTGGGAGCTGGTCAGTCTTGATCTGGACCTATTTCCAATAATAATTTGATAATTTTGTGGGAAAAAGTGCCTAGTTGTTCAAATGATCTTCCTTTAGTCATGTATGTAATGAGAATTTCATGAACTTGATTGAATATTCCAATTTTTGGATGTTTTAAGAACAATTTTATCTTTTAAATTTCCTGGTTATGTCACTGTAAGTGTAATTTATGGTCCTTTGAAGTTGTTAACATCAATTTTTGAAATTGGTGTTTATTTATTTAAATAATTTACTGAAAATAATTACCTGTAATTTATATATAATATGTTTGCTTCTTTGAATTGAGGGAAACTTGAAGGAAATGAAGATGTCTTTAAACTTTCATTAAGGTCATGGGAAGTAGTTTAGTAGACTCTTCCAATCTCTTGATGGTTATTTTTGAAGTTCAATGATTTTTAGTAAAATAATTTATTTAAAATAGTTCCTTTGGGAACTTTGGTAATATTTATACATATCTTTGTTCATGAGACCTTCAAAGACAATTAGGTGGCCTTAATTCTCATTTATTCCAATGTAAAATAGGTACAAAGGCCTCCAAAGTTTTTAATAGTCTTTTTCTACATTTTGTGTATTTATTTATAAAATTTAGTTCAACATGTAAACTCATCTTTTTATGTATTTTTAATTGATTTATCTACCTATTCAATAACTTTCTACAATTGGAGATATTTATTACATACCCCAGATCTATGAGTATGGGTAGTAGCCTGTCCAATCAGCACCTTGACAGCGGTTCCTCATCATGTGTTGATGGCTGTTGTGCCTGTTGCTTTGTATCTTCCTGCGGTTGCATGTTGGTCACCTGCCTGGGGCAGAATGCCCGCTTGTCAGCCTTTGCTCTCATGCAGACTTTTGCTCTGGCATCTATTGTGAAAGTGTGGAAAATATACAGAATTCTCCAATTCTGAATAAATTTTAGCCATGAAAACCAACCCTGAGTTTTCATGTGAAATAAGTAAAGTGGTGGAATGTGGAGTGGTGGCACGGTGGGCTTCAATTACATTATTATGTGATTTAAGATAGGTAAGGAGTAGGAATTGGAAGGTAGGGTTGCTGAGTGACCCTACCTGAAATTGGGTGAGGAATCCAAATCCTCAAGAATATTTTGAATATTCATACTCTTTAATTAGTTTTTATTCGTTTTAATTAATTGTCTTTTTTTTGTGCTTTGTCAGCTAGCTCTGAAATATTAGCAAGCTGACACCAACTTAAACCAACTTACTGAACTAGAACTGCAAGGTTCATAATCCAACCTCCCTTGAGGATGAAAATTCTCAGGAAAAACCAATCATCTTTAAGCTAGTAGGTTACCTATTTGATGAGAGCAGGGCAAAACCATAGTCATTGAGTATGACTTGGTGCACACTACCCCATCATGGTTCCATTTCAACCTCTATAATTGATCCATAACAACTTTGATTGCCTGGAAACACACCTTGTATCTAAATGGTAACAGATAAGTAGGAAGAACTATTCCAAGTTTTAGTAAAGAGTTTTAAAGCGCAGACTCAACCAATTTAATTTGATTGAAAGCTGTGCCAGCTAGGTTTTGCCAAACATCCAAAGTTTTTCCCATAGAATTTTTCAGGAATTGTTTGAGAGTAGCTAGCCTGGGCCCCTTCAGCCCAAGAATTTTTTTCATTTCCAAAGTCTAGGTTTTTGCAAGTCCAAGCCTTTACAAACTTCTCTTTGTTATGAAAGATATTATGATCCATATGCTCAAGTAAATCCTCACATTCTTCCAAAAAGTACTTTACACAAGTCATAATGTAAGAAACCCAAAAATAGGAGTATTAGCAGTAGAGGCAGTAATTTGGCACTTACTCTAAGTTCAACATCATTGATCTCTGCCTCCTCCTTGGTTTTGGAGGCCCCATAATTAGCCCAAAGATAAATAAATATTTGCCATCCTTCAATGTCATTATTGAAGCACACTATACAGTTTTCTTGTATTTTTTTAGACAAGTGTCATTAACAACATTGTCTTTTTTACTCAGGGAAAATGTTTTCTAGAGCACAGATCAAACCTTTTTCACGGTCCTTCACAAAGAATTTGGGAAGTATCTCAGGATCAAAATCCAACTTCTCCAGCGCATTTACAGACCAACTGTAGAACTCAAAAGTTTCTCTTGTTATAAAAACAAGAGCTTTTGTGCAATTTTTCTGGTTGAAAGTAATTCCTACAATGTGCAACAGGGTAACGTTGTACTTATTTGTTCTATAAGTACAATCCATCATAGAAATATGATGAAATTGCATGGAAAGCTTTAATGACTTGGCGTGAGCCAAGAATTGGGCCTCCACGTGACCCTCTCCACTGAATTTTACTTGATGAACCCAACCTGAATTACCAAGTTGTTCAAAGAGGACCTACATGACACTTTTTCCCTTCAGTTCTTCAAGTGCTACCTTACACTTAGTGTTATAGATTGTTTGGTCATCAACATATTTTCAACCATCAATCTTGCTCAATTTTCTTTTGACTTAAATTGTATTGATCCCATCTTTAATGCCTTTTTTTAAATTTTTTAAGGATACCCCAGAATTTCTCCTCAGGTGAGCATGCACTGAGGGGTGTGGTGATGCAATGAGGGGTGTGGTGATGCACTGAGGGGTGTGGTGATGCACTGAGGGGTGTGGTGATGCACTGAGGGGTGTGGTAATGCACTTAGGGGTAGGGGGATGCACTGAGGGGTGTGGTGATGCACTCAGGGGTGTGGTTATGGTTCATGGTTATGTTGATCATTTCTGTAGCAGATTTGCAACAAGGGGTCTGCCTTTGTGCGACTTGAACCAATTAAAAAATTGCACCCAACCTTCCTTGTGCAAGTTTGCCTTGACAATTTGGTGAGCAATTTCCCAGAGTACAAACCATGTCTATCACAGGCCAGATCCACATAATTTTCACGCTTTCAGTTGCAAAATGTGAAAGCTTAACAATGCTTCATTAACCATGTTTGAAAATAGTTTTGTTTCTATTCCCTAATAGGTACAGCTCTCATGGAAGGTGGGTAAAGTGGTTCTGTCATGGTTACATAGGTATATTGATGGCATGCACTCCATCAGTTTCAATCAAATTAAATACATCAAAGACCAGTAACATAAAATGTTACTCACCACCAGAGTTCATCTCCATTTGTGAAACATTTTGTTCCTCTATTGTGACCCTTGATGAGGATGCAATTGGGGCTTTCAATGATTCTTTACCCAAATCCTTCTTTTCCCCAGCTTTGTTCATGGCAATATCAATTTAGTAAAATGAAATGAATAAATAAATAAATAAATATATCAAAAATAAATTAATTAATTCAATTAAATTAAAAATATAAATATAAATAAAATATATATAAATAAAATGAAATAATTAATTAAATTATTTTTTTGCCATTCACAACCCACCTGGGTTGCAAATGGCCTTTTAAAACCAGAATGGGTATCAAATGGCTTTTTGCAACCCAAAATGGGTTGAAAATTTTGCCAAATGTTTTAGGTAGTGAACAGGGGCTGCAAGTTTGCAAATTCAACATTTTCTAATGAGAAATTATCAAATTTAATCACAATCTCAATTATTTTTCCTGCTGTTTGTACTAATACCTTCCTTCCAAGAGGATGGTAAAGAGAATCATCATGCTCATTGGATTGCTTTTTTCTCTTGATTCTTGTCCCAGCATTGTATTCAGGATACACAAATTACTTATTCACACTGGTTCCATAGCTCTGACAAAATTTGAATGAAAGAATTAATAAAAAAATAATATCCAAAAAATCAATAAAAATAAAGCAAATGAAAAATCACCATCTTAAAAAAATCCAAATCTAAAAGCACTTCATCTGATTAATCTTCAACTTCATCCAAATCTGGAACCTCTTCATATTCAAAATATTCCTCTTCAGTCAGAAAATCACCCTATGTTAACAAAATGACAAGAACTCATTAAAAAAAGAACCATTGCAGAAGATATAAGTTTAAATAGAAGATTACCTCTTCCTCTGATTAATACTTCTTTTTTCCCTTCCCCTTTTACTCTATGGAATTCCAATTTATTGAAATCTGAAAACATAAAAAAGAATATCAATTATGAAAATTGATATTTTTTTTCCAAAAATGATGACTGATATTCTAATTTGATGTGAATTTCTTCTTTGGCCTTCTTCTACTGATGCTTTATTCTCATTATTCAAAGCAAGATGTATCTTGTTAACTTTAGGAATGGGAGATCTTCTTGAACTTATTGGCTGCTCCTTTGGGTCTCCCTCTCAATTTGGATCTTTGAGTGGAATTGGGATCTTGAATTAGAACAATTCAATATTCCACACTGTATAGCTCCTTGGTTTCATGCAGATAATATTTTGGTTGTGCAGGGGGAAGCTTGTGTAATTATTGAAATATCTCAGTGAGATATGGTTGTTCTTTACATATTTTTTATGAAAGTCCAGGGTTCACCAGGGCCGGATTGGGGTCTCTGGCTGACCGGTGACATCAAGTCACTATTTGTGGCCACTTTTGTCCTCAATAAGTATCAAAATTTTAATCATGAAATCACAATTATTGATTCAATTATTGACAATGCTGTTCAAAATATCTCTTGTGGGTTTCACATTTATTGAAAATGAAAGGGAAAGAAATTTCACTCCTGATTAAAATGAGAATAAACTTGATTTCACCATTACATAAATTGGAAGTCAACTGCATTTCCCAAATCATCAACTTTGAATTCTGGCATTGTGAACAGGGTGAACCAAGAGTATTTCTGAAAAAAAATCAATTTTTTGAAACATGTCAATTTTTTTACAGGAAAATTGATTTGTGTTTTGTTCCTCAAAGAAATTCTTTTGGTTGAATAAATTGAAATGATTATATACAGTTTTCACTTTGTGCCATTCTCACTTCGAACACAGTCACAATTATGATTTTGCAAAGTTCCACCTCCTCTACAAACAGTTGTGATTTTTTCTCCCGGCCAAGATAGAAGCGTCATAAAAAGTCTATGGAATGAATGTGAAGATTCATGTGTGAGAATATAAACATGATCCCTGTGAGAAATGAAATTGGTCCTAAATTTACTCTAACTAAAAATAAAAAATCAGAGAGAAAAATAAAGAAGGTTATAGCACAATCTCAACTAATTTTGTATTCAGAGATGGATGTGTTAACCTACAGTTTAAATAAAATTAAATTTAAAAATGATTTCACAAAAGTTTCACCAGGTGTCACTGTAAGCTCACAAGGGAAGAACTTTGAATCAACTCACAGTTTGCTTTAATTTTTTAAAATTTTTTATGGATTCAGTATAGTACACAGAAAAGGCTTTAAATTCATTTTTCAAGGAATTATTTCATGTAACAAACATGGATATCTCTTCCAGAAAGTGCAGCATTCAAAAGGATATCTCTGTAAATGTTTCACATGGAGAATTGAAAAAAATCCAAGGTGGCACTCACAAACATTAATGGGAAGAAGAATCATGCTAGGATAGAACAAGACAGCCAGGCTGAAACTTCCAAAAGAGAAGGTGAAGCTCCAATGCAATTGAAAGCACCAAATACAATTTCAACAAAAATCTGAATTCATGTGTTGTTAAATTACTGTTTCTATGATGAATCATATTTTTCCTCATTCTCCCATCATAGATGGAGTTTTTGTGTACTATTTTTTTCATATCAATCAGCTTTGTGCATGAAAGGTGCTAATACATTTAACCCTCAATAATTGTCTATTTTAAATAGCTATCTCCTTTCAGGGTTGATTTTATGCTTCCTCAATACTCAACTGAGGGGCTGCCTTAGTCAAATTTATTTTTCATACACTCTTTAATCCACATTTTTTAGTTAGTTTGCTTTCCATGCTCAAACAATTGTTTTACTTTTGGAGATGTCTTTTTGCAAAAGGTTCTCTTTACTCATAATCTCAAAAAAACTTATATTTTTTCCAATAAAACAACCCTGATTGGAACCTATGTACAGAGGCTACATGCTTTGATTTTCAATCAAAGACTTTAAATAACCATTTTTAAAAATTCAAAGTGCACCCCTCCAAAAAATTTATGCCCTTTCTTTCCTAAATAAAATTTTTCCTTAAGCCTATTTGACTAGAAATGACATTGAGGAAGAAATTTCCATTGAGCATGGCTCTCCACAGCCAAAAAAAATAAATTCCATCAACAAAAAAAGCCCAAAAATTGCACAGTTTCCTTAATTGATATTGTAGTTCCACTGTTGCAAGTGCTGTTATAATTATGGCCGGCAATTAGCTTAGGAAAAAGAGCAGTATTTAAAGCAAAAGAAATACTGGACACCTGGTCTCAATAATTGCTAATGGGCTCTCACAATGGGGCAATATGTTGGATGATATCAGTGATGAATTTAATTGGATGATGAATGAATGATGGAAAACAGCGGGGAGAAGTTGTCCTTAAGTACAAAAGATTGGCCTCTTGTTAGCCCATGATACAAAAAGCCAAAAGGCAAATTTTCCGCCCCAAAAGAGCTCTAAAGTCTCTACTGGCCTTGTTAATTGGTTTGGGCTACATCAGCCCGCATGGCATCAGTCCCTGTACCCTTAAAAGCAGACTATTCCAGTCACTTCTGGTGTTTCCACCATTATGGGGCTGAACCAGCCCCTTTACTTTTCAATCCCCTGGCGGGTTGTCTGTTACAACCAGCCCTGTTACCTCACATGCTGGCTGGTTGCCTCATGCAACCATCCCCTGGCCATACAAATGGCCATGTGGGACCCAGGACACACCTGGGTCCGGTCTCAGACTCACCTGGGGGGGGTGTGACCGGCAGACATGCCGTCCCTCCCTCTTTCTCACAAATCCCAGGAGGGGGTGGTCAAATCCCCCTACCAGGGGCCCTGGAGGTCAATACCCCCACGGGGTTGTCATAGGTAAGTGGGCTGGGGGGGTGGTCAAATCCCCTCCAGTCCGTCCCTCCTCCCCCTTGGTAAAGGGGGGGGGAGAGCGCCCCTTGGACCCATGTTTCTTTGATGGTGGAGGGGTGATCAAATCCCCCCCACTGCAGGTTGCCTTGCTGCAACCAGCCCAGCCATCCTCCTTGGCAAGGGGTGATAAAATCCCCCTCATCCTGACCGGTTGCCCTCCTGCGGCTGGTCACTGGCTGGTTCAACCCAGCCAGCCATCTCCTTCCCTCTCATAATGGCAAGCAAGGGGAGGGAGGGGAGCTGGGGCCGCTGGCCCCTGCTCCCGCCGCACTGACGGCCAATCGCAAATTGCTGGGCCCGCGCGGTGTGGCACCAGGCAGGATCCCTTGGCCGCTGCAACAGCCCCTTGCGGGCCATTAGGCCTTGCATGGGCCAAATCAAGGGAGACAAGTGGCCCCAAGCAGGCCGCAACATGCACAGCAGCCTCAAATGGGCTGCGACACGGGCGGTGGCCCCATTGGGCCGCCCCAAGCCCAAAACCTGAGTTTAACATACTTTGGCGGGCCAGCCCCTCTGGCCAAGTATGTCCAAATTAAACCTTGGGGCCAATTATTACCATACAAGCCCATCTGGCTGTATTTGCCCATATAACCCTCCGGGCCCAATGGTGCACCTGTACCAATAGGCCTGTTTCACACGTTTTGATGACAGTTTCCCCAAATCCGTGATATCCACACAGGCCCATATGGTCCGTGTGTGTGTCCAATGGGCCTCAGAGGCTCATATGTGCATCCCATTTGGATTCAACTTATACATTGTGGTGCTCCAAAACCTAACCTATAGCCATCAGACTCACTTTTCTAGTATATAGGATGGCTCCAATCATCAAACAGACCTCAGAAATGGATTCTACACCAAAAATAACCCCTAGTCACTCAGCCAAAGTACCCCTCTATCTCTCATGGTTTAGAAGATACAGCTTAAATCAACCCCGGCCTACCCATACCCCTACCAGGTGTCACAGACCAGTGAAAGTTCATGGACATACCCTGGATGACTTCAAGTACATAAGCCATACAGTAAAACAATACAGCACCAAACAAACCTGCAGCAGTGTACATAATTAATATATGAAAGGAACTGCATGAAGAACCAAACAAATCACCTGTATACACAGCAATATATGCAAGACACTGCATGAAGAACCAAACAAATCACCTGTATACACAGAAATATATGCAAGACACTGCATGCAGAGGCTGTACAGCATCAGACAGGACATAATACAGAAGCAATATATGCAAGGCACTGCATGGAGAACCAAACAAATCACCTGTATACACAGCAATATATGCAAGGGTGTACGTGCATGTAGATCCTGCACAGCCTCCTCCTCTGACCAGCAAAAATGCCTCATGAACTGTATTCACTGTACCAGGGAGACCCTCAGGGGCAGCCCTGAGGGCAGGATTTTCTATAAATAGAGGGCCTCTCTCCCCCATCCAGGTCCCATCATCAGTTCCCCCCATCCTCCCCTCCAGGGATCACCATGCCTCCTAGGCACCCTTAAACCATACTTTTACCATCCTCAACCATTATCCCATAACCCATACTGTAACCATCACCAATCCCATATCCCATACCAACAAACATCACCATCACCATCATCATCAACATCAATCATTACCATCAACCATCAACCACCACCATTACCCTTGGCCATCCACCATCATCAACACATACTTTTGACCATGACCCAGCCCAATAACCCATACGTTTGACCACCCACCACCACCATTATTCACTCAATACCCCATAACTTTGAACATCACCACCATGTACCCATAACCTGAACATCATCCATCATCACCATCCATCATCATCACCTACCATCATCATCATCAGTCACCATCATCAGTCAACATCATCACCTACCATTATCATCATTAATCATCATCACCTACCATCATCATCATCAGTCATCATCATCATCCATCATCATCATCACCTACCTTGACCATCATCAATCATCATCATCACCTACCATCATCATCATCAGTCATCATCATCATCCATCATCATCATCACCTACCATCATCATCATCAGTCATCATCATCAGCCATCATCATCATCACCTATCCATAATCATCATAATCAATCATCATCAACCATCATCATCAGTTGTCAAGTATAGGCTCAACCATTTCAACTTTATCAAACATCACCTGTAACATCAAGGGAGTATTCATCAGTAACCAATAAAACAAAATAAAGAATATATAAAGGATAAGACTAGAGAAAGGATTCTTCCCTTACTCAGCTTCTATCCACCAGGTCACCCATCTGTTCCACCATTTCTTCCTTATCAAGCTTGAATACATTGATCCTAGGTCTGATAGAGACTACTATAGTAGCAACTTTATCTGAAAATCAGTCACCAAATCTCTTTCCTTTTATTGTTGTGAGACTACTATAGTACTCAGAGGGACAGGAAATTCAAAACCACCCTTATTATTGCTCTATCTTATTTGTATTTTTAGTACTAAATTCCCCCTCAAGTGACTGCCAGCAAGCTATTTGCTAATTTTTTTTTACCCAATCCCAAAGGAGTCTCCACAGCATAGCACACGCGCAAGTGAATAAGCATTTTAACAAGTGCAGTGGTGTGCAATCCCATATAGTAAGGCAGGCATGAAAATTTGGGCTGGCAGCACCCACCTGTGGTCCAGGTGACTTGAGCCCCACCACCAAGGTTAAGTTATACAACACTGGTATATGTAACTCACTTAAAACAAACCTCACTCAATGTTTTGAAAACCGCAACATGGCCATTGCTTAATTACATGGCTGGTTGCCTTATGCAACCCACCCCTGGCACCACTCATGGGCCAGGCAGGACCCAGATTCTATCTGTGTCCCCTCTGAAAAGCTCACCAGGGGGGGGGGCATTGTAACCAGCCAACATGCCAACCCCACCAGCCAACATTCCACCCCCACCATCCAACATGCCACCCCCACCAGCTGACATGCCACCCCTACCAGCTGACATGCCACCCCCACCAGCCAACATGCAACCCCCATCCTGCCTCTTTACAACTGATTTCTGGGGGGGGGATTAAATCCCCCTCCAGGGGCCCCGGGGGTCAATGGCCCCAGGGAATTGCTTTGAATTTGGGCTGGGGGTGTTAAAATACAGATTAACTCATTTTAAGTGCATTTCAGTGTGTAATCCAAATGGCATGCACAAATGGGCCTCTACGGCCCATTAGACATCACGTGGGCCACATGGGCCTATGGGGATGTTATTGGTCTTGGACATTTGGGCGCCAAAACAATTTTTCCAGCTCTTTTGGGACACAGGCCTTAACAGGCCCGCCAGGGTGGGTGGGCCACCTTATCCAGATGGGTCTATTTGGGTATGATTGGACCCAAGGTTTATTTTGGACACACTTGGCCAGATGGGCTGGACCTCCAAAGTGTAGTTTTTAGGTCTTTGGGCCTTGGGGGCCCATTGGGGCCGCTTGTTTCCGGCCTGGGCCCATTTCTGGGCCCAACGGCCCACGCGTGGCCATTTTAAAGGGCAGGGGACTCTATTTGGAGTCATCCCACCCGCTGTTTGCAAGGCTGCAGCCCTGGTCGGGCCACCCAACTGGTTGCAGCGGCTGGGGTGGGTTGCGGCCCCTGCCTCCCTCCCTCCCCTTGCTTGGTCTTGAGGAGGAGGGAGGATGGCTTGTCCTCCCTGCCATCCAGACCAGCAAGGACCGGCCGCAACAAAGCAACCGGCAAGGTGGGGTGGGATTTGAACACCCACCCACCTTAAGCGTAGCAACAATGAGTTGCAGGGGCCATCTCCCCCCCCCCTTTCCCAAGGGGGAGGTGACCTGGGGCTGGGTGGGCTTGACCATTGCCCAGCCCACTCATTGTTTGCGTTGCTCTGGGGGGTATCAACCACCAGGGCTCCCTGGGGGGGGGGGGGGGATTTCACCGCGTCCTTCAGGAATTGAGAGAGAGAGAGATGGGGGGGACACACATGTCCACTGGTTACACCTCACCTCCTGTAAGTTTGACCTGACCCAGAGTGTTTCTGGGTCCACCCTGGCCAATCTGAGGGCCAGCGGCTGGTTGCAGAGGCAACCAGCCATATGAGTTGGTAATAAGGACCAATACGGTCAAGAGGTCATTGTAACTGGGTAACAGGGCTGATTGTAATAGACAACCAGCCAGGGTATAAACAGTAACAAAGGCTGGTTCAGCCCAGTAAGGGTGGGGACACCAAACTCAACTGGTACAGGCTGGTCATGTGAGAAGCTTCCTCTCAGCGGATAAAGTGGAATATGTTCTCAAGCTGTGTAGATCCCCGTATGGATTGAAGAAAGCAGCTAGGTCATGGTATAACACCATGAGTAAGAAACTGATAGAGATTGGTTTCAGGAAAAGTGAGGCTGACCCTTGTCTCTTTGTGAGAAAGGATGCAATTTTGTTTTTATGGGTTGAAAAAATTATCATTATTGGGAATGGTAAAGAGAGAGTCATGGAGGCACTCAAAAATGAGTTCAAGATAAAAGATCTTGGACTGGAACAACAGGTGCTGGGAATGAAAGTTAGTAAGAGAAATAATGGGATCAATTTGCATCAAAACCATTATGTGTTAGCTCTACTCAAGCAGTATGTCTTAGAGGATGCAAAGGAGTTTGGTACTCAAATGCAGTCTAACATTTTGTTAGAAAATTCTACAGATGAAGAGCATCTGGATTTTGTCCACCCTGGGAACAATTTTAGGTCAGCTATTGGATTTCTGAATTATTTGGAGCAGTGTACAAGGCCAGTAATTGCTTATGCAATTGGCATCTTGTCACAAAACTTGGAGAAACCAAGCATGATGAATTGGTCAGAGTTTAAGAGAGTTGTGAGGTATCCTAAAGGAACAAGCAGCCTGGCACTGCACTTTTCAAATTCAGCAAACTTTTATTTGGTTGTTTGTTCTGGTGCAAGTTGGGCAGATGGTAACACTAGGGAATCAACAAGTGGTTTTTCATCATTTTTAGAGAAGAATCTAGTGTCATGGACGTCTAAGAATGTGTCAGCAATAAGTCTTTCACCAAAAGAAGCAGATTACAGAGATTACCTGTCAGCTTCACAGGAGTAAAAGTGGTTGAGAAAGATCTTAAAGGATACCCATAAACCACAACGGTTTGTGTTTTTGTATTCTTATAATCAGAGTGCCATTGCATTGGCAGAAAAAACAAGTGTTCCATTCAAGAAAAAAAATATTGATGTTCATTATAACTATATATGTGATGCAGTGAACTGCAGAGAGATAGTGTTATGGTACATGCCCACTGGAGCAATGTTTAGGGATATCTTAACCAAGGCTTTAGGTAGGAAAAAACATCAAGGTTTTTTTGTTTAGTATGCGTATGGCATCCCCTTTGGATTAAGGAGGTTTTTTAAAATACGGATGAACTCATGTTATGTGCATTTTAGGGTGAAATCCAAATTTGATTCACAAAAGGGCCTCTAAGGCCCATTAGACTTCACATGGACCACTTGGGCCTATGGGGATGTTATTGGTTTTGGACATTTGGGTTCCAAAACACATTTTCCAGGTCTTTTGGGACACAGGCCTTAAAGGGCCCGCCAGGGTGGATGGGCTCCCTTATCCAGATGGGTCTATTTGGGCATAACTGGGCCCAAGGTTTATTTTGGGCAAACTTGGCCAGACAGGCTGGCCCGCCAAAATTTATTTTTTAGGTCTTTGGGCCTTGGGGCCTATTGGGGCCGCTGCCCATGTCCCCGCCCGCTTGGGGCCGCTTGTTTCCTGCATGGGTCCATTTCTGGGCCCAAAGGCCTGGCAGGGCTGTTGTACGGGGCAGGGGACTCCGTTTGGAGTCCTCCCACATGCTTTGTGCAAGGCTGCGGCCCTGGTTTCTCCACCCAGCTTTTTGCAGCCGCCATGGTGGGTCCCGGACGCAGTGGCTCGCGGCCCCTGCCTCCCTCCCTCCCCTTTCTTGGTCATGAGGGGGAGGGAGGATGGCTGGTCCTCCCTCTTATCCAGACCAGCAAGGACCGGCCGCAACAAAGCAACCGGCAAGGTTGGGTGGGATTTGACCACCCACCCACCTTAAGCGTAGCAACAACAAGTTGGAGGGGCCATCTCCCCCCCCCCCCCCCCATTACCAAGGGGGAGGTGACATGGGGCTGGGTGGGCTTTATTGCCGCCCAGACCACTCATTGTTTGCATTGCTCTGGGGGGTATCAACATCCAGGGCTCCCTGGGGGGGGGGATTTGACTGCTCCCTCCAGGGATTGAGAGAGAGAGGGGGGGGACATGCATGTTGGCTGGTTACACCTTTCCTGCTGTAAGTTTCACCAGAACCGGAGTGTTTGTGGGTCCAACCTGGCCAATATGAGGGCCAGGGGCTGGTTACAGGAGGCAACCAGCCATGTGAGTTGGTAATAAGGACCAATACAGTCAAGAGGTAATTGTAACTGGGTAACAGGGCTGATTGTAATAGACAACCATCCTGGATCTGAACAGCAACAAGGGCTTGTTCAGCCCAGTAAGGGTGGAATAACCAAGCTCAAGTGGTACAGGCTGGTCATAAGGGTTCAGGTACTAATGCCAAGTGGGCTGAGTAAGCTCAAGCCAAGTAGCAAGGCTTGTACAGCCTGTAAAGCACATTTAGGGCCGAATTTTCGCCGTTTTTGTGTCATTAGATGAGCTCCACATGAGCACCATCTTTTGTATCTAAGGAGCTCTTCTCCCTGCTGTTTTCCATCCATTCATTCACTGATTCAATTCAAAAATTCTTTCACATTCACCACTGCACCATTGCCTCTGCCTCATATTTAGGATTGATCATAAGACATTATTGTCTCAGCATTTCTTTGGCTTTAAGTACTTTTCTTTGACTAAGCTGGTGGGCCAATAATTCTAACAGGTGCATGGTCAAATCTCCAAAAGCCCATCACTCCTCCTGTCAGCCTTGTGGATGCCAAGACCTTGCTATCCTTTAGCTAACAGAGGTGATAGAATAAATAATAAGTATATTATTTAATAAATGCAGCAAAAATCTGTAAAATATTTGGATAAAGCTCAGTGCAAGTTTAATTTGTTTTGTTATGGTTTATTGTTATAAATCAATATATATAAATTGATTATTAAATATTTTTATAGAGGGGCCACAATTATATTGGAAATCTTTAACACCTCTCTTCAGGGAATTCAGTATGAAAACATGTAGGCCTGGTCACTTTGGGCCCTTTAGTTTTAAGGATATTTTGCCCAAAGATAATATGTATATAAAATACACGGTGGAGTGGCAGGGCTTTTTAAACAAGCTGCCACGAAAGAGAAAGGATAGTAAGACTCACTGGTATATTATTAAATCCTATGGGTATCTGTTTGGGACATGCACTGATGGGTTGAACCTGTATACTGGGGTTATAAGGTTGTTCAGCAGTTTAAATTGATAAAAGAGGGTTGAGGATGGATATTATTAATCAGACTAAAGCCATAAATCACTTACTTATCTCTTATTAGTATGTGATTACCTTGGAAAGGTGTATGGGTATAAATATAACTGGGTTGCTGGGTATCAATATCCTCTAAAGAGCTCTTTATTTATAGCTTTTGGAGTTCCAATATTGTCCTTCTGGGGGGTACAGGGGCTCAAAGGGACGTACACTGATTCTAGAAGGTTAACCCGTGGTAGCCTGTCACGTGTTTGTGGTGCTGTAACACGGGGAGCATCTAATTCCACAGGGTATGGGAATTATTCTACTTCATAATGATGTTTGGACGTGTTAATAACACTAATCTGTCCTTTTTATTTGTTATTTAATTAATTATCCTTAGTCAATGTTCCCAGTAAGTTAATAATTATTTTAATAGAAATTAATATGGATATTCTAATCTCAGGTGAGTTCTTATCATGTATTAAATATTTGGAGTAAAGTCATGATATTGATTTTACTCCTTATTTTCAAAATTCAGTTGACTTACTAGAATAATTACTTAAAAATGTAAGTCATGAGTATTCATGTAATATTTTTGCATTATAAGTTTTTGCAGTATGTCACAAAAAGTGTTGATGTCTAGAAATTCTCCTAATAGTATATTAAATTATTTTCATATATTTTTAGAATTTTTCATTGTCTTATTTTTGACAATTTTGGTACTTTGAATTATATTTAATAAAAAATATGTATAAAGGTTATTTAAGAATTTTTATATAGTTTTATGTGCTTTTAGACAATCTTCTATCCACTGGAACATTTATTGCATATTTAGAATTTTCCTGTGTAGGTTGTAGCATGTTTACACGGTGCCTAGGTTTCTCAGGCCTCCTGTAACTTTGTCAACCCATAGAACCGCCTCTGCATACTTTTCACAGGCCTGGGGCTGCTTACACAACTTTGACAGAGTGACAGAGCTGTAGTTCAGCCACGCCCGGGTGCATTGGCTGCTGCGGCTGTGTGCAGGAATTGTGACAGAACAAATTTCCATCTGTAACTCCTAAAATATACACAACACCTCAATTCTGACTGAATTTTGGGTGTGAAACCTAAACGTGAAAATACATGTGAAATATTTAATTTTACAAAAAGTTAAATAGTGGTGCTGTGGTATTTTGGTCTTTCTTTCCTTAATTATTTAAAAATATAAGGAGTTGGATTTCAAGGTTGGGGTCAGTGAGTGACCCTACCTAATTTTGGGTAGAGAATCCATTTTGGTAATAATATTTATGGTTTTTCTACTCCTTCTTAGGTTTATTGTTTTATTATTATTTTTATTTTATTTCTGTTACTTTTGCAGCTTGCTCTGCAATAGTAGCAAGCTGACTCCTTCCCCTTGGTAGCAGGGGGGGCAGGGAAATGGCCCCTATTTGGTGGTTGGGTTATGAAGTCCCCACCACCGCTGGTTGCCCCATTGCAACCAGCCCGGTCTGTTTTGTCCCTCTCACCCTTGAAATGATCAAGGGATGGGGGGGTGGGGGGGGAACAAAGCTTCAACCAATGTTGCAGGGGGTGAAGCCAGCGGACATGCCACACCCCCTCCCTCCCCCTTGCAACCAATTCCCTGAGGGGTTGATGAAATTGCCCTCCAGGGGCCCTGGGGATCAATGGCCCCTGTGAATTTCTTTGAATTTGGGCTTGGGGGTGGTAAATTCCTCAACAGCCCATTGCTCCTCCCCCTTGGTAATAGGGGGGGGGATGTGGACCCTATTTGGTGGTAGGGTGATCAAGTCCCCACCACTGCTGGTAACATTGTTGTGACCAGCCGTGTCCTTTTTATCCCTCCAACCCTCACAATGATTGAGGGATGGGGGGATGGGGGGGAAAAAATCTCCCCCAACAGTTGTAACTTTTGACCCATGGCCATGGCCACCTTGGTTGCAGATGCCACCCCATGGCTACAAAAACTGGCCAGAAACCAGCCAGCTCTGTTTTGTCCCTCCCATCCTTGCAATGATGGATGGATGGGGGGGAACAAAGATCCCCCAACAGTTTCAACCATCAGGTTTGTGACTATTGACCCAAAGCTGCACCTCACCCTGGTTGAGGATGCTATCCCATGGCCACAAAAACTGGCCGGGGTGGTCGGACTCCATTTGGAGCCTCTCTCCTCCCAAAACGGCCAGGCATGGGCCTTTGTGCCCAAAAGGGTTCCAGGAGCAAGAAAGAGCGGTGAAAAGCAGGCCGCACCTGGGAGACAGCCAAAATGGGTCGTCCCAGCCCAAACCTCAGGAATGGCCATTTTGGCAGGCTGTCCCAGAAGGCCCGGTATGTCCATAATACAGAAGGGGGCAAAAAAAGGCCCCTGAGACTATTTTGGATGGGGTGGCCAATCCTACCCAGAGGGCCTGTGAAGGCCTGTGTCCAAAGTAACTCATGTCACATTTTTTGAGGCTAGTTTCTCAAAATCAGTGACATCCACACAGGCCTGCAGGATCTGTGTGATTTTCCTATGGGCTGTAGAGCCCCATATGTGAATACCATTTCAATTTCAATCATAAATGGCATTCACATGAGTGTCTATAGGCACTAAAAAAAATTGGTGCACAAAATGCTTGTGTTTGGATGCATGCCTCCAAACACAAGTATTCTGGTGAATTTTTTTTTTTGGATTAAAAAAAAACTGTTGCAAAAATATTTTTTGGGTTCAGATGAATGCCTCCAAACACAAGCATTTTGGTGAAACGGTTTTTTTGGTTGGGATTCTATAAAAAAAAAATTTTGCACCATAATTTTTGTGTTTGGATGCATGCCTCCAAACACAAGCATTTTGGTTCAATTGTTTCTTTTTTTGGGATTAAAAAAAACTTTTCCACAAAAATCTTTGTGTTTGTATGCATGCCACCAAAAAAAAGAATTTTGGCGCAATGGTTCTTTTTGTTGGGATTCTGTAAAAAAAAAATGTTGCACCAAATTTTTTGTGTTCAGATGCATGCCTTTAAACACAAGAATTTTGGTGCAATGTTTTTTTTTGGGATTAAAAAAAACTGTTGCACAAAAGTCTTTGTGTTTGGATGCATGCCTCCAAACACAAGATTTTTGGTGCAATGGGTTTTTTGTTTGGATTCTTTAAAAAAAGAAATTGTTGCACAAAAATCTTTGTGTTTGGATGCACGCCTCCAAACACAAGCATTTTGGCGCAATGGTTTTTTTGGGGATTCAAAAAAAAACTGTTGCAGAAAAAGTTTTGTGTTTGGATGCATGCCTCCAGAAAAAGCATTTTGGTGGAATGGGTTTTTTGTTGGGATTCTTGTAAAAAAAAATTATTGCATCAGAATTCTCATGTTCAGATGCATGCCTCCAAACACAAGCATTTTGTTGCAATGCCTTTTTTTGGGGTATTATTTGTTTTAAAACAAATGTTGCACCAAAATTCTTGTTTTTTCTGTTTTTTGGATGTATGCCTCCAAACACTAGCATTTTGGTGCAATGCCTTTTTTTTGGGGATTATTTTTTTAAAGAAAATGTTGCACCCAAATTCTTGTGTTTTTTTTGGATGTATTCCTCCAAACACAAGAATTTTGGTGCAACAGTTTTTTTCAAAATAATCCCAAAAATCATCTATTTCACCAAAATGCTTTTGTTTGCAGGCATGCATCCAAACACAAGAATTTTGGTGCAATAATTTTTTTTTGAAAAAAAAAGAATCCCAACAAAAAGAAATTGCATTAAAATGCTTGTGTTTGGAGACATGCATCTGAAAACAAAAATGTTTGTGAAAAAAGTTTTTTTTTGAATCACAAGCATTTTGATGCAATGGTTTTTATTTTTGGTATTCTTTAAAAAATCTGGGATTCAAAAAAAAAACTGTTGCACAAAAATTTTTTGTGTTTGGATTGATGCCTCCAAATAAAAGCATTTTGGTGCATGGTTTTATTGTTGGGATTTTTTTCAATAAAAAAACTGTTGCACCAAAATTATTGTTTTTGGATGCATGCCTCTGAAAACAACCATTTTGGTGAAATTTTTTTGGGGGATTTCTTTAAAAAAAAAACTGTTGCACCAAATTCTTGTGTTTTTTTGTTCTAATTTATGCCTCCAAACATAAAAATTTTGATGCAATGATTTATTTTTTTTGTTATTATTTAATTTGTATTTTTTCAAAATCTGAACCTTTTTTGATGGCTGCAGCTGGTTAACTAGCATTTAAATGCCTAGAAATCAGGCTGTTACAATGAAAGAAGCCTTTCACACCCTCAAAGCCCCCAAATTCATCAAAAACCCAGCTCCTTAGCTGCTAATGTATTTTCGGTGTTAATCTATTTGTTGGAAGCAAAGAAAATGGTTGAATTTGGATCAAGAACCATGAGTTCCAGCAGTTAAAATTTTGAAATTTGAAGCGATGTGATTCCACAGGAGATGGCCCAGAATGTTCCCCTGCACCCCAAAACAAGTTCCTGCGATTCATATTGTGCAAAAACATTGGTGGAAAAAGAAGGATTACTTGATGCAAACTTCATTATGTTTTCCCATTGTGATTTTCAAGAATTAAGTGACATTCTTTCTTTTCTATTTAAATTGAAATAATTGTGATATGAAATACAATTCATTCCAAAACCCAAATTTGAAACAGAGGTGATAGTCAGGAAAGAACCAGGTGAAATGCAAACAAAAGACCTGTAAAATTTTAAAAACAGAAATATGGAAGTATTGGTGAAATATTGAATTTGGTTTAATTGATCTCCAGGCTTATCAGACTGCAGATGTGTGGTTATTTTTTTGAAATTTTCAGAAAATATTGAGATTAATCAGAATTAACATATCACTATTTCTTAGAATTGATGATCACTTTTTTTAAGGCTGGGGTATTGCAGTACACAATATTTTGATTAGGAATTTTTTATAGAGAATTAATTCCAAACTGAATGCCAAGTGGGTTTATTTTTCATCAAAATGGAAGCTCCAGTGAATTCCAGTTTGTGCATTCAGAAATTACCAGTGAAATCCATTTTCCACCATGATGAACAAAATTTGAGTTATATATTTTTTTCAATGTAAACTTTGGTGAAGTCAAGATTCTTCATTGGATGATAGAATTTTCCTGAAAAGGGAGTCAATGGGTCAGAAAATGGGACTGGATGGTAACATGGAGTCACTGGATGGCCAGAGACCCCAATCTGGCACTGGTGGATCTGTATTCTTCCGTTGAATCAGGTTTCAGAGTTAACTGTAGAAAGCAAAATCAAAATAAATCAGAAAATTATTCATTTTATTTGTAATCCAAAAAAAATTAAAAACACTTGCTGAGAAGGGGACTTTGACATACCATTGATGATGAAAATCTTCAAGTTAGAAGAGGTCACCCTTTCTGGTAGCTAATTTGACTTGGTGAATGCATACTATACTAATGTAAGAAACATAATGACAGTTGGTACAAGTGGTGGGAGATTCAGGAACTTGATGAAATCAATGAATGGTTTTGACTGCAAATTTGCTGCTTTTTCCAGAGAGATGATCCAAATGGTGAGATAAACAAATGAGATGCTTGAATTGTTTCTGAGAGTATTGAAAAGCTCTCTCATGGTTTTGGATGGTGATGGAATAGTAAACTTTTTGAACTAAATTAGAAAAGGAGCCAATAGACAAATTGATAAAATTTTTAATGTAAGAGTGAAGTCCTTCTATTACTGAGGCACTTTAATTTCCAAAGTGAGTGTGTTGGTTGTCAAAATAGGAGAAAATTTTTATTTTGAGAGGAAACAACTTATCAAGGGGTATTCAGAAGTGGGAGGATTCCAGAAAAGAGAAATTTTGGTGAAGTTTTCTTGATAGATTTATTAAGAGTTGGAAGGGCCAACTGATTCCATTTTTTCTTGAAAAGCTTCCCTTCATCATCAGATTTGAAGTGCTTCCTGCCATGGGTTTGAATATTTTTGAAAATATGCCAGAGACAAAGAAGATGATGAAAGGAAGGGAAAATGCTTTGAAACAAACTAATGAGTACTTTTCCTTTTTCTGTAAAAAAAAATCAGTTCTTTATCTTCTAAAACATCTAGAAGTTGAGTAAGGCCCAATTAAGAGTTCTATTTTTCTATTGAGACAAAAAACAGAAGTAAACTGAGAAAATTCTTGAAAAATTTTTTAAACAAACAAAATGAAGAAGGGAAATTACACACTTGTTTTTTTTTCATTAAAACTCCATCATTATCAGAGCAGGGAAAGGTTTGAGAAATTTCATGGAATTAAGGTTTGAAATGAATAAAGAATATATTCAACCATCCACCTTGTTCATTTTGTAGAAAAAAAAGAACTCTGGAGTTCCAGTATGACAGCTTCAAAGGGTGATTTTCCATCAAAATATTTCTTTTTTATTTGGGATCTTTTTTTTCAAACAGTATTAAGATTGGTATGGATAAGAGATGACGAGTTTTGTATAAGAAAATTTGAAATCTTGGAGGGGGGGGACTCCATCTTTGGTTAAAGTTTCAACCATCTCTTTTTGCTTCCCTTGAATTATTCTGTGGATGGGATGAGTGGAATGATCATTGAAAGATCCATAGCTGGGGTCTGGAAAGAAAATCTTTCACAGCCAGACACCCAAAAATTTGGAAATATTGCTGGATAATTTGAAAGGAAAATTTTTCCTTCATGATTTTTTTAACTTTGTGGTATCTTTGCTGGTTTTATATTCCCCAACTTTTTCACAATGATAAGTGTAGGCATTTTTCTTTTAATTGGATAATCTGGCCCAATATTGAATATTGACAGTACTTTGCCCATAGTTTTCTGGCCTCAGAAAGATCCACCCTTTGATTGTATGATACCTCAGGAGGAGGAGCCAGAGGGATGGAATCAGGAGTTTGAGTAGATGAAGAAGGAGAAAGAGGAGTTGAATCACTATTTTTATTAGATGAGATAATGAATTATGGGCCTGGTGAACCAGTTAGGAGATTTGGGTGGATGCTTTCTTGAGAAATTGTGAAAAAAAAATTCTTTTTAAGAATTGAAGTGGTAATAGGATTTGATAGTTGAGTATTATATTGAGAATAAATTGAGTGAAAAGGGTATTCAGAAACTTGATATAAGAGTTAACAGAGGGTTGTGAAAATATCTATTGGGTTGTATTCATTGAATGAAGATTTGATGTGAAAAAGTGATAATTTTCCAAAGCCTTTGTGAAAGAGATACATGGTTAAATTTTTGATAAAATATTTGAATTGGGGAGGATTGATTTTTTAGTTTTGCAGTGTTGAGGTATTTTTATTGAGGAGTGTGGATGGCTGATGAGTGGTTTATGGTTTGGTGTGGTTTGGTGTGGTGTGGTGTGGTGTGGTGTGGTGTGGTGTGGTGTGGTGTGGTGTGGTGTGGTGTGGTGTGGTGTGGTGTGGTGTGGTGTGGTGTGGTGTGGTGTGGTGTGGTGTGGTGTGGTATGGTGTGGTGTGGTGTGGTGTGGTGTGGTGTGGTGTGGTGTGGTGTGGTGTGGTTTGGTGTGGTGTGGTGTGGTGTGGTGTGGTGTGGTGTGGTGTGGTGTGGTGTGATGTGGTGTGGTTTGGTGTGGTGTGGTATGGTGTGGTGTGGTGTGGGGCAGTGTTGCATTGCATTGTGTTGTGTTGTGTTGTGTTGTGTTGTGTTGTGTTGTGTTGTGTTGTGTTGTGTTGTGTTGTGTTGTGTTGTGTTGTGTTGTGTTGTGTTGTGTTGTGTTGTGTTGTGTTGTGTTGTGTTGTGTTGTGTTGTGTTGTGTTTTGTTGTGTTGTGTGAAGTGTAGTGGAGTGGAGGGGATTGCAGTGGAGTGGAGTGGAGGGGAGTGTAGTGGAGTGGAGTGGAGTGCAGTGGAGTGCAGTGGAGTGGATTGGAGTGGAGTGGAGTGGAGTGAAGTGGAGTGAAGTGGAGTGGAGTGGAGTGGAGTGAAGTGAAGTGGAGTGGAGTGGAGTTGAGTTGAGTTGAGTGGAGTGGAGTTTATTGGAGTGGAGTGGAGTGGAGCAGAGTGGAGTGGAGTGGAGTGGAGTGGAGTGGTTTGGTGTGGTGTGACGTGGAGTGGACTAGATTGGAGTGGTGTGGTGTGGTGCAGTGTAGTGTAGTGTAGTGTGGTGTAGTGTGGTGTGGTGTGGGGTTTTGTGGGGTGGTGTGGAGTGGTGTGAAGCGGGGCGGAGTGGTGTGGTGTAGTTTTGTGTGGCTTGGTGTGGTTTGGATGGGAGTGGTTTTTTTTGATGTGGTGTGGAGTGGTGTGGTGTGGTGTGGAGTGGAGTGGAGTGGTGTGGTGTGGTGTGGTGTGGTGTGGTGTGGTGTGGTGTGGTGTGGAGTGGATTGGTGTGGAGTGGAGTGGAGTGGAGTGGTGTGGTGTGGTAAGGTGAGGTGTGGTGTGGTGATCAGCATCTGCATAGAAGCAGTCTTCTCTTCTTCTGTTCTAAGCACCATTTGTGAGGTTTATCCTTAGAGGGGTCAAATAAGGAATTTTCAAAATTTTTCATCATTTTCCTTTTCCAAATCCTAGAACCAAATTGTTCTTTGATTAGAAGTTTCCATGAATTCCAGGTATGGATCCTAACCCTTTTCTCTTGCTGATGAACCAATCTAGAGCTACTGCTTCAAAGAGCCTAGGTAGTCTGACTACAGCTATAGCCTCTGGTAATTCATAGGAATTTATGGTATATTCAATAAAATTTATGAATTTTATATTTTTATATTCTCCTTCAAAAGAGAACTTAGGCCATTCAGCAATGTGAGGTAAATGCTTGAGGGCTTGTTCCATTTCAGGAGTAGGGCTAGGTCTGAAAGTATCAATCCTGTGCATTCCTATTAAGGGTAGTGCATAAGGGGTAGTTGTTATTCTGGGAGGTTTTGGTTCCTCTGTGATACTCCCCAAGGGGTTGGTCAGGCGGACCTTTAAGTCTCTAAGATCATTCTTTATCAAATTACGTTGCAGTTCCACTTTACTACTAAGCAGATAAATTTTTTCACTAAGGGGAAAAATGGAGTTTTTAGTAGTATTATTTAGTTATTCTTTGAATGGCTGGAGGAACATGATAAAATCTTCTTCAATAACTGATAACATGTTCTCAATAGTTTGGGTTTGACTGGATTTACCTTGATTTATTGTTTCCAATAATTGTTCTGTGTGTACCTTAATATATTCCATCCCCAGAGCTTTTGATTGATTACTAACCAATTTGGCCACTACTGAGGATAACTTATCCAATCAGGTGTAAACGCCATCCAAATTACCACAAAAAATCTTGAAATTATGATGCATATCATTAGAAAAGGAATTAATTACATCTGAAGTTGGTATTGACAACACACTAGGTTCAGGATTAGATGCTGATTGGTGTACACTTTCTTCCACTTTTGAGCTAATGATATTTTCTGATCCAAATCCTTATTTCCCTTTTGACTTTGATGGAAAGAGTATCTATTCTTTCCTTATTCTTTGCCTTTCTGTTGGGCTAATTGATCCCATTGATTCCATTTTTCTAGGTAGTATTCCACCTCTTTCCTGGGGATAATCTTCTGAAGAGCTATCTGGGAAGCATTTGCCTGGGATATTATCTTTTTCATAGAGATTAAGTCCTCCTTGTACTGGGCTTCTTTGAAGTCTCCCCAAAATTTCACATGCTCTTTGACTAAGTCTTTGATCTTGGCTTCCTTGGTCAGATCATGCTGCGGTGGCTGCAGGAAACCTCCTTGCAATTTAGGGGGGCTTGATTCTACTACTTTCTCTGGCTCTAGGTTGGGGGAGGGTAACAGTACTTGGCTCTGCTCCTTGTTCACCAACATTTGACTCACAGGCTCCAACCCCCTCAAGGTTGTAATTATGGGCTGCCTCATGTTTACTGGGGGCTGCTGGGAGAGATCCATAGGATTTCACTCTCCCTGGGGCCCCTGTGTTTCATCTGTTCATGTTAAAAATATTTATTATTTTTTTTCTTTGCAAAGAAAAATCTGCAATAATAATTTATTTTAACTCACTTAAGTTGATAGTTAAAGGCACTGAGACTCTGTCAGGATTGTATTCATCCTTAAAAGTAAATCTAAAGGGATCTTGGTGCATCTCAATGAGATCTTCTCCTGTCAAATCAATGTTCTCAGGACATCCAGAAATGTCTTGTACCTCTTGATCCAAAAGATCAACTTCAGGGATGTTAGTTTCTGGGATAAAAGGGTTAACTGATAACATGAGAAAAATATTTTATTGGTTAATAAAATATATTAAAATTATTTTAATTCAAAATTTGTGTAAAAGGGGTTTTTACTTACTTTTATATTTCAAAAATTAATTTATCCAGTATTTTTCCAAAGCTTTATTCTGTCTCAATAGAGCTTGCAAGTTGATATGCCTCTCAAGATCTTCTTGCTTGAGGAGTTTATCTAATTGCTTACGGAGAGAAGAGATTTCAAGTTGTTCAGCTTGGGTTAAAGCTTCCCAACCAGTTGATTTATAATTTTTAATTTATTCTTCTTTTCTTATTTTTTGAAATATTCAGATAATATAATATGAATTCTGCATTTGTTTCTTAATCCACTGCAAAAGGAATTAATAATAAATCATGGTTGAAAAGTCAGATAAATTATATCTTTGATTAATTTTATGTGAAATTTCTGGTCCATGGTATTGAATATAGTGAAATGGAATATTTTCCTGGTCAGAACCCCTTTTTTCATCCTCCTGGATGCCAAGACCCTTGCTATCCCTTAGCCACCAGAGGTGATTTAATGAATAATGAATATATTGTTCAACAAATGCAGCAAAAATCCATAAAATATTTGGATAAAGCTATTGGAAGGTTGATTGCTTTGGTTATGATTAGGGCGTATCAGAGTTAGGAAACCGCTGTAAAGCTCCAAACAGTGCTGGGACATGGCAGTTCTGTGGAGGGGAAAGGTGCTGTTTAGGCTGCCCTCCTGAGTGTTACAAAAATATTTGAATGTAACCAAGATCAAATTCCAGAGCCTGGTAAATGAGGGACCAAAGAGTAAAGGATAATGTTGAAGTATAGCAACATGCCTTACCGCGTGCCTCCACTCAATTCTTGCAGATGTCATTCTAATGTCACTCTCTCATATTTTTCTCCTCGGTTTCTTCTTCTTCTAATTGATATAGTATCTTCTCTCTCTTGAATTGTACATTTTGTTTTCTAAAGTCCTCCTCTCCATCTTCTTGCACTCTGTCTCTCCTCGACATTCCATTTTCTCCTTGATCTCTTCACTCAAAGCTTCCCCATTCTTCTCTGCCCCACCCGACTTACTTCTCCTCAACTCCCTCTCTCGACCTTGAAACTTTCCTCACAAATCCTCGAAAATCAAGAATCTGCCCTTCCATATACATAGAGAATTATCACCTCTGATCCAGTTCGGTATGAACTTCCCAAGTCTATCTCCTTTTCATTTCTCCGTCTCCTTCTCATTTTCTTCATCTGATCTCTTTCTGCATTTTGCGCAGAGGTGGATCACCGGTTCCTTTTAGAAACTACCTTTGTTGTCCTCCTTTCCTAAACATCACTCCAGACGCTTATCCTCACGGTCTCACCTGAACTTGCTCAATCAAACCTTTCTGTTATAAATCTGTCACGGTGGTGGGAATCTCTTTCTGTTGCTCGATTTCCTTATTTTTTTCATTTCAATATATTGTTAATCTCGTACTTCTTTTCTTCTCAGTCTTTTTGCTCAATAAATTGAACACAGTTTTCCATCACGATTAACAGTCAAAACGTCCAAGAACCTGAACCTCACATCTTGGACACCATGACGGATCAAATCCAACCAACCATCCTAAAAACTGCAATCAAATCCATACCTCAACTTAACTCAGATAATTTTTCACTTTGGAAAACTCAAGTCGTCAACATGCTCGACATCCAAGGTATCAGGAATGCACTCATCGACGACAATATCAGTCTGTCTGAGACCAACAATATATACTTAAGATCCATTATTACTTCCAAACTCAACTCGTCCATCCACGCCAATATCATCACCCCAAACAATGAAGGAGACGCGAAGCTAATCTGGAAGGCTATCATCAAATTCTTTGCCTCCTCCGACGCTTCTAATCGCGCCCGCGTATTCGGCAACCTCCAAAATCTTTCCTTCAACCCCCAAGACATACAGGGGTTCATCACGGGCGCCAAGATCGCTATTCAATGCCTACATGAAGTGGGAATTGAAATACCAACCAATATCCTGGCATACATGCTCATTCACAAACTCCCTACGTCCATGTCCAACATTAAAGATAGAATCATCCACGACCAAAAATTGATCAATCCCGACACCGTACTCGAGCACATCCAAATCCACTTCAACAACGTCAAGATCAAAGAAGAAAAAGCTAACAGCTTTCCTTCTGCTTTGGTTAACATGGATAGAAGACCGGAAGTCCCCAGATTTTTAAATGGCAAACACAACTCAAGCGCTTTCCACTCTCCGGCCAACTGTTGGGCCTTACATCCAGAGCTCAGAGAGGAATTCTTAAAAAGAAGAAATGGAACAAATGGATCGTCTGCAACTGTCAGTTGTTTCTACCATGCTTCATCTGAGCTATCCTCCTCCATGTTCATCCTGGATTCGGGATCTTCTTCTCACATGTCACCCAACATCGAACTTTTCACTTCCTTTTCAAACAAAGAAGTAGGATTTAAGAAAACCGGAGCTAAAAACGGAGATTTGACAATAAAAGGAATTGGAAACATCGAGATCAAACTGGGTTCCTTCTCTATAGTCCTCAAGAATGCTCTCTATGTACCTGATCTTCGCGTGAATCTTATCTCCTCTCGGTGTCTGCTGTCGGACGGTTACCACATTAGTTTTGAGAAATCTGAATTTCAAATTACCAAAAATGAAGACCTTGTTTACAAGGGTTACTACCTGAACAATCTGCCCACCGTCGTTGCTGAAGAAATGCAACCCTTTTCCTTCTTATCTTCCTCTGAGTTCCTACACAAATTGCTTGGCCACGTGAGTTATCATTGCATTTGCAACAAGTTGAACATTCCTATAAAAATGGAGAAACCTTGTGAGATATGCGCTTCGTGCAAAATAACTCGTGCCAGTTTCAAAAATTCCCACGGCAAGGCCCAAAAACCTTTCCAAGAAATCCACTTAGACCTTGTGGGTCCTTTAACAACAACAACTAAAGGACACAAATACTTCATCACCATTGTCAACAGCTCCACTCGATTTTGTTCCGCCGTTCCTGTCAAACAAAAGAGTGAGGTCTTGGAGGTGCTTGTCCATCTCCTCCGCATGGAAGCCAAACGCCTTGGATACTATCCCGACGTCCTGCACTCTGTTTGTGGAACTGAATTTATCAACTCTTCTCTGATTAACTTCTGCCAGACCAATCTGATTTGAATGAGGCAATCCAATCCCTACACCCCCCAACAAAACAGACTTGCCGAAAGATTCAACCGCACTATTGTCAAAAGTCTGCGATGTATGATTGAGGACTCCCAAATTGGAAAGAATCTATGGCACGAACTCGTTCAATCAGTCACTCTTGTTCTCAATCAAATCCCTGCTCACAAGAGTCTTCCCTCTCCCTATAAACTCTTTAGAAACAAAGAAATTCCCCTTTCTCTTTTCAAACCCATCGGCATCAATCTGATTTTCCTCGCTCCACCCGGTCTTCCTCGCTCAAAACTCAATCCCAAGGGAATTCCCGGTGTCCTGGTAGGCTACAACAAAGAACTTCTTTCTTACAGAATCATGACTGAAAGCGGCCGGATCTTTGATACCAAACATGTTGAATTCCTAGACTTTGACCCTGAAAAAAGGAACTCAATTCCGAGATCATCTATCCTGGACAACGACTCGTCCGATCTGCCTCTCCAACTTCCTCCCTCCAAAACACCTAACTCTCCCTCCGACATAAATCCTGAATCTCCCGACCGCAACACAAGTAACAAAGAGATAGAAGAATCATCTTTGGAAGGGTTTGTCAGCGCTGAGGAAGAAAATCCTGACTCCAACGAGCTGGTTGAAACTATTTCCACTACTGATAACTCTGAAACTCAATACTCGCTAAGAGCAAGAAATCTCAATGTCAAACCAGTCAAATACACGTATCTTAACAAACGTCTGGATTCCTATAAAGACGCCATCGACGAAGAGTTTGATAACATTGAAAATCAAGATTTCTGGGAAGACCACTTTTCTGTTCCCCCCAAATATCTCAATACCACCCTTGTTCTGAAGACCAAGCCTGCCACGGACTCCAGTAACGAGCAAAAGAAAGCCAGACTGTGTATCCAGGGTTTCCAGCAAGTTCACGGAGTAGACTATTTCGACACTTTTGCCCCAACCGGAAAGTTTTCCTCCCTGCTTGCCTTACTCACTCTCTGTCGAGACAAAAACCTGAAGATCAAACAGTTCAATGTCAAGGCCGCTTTCCTACATGCCCCTCTTAAAGAAGAAATCTTCATCAAAACGCCTAGGTTCTGCAAACAGACGTCTCCCTATCTCAAACTTAAAAAATCTTTTTACGGACTCAAACAGGCCCCTGCCAATTGGTTTGATACTCTCACCAATTGGCTCAACAAAATTCAGTTTTTCTCATCCAACAGTGACCCCTGCCTTTTCATCAATTGATCCTCCGGCTCCTTCGTCTACTTTCACGTCAACAATCTTCTGGTAGTTGGAGACGTGGATGCCTTCTCCGATTCTTTCCTCTCTCGCTTTCCCAACTCCTCAGCTCATTCCCCTGATACTATTCTTGGCATGGATATTTCTGTCTCCAAGGATAAAATTACCCTTGATCAAAAAAAACTGATCAATAAAACTCTCAAAGAATTGAACCTCACCTGTGCTAAATCTGTTCTCACCCCTCTCTCGCCCGGCGTTTGCCTCAAAAAAGCTTCCAACAATGATCTTGAAGAATTTGCCCGTCTCAACAATAACTACAGGCGACTCACCGGTATTCTGAACTTCCTGGCTTGTCGCACCAGACCAGACCTTGCTCCCGCAGTTTCCATCCTGTCTCAATACAACAACTCGCCTAGATTGTCTCACTGGAAAGAGGTTCTGCACTGTTTTCGCTATCTGGTAGGCACTAGAGAGTTCAAACTTCAACTCAAACCATCCAACTCCGCAGGTCTTCAACTGCAATACTTTTCCGACGCCACCTGGGGAGACGATCACCACTCTAGAAAGTCCCAATCTGGACATATTTGCCTCTGGAGATCCTGTCCCATCTCTTGGTACAGCGGTAGTCAAAAAAACATTGCAATGTCATCCACTGAATCCAAATTGAACTCCCTGGCCAACGCCAATCAAGAAAACGAATGGATTTTCAATCTGATTTGGGAACTTTGGAAAACTGAACCGACTCCTACCCTCTTTCACATTGACAATTCCGGCCTTCTTGACAAAATCAAAGATTTTGGATCCCACTCAAAAACCAAGCACTTGGACATCAAAGCCAAGTATCTTCGAGAAAAATTCAAAAAAGGGGAGATCAACATTAAACTCATTTCGTCCCAGTCCATGATCGCTGACAGCCTAACCAAAGCATGCTCGCAAAACTTGCTTAATTCTCTCCTCAATGTGTGCTTTGGTTGTTCATCCCTAACTGAGGGGGGTGTTGAAGTATAGCAACATGCCTTACCGCGCGCCTCCGCTCAATTCTCGCAGATGTCATTCTCATGTCACTCTCTCATATTTTTCTCCTTGGTTTCTTCTTCTTCTACTTGATATAATCTCTTCTCTCTCTCGAATTGTACATTGTGTTTTTTCAAGTCCTCCTCTCCATCTTCTTGCACTCTGTCTCTCCTCGACATTCCATTTTCTCCTTGATCTCTTCACTCAAACCTTCCCCATTCTTCTCTGCCCCACTCGACTTACTTCTCCTCAACTCCCTCTCTCGACCTTGAAACTTTCCTCAAAAATCCTTGAACATCAAGAATCTGCCCTTCCATATACATAGAGAATTATCACCTCTGATCCAGTTCGGTATGAACTTCCCAAGTCTATCTCCTTTTCATTTCTCCATCTCCTTCTCATTTTCTTCATCTGATCTCTTTCTGCATTTTGCGCAGAGGTGGATCACCGGTTCCTTTTAGAAACTACCTTTGTTGTCCTCCTTTCCTAAACATCACCCCAGACGCTTATCCTCACAGTCTCACCTGAACTTGCTCAATCAAACCTTTCTGTTATAAATCTGTCACGGTGGTGGGAATCTCTTTCTGTTGCTTGATGTCCTTATTTTTTTCTTTTCAATATATTGTTAATCTGTTACTTCTTTTCTTCTCAGTCTTTTTGCTCAATAAATTGAACACAGTTTTCCATCAGATAAAGATGATAGTAGTTGGTAGCTGGGGAAACAAAACTATCTGAGGCAAGATGATGCTGGGTAAAATTTGAATAGAAGAAGTCAAGGATTTTTCAGAGTTCAAAAAGACAAGGCAATTGTAAGTAACAACGCCCACAAGCTAATAGCTCTGGTAGTCAGCAAAAGCTTAGGAAAGATCAACTCAATCCCAAACAACCTCCAGGTTCTCAATGAACCTGCCCAACTCTTTGCAATCAAGCGCTTGAAGGGTACCAGATAAATTTGGGTGGCTGCACCAGACAAAGCTAATTGTTTTTATCACGCTCTAGAAGCAAAACAATAACTGATTTGAACAAGAATAACCCAACACTCCCCAAGGGACTCAAGAGTAGCGTGGCGGAATTCAAATTCAAAAGAAATGAAGGGAGGTTTAATACTCCATTTTTTAAGCTTAATAAGAACTCTTCAGTCAAAACTTACTGGTTCCGGAAAGATAATCAAAGGATGATCAGGACCAGTATGGTTGGATAAAGGGATCAGGAGTGGTGTAACATACTCAAGAATTCAATCAGTCAAATTCTTCTTCAACCAGGAAGGCTATTGGTTGGTGATAAAGATTAAGGCTCAGGATTTAAGTATGGAGGCTCAAAGATCAAGGGGAAATCATGGATATACCCAGAATTCAGTCTCAGATAAAGGGGAATGAGACCCCACAGATGATTTAGTTCAGGATGGTAATGATGATAATTTCCTGATAAGATACCATAAGATACCCCCCCATGCCAAAAGGCAGGGGAGAGCCCCTCCTTATATGGGCAGGAGGCCCTGTTACACTATGTACAAGTGATACTACAGATAGAGCGGAATTTTTTTTTTTTTTTTTTTTTTTTTTTTTGGACATGAGAAAAAAAAAAGGAGAAACTGATGAGAAAACAAAAAATCAAACAAAATTGAAATAATGGACAGAATCATGGATGAGGGGGGATGGAGAGACACCAGCCCGTACCAATGATGGGCACGGGCAGGAGAGTGACAGGTGAGGAGCCGCATGGACAGATTCATGGGCACGGGCAGGAGATTTGCAAAAAATGGCCAAGGCAGAGTCCCTCTGGGCCCGTTTCACAATGGCAATTCTATTTTACAAGCCAAGAAGCAAGATGATGCGGGATGATGGGATGTGATTGTAGATTTAAACAAGACCCGGGAAGGTGGTGGTGATTGCTCCTTTCTGTTGCTTTCAGCATGTTGTTTCCATTCCCCTATGATACAATTGTGTTCTGTTTGAGAGCCTCAGGGTGGGGGTGGGGATGGCAATGAGGATTAGAGGATGTTGATCAAGCGCAAGAGGGCAAGGTTGATTGATCCTCAGAGCGGGATCAGGAACACACTGGTTGAAAGGTGCCTTGGACTAAAGTTAAAAGGTAATCTATGCAAACAAAGCATGGGGTTGGGTTGGTGGTGGAGACAAGAACAAGAGACTATGAAGCAGGCTGTGAGCTGGAAGAGAAAAAAAAAAGAGAGAGGGGGGGAGGTTGAATGACAGGATAGGAGAGGGATTGGTGGAAGAGGGAGGGAGCTTGTTGGTCGAGATGGGGGCAATGAGAATGGGGTGGTGGGTGATGGATGAGGAGGGCTGATGATTGGATTAGGATCACAAGTTTTGCTAGTATTGGGTTGTAGGCCAGAAGTGGGAGAGGAGATCAATAGGGATGCAAGATTTTTTCCTGGTGGACACTGGCCGGGGAGGGAAGGTGAGGGTGTGAGATCAATCGTGATGGATCAAGAGGGGAGCCAGAAATAGTAGCATCTTTTTGACAACCATACGCTTGCTTTCAAGCTTGGCCTTGTTTTTGGCGAACACTTCCTCACGACAGGATGACATTTTGAGACAAGCATGATCCTCAGGAAGTCAATGACAAGAGCAAAATGTCAGCGTGCAATGGGGATAATCACCGACAAGGCGCAAGGCTGGCTGGGTGCATTGAGATTTGGTCAGAGAGCTCTTGCCATGCTGACACATTTTCTTTGGACCACCACCCCTCAGATGTATAGCAACATCAGAAAAAATAAATTACAAATTTTTGTAGTCCCAAGGAAGGAGCTGTCTGTTCCAGGGGCAAACAGACCTTGAAAGCCAAAGATTGCAAGCAAACAACAGGGGCAATGGATTATGTAGACAGAAGGCCTCAAGGATTGTGGCGCTACTGGAGGATGATGATGATGGGGGCAATAAAACCATTGTTGGGGAGCCGGGAAGGGAACACTGAGGAGGAGTTGGGGTGCCATGGCTGAATGGATGGAGTGGGGCATGGGCGGGAGAGATAGAATTTGGACAGGATTAGTTGAAGATAGGGTTGATTACAGGGGGAAATGGTCAAGCAGAGGAGGATTGTGCCAAGCGGGTCTTGGCCCGCGCGTTTGGCCAAAAAGGAAGGGGGGAACAAAGAGAGAAGGAATCAAACGCAATGCCTAGGTGATGAGACCAAGAGAGGCCTGTCCTAGACCACTGGGACAGAGAAATGCTTGGCAGGATGAGGAAATTGGAGGAGTGATACCAATACAAAAAAATTCCAATTTTTTTTTTTTTTTTTTTTTTTTTAGATAAATGACACCTAAATAAAAGAAACTTAGAAAAAAATTTGAATTTTCTGCATCTGGTCCGGGGTTTCCAGATTTTGTCACCACACCGCCATTAGAAACCCGCCATTTTCTTTTACCAAACCCACTGTTTTCAATGGCGGGTTTCTGAAATACACACACCCCCTAACTGATGTATTTCAAAATGGCGGGTTTCATGAAAATGGCGGATTTCAATCATTAAACCTGTCATTAAACCCGCCATTTATGCATCATCATCCATCCACCATCCATAACATCCAAAAAAACCATCCACATCAGCAAATAAATACCAATCCCATCTCCATCACATCACACACATCCCATCTCCATTTCTTTACATCTCTATTGCCTCACATCTTCATCTTCACAAATCCAATCATAATCTCATCAAACCACATTAAATTACCATCTTTCTCAACATGTCCCATCAAAATTCCAAGCAGAAAGTTAAAAATGCAAAAAAGCTGACTGAACTTTTGTTAGTATTTGACTTCCATTCAGACTCAAATTCAGATTCCAATTTTAAATCAACTTGGTTTGCTTTGAATTCTCTATTACAAAAGCAATAAATGGTTCCAAGAAGGAAAACTTTCCACAACCCTATGTATGAAAGGCAAAAGCTTCATATCCTCCCAAACTTGAGCTTCCAGAAACTGTTCCAAACTCTATTGCCTTCATTCATAAAAGTTTTGGAGATGATTGAAGACCACCACATCTTCCAGAACAATTCTTGGAATCCTCAACGCAATCCAGCTATCTAACTGGCTGGTTCTCTTTGTAGATTGGGATCAAATGGAAATGGGGAAGCAATTCATTTATTAGAAAATCTATCCTCAGTTGGTTATGGAACAATTGACTCATACACTAAAAGAGTCATGATTGCTATTCCATCTTTCCCTTTCTCAGTCCTTTGTTGTCCAACCAAAGAACAAAGCAAGGAGATATCTCAAGTAATGGAGACTGAAGGCTTTCCTGGTTGAATTGGGTTTTTTGATGGAACCACAATCCCCTTGAGTCAAAAACCCAGGCTAGATGACAACCTATCTTTTCATCAGAAAAAAAAAGGCAATGGATTCATTTCCTACCCAAATACTTTGATAATAAACTTACCAAATCTTTTTTATCCAGTTGTACAGATACTCTGTGGAACTAATAATTGTTTGTGATAACAACAAGAAGTTCATATCCCTCCATACTGGCCTTCCGGGTTCTTGTCATGATTCATATGTTTTTGATTGGATGTGGATTGCCCAACAAACAGAGAACTAATTTGACCAAGATCAATACCTTCTGGACAATTCAGATTATGCTAGTGAGAAATATGTGGTTCCAGCATACTGGAATTTTTGGTCCAACAATCAAGGAAAAACCAATTTAAACTATCATCTTGCCCAATCACAAGTTTGGATTGAGCATGCCATAGGACTCCTGAAAGGAAGATGGTTCAGCTTAAGGGAAATGCAAAACCAGCTTCAAAACCCCAAAGACATGAAGTTCCTCATCAACGTGATTATCACTTGTGTAATCCTTCACAAAGTTTTGGCCAACATCAAAGATGAATGGGACAAAATACTTGAATATGATATTCCTGATCTGCCTCAAGTCATCCCTGTCTCATCTTGTCCCTAATCTTCTTCTATGAGAGAGCAGATTCTTCCTCTCACCCTTTCTCACTTTGATGATTAATGTTTGATTTTGAATTTGGCAAAAAATACCTTCACCAAATTTTTATGATTTTGGTTTTTCACCCAAGATTCCTATGCTGAATTGTTTTTTTTTCTCATTTGGTGGGGTGGACTTAGGAAAAACAGACTCAAAACATCCAAACCCCCCACCTCACCCCAACAAACCACTGATCAAAACACCTACCTCACCCCACCAAACCACCAGGTGGTCCACTCCTTCCTCCTCCTCACCAACCACTTCCACCTCACCCATCACCTCCACCTCACCCATAACCTCCACCTCACCCCCCACCTCACCTCCCCCTTTGGTTGGAACCTCTGGTAAACTTCCCCCCCTCTTCCTCCTCCTCCTCCGCCTCCTCCCCATCATCTGATTCTCAACCTTTGATTCATTCACCTCCATCCCCCTTCAGGCCCCCCCACCCCCTTGGTTGATGCCCCTGGTAAGCTCCCCCCTCCCTCCTCCTCATTCTGCTTTTCCCTCCCTCTCACCCCCTCTCACTCCCTCCCACTCACTCACCAAAATTCCCCTTCTACCCCCTCCCTTGGTCTCCCTCCCATCTTGCTTTCCCCCCCCTTTCTCCTTGCTCCTCCTCCTCCTTGCCAGCCCGCCCTTGCCCTCCCTTGCTTGTCCCTCAACTTGCCAGTCCCCCCTTTCTCCTTTCCGGGCTTCCCTTGCCCTCAGCTTGCTGCCCCCCCCCCCTTGCTCCTTGCCCCTCCTCCTCCTTTCCCTCCCTTGCTTGGCCCTTGACTCGCCGCCCCCCCTTTGCTCCTCCTCCTATTCCTCCTCGCTATCCCGCCCTTGCCCTCCCTTTCTTGGCCCTTGGCTTTTTGCCCCCCGCTTCCTCCTCCTTGCCCTCCCGCCCTGGCCCTTCCTTGCTTGGACCTTGGCTTGCTGCCCCCCCCCCCCTTGCTCCTCCTTGCCAGCCCACTCTTGCCTCCCTTTTGCTTGCTGCCCCCCCCTTGCTCCTCCTTGCCGGCCACCCCTTGCCCCCCCCTTGCTCCTCCTGGCTCCTCCTTGCTGGCCCCCCTTGCCCCCCCTTGCTCCTCCTCACTGGCCCCCCTTTGCCTCCCCTGGTCTCCCTAGGATTGCCGGTGTGTTTCCATATCCTGGACACCCTGGCCACTTTAAGACCTTGATCCATAAACTGTTGCGCAAATGTACCTTCCGGCATCGAAAAAAACAATTCCAACTCATCCTCAGGTTCATCCGCATCCTCATCCACGCGCGTCACGCCTCCCTTGTCCGCATTTTCATTGTCGCTTGCTTCTCATTGTCATCATTGCGCGTTGCTCATCTCTTATCCAACCGCCGCGCGTCCCAATCTCTTAGCCGACCGCCACGAGTCCCAATCTCTTATCCGACTGCCGCAGGTCCCGATCTCCTGTCCGCCACGTGGCGCTCATCCATGACTTACCAAATCCATCCCAACCGCACCCCCAAGCATTTGTCCAATCCTCGGACCCATCAATCTCCCATCTCACTCAATCTATCAGTCGTGAATCTCAAGCCTGTCAGGATTTACTCAACTGCCTCAAGACAATCTCCTATCCGCCCATCCGCGCTCTCACAAACTTCATCCCTCACCTTTCCTGGGACTCTCCCACCCGCTTCCACCTTTGGACAAGGGGTGGAGAAGTGTTGACTACCGCCCGCAGACATCCGCGTAGGTCCAGTTCATTTTCCTTTCCCACCCCGTCTGCCTTTGGACAAGGGGTGGGTGATTCCGGTATTGTTGCGCAAGCCCATCCACAGATAGACGCGAGTGACCACATGATTTTCTTTCCTTTTCCGCTCTATTGGTAGAATCTGTTATACATAGTCTAACAGGGCCTCCTGCCCATAAAAGGAGGGGCTCTCCCCTGCCTTTTGGATCCATCATTGAATGATGAGAGCATGAAATCAGTACACCCTTGATCCTTGAGCCTCCATACTCAACCCTTGATCCTTGAGCCTCCATACTCAAACCCTTGATCCTTGATCCTTATCACCAACAATAGCCTTGCTGGTTGAAGAAAAATTCTGTCTGTTGGAATTTTTGAGTGTGTTATACCACTCCTTGATCCCTTTCTCTGACCATACTTGTCCTGATCCTTGATCATCTTTCTGGAGCCAATCACGATTGATTAAAAAGGTCTTATTAAGCTTAAGAACTATAGTGTTATACCTCCCCTTACCTTCTTTGGAGTTGCATTCTGCCAGCCTACTCTTGAGTCACTTGAGAAGTGTTGAGGTTATCCTTGGTTTAAATCAGTTACTTTTTGCTTTAGAGCTTCTTAAACATTGTTCTTTGTCTTGTGTAGCCACCCTCAGTTATCTAGTACCCTTCAAGCGCTTGATTGCAGAGAGTTGGGCAGGTTCATTGAGAGCCTGGAGGTTGCTTGGGTTTGAGTTGATCATCCCCAATCTTCTGCTGACGACTAGAGTTATTAGCTTGTGGGCGTTGTTTACATACAACAGCTTTTGTTCCTTGAACTCTAAGCAGACTATAACTTCTTTTGTTCAAGTTTTCCCAGCATAATCTTGTCTCAGATAGTGCTGTTCCATTGCTACCAAACCATTGTAATTTTTATCTTTGAATTCTTGATTCCTCATTTACCAGGTTCTGGACCTTGATCTTGATGAAATTTAAATATTTTTGTAACACTCAGGAGGGCAGCCTAAACAGAACCTTTCCCCTCCACAGAACTGCAATGGCCTAGCACCATTTGGAGTCTTACATTTGGTCCCCCGGGTCGGGATCAAACCAGCAAACTTGGGATTTACAGTCCCAAGAACTTGAAGAATCAACTCCAAAATCCAATCCAATTTTTTTCTTTTCTTTCTTTTTCTGTTGGTTCTTTTTTTTCAGATCTGATCTGTGGAGGCAACTTTGCACAGAAGTAAGTCCTCCCAATTGTGCACCATCTGGGCAAAATACTTGTTGTTTTTGTGAAACTCTACTCTTGCCACACTTGTGAGCCACCTTGGAACTCTGCTTGTTTGGATCTCTTAGGAACCCTTCAACATGGAATCTGCTGGATCCTCCTCATCTGTTTGTGCCAAGATGGTCAAAATCAAACCTCAGAACAAAACCTTAGGCTTCAATGGGACCAGTGTCAAACGATTCCTGGACTCCTATGAGATGGCTGCTGAAGTGGATGGTGCCAGTGAATATGATATGGCTTATCAGCTACAATTTTTTATCTCTTCTGAAAAAGTTATGGAGTTTATCAAATTGTTTGAGGGATTCAAAACTCATAACTGGAGGCTCCTGAAGGAGGCTATGTTGGTCTATTGGGGAAACATCAATGTAGGCAGATTTACTTTGCAAGACTTGAATGCCCTGGTTTCTCAATGGATCTCCAATGGTGGTATCTCCTCGGCCTCTGAGTATCAAGCTTTCAGAAAATCTTGGGACCCTATCCAGTCCTACCTTATCCGGAACAATCAAATTGATACGTTGGATGAAATTTGAGTGCAATTTTTTCAGTCTTTCTCTCCAGGAGTGCAGGAAAGAATTAAGGATGAACTGGTGAAATCTGGATCCATGATCACCACAAGGGATAATTGGTTCAAGCTCCCTGCTTTCATGGTCCTTAGGAATACTGTGGATAAAGTGATGAAAGGTCAAACAGCTCTCACCTTTGAAAAACCTAAAATCACTGAACCAGTCCTTGCCCCCTCTTTTCAAGCATCTAACAAAATCATGAATAAGATGGAAGCCAATTGCAGACCTAAACCCAATCCTCAGATCCAGCGGGAGACACCTACTATAGATGAGATCACTAAGTTACTTCAGGCATTTGAGAATAAAATAGATCAGAAAATATCCTCTTTAGCCACTCCAAAACCTGCTAATTCTGTTCCTGAATCTACTATAGTCTGTTATTATTGCCATAGGGAAGGCCATGGTACTGGTAGATGTCCTGAACTCCAGAGGGACAAGGAGGAGAATTTAGTAGAGCAGAAGGGAAATAATTTCTTCCTTCCTTATGGTGCTTTGATCCATTTTTATTTGTCTCTTCCAATCCGTCATGTGGTGGCCTCATACCAACCACCAAATCCTAAGAAGGCATCCTTGGTCTCTGTGGATTTTTGATCATCCTGTGGAACTCTGCAACCTTGGTATCCTCCAGCTATCACTTCTTCCAGCTTCCCTGGCACCTATCAATCCAATCCAGCTAGGAAACGCCATGAGGAACCAAAACCTCATAAGTCTCCTCCTGTCCCATCCTCAATTCTGCAAAAACCCATTAAACATCAATCTTCACCAGAGCCTCCTTCCTCTGATGTGGAAGACATGGAAGTAGAAAGGGAACCACTTATGGAAAGGTTCCAGGACAACTCTGATCTTCCCCCTCTTCAACATGCCTCACCCTCAGATCCTCTTCCATCACCTATTTCACCTGATCTTCCTCCCTCCATGCAGCCCAAAGTTTGATTTGAGAGGGGCATCTCCAAGGACTACCCTAATGCTGTGGAAGGATTATTAAATAAAATTTCTGATCTTAAAATCCCTGATCTATCTGTGGCTGAACTCCTGTTGATCTCTCCATCTGTGGCTGAAGGGATGAAGAAATGGGTTTCTTTTCAACGTGTGGAGATTGGTCCGGACAAATTAAAGGTCTCCTCTGGTACTCTGATGGAGGATTCTGGTGGAACAGATCCCTCTTCAGATACCAACCTGTATTCATGTCCTCTTGGCCTTCTCCCATTTTATCTTGGTGATTCAACTAAAACTGTTTCTCTCCTTGTGGATTTGGGTTCTCAGCTCAACTTGATTTCGGACTCCATGGCCTGCAAGCTTAAACTTAGCCCAAGGGTCAGTTTCAACTCTGTGGTTTATGGAATTGGTAATCAGTCCTGTGAGCTGGTTGGTATTGCTGAGGATATCCCTGTTTGAATTGGTCTAAATATTTTTGGCACCTTTCACTTCTGGATCACTCGTATGGATGGTCCCATGATCTTGGGAAGGCCTTTCTTAATGGACTTTGGTGCTACCTTGATGTTTTCTGATCAAGTGGGGGAGAGAATTCTCCTCCCTGATGCTGATGGAAGAAAGATTGAAGTTCCTCTTTTTTCTCTGGATTCTGGTGGTTGGGAAACACACTTCCCTGTTCATCCTCCCAAATCTGTCCTGAAAGGAAAGCAGAAAGAAAACTCTCATTCCTCTCATCCTCATTTTTTAGCAGAATAGTTGGCCCTACTGATAGTTGTAGTTCTTCTCAGCCTCAGACTTCAACTCATGGACCAACTCCCACCTCAGAGGCATATCTTTCTTTTTCCTAATCATTTCCTTCTCATCCAAATAAGATCAAAAATCAAACACATAAAAAATCCGAAAAATCCAAAAATATTTCTTCTCTGTCTGGATCTGTTGTATCTTCTTTTCCTTTTTTTTCAGCCTGATCAATCATCCTCTATTCCGGTTTTGAATCTCCGCAATGAGTCTAAACTATATCTTGATCTTGATTCTTTTCTTGGTGGCGTTGGTATGAAGGAGTATGGTCTTAGGTGGAGGCAATTTGGGGTAGAAGTAAGTCCTCCAAATTATGCACCACCAGGGTCATCTGCTGCATTTTGTTGTGAAACTCTACTTCATGCCACGCATGTGAGCACCTGGGACGCCTTCTTCATTTTATCTCAGCCACTTCTAGGATTTTTGGACGGGTTGACGCGTTCTTTTTCAACCACTCTCAAGATCAAAATGGCCATTCTTTGGTTTCAATCATCTTTTCTTTCCTTTCTTTTTTTATGGCATCAAACTTGGGAGCAGACTAGGGACAGTATGTAAGTTGGGGAGAGTTGTGGTGCCCCATCCTGGACACCCTGGCCACCTTGAGACCTTGATACATAAACTTTTGCGCAAAAGTACCCTCCGGCATCTAAAAAACAATTCTAACTCATCCTCAGGTTCATCCACATCCTCATCCACGCGCGTCGCGCGTCCCTTTTCCTCATTGTCATCGTCGCGCGCTGCTCATTGTCATCATTGTGCCTTGCTCATCTCTTATCCAACTGCTGGGCTTCCCAATCTCTTAGTCAACCGCCGCGCGTCCCAATCTCTTATCCCACCACGGGCGTCCCAATATCTTATCCGACCGCTGCGCGTCCCAATCTCTTATCCAACTGCCACGCTACCCGATCTCCTGTCAGCCGCGTGGCGCTCATCCATGAATTACCAAATCCATCCCGACCGCACCCCCAAGCATTTGTCCAATCCTTGGACCCGTCAATCTCCCATCTCACTCAATCTATCAGTCGTGAATCTCAAGCCTGTCAGGATTTACTCAACTGCCTTGAGCTGATCTCCTATCCGCCCATCCGCGCTCTCACAAACTTCATCCCTCACCTTTCCTGGGACTCTCTCACCCGCTTCCGCCTTTGGACGAGGGGTGGAGAAGTGTTGACTACCGCCCGCTGACATCTGCAGAGGTCCAGTTCATTTTCCTTTGCCACCCTGTCCGCCTTTGGACGAGTGGTGGGTTATTCCGGTATCGTTGCACAAGCCCATCCACAGACGGACGCAAGTGACCACATGATTTTCTTTCCTTTTCCGCTCTATTGGTAGAATCCGTTGTACATAGTCTAACAGGGCCTCCTGCCCATAAAAGGAGGGGCTCTCCCCTGCCTTTTGGATCCATCATTGAATGATGAGAGCATGAAATCAGTACACCCTTGATCCTTGAGCCTCCATACTCAACCCTTGATCCTTGAGCCTCAATACTCAAACCCTTGATCCTTGATCCTTATCACCAACAATAGCCTTGCTGGTTGAAGAAAAATTCTGTCTGTTGGAATTTTTGAGTGTGTTATACCACTCCTTGATCCCTTTCTCTGACCAGACTTGTCCTGATCCTTGATCATCTTTCTGGAGCCAATCAAAATTGATTGAAGAGGTCTTATTAAGCTTAAGACCTGGAGTGTTATACCTCCCCTTATCTTCTTTGGAGTTGCATTCTGCCAGCCTACTCTTGAGTCCCTCAAGAAGGGTTGAGGTTATCCTTGCTTCAAATCAGTTACTGTTTTCTTTAGAGCTTCTTAAACATTTTGCTTTGTCTTTTACAGCTACCCTCAGTTATCTGGTACCCTTCAAGCACTTGATTGTGGAGAGTTGGGCAGGTTCATTGAGAACCTGGAGGTTTCTTGGGTTTGAGTTGATCATCCCCAATCTTCTGCTGATGACCAGAGTTATTAGCTTGTGGGCGTTGTGTACATACAACAGCTTTTGTTCCTTGAACTCTAAGCAGACTATAACTTTTTTTGTTCAAGTTTTTCCCTGCATAATCTTGTCTCAGATATTGCTGTTCCATTGCTACCAAACCATTGTCATTTTTATCTTTGAATTCTTGATTCCTCATTCACCAGGTTCTGGACCTTGATCTTGTTTAAATTTAAATATTTTTGTAACACTCAGGAGGGCAGCCTGAACAGCACCTTTCCCCTCCACAGAACTTCCACCGCCTAGCACCGTTTGGAGTCTTACACCGGCCCCACCCCATGCCTTTCTCTCATCAGCTGCCCAACCCAAGGCCTGGCTCAATTGGCTTGCACCCCAGTAATTTTTTTTCTGGTAATGAGCCTGTCCCAAGTAGCTCATGCCCATGCCCAGTAATTACTATTATTATTATTATTATTTTTGGTGATTACATGACTGAAATGGTTTTTTTTTGTAACCCTTCTTTGACCCCTTTCCCTTCAATTCCATCCCTTCTCTCAACCCACTCACAATTTTATACTACAACTTGATTCCCTTCTGGATCCTCACCCCAAGCAGAGAATTTGTCTGGAAGGGAACAAGATGGAAGGAGATTAGGTGAAAAACACCAAGAGAGGTGGCAAAAAGAGGGCTTTGAAGCAAAAGAGGGATCAAATGAGGGCATCAGAAGTCTTTTTGGAACTTGAAGAGGGGGGCATCCATGAAAAGGTTATATGGTCAGCATGGAAAATACAACCTTTGTATCTGTATCGTGCCATCATTGATGAAAAGAAAAATAAAAATTGAGAACCCTCACCCACTGAGTTTGAACATGCCAAGCAGACAATCAAGCAATTCCATTTCTTCAGCCATGGCAAATTAATTGTTCTCAAAAAATCTGATCACAATGGTCTTGTTGCAATAATTGAATTTTTCCCATTGGAGCAACTTTCTGACCAAGACAAGAAGGGCATCAAATTTGTGAAAAATTTCCTTCACCAGTCAAAAAAAATTGTCAACACTGTTGGTCCCTCAAGATCTTGGGGTGGAAAAATGTGGACAATTGGATGGCAAAAATTGATGCACCTATTTGAGTTATTTGGATGCTATTTAAAGAAATCATCTATTCAATCTTTCCCTCAAGAGTATGCTTTTCTCAATCTTAAGGCAGAAAAAGTCTCTTGAATTTCAGAACAAATGTTTTTCAATTTGCCCATACTTTCCTTTTAATCAAACCATGAAATAATGAAGGAAAACCGCATCCCATCCTTCTCATCTTTCAAATTTGGTTCTTGGCCTACTCCCTTTGACTGCTCTCTGCATGGCAATTTCACATCCAACTCTTTTTACAACTCACCTCACATTGAAAAAGGTGACATCTCTTAGTATTCCTGTTTACTTGCAGTTCCAACCAAGAAATAAAATGGAAAAATTGTTGAAACTACAGATGAGTATGAAGTATCAGAAGGCTAATTTTTTTCTCCTGACCTTGGCTTTGGAATTGATTTCAAGCAAAAATCTATAGTGAAAATGGTTTGGGAAGCCAATAAGTACTAGCACTGTACATTTCCTGCTGTGGAGACTGCCACTCATACAAAAGTGGCAATGTCAATGCAAATCAAAAAACAACTTCAAACACTTTCAGGGACTTGGGGAGTGGGAAAATATACTCCAGGAAAAAAAATATAAATAAAAAGAAAAAATATTTTCTTATTAGTGGGGTTAAAAATATTCTTCAGAATTGTTGTAATCAAAAATGATTTTTTTTTTCTTTTAATTTTTTCATCAAAGCAAATATATTTACAAGCCCAGCATTTGAGTAATCTGCTTTAATTCATCTACTTTTCTACAGCTACCAATGTATGCCACAGCCATTGACCACTTATCCTTTCTTTCTGTTGCCATTTGTTCCCTCTCCACTTCCAGTTGTGCTTGCCCTAAATCCTTCTCCTTTTCCTCTTTCTGAAATTTGAGATCAGCCTGTTTCAACTTCCACTTGGCATCCCATTTTTTTTGATGAGCCAAAATATAGGCTTTCTGCTTTTGCAAAAAAATAGCCATTTGACAATCCCAATTCTCCTTTCCAAACTGAAGTTCTTCAGATTCAATTTGCAATTTCACTGTTTTTCATAGGGGAATAGAAATGAGCTTGATTTTGAAAGCAAGTAGAATCCATTTGGCTTACTTGAATCTTGCTTCTCCATGATATCCTCAAAGCCCAAAACATTTGAAGTTTTTCTCCTCTTTTGAATGCTTTTGGGGTTGATGTTGATGGAATTGGAGGCCTTTTGCTTTCCCTTTGCAGAGGATGTTTTTGTGGGAACATCATTGCTCTCATTTAAAGGGATGTGGTTGTCAGAAGTCATATGAAAACAAATGAACCCTGTGGGATTCAAACCCACAACCTCAGACTCTTTATATGAGTGATGCTCTTACCAATTGAGATAAGTGCGCTGTTGAGTAAGGAGCAAGCGGTTGATTCATAGCTATTTGGCTTATCACCATAGAAGAGGTGTAATTATCCCAGCATTCTATGATGTGGGTGGCACATACCAGTCAATGAACTGCTCATGGAAATTATGTAATCTTACAGTGAAAGGCCCCATTTTCTTAAGTTATTGGCCATTCAGGAATGGATGAGCCTGTTTCTTTCAAATCTAAATCAGTCAGAAACAACCAGAAAGAAGAGAAAAGAACTTGGTTCCTTACTTGAGCAGATTTTGATGGCAATGGTGATAGGGGAGTGACATCCTCCTCATTGGCCAAGTTCTCCAGTTCTTCCACCCCAGGAAGAGAGCAATCAAAAAAAGTAAGTGAAGGGTCCAATGTTGGGTTTGACTCATCAATCAATGCAGAGGTAGACGTGATTAGAGCTGATGGTGTTTGAATATCCTCCTTTGAATTGGATGGGGGCCACTCAAAGGCAAAGGTTTCATCAAGGTCCTGATTGCTAGGCTGAGAATCCCCAGCCATGTCCTTTGCATCAACTGAATCAGATTGTTGGGTTTCAAAAGCAGCTAGAGGGGTGATGCTTGCCTTCTTTCCAAATATTTTATCCATTTGAATATAAAAAGGAAAAATGGAGTCCAACTTATCAACCACCAAGTTGATTCCCCTGGCTTGGTCAGAGTCCTTGATACCAAAGCCAGTGGACATTGACAAGGAGTGGGCCTTTTTGTACTTGGCTGGATAATTCTTGAATTTCTCCCTCATCTGTTTGGATTAAAGTTCCAGCCTAACTTTTGTTTTATCCTTGAGCTCATTGGCCATCAGGATATAACCATTGACCTTAGAGGATGGAGTTTGGCCAACGCGTGTTTCATTCTTGGATTGACTAACAATGACACAATGTCTGATTGATAATAATAATATCTCTGATAACTGATTGATTCTTTGGAAAAAAAGGGAAAAAAGAGCCTGTTTAAATATTCCTTTTTGGGTGCTTGAGGGCCTCTAGAAGGGGTATTAGCCATGGGCTGAGGCTTGGGGGGCAGTCAGGGAAAAATTGGCACTTCCTCAAGGTGCTGTTAGCCTGCTGGCCTTAGATCTATCAAGGAACAGCGCCTTTTTAGCTGCAGGATCTGTTAATCAACAGATTAATCATTTTGCTGATCCTGCACTGATCCTCAATTTGTACTGTAAGTAATGGTCCAAAGTGAGCAGACGTGGATTTTTATTGATTTTTCATCATTTGCTGATCCTTTATGTAATTTTTAATAATTTTTACGACCACTCCTTGTGTAGTTTTGTGGTCTTTGAAGGTTCTGATCAGCTCATGACGTGGTGAGTCGGGATCTTTATTTAATTAATAAAAAATAATAAAAATTAGTTAATAACTAATTTTAATTGACTTTTAAGGTTTTTAAACTATGATCTACGCTTGTGTGGTAGCTTTACATGTGTAGAGTAGATCCTACTAGGTTGTAGCTCCTCTGAGCGGTACCTGGCTGTCAGACTGATCACGGCAGGCTAGGCGTGGGGATCAGTCCATTCAGATGCACGTGGCGACTGATCCGCTGCTCGCGTGACTAGGTCACAGGATTACCTGCGCGCGGGAGGGATCAACTGCGCGCGGGAGTTTGGGTGCGCGGGAGTCCAGCGCTGTAGGGACGTGGGGCTGCGTGCGGAAATTGTGACAAAACACAATTCCCTGTGTAACTCCTAAACTACACACAACACCTGGATTTCCACTGAAATTTAGGTGTGAAACCTATACATGACATATCATGTGAAATATTAAAATGGCCAAAAGGTGCCATATTGGTGCCGTGGTCATTTACCATTTTCTTTTAAATTAATTAAAAGATATAAGGAGTAAGAATTCAAGGGTAGGGTCAGTGAGTGACCCTACCCTATTTTGGGTGGGGAATCCATTTCTGCAATAATATTCATGGATTTCCTACTCCTTCAGTTTATGGTAATTTTATTTATTTATTTTTTTGTTCTTTTTATTTTTGTTAATATTATTATTGTTGTTGCTTTGTCAGGTTGCTCTGTGCTAAGTAGCAGGCTGACAGGCGGAAATGTGTTTTGTCACAATTCCTGCATGCAGCCGCGGCAGCCAAAGCACCCGGGCGCGGCTGAGATACAGCCGTGTCAACCCCTCAAGGTTGTGTACACAGCCCCGGGCCTCTGACAAGTACGCAGGTGCGGGACTACGGGCTGACATAGTGACAGGCAGCCCAGGTACCGCATAAACAGGCTACAACATACACGGGAACTAGTTACATATGTAATAAAGGTTCCTGTGGATAGTAGACTGTCTAAATATACATAATATTATATAAAAATACATAAATAATCCTTACACGTATTTTTTATTTAATATAATGCAAAGTACCAAGAATGTCAAAAATAAGACAATGACAGCTTCCAAAAATATATTTAAATACTTTGATATACTTTTATGAGAATTTCTATACATCAATATCTTTGTGACATATTAAGGAAAATAATGATTTAATAATATTACATGAATTCTCATGACTTATATTTTTAAGTAATTATCTCAACAAATCAACTGGAACTCGAAAATAAAGAGTAAAATCAATATTATGAATTTTACTCCAGTTATATGATACATAATGAGAACTTACCTGACATCAAAATTTCCATAGAGATGTCTAATAATATAATTATTAGATTACTGGGAACATATTCTAAGGATAATTAATTAAATAATACATAAATAGGACAGATTAGTGTTATTCACACGTCCTAATGTCCATTATAAGGTAGAATAATTCCAATAACCTAAGGAATTAGATGCTACCTGGGCTATAGCACCAAGAGCACATGACAGGCTACCCCTGGTTACCCTGCTGGCCTTAGTGTCTGTCCCTTTGAGCACCTACAACCCTCAGAAGGACCATATTGGGACTCCAAAAACTATAAATACAGAGCTCTTTTGAGGATGTTGATGGGCAGGGACCCAGTAATATTCATATCCAGACGCCGTGCCAAGGTAATCAAATACTTATAAGAGATACTTAAGTGATTTATGGCAATGTCTTATCAGTAATATCTGTCCTCAAACCTCTTTTTATCAATTAAAACCGCTGAACAACCTTATAACCCCAGTATACAGGTTTAAACCATCAGTACACTTCCCAAACAGATACCCAAAGGATTTAATAATATACCAGTGAGTTTTATTATCCTTCCTCTGTCGTGGTAGCTTGGCTACAAGGCCCTACCACTCCATTGTGTATTTTATATACATATTATCTTTGGGTATAATAATCTTTAAACTAAAGAACCCAAAGTAACCATGATGTAAAAATATTACATGAATTCTCATGACTTATATTTTTAAGTAATTATCTTAACAAATCAACTGGAACTCGAAAATAAAGAGTAAAATCAATATTATGACTTTTACTCCAGTTATATAATACATAATGAGAACTTACCTGACATCAAAATGTCCGTAGAGATGTCTAATAATATAATTATTAGATTACTGGGAACATATACTAAGGATAATTAATTAAATAATACATAAATAGGACAGATTATTGTTATTCACACGTCCTAATGTCCATTATAAGGTAGAATAATTCCCATACCCTAAGGAATTAGATGTTACCTGGGCTATAGCACCAAGAGCACATGACAGGCTACCCCCGGTTACCCTACTAGCCTTAGTGTCCGTCCATTTGAGCACCTAAAACCCTCAGAAGGACCATATTGGGACTCCAAAAGCTATAAATAAAGAGCTCTTTTGAGGATATTGATGGGCAGAGACCCAGTAATATTCATATCCAGACGCCGTGCCAAGGTGATCAAGTACTTATAAGAGATACGTAAGTTATTTATGGCAATGTCTGATCAGTAATATCCAGCCTCAAACCTCTTTTTATCAATTAAAACTGCTGAACAACCCTATAACCCCTGTATACAGGTTTAACCCATCAGTACACGTCTCAAACAGATACCCAAAGGATTTAATAATATACCAGTGAGTCTTATTATCCTTTCTCTGTCGTGGTAGCTTGGCTAAAAGGCCCTACCACTCCATTGTGTATTTTATATACATATTATCTTTGGGTATAATAATCTTTAAACTAAAGAACCAAAAGTAACCAGGACTACATGCTTTCATATTTAAATCCCTGAAAAGAGGTGTTAAAGATCCCCAATATAATTGTGGCCCCTCTATAAATATTTAATAATCAATTTTGATTCAAAACAATAAACTATAACCAAACCATTTAACCTTGCAATAAGGTTAATCCAAGTATTCTACAGATTTTTGCTGCATTTATTAAATAATATATTTATTATTTACTCTATCACCTCTGGTAGCTAAAGGATAGCAAGGGTCTTGGCATCCAGGAGGCTGACACATAGTTGGATAGAATTTTGAGCCAGTTTACCAGGATGATTTGATCAGCTCTCTTGAGCTGACTTGAGCCTTTGGAAGCTGATGGGGTAGGATTGTTGGATTTTGAGTTCCTTGGGATGTTTGCTTTGGTCCATTGCATTTTTTAGTGAACTTTCAGGGGCGGAATTCCTGAGGGGCCATTATGAGAGTGATGAAGCAAAGAGGATAGCAATTGATGAGAGTGATAAAGTGAAAAGAGGGATAAAGGGATGAGAGTTAGGATGTGATAAAAGCAATAAATTGATAAGGGTGAGGGAGTGATGAGGATAGTGATGCAATTAGAGTTAGCTTTAGCTGGATGTGATGAAAGCAATAAATTGAATGAGATTTAGCTGGATGTGATGAGAGTGATGAAGTGATGAGGATATTAATGAAGAGAAGAAGAGAAATGAATAAAATTTTGTTCCAATGAGGTTGGATTTAGAATTTTCCAAAGGTTGGAGGTGGAAAACAAGGGGTGTATGAAGTGGACAGGTGGTGGAAGCCTTTATATACTTTACCTGAAAAAATTGACTTATTTCCAGGTAAATCTGACACGTATCATGTAAAATGAGTGGGTTTCTTTTATTTTTAATGGCAGGTTTTAAGTGGTGGATTTGGTTTGAAACCCGCCATTAAAAAATAGGGGGTTTTCTTTAGTCTGATATTCCCTATTAATATTATTAATAAATATCAATAACTTGATTATTAAATAAATTAATAGAGGGGCCAAAATAATATTGGGGATCTTTAACACCTCTCTTTGGGGAATTCACTTGAAAACATTTAGAACTGGTTACTTTGAAACCTTTTATTTATATTCTTAAAGGAGATATTGCCCAAAGATAATATATATATATAATATATGATGGAGTGGCTGGGCTGTTTAACCAAGCTACCATGATGGCAAAGGGATAATGAAACTCACTGGTATGTTATTGGATCCTGTTGGTACCTTTTTGGAACATGTACTGATGGTTAAACCTGTTCCTGGGGTTAAAAGGTTGTTCAGCAGTTTAAATTGACAAAAAGAGTTTTGGGAAAGATAATATTAATCACAATAAATCCATAAATCACTTCTTTATCTCTTAAAATTATTTGATTACCTTGGCATGGTTTCTGGATGTAAATATAACTGGGTCTGGGTTATCAATGACCTCAAAAAGGGCTCTTGACTTATATCTTTTTGTATCCCCCTTCTGTCCTTCTGAGGCCTATAGAGGCTCAAAGTGATGGTTCTAAGGCTATTAGGGTAACAATTGGTATCCAATCAAGTTTTCTTGGGACTATACCAGGGGTAGAATCTATTTCCACAGGGTATGGGAATTATTCTACTTTTTGATTGATGTTTTGAAATGTGAATAATACTAATCTATCCACCTGATCATCATTTCATTAATTATCCTTAGTAAATGACCCCAGGGTGTTAATATTTCTTTTTAGTAGAAATTCCTTCAGGATATCTGATTTAAGATGGGTTCTCATTATGTATTAGCTGATGGGAGTAAAATCGTAATACTGATTTTGGTCCTTATGTTCAAAATTCTGTCAATTTACTTGAAATAATTAATTAAAAATATATTCTATGGAAACATATGTAATATTTTTACATAATCAGTTTTCTCAGTATGTCACACACATAAATATGTTTTTAAGTTATTACAATTGTATTTTTCAAGTATTTTAAGATATTTTTCAAACTTGAGTTATCTTATTTTTGATATTTTTGGTATTTTTTATTATATTTTATGAAAAATATGCGGAAAGTTTATTTAAGTATTTTTATATAATTTTATGTATTTTTAGACTATCTACTAATCACAGGGACTTTTATTACATATGTATTATGTCCCCGTATTAGTTTTAGCACTTTTACATGGTACCATGGCTTCTCAAGCCGTGTCGGCTTGCTACTATGTACAGAGCAACCTGTCAAAAGCAACAGAAAGCTATGAAAAATAATAATATCTCAATTAACAAAATAAGGAGTGAGAAATCCATAAATATTGTTACAGAAATGGATTCCTCACCCAAAATTAGGGAGGGTCAGTCACTGACCCCATCCTTGAATTCCAAGTCCGTATATTTTTAAAATAATTAAAAAGAAAAGTACTAAAAATTACGACACCAGTATGACACTTTTTGGCTATTCTAATATTTCACATGTAATGTCGCGTGTAGGGTTTAAACCTAAAATTCACTCAGAATTGAAGTGTTGTGTATATTTTAGGAGTCACACACGGAAATGTGTTATGTCACAATTCCCGCGCACAGCCCCGCATCATTACATATCCCTACGTACTAGTAGTAGCAGATTCCCGCGTACTAGAGACCCGCGCGCAGCTGATTCTGCCACGCACGCAGCGGATCCTACCCCGCGCGCATCTGTACTAACTGATCCCCGCGTCTGGATCAGCCATGACTAATCTGACAACCAGGTACCGCTCAGAAGAGCTACAACCTAGTTAGGGTTGCGTAGTATATGTAAAAAACTGAGATATGGATTAATAATGATCTAAAAAGATCAAAACTTAAATAAAATTAATGAAAATTAAGTTTAAAACATTTTTTAAATAATAAATCAAAGATCCAGGATTATCACGCAAATCACTGACCCTGATCTTTGAAGACCGAGAAACACTACAAGGAGTTTTCATAAAAATTATTAAAAATTATCTACATGATCAACAGATAATGGAAAATAATTAAACATCCACATCTGCCCGCTTTGAAGCAATATCAATAGTAAAAATGAAGGATGAGTGCAGAATGATCAAATTTACGCCATAAAAGATTAATAGATCCTGTGGCTAAAATATTACAGAACTCCAGCATATCTAAGGTCAGCTGATTGACAGCACCAAGTGGACGTGCTAATCTTGCCCTGACTGGCTTGCCAGCCTTGGCCCACGAGCATAACCCTCTCTACGTGCCCTGAGAAGAACAAAATCACCCCAAAAAGGTATTTATACAGACCTCTTTGGATCCATAATTCCAAGATCAGTTACCAGGAATTATTTATTATCAATCAGACACCGTGTCATTATTAATCAAGTGCTTATATGAAGATAAGCAATTGATTTATGACTTAGTCTGTAGTAGTATTATTTACCTTTATTAACCAATCAACCATTGAAGTTTAGTCAAGCAATCTACCCCATCTGCTCTGAAACCCTTCCAATTATTCCAGGATTTTTGTGGTAAAGTGCTCAGAGTGAGTTTTAACCTTCCTGTCTTAGACATTTGAGCTGTTAAGCCCGTCCATTAATGGAATAAGTCCTTTCTAAGGCACCCATCTTTATTCCAAGGTTATTAAACTGCCTAAGGAGGCCCCTTGAAGAGAGGTTGCTAGTCTGTAAAGATCCCCAGTAGTATAATACTGTGGCCCCTCTTTTATATTATATTGAAAACCATTTACTACCAAATCAATTAAACCTTGCAACTGCTCTTATTAAAGCATTTATTTGAGTTTCTAAGTGTTTATTATTGGAATAATAATTATTATTATCATTACAGCATTTTTATCACTCTCTGTAGCTAAAGGACTGCAAGGTCCTGGTATCAGAGAGCTGAAAATCTGTCTGTCAGTCTGTCAGTCAGTAGTCCCGTGGCTGCGTAACTTTCAGATGTCCGGAACTGCTTTCCCGCCTTATCAAGATAAGCGCAAAGGGTTGCAGTGCTGCTGCTCAGCCGCGCGTGGATGTATTGGTTGCCATGTGTCACACAACCACCCCACGTACTATAGGGCAATTCTTAGATGATTGTGAGCGCAAAGGAATGCCAAGTGCAAGGGCAAGTGGGAATAGCAAGACCCAGTTGCGAAGTGCGAACTTGGTTATTGCATCTCAACAAACGGCGAGAGGAATGGAATGTGTTCCAAAGAAGGAAACCAAACCTGAGTCCGATGTGATAACTAGGCTGTAGCAGAATGCGAGAATGTATGAAATGAACTAAATGAGGAGACAATCATCAGGCAAGGGGATAGCCCTTATAAGGTAATCCAAAGTGACTAGATACAACCTGGTGATGAGCTAACTACAGTTGAAGCGGTGAGGCAATGAATGACAGGAACGGGATAGGAAATGAAGCAGTGGTATAGATCCGAGGTCTTAGCGTAAGTGCAACACAATAGAATCTGAGCGTACAATTGCATAATGAATCGGGACAGGAGCAAGTGACGTTGAAGGTAATGCAAATGAGAGGTAATAGTGTATGCAGGGTAGGGACTAGTCCAATTGCAAACTATACAGTAGTGATGGCTTATTTAGTTGTAGATGCAAACTAACGAACAATGCATGACCTAAGATGGAAGTCTGAGGCTGTTGATTGGCCAGGGAAGGAGATTGGATCTCATGATGGATGGCCAACCAGTATGGAGTTAACCGCAAAGTTTGCAAGTATATACTGAGTTGGTTGCCAAGATTGGAAGGTCAGCGCGAGCCAGAGGAAATAGCGGATTGCACCATTTCAAGATATAGTGGCCATGGGATTCTCCACTGAATCGTTTGAGGCAATCATCAAACGACTCAAATCATACTCCGTTACCTCTATTGATAGAGACAAAGACGACTCAGGGATTGAAACTCATCAATCTCTTCTCACCCATTCCAACACACACCGAACCAGGAATCAGAACGCTCCGGGCTTGATCTTCCTTTGTGCCTTCTGCAAGAAACCGGGTCACCATGCCGTGCTTTTATTTGTGTCACGCTTTAAGACTGAGGTAGATGGTACTGAGGAGAGGACATGTCAAAGTGGTGAAGACAATAATCCTTAAGTGCAAAGCGTGACAGTTGCCCGGGTATAACAACGCAAGCTCCTGCAAGCATTCAGGTAAATTTTCCCATTGATTTCAAGTTGTTAATCATTACTGTATACCCTTATACATTATTTAATTTATTAATTGATAAAATTTTAATATTTATATAAAATGTCGTCATTGTTGTCATTGTTGTCCCGCCTTTGCAAAAACTGTGTTTGCCAAAACAAGCGTTGTGTTCCTAGTAATGCCGTCCGAGGAATTTGAGGCAAGTGCAAGCAATGTTGCCTTTGCAAAGTGACATGCAATTTCCCTATAAATTTCAAGTCCACTGTCAAGGGTCCTTTGGAATCATCAAGGGAGATGAAAATTTGTAGGTCCGCGCCAAGGGTTAATTACAAGATACCACCGTTGCCGGAGATTGAATACTTGGGGACTCAAGTTCCTGGTAAGTACTAATCTGGACTGACTCATGATCATAGAATAATAACTAATTTTGCTTGTTTTGCTAGTGTTGCCTCGTTTCCAAAGATATACCACAAACACACCACCATCACCACCACCTTACTGGGGACCGCCTACTGAACTCCCGGGGGCCCAGATGAATGCCGAGGTGCAAGGCAAAGTGTCCGGTGCGGAACCGGTAGGAATTATAACCGAGGAAGCAAGGGAGGAGGAAGAAAACAAAGAGGAGGGAGAAGAAGGAAATGCAGGGAACAGAGATGGAGAGAAAAGAAATGGAGCGGATGAATTAGAAGGAGGAAATGAAGGAGATGGAAGGGATGGAGTGGATGGGATGGAAGGAATGGAGGGCCAAGGCAAAGCGGATCCGGTACAAGTCGTAGGGCCAATTAAAACAGATTCAAGGCGCCTGACGGACAATATTGGAGAAGGTACGTCGGGTGGCCAAAGGAAGAGAATGTATGAAGAGCTCTTGGAGGAAGGCAGATCGAATGCTTGGCCAAAGTGAGCTCGGATTGCAAGATGCGAGGACATTTTTGAGAGGCACATCATAACAGAAGTGCTGGTTCTCTAAAGAATGTCCGCATTGATCAACAATGAAGACCTGGATACTTTTTGATCCATGGTTGCGGAATTGACAGCAAATTGGGAGGATGCGGAGAAGGAAGTAAAGGATACTTTTTAATTATTTATTTATTATAAATATATATATATATATATATATATATTATAAATAGAAATATTATTATTATATATATATATATATATATATATATATATATATTAATAAGGAATGAGGTCTTATTGAGTATAAATGAAAGGGAAATGAGAAAAAGGAATAACACGGTGAGATGGAGGAATTGACTGATGGAATGATGTTGTGAAATAAAATGGGGTTAAATGGGATGGAATATGGAATGGAATGGGATTGGATGAGAGAGAATGCAAGATGAAATGGGATTGAATAAGATAAAATGTGGAATGGAATGGAATGAGATTGGATGGGATGAAATTTGGAATGGAATGGAATGGGATTGGATGGGATGAAATGTGGAATGGAATGGAATGGGATTGGATGGGAAAGAATCATGATTGTCAACGTTTGCAAGGGTAGCTTGCATGGAAGTCTCAAATCAGATTGGGTGAATTGCAAAGGTGATGGGCTGGTTCCCACAAGGTGCAATCTTTGTCGGACTGGAAGCCAGACCATTTGACGAGGTATTGAAGTTTTCCTTTGCGCAACCTGGAATCCAGAATACGGCTTACTTCCCACTCTTGATTATCAAGGACAGTGACCGGTTCAGGAGGGGGATGAGTCTTGCCCGGGTATAGGACTCAAGCTGGCTCTAGGAGAGACACATGAAAGACCGGGTGGATACCTTGCCATTTTGCAGGTAAAGTAAGTTTAAAGGCATTAGGGGAGATAACTGATTCTACTTTAAAGGGGCCAAGCTTTCTTTTGGAGAGTTTGCGAGTTGGGCAAGTGCTGCAAATGTTGCAAGCATCAAGCCATACTTGATCTCCTACTGCAAAGGTTGGAGCCAAAGTGCAAGATTGGTCTGCTTGCTCCTTATAGCGCTGGTTCGCCTCTTCAAGGTTGGTTTGAAGTTGCGATTGAAGGGATTGAATTTGTTCAAGGTAATTGCTAGCAGGTTGAGAAGGTGCTACGTGAAGGGAAGAGAAAGTTGGGTTTCTACCATAAAGAGTTTGGAAGGGCAACTGTTTGGTGGAAGAATGAGTGGAGTTGTTGTAGGCAAATTCGGCTAGTGGGAGCCATTGCAACCAGTCTTCTTGTTGATAGGCAACATACATTCAAAGATATTGTTCAAGAATCTGATTAACTTTCTAGGTTTGCCCATCAGTTTCCAGGTGGTAAGCCATTGATAAATTGCGAGTGATCTTCAAATGTTGGCATAGCAAGGTCCAGAAGCTTGAGACAAACAGAGATCCACAATCACTAACTATATTATCAGAGAGGCCATGTTTTGAAAATACATATTCTATGAACAAGTTAGCTAAGTCTTCTGAAGAGGCCATCACATTACTGCGTAAAAATAAAGCCATCTTTGAGAAGCAATCTACTATTACTAGAATAGCATCATATCCACTAAAAGAAGGTAATTGAGAGATGAAATCCATAGACAACGAGTGCCAAGGACAAGGCAGAATTGGAAGTGGCTGGAGCAGCCCATACTTCCGGTGTTTTGAGGACTTTTTATGATTGCAATCATAGCACGCGCTATTATAGTCTTTTACTTCTTTGGTCCTACCAGGCCAGTAGAAGTCTTGTGCGATCAATTGGTAGGTTTTATCCTGCCCATGATGACCAGCAAGTGGAGAATTGTGCCATGACTCAAAGATATCTAACTTAATGCAAGAATTACCTGGTACTACTATACAATTATCATAGACTAAAAAGTCATTATCATCAATACTGTAACTACTATCTAATAAGTTCTCACTTTTGCAAAGATGATGCACTTGGGGTCATTGCGTTGAGCTTGTCGGAGTTTGGAAGCCAAAAATCTTGTAAGAAAGCAATGATCAAACTGAGTTGGGAAGATTGGGTTGAGAAGAGTGTCCTAACGTTTTCAGGGTTGTTTTTGGCAAAGGTGCTCCCCTCCCCTGGGTAAACGTTGTCCCAACTTGATAAAGCATCAGGAACTACCGCTTGTTTCCCAGGATGGTACGTGATTGTAAAGTGGAACTCAGAAAGGTATTCGGCCCATCGTGCCTGTCTAAGTGTGAGGACTTTTGAGCTCATTAAATACTTCAAAGAATTATGATCAGTTAAAACCTCAAAGGATTCCCTAAGGCTCAAGAGGTATGAAGGCCATTTCTTCAAGCAATAAACGATTGCAAGAAGTTCCTTGTCATGAATCTCATATTTAAGCTCTGCAGCAAGCAACTTGAAAGACTCAAAAGCTATGGGATGAAAGAGAGAAGTGGAAGAAGAAAACTGGAAGATTACTCCTGCAATCGCATAGTCGCTTGCGTCTGTTTCAACAATAGTGCGAGCTAGCTCGTTGAAGTGAGCAAGTATCGGAGCAGTGGTGAATTCTTTCTTCAGAGCTTTGAACTTCAAAGCAGCTTGTTTGGTAAAAACAAAAGGAGTGTCTTTTTGAAGAAGGTTAGTAAGATTCATGGTTTTTTTGGCGTAATGTGCAATAAACCTTCTATAGAAATTACTGAAACCAAGGAAAACTTGAAGAGATTTAACCAAAGAAGGTGGAGGCCAGTCCAATATGCGTTTTCTCTTGGCTGGGTCCATAAATAGTCCTTGCTACAAGACTATGACATCTAGAAAATGAAGAGAAGAGGAATGGAACTCGCACTTAGAGGCTTTTGCAAACAGGTCATTCTTGCAAAGTTGCTGTAGCACCTCTTGCACATGTGCAATGTGATCTTCAAGGTTCCTCGAGTAGACTAGTATATCATCGAGATATACCACAAGGTATTTACCTATGAGATTGGAGAAAATGTTGTTGACAAAATTTTGAAAAGTGCAAGGAGCATTACAGAGGCCAAAAGGCATGACGGTATACTCTAACTGCCAAACTGGGTTCTCATCGCAGTTAAATACTCATGACCTTCCTTAATGCAAATTAGGTTATAGGCACCTCAAAGGTCTAACTTTGAGAAATAAGTAGCTCCATGGAAGAGGGTGAGGAGATGTGACATAGGCGGTACTGGATAGGCATTCTTCCGGGTTACCTGGTTCAGTTTCCTGTAGTCAACACAAAGGCAAAGTCCGCCGTCCTTTTTTGGAACAAATAGGAAAGGTGAACTGGTGTTCAAATCGCTTGGTCAAAGAAATCCTTTCGCTACATTTTCCGCAATGTAGTCTTGAAGCACAATTGATTCTTGCGTCAAGACAGAGTAGACTGGTCCTGGTGCCGGAGGTGGGCCAGTAAGTTCAATCTTGTGATTGTAAGGACCGGATGGAGGCAGTTTATCTGCTTTTGCAGCTGAAAAGGCGTCAGCAAAGTCATGATAAACCAAAGGTAAAGACTCTTGAATGATTTCTAAATCCTCAATCTTGTCATCTTCGAGCACCGGGTTTGAGGTGCTTGCATGGTGGGAGAGGATTAGGGAGCTCAAAATACACCGTTTGGTTGGTGTCTGTTTCTCTTTGAAGGAACAGGAAAGAGGTAAGCGGGATAGGTAAGCAATAACTCCTAAGTCTGAAGAGGGAATTTGGGAATGAAGGTCAGGATATTGCAAATCTCCTGGCGGAAAAGTGTCATCCAACTCAATGACAGTGTCAGGTAGGCTGTTTAATTCCTGATTTACGGAAAGGTTAGCGTTCTGGGGGTGCAAGGTTCAAAGGTTAATTACTCCTTCTTGCCAATTCACATCTGGATTCCAGTAAACTAGGAAATCATGGCCTAGAATGGTATCATCCATTCCAGGTATAGCCAAGACAAATAAATCCCATTAAAAGCTGGGGAAATTAGAGAATGCAAAGGTCCATTTTGCCTTTTGGAAAACTCAATAAGACGGTTCAGTCGCACTACTTACTAAAAAGATAGGAAATTTATCGATCTTGGAATGCGTAACATTTTTGGAAGTGGCAAAAGATTCACTGATGAAGGAAACATTAGCGCTGGAATCAAGTAATACTTGATAAGGAGTGTTGTCAGAATTGAATAGGATAAATCTTGAACTCAGAGCACCTAGTGACTCGCAAGTGCAAAGATTTACTCGCGGTGATTTAGATAATGTGTAGTTTTCCTTGCAAGTATCAGAAAAACTACAAGCTAATTTTTTGACTGCTTATCCGCTTTGCACAGCTTTCAACATCATTTTTTCCTCCACAATACATACACATCCCGTTCTTTTCCCTTTGCAGCCGTTCCTCGCTTTGAAGCATCCCGGTTTCTTTGTCCAAGAACTTTGGAGTTTTGGCGACGACTTTCCCTTTTGAGTTGGAGTTTGAAATTGGGGTTGGTTTGGATGGTTTTGGGTTCCTTGTGTTTTTCTTCAAGGAGTCTTCCACCCTTGGAGCCGAGGTGGACGGTCCATGGTCATTTTGACAAGAGAGACTCTTGTCATGATAGCCATTATCAAGCTCAATCACTCAATTGATTAGCTGCTGAAGCAAGGTTGTCTTATGACCCCCAACTGCAATCTTTTTGATTAAGCGTGCCGGTACACCCTTTTTTAAATGGAATAGAAGAGTGGCCTTGTTCCACTGGATGCAAGACTGCAAGGTTTGAAAATGAGAAATATAAACGGAAGCTCTACTATTGTTGTTCATAACTAAACTATTAAGTTTGTATTTGGCGTTTTGAAATTCATTGGGATCGCCAAAAAGGGTGAACAGTTGTTGCTGGAACCTGTCCCAGTTGTTGAGAATACAAGTGGGACTGTTGTTGGACAAAAGTTTGAGGTACGCTTCAAACCACTGCAAGGCTTTACCTCCTAAGAAGGACAAAGCATACATAACTTTATGTCTATTGGAAGGGAAATTGTTGGAGTCGTTTGAAAAGATGATTTTACAAGACTGCAGGTAGGATCTAAGCTTATAAGGGTGTTCTCCCGTAAAGTGATTGGGTTGTTTCATGCCTGGAGTGCGAAAGCTAGGAGTGCTTGGACTAGAACACTGGGCACCATGAGTGAGGGCCTGGATCAATGTCAAAAGCAGGGTTGGAGCATTGGGCTTGGGAGCAGTAGTGCAAACCCCTGGTCTACCACAAGTCGGGGTTTCATTGGAAGAATGGTTGGAGTCTGCAAATTCCGCAAGAGGGTCCGTTGGAGCATCCTGTGGAGGAGGCTGAGGATCGTTGAGAGGTTTCACAGATGGAAATTTAGAAGGAGGAACTGGATCTAAGGGTTGTTGGGCCCAAGGAGCGCTGGATCTCGTCATTGTAAGGGGCAAGGGAAGCTTTCCCGGTTGAGCAAGTACGTGACATCAAAAAGAAGAAGTCTACTAAAAGTTGGCAGGCTACAATAGATGAGTTGAGTTAGTTAATTTACTGTCACACAACCACCCCACTTACTATAGGGCAATTCTTAGATTATCGTGAGCGCAAAGGAATGCCAAGTGCGAGGGCAAGTGCAAATAGCAAGACCCAGTTGCAAAGTGCAAACTTGGTTATTGCCACTCAAAAAACGGCGAGAGGAATGGAATTTGTTCCAAAGAAGGAAACCCAACCTGAGTCCAATGTGATAACTAGGTTGTAGCAGAATGCAAGAACGTATGAAATTAACTAACTGAGGAGACAATCATCAGGCAAGGGGATAGCCCTTATAAGGTAATCTGAAGTGACTAGATACAACCTGGTGATGAGCTAACTACAGTTGAAGCGGTGAGGCAATGAATGACAGGAAGGGGATAGGAAATGAAGCAGTGGTATAGATCCGAGGTCTTAGCGTAAGTGCAAGACAATAGAATCTGAGCGTACAATTGCATGACGAATTGGGACAGGAGCGAGTGACATTGAAGGTAATAGTGTATGCAGGGTAGGGACTAGTCCAATTGCAAACTATACAGTAGTGATGGCTTAGTTAGTTGTAGATGTGAACTAACAAACAATGCATGACCAAAGATGGAAGTCCGAGGCTGTTGATTGGCCAGGGAAGGAGATTGGATCTCATAATGGATGGCCAACCGGTATGGAGTTAACCGCGAAGTTTTCAAGTATATACTGAGTTGGTTGCCAAGATTGGAAGGTCAGCCCGAGCCAGAGGAAATAGCGGATTGCACCATTGATGTTGTGTTTTTATTTGTGTCACGCTTTTATACTGAGGTAGATGGTGCTGAGGAGAGGACATGTCAAATTGGTGAAGACAATAATCCTTAAGTGCGAAGCGTGACACCATGGTTGTGTGCGGCAATGGTGGAAAATCAAATTTCCACTTGTAACTCTTCTAAATCACAAAACTGGATTCTGGCACAAAATTCACTGTGAAACCTATATGTGGGGTTTCATGTGAAATATTAAAAGGGCCAAAATCCCAAGGCTGCTTCTCTTTATAAATTTTCATGAATTATTCAATAATTTAAGCACTGGGAATTTGAGTTAGGTGTCAGTGAGTGACCCTACCTTAATTTTCATGTAGAATGATAATTTGAAATAATATTTTTAATATTATTTCTCCTTCAATATTTTATTTATTTATTTATTTCATTTTGTTGCTTTTTAAGCTTTCTCTGCAATAGTAGCAAGCTGGCACAAACAAAAACACCAAAAAAAGAAAAAATTCAAAAAATTCAACAAAAAGAATTAAAAGAAAAATGAAAATATTTCACCACTCTGGGGCCATGAATGCACAGCCCATAAAAATAAACAATTGAAAATTCTATGGACAAGACCTCAAGTCAAAATTCCAAAAAATAAATTTTCAACTTGTGTCAAGCTGATCCCATCAAAAGAGGTCAACATGCTCCTTATGATGGTATATAATTCTTAAAATGGGATCAGCTAGCCCACCACCAATTAAAATTATTTCATTGTACTAGCACAAAGCTAAATCAACCCCCCAATCAAAGAGGGTTAGTCCAATGAGCTGGACTTGTATCAAGCCCACCTCAATGGACTAGCCCTAAATTAAAAACACCAAAACCAACTTTCATCAATTCGACCTTAATTTACTGGCCCTTAAGTAAAAAAAAGAGCAATTTCAACTTGTGTTAAGCTGATCCCATCACAAAAATTAAAAATACAATTTATGATGCAACCAGCCCAACACAAGTTGAACTGACTTACAAATAAAATCTCATTCAAAACACTAAAAATAATGATGTTAACTCAAAACACTCAACATAATGATATTCAAAATGTGATAACCCTTTATATTAATAGAATTTAAAGATCACCATCAGAAAGCAAACCCAAATGATGAAACCAAAATGATTTTATAATTAGAATATAAGTTAAGTCCATCTTTGACATGATAAACCCAACCACAAGCTTTTTTAGGAGTCAAAGAAGCATATATTGAATCAAGGGGCGGAATTGGAATCATATATCTCTCAAGTTCAAGATGAAACCAGTGATTTTTGTTGAAAAAGCAGATGAATATGTAATCCAATTTTTCTTTTACACCCATTATCATAGCAGTATAAGTACAACATGAAGCCAATGAAATGGAAAATATTTGTCTTACATAATTTTTGGCTATTTATTGGCCCATGTCTAGTACTTGAACGGGGACTATAAAATCTCCAATCTAATTGCTTGAGGTTGTCCCACAAGGGTGGAATTCAACTTGTTAAAGAATTGAGATTTTTCAAGCACTGGATCTGTGTCAATCTTTCAAAAAGCAATAAAATAATTCATTTTTCAATAAACTGATTGGTAACCTTTGAAAAACCCAAAAACCCATCTTCCTTCAATTGAAAGTTCATAGTCTAACCACCTCTAAGGATAAAAATCCTCAGGAAAGACAGATCCTCTTGATTCTATAATTTCATCTAATATGCGTGAACAGGGCATTCCCATTGCCTTGGAATGAAAATTGGTGCACATTTAGCTATCATGGTAACACTTTAACTTCTGAAATTGTTCACCTTAAGTTGAATTGCCTCAATTGACAATTTTTAACCCCAAAGGTAACAGTTCTGTTGCAAGAACTCTTCCTAACTTTAGTCAAGATTTCTTAATTGATGCATCAACTGGTTTGATTTTTCCAAAAATTATTCCTTCCAGGTGCTTCAAAACATCCATAATGTTCCCTAAAGAACTTGAAAGTAACTATTTTAAAGTAGCATGGGCCCCTTCTACCCAAGAAATTGCTTTATTTTCAAATTCTGCCTTGGCACCAGTCCACGCAGTAACAAAATTCTCTTTGATAGGGAAAATTCTCTTTTCCATATACTCAAGCACAACCTCATGACCCTTCAAGAAACACTGTATACAAGTCTCAAAGTAAGCTATCCCAGAAGAGATTAACAGAAGAAGCAATAATTTGGCCTAATCTAAGTTCAGCATCATTGACTTCTGCCTCCTCCTTGGTTTTAGAGGCCCCATACCTTTCCCAAAGAGACATAAAACATTTCCATCCTTCATTGTAATTACTGAAGCAAACTTTACCATTTGCGCAAATATTTTTAGACAAGTGCCAGAAGCACAACTTTCTGGATGACTCAGGAAAACTATTTTCAACGGCAGAAATCAAATTTTTTTCAAGGTCTGTCACAAGGACTTTGGGGAGGCACTCTGATCATAAGCCAACTCCTTCAATGCATTTAAAGCCCAACTGCAGAACTCATACGCTTCTTTTTTTATAAGAACAAAAGCCTTTTTAAAGGGTTTCCTGTTGGCTTTCATTCCCACAAGATGCCATGAGGAATTTTGTAATTATTTGTTTTATAGGTACAATCCAACAAATCAATATGATGGACTTTTTTACAAATTTGTATAGACTCAGGATGAGCCATGAACAGGGCCTCTAAGTGATCCTCTCCACCAATTTTTGACCTTGAAACACAGTTTTTCACCTGGAGCATTTCTAATTGAACTTCAATAAAATTTTTCCCATTTATTTCTGCTTGATTTAACTTGCGGTTAGTGTTATACATTTTTCTATTTTCAATGTATTCTCCACCATCAATTTTGTTAAATTTACTTTTCAGTTGAATTTTATTCAGCCCATATTTCATGCCTTCCTTTAGTTGATCTAAGGCTACACAAGATATTCTCCTCAGTTGAGGATGCAATGAGGGGTTTAATGATGCTTCATGATTGTGTTGGCCATTTCTAATGGAGAGGTGCCACATGGGATCTGCTACTGTGGTACTTTCAAGGATCATGAATTGACACCCAAAATTTCTTTTGTGATTTTGCCTTTGCCATTTGGTGAGGCACAGATCCTCATATACTCCAAATCTGTTGCATGCTAGGTCAAAATGTTTTTCATTTTTTGCCTTGAATGTTTTCAATGAATCTCCATGCATGGCTGTCCATTTCTGAAAATAAATGACAGATTCTCTCCCACTAGGAAGTGCTCTCACAGGAGGAGGTTCAAGAGGTTCTGGAATGTCAAAGTTAGATTTTCACATCCACCATAGTACATTACTTTCCATCAAATCAAATTAGTCAAATGGAATATGAAATGTGATCCACCCACTTGAGTCAATTCCATTTGTGAAAAAAAAACTTGTTCCTCAACTTTGACCCTAGATGACTATGCAATTGAGGCTTCCAATGTTTTTTTTCCCAAATCCTTGCCCAAATCCCTATATTCCAAAGCTTTTTGAACAACCATTCAATTAAGTCCTTGAACAAAGCCATGTTCAAATGTGGGGGGCTTGGGCTTGCTGAGAAAAAGATTGTTGATAACCAGGACCACTGGACTTATTTCAACAGATTTATAATAAGAATGAAGAATTGACATGAATGAAAACAGTTAACAGAATGGAAGAATGAAATCAATGGAAAGTGTCAAACCAACAGGAGCAATTCTGGAAGGTTGATAAATCAGCACATGCTAGACATATTCATTACCTTGTTGAAATGCATGGATAGCTGCTAAAAGTTGATCAGAAAAAAGAAAAATTAATGCAAAAATGAGAATGCAATCATACTTAGGTAGTCCAGTCTTCAAGTATAAGGAAGCTGCCTTGAAGTCTTCTTATAAGCTGCAGTGGTGAATATTTGGTTTAGGTTGAGTCAGTGCATTAAAATACCAGTGCTCAAAATGCTTTTAATCATTCTTTACGCGCTTGAGACTCTTCCTGACTTGATCAAATAGTTAAGCTTATGATTTGGAAGTAGAGAGGAAAAGAGAGAATCAATAAGACAAGAACTGATTGATGGGGTGAGCTTGTGATGATTATTATCAAGATGGATTCTGGCAGGTTTGTGAAGGATTGAGAGACTAAATAGAATATAAATTTCAGTTTTTGAGTAATGAACTCAGAAAATATTAATGAACACAAGCTCATGATAGATCACCTAAATAGAACCAGACAGACTCTGGTACAGAGATCTTGAGGAAAAGGACGAGAAAAGAGGATGGAATGGAAATAGCAGCAGTGATGGATGAATGTAGTCGACATAGATTGAGTGTAGCGGTGATTCTGATGAGTGAACAATCCAGATTATTTCAAAGATGATATGGTTGTTGGTTGAGTTGGCTATGGTACTTACCTGACTCAGAGGCCTGGGGTTAGAGTTGCAATCTTTTGGTTGCACAAGGAAAACAAGATCTGAGCCAGGAGGACTGCTTTATAGTTGAGCAGTTTTTGATTCAGAGTACTTGCAGCGGGTTACAGGACTGGAGTGTGGAGTCACAAGTAAGGTTGCAAGTAAGGTGAGGAGTCAAGGACACAAATAGTAGAGGCAGCGGCAAGAATAAAGGCTGGAATAAAATAACATAAAAGACAAGAGGGCAAGGAAAAGAAATAGTAAAAGGATTAGTATGGAAATGGTTTGAACATATAGCCATAGCTTGAAGATAAAGATCATGGAGCTTCTTCATCCTCCCTTGTTCAAATCATGATCCAATATTGAGACTTGTGAGCGCATGTTTCAGTGCAATCCGCGCTACTGGTTTAGTCAGGAAGTTGGCTAAGTTCTTCTTCAACGCCACTTTCTGGAGCTTGATCTCATTTTTAGAAATCTTGCTCCTAACAATGTGAAAATGTAGCTCCATGTGCTTTGTGTAGAAGCTGGAGTGATTAGCTAGGTTTAGAGACAATTTAATGGCTCCTTTCTTGTCTTCAAAGACGGTGGCGGGTTTAGTGGCTTCTTTGGGACAGATGTCTTGAGGGGGGGATTTAACCCACCAAATCTCTTTCAGAGCATACTCCAGGGCCTTGTATTCAGCTTTGGTTGTTGAAAAGGATAATTTTGGCTGCTTTTTGCACTTCCAAGCCACTACGCAGCCCAACCATTGGATCACTAGGCCTGAGATAGAGCGCCGCAAGCTTGGGCATGTGGCCCAGTCGGCATCCACATAGGCAAACATGTCATCTGGATGGTTGGGGGCTGAGGAGAAGATTAAACCTTTCGAGCTGGTGTGTTGCAGATAGTTGAGAACATGGAGCACCGCTTGATAGTGATGAAGATTTGGCTTGACCAGAAACTAGGCCAGGTAGTTTACAGCAAAGGTGATGTTGGGACGGGTGCATACGCTAATGTGGTTGAGCTTGCCAATAATCTTTCTGTAGTTGGCACCAGAAAAGAGATTTTCTTGATGTTCCTTGTCGCTGGAAGAGTAAAGCTTTGTTTTTGGTTTAAATGCAGTGGAGAAGGTTTGATGAGTGGGAAGTGGGTACTGAGCGCATATGTGCTCAATGTAGGATTTCTGACAGATTTTGAACCCATTTTCTTGGTGAACCACGTTCATTCCAAGCAATAGTGATGCTGATCCTAGATCCTTGAACATGAAGCAGGTGGAAATCAACTTGAAAAAGTGGTCGGGATTGGCGCTGAAGATAGCAATATTGTCAATTTGTACATACAAGAATGTCCCATCACGCCAGAATACGCAGTGGTTGGCTTTGCATTTGTTGAAGCCAATTTCTCCCAGCCATTTTCAGAGAGTTTTGTACCAGGCAAGAGGAGCTTCTTTAAGACTGTATAGAGCCTTCTTTAGATGAAGGACCTTACCATTGGAGACAACAATGTTTGCAGGAGGTTGTATGTATAAGTCTTCTTGGAGAGGAGCATTCAGAAAGGCTGCTTTCACATTGATTTGGCCGAATTGCAGTTTTCTTGAGGCGGCTAGAGCTATCAGTAGACGTAGCAAGGTTTTGTCGCCGGTGGGATAAAAGGTGTTGGAAAAGTCCGAGCCATATTTTTGATTGAAACCCTGAACACATAGTTGCGCTTTGAACTTGATGATTCTGTTTTCATTTTCAGGTTTTGTCCTGAAGACCCACACGCACTTGAGGGGAAATTTTCCGGAAGGCAAAGCAGCTTCTTCCCAGACATCATAGCTGATCAAGTTGAGCTCTTCAATTTTCATGGCTTCAATCCATTTTTCTTGGTACTTAGATTTGAGCGCCTCATGAAGGTTCTGAGGATCCACATAATAATGATCCACCATAAGATACACAGCAGGCAGACCTACTTTTGAGTGAGGTCTGCAAGTTCCATCAATGATGTTGGAGGGGGTGATGGAGCCAAGTGAGGGAGATTTAGAGGTGGGAGCGTGGTCAGTACAAGCAGGATCAGGGATAGTGATCAAGGTAGATGGAAGCGGCAAGGTATGATTAGGAATGATCATTGGAGGAGAGATAGAAGGAATTAAGTCAGAAGGATTGAGACAGTCAATTTTCTTGGTGGGAGATTTAACAAAAGGAAAGAGAGACTTGTCAAATGTGACGTTGGCAGAGAGGAAAATTTGAGAAAAGTCCATATCCAATAGATAAAATGACAAGAATTCATTGGCGTACCCAAGCATGATATCCTTTTTGCAGGTAGGTTGGAATTTGAAGGCTCTGTTGCCCTTTGGGATCAGGGCATAAGCAGCGCATCCAAAGACCTTGAGGCATTCATAGTTGAACTGTTGATTGTGCCATATCTGGTAAGGGATTTTGTTGTCACAAGACTCCAAGGGTAGAACGTTCAAGAGATGAGTCGCAGTGTTGAAGGCTTTGTCCCAGTAATTTGGCAGAAGGCTGCTCTGTTTCAGGAGGCATCTGGCCTTCTCAAGGATTAGACCATTGGATCTTTCTGCTAGGCCTTTTTGTTTAGGAGTATGCGATGGAGCAAAATTTTGGGTGATTCCCTTCTCTGCGCAGTAAGTTTTGAGCTCAGTGGAAATGAATTCACCACCGTTGTCTGAGATGAATTTCTTGACAGCCTTTCCTGTTTGATGTTCCGCACAAGTGACATAGTCTTTGATTGCCAGGTAAGAGTCACTCTTGAGCTTGAGCAGGGCAGTGGATTGATGGCCATGGAACTGGTCAGTGAGAAGAAGAAAATAGTTGAAACCAGATTTTGAAGTGACTTGAATTGGACCTACTAAGTCAAGATGAAAAACTTCCAAGTTATCAGTGATGGGCTTGAAGTGGTGAGAGAATGGGGTGACAGTGCCTTTGCACGTTTGGCATACCTTGCAAGCCATTGGAGTCAAGTAGCAGGTTAAATTGAGTGTTTTTAGGGCGGATGGACTTGGATGTCCCAGTTGAGCATGCCACGTGGTGTCTGGCTCATTTAGTAGCAGCTTGGGTTGATGACTTTCTGAGAATCTGGTCCCGCAGAGCTCTGTAAGGTGATTGGAAGTGGAACCAATGAAAGAGAAATCATTGCACAAAACCTTGATCCCTGAAAATCCAACTTTGTTGATAACTGTCTTCTTTGCTTTCAATTTCATTAGAGAGATGAGACATTGATTGATTTTAGGAATCAGCAGAACATTTTGCAATACAATGACATCACCCAGATCATTTATCAATTTGGCGGAGCCGACGTGAGTAGCAGTGAGAGAGTTGTTAGGAGATCCTAGTGGGAGTGGCGCTGAACAGATTGTTTGGGTTGTTGACAATGTGATGACTGGCACCAGAGTCCATAACAGGTAGCTGCAAAAGATTGGGTCTAGGAGTGAGATAGATTTGCGAGTTCAAATGCAGTTCAGCAGGGGTGTCAGCCATTTTGACAGAGCTATGAAGGTTTCCATTTACCCGTTTGTTCCAGTTGGGTCTAAGATGGGGGTGGAGGAACCAACACTTGTCCTCCAAGTGATTAGAGAGGGGATTGTGATGGTTCTTAGCGCAAGGATGCTTGGTCTTCTTCTTCTGCGTGGACTTGAGAAGGGATGTGTATGGATTTAGATCCGGTGTAACTTCATTGGTGGAAGGGCGGAATGATTCCAGATGAGTGATTTCTTGAAGTTTGTTGAGAACTCCAGTGGGATTTTGCAGGAGATTGTCTTTAAGGATAATAGTTTTGACCATGTGATAGAAGGAGCTGAGAAGTTTGGCTAAGATGGTCTAGCTCAAGATGTTGGAAGGTACTTCTAGGCGGACAACCAACAAATCATTCATCAGCTTCTGGCACTCTTTGATGTACAAGTTGAGATTGCCTTTGTATTGGGATTCAATGAAGTTGATCCATATCCTGCCACAATTATTGGAGGACAGAGATGCATATCTTGAGAGGATGGAATTCCAGATTTTGTGTGGGTCCCCATCGTCTTCTGAGTTCACCGCCGCATCAAAGGCAGAATTGCCTAGATGTTGTATCATGATGTCTGCTGCTTCAAAAATCTTCTTTTTTTGAGTGGGTGAGAGGGGACTTGGAGGAACATCCACCACCAATTCAAGAAGACCCTTCCTTCTGAGATAGCTTTTTATTTTGAGGAACCAGGAAGGAAAATTTGAATTGTTTAGGAGCGGGATTTTCAGTTTTGATTGAGTGTTGTCCTTGGTCTCTGACATGGTCGTTTGTCTGGTTCTAAAGTAGCCACTACTGGGACTGTAAATCTGAAGGATTGAGAGACTAAATATAATATAAATTTCAGTTGTTGAGTAATGACCTCAGAAAATATTAATGAACACAAGATCATGATAGATCACATAAATAGAACCAGAAAGACTCTTGTACAGAGAGCTTGAGGAAAAGGAAGAGAAAAGAGGATGGAACAGAAAAAGTGGAAGTGATGGATGAATGTGGTCGACGTAGATTGAGCGTAGCAGTGATTCTGATGAGTGAACAATCCAGATTAGTTCAAAGATGATCTGGTTGTTGGTTGAGTTGGCTATGGTACTTACCTGACTCAGAGGCCTGGGGTTAGAGGTGCAATCTTGTGGTTGCACAAGGAAAAACCTTCCCCAGGACCTGAGCCAGGAGGACTGCTTGATAGTTGAGCATTTTTGGATTCGGAGTACTTGCAGCGGGTTGCGGGACTGGAGTGTGGAGTCACAAGTAAGGTTTCAAGTAAGGTGAGGAGTCACTGACACAAATAGTGGAGGAAGAGGCAAGATCAAAGGCTGGAATAAAATAAGATAAAAGACAAGAGGGAAAGGAAAATAATTAGTAAAAGGAATAGTATGGAAATGGTTTGAACATATAGCCATAGCTGGAAGATACAGATCATGGAGCTTCTTCAGTTTTTAGTTGGATCTATGAGTGGACTTGGAGGATGGTGCAGGTCTGCTGGAGTTAAACTAAGAATGAAGTGCCCACACTGGAATGACAGGATGATAGACTTCAGTCTCAAGTGGGAGCTCAAAGACCCAGTTTTCACAACAGCCCTCCTTGATTCAAAACACAAGAGGTCTAGTTAATGACTTGGTGAATGAGTTGTAACATCAAATTGTTATTGAGGGCTTGGGTAAGTCTTTCTTCTACCATCTGATCTGACTTGATTATTTTGATTTCAATTGATTTGTTAGATACATCTTTTCAAAGTCCTTTGGTCTTCAGATCAATGAACTGGTCTTTGAGTTGCTTCTGAAGTTTTTTATTTTGTCATCCAGACCTTTATTGCCAATCATATGGATGCTAGCTTTGATAGGTTTTCTCCAGTGTTCATGGATGAGATAGTTAATCCATCTACATTCCAACTGACCATCAACAAGAGCGTTGCATTCAGCCTTGGTTGATGAGGACGTGATGTTTCTTTGACTTCAGCTGGTCCAATAGAGGGGTGATCCCAGGTAAAAACAGATGAACCCCATCTGCAAAGTTCTTTTAACTGGATCGTTGGCCCATGTTGAATTGCTATAACATGTGAGGTTGCATGAATTTTTCTTTTTGGAAATTAGGAGCTGCTGATTTTTGGAGCAACTAAGATATTTCCATAACCTGAGTCCTTCCCTCCAGTGAGCAATCCCAGGTTTTTCAGAGAACCTTGCTAGAGAAAAAACTGCGTAGCTTATATCAGGCCCGGAAAGTCCAGAAATGAAGTTTAGTTTTCCTATAGGTGACAGGTAGGATGAACCCAGCTTGTTGAAATCTTCTATTTCTTCATTGCTGGCTGGAGCCAGATGAATCCCTGGGGTACAAGGAGTGCTCACAGGCTTGCAGTCCGTAAGATCTAGCTCTGCTAAACTCTTTTCAATGTGCAGCGGGAGTGAGAGCCTTATTCCATCTGGAGATTGCTCAACATTCATGCCAAGTAGTTAATTAGGTGAATTCGCAAACAAGTTGTTGAATTTGCTGAGGAAAGCATTTTTGAAATTTTGAATGTTTCCAACCACCAGAAAATTGTCAACATGGAAAAATATTGCTTATCTGTGTTCATTTCCTAGGTAGAGAAATGGGTTGGCTTCCAAGGGAATGAAACCTTGGTCTTGAATCCATTTGCTTAACATCTTGTACCAATACTTTGGAGCTTGCTTGAGCCTGTACAAAGATTTCTTGAGCTTGAGGATTGGAGTTTTTCTGGTCAAGCCAGTTGGTATTTGAATAAATACTTCTTCATCAAGAGGAGCATGCATGAACGCTCCTTTGAAATTGAACTGTAGAATTTCTAGATCAAGATCCACAGCTAGTAGTAAGACTGCCCTAAGGGATGCAACTTTGCCCATGGGAGCATAGGTTTTTAAGTAGTCAATGCCATACCATTGATTAAATCCCTGCACGCACACTCTTGAATTGTAACTTGGAGATTCTCCATGAGTGTTCTCTTTGATTTGGAACGCATAAGTTACATTGAGTAAGTTGCTTGGCTTGGGTCCTTTTTAATCTTCCCAGAATTTAAAGTATCCACAGGTATTCAGCTCCTTGTACAGTGACTTGAACAGACGGGAAAACAAATAGCTTCTTCAGCCAATCTGGGGACAAATTCAGAGAAATATCCATACCATTCTGGAGGTCTCAGTTCCTGGCCATTTTGAAGGGTTTGCCGTTTTGGAACTAGTTCCTGTATTCCTTCTTCATTGTTGTTGTCTTCTATTTCTGAATTTTACTCTTTGAATTCTTCTTTGATTAATGGTTCTGCATCATCTGGGGATTGGGGGGGGTTTGGAGGAACAATTGGAGATTGATTTTGGCTGAAAGTAGGTTCATTTTGTTCTGTTAGGTACTTGTCTTAAGTCACTATGGGAGATTTGGTAAATTTAAAGTTCTTCTTTTCTATGATGCTGCCCGTTTTGGTTAATAATCAATAGGATAAAAGCTTAGGAAGATACTGAATGAGCCTTCTTGGTAAGCCTTTTTCATCAAACTTCCTTTGCAATTGGTTTTTGAGGTCCAGATAGTACAGACTACTTCCTATAGGTTGAAGGTATTTGATTTTTAAAATTTTCCATTGCATTAACTCCCATGGAGTGATTCCTTCAGGGTTTGGTATTTGATTGAAGGCAAGAGTGCAGCTTTGGATGACTTCATGCCAGTAGTGCTTTGTGAGTTTCAACAATGAAAAGGTTTCTCTAACAAATTCAGTGATGGTTTTATTTGCGCTTTTGGCCCTTCCGTTTTGTTGTGGATTATAGGGTTTGGAAACAACTCGTTGCGTCCCTTTTTTTTTGAAGAATTTGGTGAGATCAATGCTTATGAATTGACCACCCCCATTGCAGCAGAGTTCTGAGGGAAAATAGCCAAGTAGGTTGAATTCTTTTAAAATTATGAATTTGATTGTTTGAGCAGCATCACTCTTGTTTCTCAGAGGAAATAAGATGATATAGCCACTGAAGTTGTCCACCATATTTAGACAATATTGAAACCCACCCTTTAATATTGGTGATATTGGACCAATTAGGTTGGCGTGGATTTGCTCAAATACCTTTTCAGCCTTTGATGAGGAGGATTTGAAACTTTCCTGAGTGATCTTGCTTTTGTCACAGCTGGAGCACAAGAAATCATTTTTTATGTCCATGGCAATGGATTTTTGTAGGAACCTTTCCATCCTAGCTATTCCGGCGTGTCAAAGTTTTAGGTTAATTTTTTTGATCTTCTCCAGTTCTATCAGCCTCCTGGATGCCAAGACCCTTTCTATCCTTTAGCTACCAGGGGTGATAGAAAAAATAATAAATATATTATTTAATAAATGCAGCAGAAATCCATAAAATATTTGGATAAAGCTTATTGCAAGGTTAATTGGTTTGGTTATGGTTTATTGTTTTAAATCAATGTGAATAAATTGATTATTAAATATTTTTATAGAGGGTCCAGAATTATATTGGGGATCTTTAACAACTCTCTTCAGGGATTTCAGTATGAAAACACATAGTCCTGGTTACTTTGGGCTCTTTAGTTTGAAGGATATTTTGCCCAAAGATAATATGTATATAAAATACACGGTGGAGTGGCAGGGCTTTGTAACCAAGCTGCCACGACAGAGAAAGGATAATAAAACTGACTGGTATATTATTAAATCCTTTGAGTAACTTTTTGGGACATGCACTGATGTGTTAAACCTGTCTACTGGGGTTATAATGTTTTTCAGAAGTTTAAATTGATATAAAGATGTAAAGGACAGATATTATTGATCAGACTAAGCCATAAATCACTCCCTTATCTATTGAAAGTATTTGATTACCTTGTAACAGTGTCTGGATATAAATGTAACTGGGTCTCTTCCCATCAATATCCTCAAAAGAGCTCTTTATTTACAGCTTTTGAAGTCCCAATATTGTCCTTCTGAGGGGTACAGGGGCTCAAAGGGAGGGACACTAAGGCTAGCAGGGTAACCAGGGGTAGCCTGTCACGTGTTCTTGGTGCTGTTTCACGGGTAGCATCTCATTCCTCAGGGTATGGGAATTATTCTACTTTGTTATTGATATTAGAAAGTGTGAATAACACTAATCTGCCTGTTTATGTCATTATTTAATTAATTATCCTTAGTAAATGTTCCCAGTAAGTTAATAATTATTTTAATAGACATTCCTACGGACATTCTGATGTCAGGTGATTTTTCATTATGTATTACATGATTGTAGTAAAGTCATGATATTGATTTTACTCCTTATTTTCGAGTTTCAGTTGATTTACTAAAATAATTACTTAAGAATATAATTCATGGGAATTCTTGTAATATTTTTACACCATTAGCTTTCTTAGTATGTCACAAAATTATTGATGTCTAGAAATTCTCATAAGAGTATATTAAAGTATTTTCATATATTTTTAGAAGTTTTCATTGTCTTATTTTCGACATTCTTGGTACTTTGAATTATATTTAAAAAAATACATATAAGGGTTATTTAAGTATTTTTATATAATATTATGTACTTTTAGACTATCTACTATCCACGGGAAAATTTACTACATATGTAGAATGTTCCCGTGTTGGTTGTAGCATGTTTATGTGGTACCTAAGCTTCTCAGGCCGCCTGTCACTTTGTCAACCCGTAGTCTTGCGGCTGCGTACCTGTCAGAGGCCCGGGGCTGCGTACACGACCTTGAAGGAGTAACAAGGCTGTATCTCAGCCGCGCGTGGGTGCATTGGCTTCCGCGGCTGCGTGCGGGAATTGTGACATAACCAATTTCCATCCGTAACTCCTAAAGTATACACAACAACTCAATTCTGACTTAATTTTAGGTGTGAAACCTATACGTGAAAATAAGTGTGAAATACTTAATTGGCCAAAATTTCAATAGTGATGCCGTGGTATTTTGGCCTTTCTTTCCTTAATTATTTAGAAATATAAGGAGTTGGATTTCAAGGGTGGGGTCAGTGAGTGACACTACCTACTTTTGGGTGGAGAATTCATTTCCGTAATAATATTTATGTTTTTCCTACTCCTTCTCAGGTTAATTGTATTATTATTAGTTTTGTGTTATTTCATGTTACTTTTGTAGCTTGCTGTGAAATAGTAGCAAGCTGACAAGTTTGGGATTTTCAGCGCCATGATAGCTTTGATTTGAGTCCAATTCCACGTGCAGGAGGTTGTTTACAATTTTCCCTTGCAGAAAGGTAGACTGATTGGACATTAGCTTGAGGTTAGGTGGAGTTTCTCAGTAGTTCACAACCAATTTTGCTCCCTTCTTGAGAAAAACTACCATTAAAATAAGATTGACACAGGCATCCAGTGTCCAGGTTGCATTTTGAAGCTCAATTGTTCCATTAATGGTATTGATAGATCCAGTTCCTCTGCCTTTGATTTGAGAAATGCACCCGGTTTTCCAGTTTTTATTACATTCAATCTGTCTTTGACATTCATTCCCCTGAACCACTCTTTTTTTGTCAGCACGTGGATAGAGCATCCAGAGTCCAAGATGGAGGGTTTTGGATCCTTTGAAACGATTTTTGAAAAACAAAAGTAGTATGAAAAGAAATTGGAGACTTCATCCTTTTTCTTCTTTTCCTTTTCTGGGATTTTAATCCTTTTGGTTGAAGCTCAGGAAATTCAATCCAACATTTTTCGCGCGGATGGTTTTGAACATCTCAATTGTGGACGCCGTTTTTGCAATGTGGAAAGCTTGAATAAGATTAATGTCCACCTTGGATGTTGAAGCACCTTCCTTGACTTTTGCATCTATCTCATTCTTTTGTTGTACCAGGTGATCCAAGACCCCTTTGAAATTTATTTCTTTCTTGCTGTGCATTATTTGATAGGCGATGCTCTTGGGGGTAGATGGGAATTTAAAGAGTATTAGTTAGGCAAGTATATCTGAGGGAAATTTCATTCCTACTTCTGATAGTTTATTGAGATGGAGCCGTACATTTGTTACAAATCTGTCAATTTTTTCTTTGCTGAAGGGAAGATAGAGGAATTAGTTAAAGATTCTTGCTCAATTTGCTGATTGGGACAAGGCAAAGTAACTCTTAGTTGCAATCCAGATTTCTTTGGTGTTGCAAACATTTCCGGCATTGATAATTTTGATGTGAGTGGCTTGTTCTAACTTGTTCAACAGAAAGGGGGCCATGTCCTTGTTGATTCTGGGCTCTAGCTGGAAATCATTGCTTTTGCTTTCCATTATATGGAAAATTCCTCATAAATTGAATAAGCTTTCCATTCAAACTTCCCATATTGAGTATTTATCCTCATTCAGGAGCAGGGTTGATTCTACAAGTGTCTTCAGTGTGATTGTTTGCATTGTGCTATAGCCCCTGAGTCTTGTGTTGATTGATGAATGGTAATCTTGAAGAAAATTGGATTTTAACTGTGAGAAAAATATTTTTGATAACCGGTGTAAGACTCCAAACGGTGCTAAGCCATTGCAGTTCTGTGGAGGGGAAAGGTGCTGTTTAGGCTGCCCTCCTAGGAGTTACAATAATATTTAAATGTAACCGGAATCAAGGTCCAGAACCTTATGGATGAGAAATCAAAGTAAGGGAAGAGGATAAGAGTTGTCGGTAGCAATGGAAACAACACTATCTGAGGCAAGATGGTGCAGGTAAAGACTTGAACAAATAAGTCAAGGTTTGTTCAGAGTTCAATAGAACAAGGCAGTTGTAAGTAACAACGCCCACAAGCTAATAACTCTGGTCGTCAGCAGCTGATTAGGAAAGATCAACTCAATCCCAACCAACCTCCAGGTTCTCAATGAACCTGCCCAACTCTCCGCAATCAAGCGCTTGAAGGGTACCAGATAACTGTGGGAGGCTGAACAAAACAAAAGCAATTTGTTTATGAAGCTCTAGAAGCAAATCAATAACAAATTTGAGCAAGAATATCCCAACACTTCTCAAGGGACTCAAGAATAGCGTGGCAAAATTCAACCTTAAAGAAGAAGGGAGGTATAACACTCCAGGTTTTAAGCTTAATAAAACCTCTTCAATCAAACGTGATTGGCTCCAGAAAGATGATCAAGGAGAGATCAAGACCAGTATGGTCGGAAAAAGGGATCAGAGTGGTATAACACACTCAAGAATTCAGACAGACAGGAATTCTTCTTCAACCAGCAAGGCTATTGGTTGGTGATAAGGATCAAGGTCACAAGGGACAGAGTTTGAGTATGGAGGCTCAAAGGATCAAGGGGCAATCATAGATATACCTGGATAAATTGCTCAGATAAGTGGGGAAGGATGCCCACGGATAAGTTTGATTATGATGATGGTCTCATTGGATGCTAGGATGATGATGATAGGATCCTGGGCCAAAAGGCAGGGGAGAGCCCCTCCTTTTATAGACATGAGGCCCTGTATACTATCTACAAGAGATACTACAAATAGGTGCGGAAAAATGAAAAAATAAAAAAAAAAAAAAAGATGAGATGAGAGGAAAAAAAAAAAAGAAAAAGAAATGTTGCCCGCGTCGAGAATGACCGCGGGCAACCAGATGGACACCCGCGACAGCGGTCGCAGGTGTCGACAACGGCTGTTGTCGCCTGATCGGCGGCGACAGCGGGGTGAAGGTTCCGACGGCCGCAAGCGGTTGCTCCCAGTCGTCGGTCGGATCGGATGATGGGCGAGGAGGAGGTAGAGGAGGGTTGAAGGATGAGAGGGTAGGTACAGTCGATGATCGACCCAATGGATGGATGAGGAGGATGATCAAGGGGTGGTCTCTGAGGATAGAGGCGGCGGTGGATGGTTTGGTGGTCATCTTCATTGTCGTTGTCGTTGTTGTCATTGTTAATGATTCTTTGGGGTTGATGATGATGGGTCAGGATGAGTTGGATGAGTCAATCGAGTTCTTTGTTCGACCAACACAATTTGAACTTTAATCTCTTCAACAGATCACGTTCCAGGTCGTCTAATTCAAATTCGGATACACCGGTGACTTTGGATAATCTTAGCCTAGTGATTGATCAATTGGAGATGAACTTGGTACCGAGTAAGATGGTCAATAGGATCAAACAATGAATCGTGAATGGGTTGATAGGGATTGGTGGGTATGAGGGAGATGTATGAGTGGAGGTGATTTGATTAAAGTAAATCAAACCAATCAAGAGTCTATTGATTTGGATGGGAGCTAGTTGAACGAGACTGAGGAGAGAGGAGTGAGATGAAGGTACCCATAGAGGTACAACCAAAAAATATATATATATATATATATATATATATTTTCTTTTGTGGTGTCCCGGATTGGTCACCACACCGGGACCACTGAATTGATTTCAACTTATTAAGAATAAGAATTAAGAATTGACATGAATGACAACAGTTAATAGAATGGAAGAATGAAATCAATGGAAATTGTCAAACCAACAGGAGCAATTCTGGAAGGTTGATGAAACAGCACGTGTTAGACATATTCATGACATGGTGGGAATGCAAAGAAAGCTGCTAACAGTTGATCAGAACAAAGAAAAAGTAATGCATAGATGAGAGTGCAATCATACTTAGGTATTCCAGTCTTCAAGTATAAGGATGCGGCTTTGAAGTCTTCTGAAAAGTTGTGGCGGTGGATCTGTGGTTTAAGTCAAGTCAGTTCATTGAAATACAGGTGCTCAAAATGCTTTTAATCATTCTTTACCCCCTTGAGACTCTTCCTGACTGGATCAAATAGTTAAGCTTATGATTTGGAAGTAGAGAGGAAAAGAGAGAATGAATAAGAGAAGAACTGGTCAATGGGGTGAGCTTGTGATGATGATTATCAAGATGGATGCTGGCAGGCTTGTAGTGGGATATCTGAGTGGACTTGGAGGATGGTGCGGGTCTGCTGGAGTTAGACTAAGAATGAAGCACCCGCACTGGAATGACAGGATGACAGACTTCACTCTCAAGTGGGAGCTCAAAGGCTAAGTTTTCAAAACACTTTCCACTTTTCAAATAAAGAAAAAATAAAAAAATAGAATTTAATTGATTATTTAATAAAACTAGTTCAAAATGTCCAAATTCTGCTCAATGTTGGGCTGAGAAAAATAAAATTATCCAAAAAGCAAGTGCTATGTTTGGTTTGTATCTCTGAAAATCAAGTTATGTGTAAAGTTTTTGAGAATTCTTTGTGTTCTCAATTTATTTTTTGTTCCAATAATAGTCCAAAATAGGTTGCCACATCCCCAAATTTGGGTTTACTACACTCAGATGTGGTCCAGGGGTGCCTAGGTTCCCAAATTCCCCACTCAAATGGCCCATTTGGGGCTTTTTTTCCCCAAATGGGCCAGGAAAACATGCACAACCCCATTCAAAACTTGAAGATCCCCTTTAGAACCCTTATTGGGTTGCAAATCCTTGTTTTCAAGCCTAAAGTGGAACAAATGGGGATTTGAAACCCCCCAGGGGATTTGTGATTTGTGAAAGACTTTGCTCATAGATTGTTGGGTTTTGAACCTGCATTCACAACCAATATGGTTTGCAAATGGCAATTCAAGCCCATTTGGAACCCTGGGATAATGAATTCAACACCACCTTTAAAAACAAGCCAATTTTAAATGCAAAACTAATTTGATTATTTTTGCCTACTACACAACTCTGATCAAGTTGTGTAGGCTCCACACAACTTGACTGTAGTTGTGTAGCCTCCACACAACCTTTTGGTTTTTTGTGGCACCACAAACAACTACATTTGAGTCATGTGGGGTTGCAAATGACTTGAATGAAGTTTTGTTCCATGCCACACAGCTAAAAGTATTGTAGGCCCAAAAAAAATAAATAAAAAACTAAAATAGACTAAATAAAAATACAAAAAAAAACATAAACAACCAAAAAAAATCAAAAAAAGTTGATTTTTTTGTTCAAAAAATAAATAAAAAACCAAAATGAAAAGAATGGAAAATAAATAAAAATAAATAAAATAATAAAAACTGGAAGAAAACCAAAAGATCAAAAATCAGTTGTTTTAACATCAAAAACCAGTTGATCTTTTGATCAAAATTGAAAAAAAATAGAATAAAATAAAATAAAATCAAAAAATAAAAAATACAAGTTCAAATTGAATAGCCCTAAAGTAAAAACACCAAAAATTAAATAAATAATAAAAGAGTCTATGGAGAAGCCCTAAAGTATAAATTCTAAAAAATACAAGGTCAACTTGACTAGCCCTAAAGTAGAAACACCAAAAAATACAAGTTCAACTTGACTAGGAACTAGGCCTAAAGTAGATACACCAGAAAAAACCAAGTTTAAATGGTTTTAAGCTGATCTCATCACAAGAAGTAAAAAAATCCTTACGGTGGGATCTTAAAAACACAATTTGAACTGAATTACCAATAAAATCTCATTCAAAACACTCAACATAATGATGTTAACTAAAAACACTCAACATAATGATTTTCAAAATGTGGTAACGCTTTATACTAATAAAGCTACAAGATCAGAATCAGAAACCAAACCAAAATGATGAGATTGAGATGATTTTTATAACCTAGAATACATATTAAGGTGATCATTTAACTGATCAACCCAAAGAGAGCCTTTTTTGGAAATCATTGAAAGTGGTTTGAAAACTTTGGATGGGATTAGAATCACATCTCCCTTAAGTACACGCTGGAACCAATTTTTATTATTAAAAAATGAAATGAATATTGTTTCTGATGCTTCTTTTACACCAATTTTCATAGGAGTATAAGTACAAAATGAATCCAATTTAATTAAAAATATTGGTCTTCCATATTGATCATCTATTAATTGACCCATATCCAACTTTGAAAGCTATTTTTAAGAGGGAATATTTTCATTTATGTTAATAAACTCAGTTTTTTTTTCTATTTTTTCAAAATCTTTACTGCTGCCAAAAATCTTAGAATAGCAGGTCCTATCATTCCTCATTGTTTCCATCAATTCCTTTTATAAATTAAACCATCCATGCTCATCATACCCAAATGATTTAGAAATGACTTTAAATCCACAATTCCCATCACCAACTGGATCCCAAACCTCCCCCAAATACTTATGCTAGTTCTTGGGTATTTTATTGAGGTAATTCACTTTTGGCTCCTACAATAAAAAATGAATCAGCCAACATCATAATCTCATTAAATAAAATTGATACTCACCAAAAATGAGCTTCTGTTTGACTCCTCCATTTCTTCTTCCTCCAAAAAGGATTCCATGTCCAAAAAAAGTGAAGCTAATTCATTTTCAGTCTCTTCCTCTGAAATATGGAATTCAGATTCTGATCCTGCGTTATTTGACTAAAAATTATCATCATATCATTATCAGTTCATTAAACCAAAAAAATTAACATTTCACAAAAGAACAGACTTACAATTTTTTCTTTTCTTATTTGGTGCCTGTCTAATTCCCTGTTTCCGCTCAATTCCCTTTTAAACATTTTCAAATCACGAAGGATCTCTGCGGTTATCCATCAATCTAAGCCAGCCTCTACTTGATTGCAAGACTTTTGTTTCAAGTCTTGCAGGCTGTGATCAATAATTTGTGTTCTTCTGAATCAGGTTCTTCAATAGCTTGCGGTGATCTTGTTTAGAATATCCAAAGATAATTACATTTACCTTCTCATGTGACTGAGAATTTTTCAGAATTTCATCAACATTGACCTTCCCAAGTTAAAAAGGATCAAAAATTAGTAAATTAGGAATCATCCATCCAAAATCATTAATAAAAAAGCTTTAATCACAAATTGATTTGAACAATCCAACAATACAAGTTAAACAAACTTACAGAACAGAACTGCAAGGTTAATAATCCACCCTCCACTGAGGATTAACATCCTCAGGCACAAATGATCCTCTTGATGCTAGTAAGTCACTTATCTCGTGGGAAAAGAGGAAACCCATAGTCTTGAAGTAAGACTTGGTGCACACTTCCCCATCATGGTTCTGATTTAAATTCTCAAATCTTTCCAAAATTTCCTCTGAAGAAAACTTGTATTGCAATGGTAATGGTTCAGTCGGAAGAACTATTCCTAAATTTATTTGAGTGTTGTAAAGGAATGCTGGAACAGATTTGATTTTATTTTAAACTGTTCCATCTAGGTTTTTCCAAAAGTCAAACATGTTTCCCAAAGAATTTGCAAGGAATCTTTTGAGAGTAGCATGGGCCCCTTCCACCCAAGACGTGGTTTTATTTCCAAAGTCAGCTTTTTTTTAATTCCAAGCCATTAAAAACTTCTCTTTGATAAGGAAGATTTTATTTTCCATATACTCAATCACATCCTCATGGTCTTCCAAGAAAAACTTTATACAAATCATAATGTAAGCACTCAAAATTAGAAATTTTAACAGTAGAGGCAGTGATTTGTACCTTACTCTGAGTTTGGCATTTTTGACCTCTGCCACCTCCTTGGTTTTAGACGTCCCATAATTTTCCCACAGAGGAAAAAAAGTTTTTCCTTTCTTAAACTTCATTATTAAATCAAAAATTACAGTTTGTATGTATATTTTTAGAAATTTTCCACAAATAACACTGTCTTGTTGACTAAGGGAAACTATGTTATATAGTGTGAATCACACATTTTTCATGGTCTGTCACAAAAAATTTGGGAAGTCTCTCAGGATCATAAGCAAGCTCCTTTAGTTCTTTTAAAGCGAAATCTAGAAACCAAACATTTCTCTTTTTATAAAAACAAGAGCTTTTTCAAAATTGTTTCCATTGAATTTGATTCGTACAACATGCGATAGGGGGATGTTGTACTTATTTTTTTTATTAGTACAATCCCCGATAGAAATATGATGGAATTGTTTGCAAAGCTTCAATGCATCAGGGTAAGCCAAAAATAGGGCCTCAAAGTGTCACTGTCCGCTGAATTTTGCTCAATTACCCAACCTGAATCTTCAATTTTTCAAAGAGGACCTCCAGAACACCTTTCCCTTGAGTTTGGCTAGTGCTAACTTTCTCTTAGTGTTATAGATTTTTTGTTCATCAAAATACTCCCTGCCATCAATCTTGTTCAATTTTCTTTTGGGTTGAAGTGTGTTGAGCCCATCATTCATTCCTTCTATTAAATTATCTTAGGCCACCCCTGAGATTCTCCTGAGTTGAGGATGCAGCAAGGAGTGCGGAGATGGTTGATGGTTATTTTGATCATTTCTGTAGAAGATTTGCCACAAGGGTTCTGCCTTTGTGTGCCTTGCACGTATCAAAAACTTGCACCCAACCTTCCTTGTGTGAGTTTGCCTTGAACGTTTGGTTAGAAATATCCCAGAGTAAGAACCATGTCAATCACAGGCTAAATCCACATATTTATTAATCTTTGAGTTCAAAACTGTCAAAAAATATTTTTCTTTTTATTTTATTTTGGGGGCATTAATTTTATCTTGGGCACAAGTCTTAAAAGGGTGATGATAGATTCACAGCACAAATGAGCCATGTACACAACTCATTTGAGCCTTGTGGCACGGCTAAACAACTAAATTTGAGCCATGTAGAGCCCCACACGATTTGAGTGTGGTTGGGCTGTACTCCACACGGAACCAGACTGCAAAAATAAACTCAAGCCATGTAGAGCCCGACACGGCTTGAATTTAGTTGTTTTTCTGTGCCACACGGCAAGCCCGACCAAATTGGAGTCATGTGGGGATCTACACGGCTTGAATGTAGTCATTTAGCCATGCCACACGGCTAAAAGTCTGGTGGGCAAAAAAAAATAAAAAAATGAAGGGCCTAAAATAAAATAAAATAAAATAATTAATAAAAATAAAAAAAAAACAGAAATCAACCAAAAGATCAAAAAATGTTGATTCTTTGGTTAAAAAAATAAGAAATAAAATTAAAATAAGTAAAAATAAATAAATAAAAACAAAAACAAAAACAAAAACAAAAAACACTGAAGACAACCAACCAGTTGTCTTCAGATTCAATTAAAAAATTCAAGTTCAACTTGACTAGCCAAGTCTTTTTAACAGCCCTAAAGTAAAAGTGCCAAAACAAATACTAGTCTTTTGACCAGCCCTAAAATAAATACACCAAAAAACAATCTCAACTTGTGTTAATTTGATCCCATCACAAGTTGAACTGACTTGCCATTAAAATCTCATTCAAAACACTCATCATAATGATGTTCAAAATTTGATAACCCTTTATATCAATAGAGTTGAAATATCAGCATGTTAGACCAAACCCAAATGATGAAATTGAGCCTAGCAAGACCTTGATGATTCCTTGAGTCTCCTGGGGGCTCCTGTTACCTTAAAAAAGGAGGGTCTTTACCATCTATCCTCTTCCTCAGTTATTATATTATTTATTATTGATCTAGGATACAGCAAGAGTTAAAAAGCCCACCTACCTTAATATCAAGAAGAAGATTGACTGGGGCCCTCAAATTTAGTATCAAAACCATCAAATAATCAACTCATCAAATTCAGGTTTTAGTGGGAAGCTCTTTGGATTTGTAGCATTTATTGTTACTTTGAAGGGTTTGAGTTTATTATTTTTAAAAAGGCTCCTTTAGGATTTTTTCAATTGAAGCCAAGTCCCTTATCTTTCTTTAGAGACTTGAGGCATGGCCTTACTACTGATAATACTCTGTTATTATTTGAGTTGGATTTTTTTTAACAGTATTACTGTTGAAATAAGTCTCTAAATTATTTTACTATTGGGTTTTTCTTATTTTTGAGGGTATAATCACAGCCAAGTGTAGCAATAGAGGTTACATCCCTGAAAAAAAGTGTGAGATTTAGAATTTTGATGTACTCTGACCTTGGAAATCTGATTAATTTTCTGGAAAAATTCATAGACATTAATTGGTTAGATAAGAAACTAACCACACCCAGAAACCATAACCCTTGGACTAGAGAATAATAAAGTGCTAAGACCAAGAACACTCACACCAAGAACCCTGCCACTCTTGAAACTAAGAGACCTACAGATAATATGTAAAATATATTCTTGAACTGTAACCAGAAAGGAAACCTCAGAACAGATTTCCGCCTACCAAGAAAGAGGATTAATCTAGTAGTAGAAGAAGAAAATGAGAACCCTGACCCTCAGTATCATGACACAGATGAATAAATCCCAGAATATGAACTGCTAATCATCAACCCCATCAATTTAATATTAGGAAACATTTAATCTTCTCTTAATATAAACTCTATCAATGGAGATCCCAAACTACCTTGGAAATGAAATCTCAACATGAAGATCCAAGACGTCTCTGAGTCCAAGAAACTTGCTCTAAAGCCCCCTGATTGTGAGAGTTATACTTCAGATGTTTGACAATAATTTTTTTCCTCTTGCCTAGTAGGAAAGGCTGTCACGAGAGTTGGTTCAAGTGGATCTGGCACCAATTAAATGGTTATATCATAGTTACATATTTACATAGTTACCGACTGCGGCTGCCTGTCAGTTTCCATCAAATCAAATCAGGGAAAGGCCAGAGGAACATAAAATGTTACTCATTACCAGAGGTCATTTCCATGTGTGAAACATTTTGTTCCTCAATTATAACCCTAGATAAGGATGAAATTGGGGCTTCCAATGTTTCATTACCCAAATCCTTTTTTCCTGAAGCTTTTTTAATCTATAAATTTAGTCCTTCAGCGCAGCCATGTCATTAACAGGAGGGCTTGCCACTTTTCCCATAATGCAAACAAAACACAATGGTACTTATTCAATCCATCTTTCAATTGAACAACAACAAAATTTTCTCACTTTTGAGTTGAGGAGGATTAATTTAACCAACAGACAGTAAAAATTTACTTTTCTGCTGTCCAATGGGCGGGTTGAGAGTTTACTTTTTGGGAGTTTTGTTTGCAAGGGGCAATGGTTTTTTTTGCACTTTCACTTTATGATTGCTAGTTGTGGTCCAGTAGTCCAACATAGTATGTGTTGATCCCAAATTTAGTTCGATGGAAACCAAATGTGGTCGAGGGGGTCCAAAAAATTCTGGCATGACCCCTGGGGGGTTTCATATCCCCGTACATGCATCTAAATGGTTGTATATAGGAGTAAACAACCCAAAAATGATGTTTACAGGGGGCATAAAACCCCCTGGGGGTTGTACATGTTTGGAAAAACCCTTTGGAGTTGTGTCCAGGGGTTGCGCGTGTTTGGGGCAACCCTTTGGAGTTGTGTATGGGCCCCCATGCGTCAAATGGGCCTTGTAGGGACCTACACCACTCCCACACAACTATGTGTTGTAAATTTATCATCACCCTTAAAAAATATAAAAAAAATCAAAATACAAAAAATAGAAAACATAGGAAAATACAAAAAATAGAAATAAAAAAAATAGAAAATAAAAAATAAAAAATAAAAAATAAAAAATAAAAAATAAAAAATAAAAAATAAAAAATAAAAAATAAAAAATAAAAAATAAAAAATAAAAAATAAAAAATAAAAAATAAAAAATAAAAAATAAAAAATAAAAAATAAAAAATAAAAAATAAAAAATAAAAAATAAAAAATAAAAAATAAAAAATAAAAAATAAAAAATAAAAAATAAAAAATAAAAAATAAAAAATAAAAAATAAAAAATAAAAAATAAAAAATAAAAAATAAAAAATAAAAAATAAAACATAAAAAATAAAAAATAAAAAATAAAAAATAAAAAATAAAAAATAAAAAATAAAAAATAAAAAATAAAAAATAAAAAATAAAAAATAAAAAATAAAAAATAAAAAATAAAAAATAAAAAATAAAAAATAAAAAATAAAAAATAAAAAATAAAAAATAAAAAATAAAAAATAAAAAATAAAAAATAAAAAATAAAAAATAAAAAATAAAAAATAAAAAATAAAAAATAAAAAATAAAAAATAAAAAATAAAAAATAAAAAATAAAAAATAAAAAATAAAAAATAAAAAATAAAAAATAAAAAATAAAAAATAAAAAATAAAAAATAAAAAATAAAAAATAAAAAATAAAAAATAAAAAATAAAAAATAAAAAATAAAAAATAAAAAATAAAAAATAAAAAATAAAAAATAAAAAATTAACATGAAATAAGTGGGTTTTTTCAAAAAAAGTATTTAAAGGCTTCGGCCACCTGTTCAATTCATCCACCCCTGTCTTCCCACCTCCTTCTACCTCTGACCTCATTGCATTTTTTTTTACCTCCAGCCTCATCATAACAAGATTCACCACTCTCATCACTTTATCACTCTCATAATCACACTCATCAATTTATCACGCTCATCACTTGATCATTCACCACTTTATTTCCCTCATTGCTTCATCACTCTCATTGCTTCATTTCTCTCATCACTCTACCTCCAACAAGAACTTGTAGTTCCAACCTCATCCAAAATATCCAATCATTGTTTCATTCCTCTTGTCACTTTATTGCTCTCATCACTTCATATTTCTCATCACTTTATCATGCTTGTCAATTTATCGCTCTGATCACCTTATGGCCCTTACTCTTTCCAAATTGCCCCTCAGCAAACCTCCCCCTGCAAGTCCACACAAAAGTCCAACACTTCAAAGCAAACATTGCCAAGGAACTCCACAAACAAAAATCCTCCCCCATCAGCTTCAAAGGGCTCAAACAATCCTCCCCCATTAGCTCTCAAGAGCTCAAGTCAACTCAAGAGAGCTGATCACATCTTCCTGGTCAACTGGCTCAAAATTCCCTCCAACTATGCTGCCTGCTTTGGATTGGAAAATGAAACAAGTGTTGGCCAAACTCCATCCTCTAAGGACAACGGTTATCTCCTGATTGCCAATGAACTCAAGAACAAAAAAAAGGTAGGCTGGATCTACTATCCAAACAGATGAGAGAGAAATTCAAGAATTATTGAGCAAAGTACAAAAAGGCCCACTCCATGTTAATCTCCATGGGCTTTGGTATGACCAACTCTGACAAAGCCAAGGGAATCAACTCAGTGATTGATAAGTTGGACTCCATTTGCCTTTTCATATTCAAACGGATGAAATATTTGGAAAGAAGGCCAACATCACCCCTTTAGCCGCTTTTGATGCCCAAAAATCCAATTCAGTCCACAATGAGGACTTGGATGGGGATTCTCAGCCTAGCAATTGTGATTGTGAATAAACCTTTGCTTTGGAGTAGCCCCCATCCTATTCCAAAGAGGATATTAAAATGCAATCAGCTCCAATAACGTCTACTTCTGTGTTGATTGATGTGTCAAACCATACCTTGGACCCCCCACCTCCTTCTTTGGATTGCTCTCTTCCTCAGTTAGCAGATCTCATCAACCTTGCTGATGCAGAACAAGATACTCCTCAGTCTCCATTACCCTCAACATTGGTTCAAGTAAGGACCCAAGCTCTTCTCTCTTTTGTCTGTTTAATCCTGACTGATTTAGATTGTAAAAAAAACAGGCTCATAATTTACAGAATTTCCAAAACCTCAAGCCAATGGGGCCTCCCACATTGCCTTTTAACACTAGTGACAACCTTCAGACCCAAACCTCCTCTGCCAAGGGTAAGTGAAAGGCCTCAAATTCCATCAATATCAACCCCAAAGGTCATCAAAAGAGGAGAAACACTTCCCTTTTTTCAAGCTTTGAAGAAATCATGGAGGAGCAAGATTCATGTAAGTCCATTGGTTGAATATCCTTGCTTTCAAAATCATTCTCATTGCTTTTCCCCTGCAAAAAACCTTCAAATCATAAATTCAATCCAAAAAACTTGAGTTTGAAAAACAAAAGTGGGATTTTCAACTGGCCATGGATGTTCCAAAGCAGAAAGCGTAGATTTTGGATCATCAATGAAAATGGGATGCTGAGTGGAATTTGAAACAGGCTGAGCTAGAGTTTCAAATTCAGGAAAAGGAGAAGGATCAACAGCAAGCACAACTGGAAAAGGAGAGGGAACAACTTGCAACCAAAAAAAAGGATAAGGTATCATTAGCTTTGGATTTCATTGGTAGAAGTAGAACAGTAGATGAAATACAGCAGAGAACTCAAATGCTGGGCTTGTAAATATATTTTCATGGGTGAAAGAAAAACAGAAAAATTATTTTTGACTACAATGTTTGAGAGTATTCTTAACCCCACCAAGATAAATATTGTTTTTTTATTTATATTTTTTTTCTAGACTAAATTTGGTCATTATTCAAGTCCCTACAAGTGTTTCAAGTTGTTTTATTAATTTGAAGTGAAATGGTCATTCTGATATGGGTTGCTGTTTCCACAGCAGGAAAGGTACAGTGCTTGTACTTACTAGCTGCCCAAAACAATCTGACTATACCTTTTTGCTTGAAATCAATTCCAAAGCCAAGGTCAGGAAAAAAAAATTGGCCATCCAATACTTGATCTTTGTCCTTATTTTCAATAATTCAACCATTTGGTTTCTTGGTTTGAACCACAATTAAAAAGGAGTAGCCAGAGATGTTGCCTTTGTCAATATGAGGAGATTTGTAAAAAGAATCCAAGGTGAAAGTGATGTGTGGGGAGAAATAAAAAGGTGTAGGCTTGGAACCAAATTCCAACAAAGAGAAAGAGGGGATGTTGTTGTCCTTCATGGTAACAGGGTTTGATTCAAAGGAAAATTTGGCCAAATTGTGAAACATTTGTCCTAGAATTTGGGATACTTTTTTGGCCTCAAGGTTGAGGAAAGCATACTCTTGAGGAGAATAGTTAATAGATAATTTCTTCACATAATTTACAAACAACTACAAAAGGTGCATCAATTTGTGCCATTAAACTGCCCACATTTTTCCACCCCAAGATATTGAAGGACCAACTGGGTTGACAAATTTTTTTGAAACATGAAGGAAAGTGGTGACAAAGTTGATGTCCTTCTTATCTTGTTCTGAGATTTTATTCAACAGCACAAATTCAATTATTGCAACCAGGGATTGGTTATCAGATCAATTGAAGACTATTACTTTTCCACTGTGGAAGAAATGGAACCCTTTGATTGTTTGTTTTTCTTTCTAAAACTCTTCCTGGGTGGGGATTTGACTATTCTTTTTCTTTTTGGAAACAATTGAAGGGTAAAGATCCAAAGGAAGCGGTTTCCAACCAGACCAGACCACCTTTTCACTAATACCTTCCTCAGAAACCTCCAAAGATATTTTGGAATCCCTCATGTGAATCCTCTTTTGGTGACAGGCCCTATTCTTCCCACCTTTCATTATGTTGGTCAATCCATCTCCTTCCAATTTGATCCCTCCCATCCATATACTCTGATTGGGGTGAAGAAAAAGATGGGATTTGATTGTTTGTGAAACATTTTGAGGCGGGTGGGAGAAGAATTTGATGTTCCCCAAAGATGGTCAAATGTTTTTCAAAAAAAAAAAAGTCAGTCCAATAGACATCATCGGTGAAACATGATTGAATAGAAAAAAAGAAACCAAACCTGGACTTGAACCCAGGGATACCAGAAGCTGAATCCCCCAAAAGAAATTGGCATGAGTAACCCATGCAACACACCAACAAGCAAAGTGATCAAAAAAATTAAGATTAGGACTGATTGAGATGCTTTGTGAGGGATTGGTGAGGGTAGGACCTGATGATGATGATTATGGATCCCGGGACTACGGTAGTCATCTTCCAAGTGTCTGTAATTACCAAACTTGATGTGGGTGAAAGATGAGGAAATGGGAAGAAGGGGCTGTTGAGAGAATGGATTGATCATGGAGGATTCCCTTTGGAGTTGCATTGATCTCATCCGCTTGATTGCTTTCTCCTTCTTGATCCTCTCCTTCTCACCAGCCTGGAGGAATTTTTTATACTTGACTTGCAGCTTGCCACCAGAGATATTGAATCCATTGAGAACAGCGAAAGAAGTGTTGTCCTAGGAGGATGATGGAAAGTTTGCAAATGCAAGACCTTGGAAGACGCCATTGTCAAAATGATAATCTGTTCCAGGGGAGGGCATCAGATGGGTTGGATGGAACGTAGAGGTTGGATGTGGTGGTAAACGTACTCAATGCGTAGGGCAGAGGTATCATCAAATCCTCAATGGTCTTCAAGAGTTGTTTGCCTTGGAAACTGAAAGTAACTAGGAGGGGGGGGAGGGATTGATGGAGGAGGAGTGAAAAAGAAAGATGCACAAGGGATTGAGTCAAAAACAAGACAATCAATTTGATAGGGATCAAGATGAGATGGTAGAGCGTGGGATAGTTACTGTTCTTGATCACAATGGCAGTCGGGATCATTTTGTTTTCAGCATTGGGAGTAGAAACAACACCAGGACTGGCCAATACAGAGTTCATGTTGATAGCCAACATGCTACCAATAGGCTTGATAGGCAAGATGATAGAGAGAGGCGTACAAAGTTAGTGAGAGATGGATCAAGAGTTGGGAGGGAGGATGTATGGGAGGGGCAATGGAACCAGGCAGTTGGGATGATTTTGAATTCAGCATTGGGAGTAGCAACAACATCAGGACTTGCCAATATGGATTTAATGTTGATAGCCAACATGCTACCAATAGGCTTGATAGGCAAGATGATAGAGAAAGGCGTACAAAGTTAGTGAGGGATGGATTGAGAGTTGGGAGGGAGAATGTATGGGAGGGTACTTATGTTGGGAGGGGCAATGGAACCAGCGGGGGACAAGCTAATGCCAGTACAACTGATTGAGGTGGAGGAATCCAAGAATGGACCAAATATGGAGGCTGAGTCAAAGTTGCTGGTTGTGCTAGTCAACTGTGGGTTTGAGGGATAACCAGAGGAGGATGGATGATGATCCGAGTCACTGGTCAAGGAGAGGGAGGATGGGGTGAAGTCTTGGTTGAGATGGTTTGTTTGATGATGGTGATGATAGTTGTTATTTGTGAGAACCGGGGGGAGGAATTGGAGGGGTTTGGATGGGGTGGTGGGATGATGGTTGTGAGTGATGGTGAAGCATTAGGATTGTTTCTGGAGATGAGATGATTTGTGGGTAAGTGTGGTTGGAGGAAGAGAGGGGGAAGGAGGAGCATCAGTGGATGGTTATAGGATGAGTATGAATTCATGATGATGATACTTTTTTTTCCTAACTTGGAAGGAAAGAGGGGGGGAGGGATTTGATTGGCAATACAATGATAGGTTTGAGTTCAGGAGTAGGTGCAGGGACTTGGGGGGGATCATCAATTGGCCTGATTGGGGGCCCAGAGTAGATGAAGGATGTAGATCAATAGACTGTAGGAGTCAGATGGACCATGGATGATGATAGTTTTCATGAAGGTAAGAGGTGTCTCTGTGGAGATTGGGATAGGAGAGGAGAGTTCTGGGTGGGCTGATTGGATCAGGATGAGGATGGTGATGGTGATGGTGATGGTGATGGTAATGGTAATGGTGATGGTAATGGAAATGGTAATGGTGATGAGGATGGTGATGGGCAGTGAGGAGTGATGCAGAGAGTTGTTACTTTTTTAAGACCAGAGCCAGTGGTGAAGTGGTTAACAGAAGCACTGGTGGTTATGATGCCCAATGATGGTAGTGTTGGTGATGATGATGATGATGATGATGATGAGGTTGTTGAACCGTTATTGACAATTGTTGGTGATGAACTTTTGTTCTTGATCAAAAGATAATGATGATGATGATAATGAGGCTTATGGTGATGTTGTTGTTGATGATGATGTTCTTGTTGTTTTTGGTGATGTTTTTGTTTAATCCGCTCTCTTATAGAATAAGATGAGGGACAAGATAAGACAGGGATGACTTGAGGTGGGTCAGGAATATCATCTTCAAATATTTTGTCCCATTCATCTTTGATGTCAGCCAAAAGATTGTGAAGGATTACACAAGTGATAATCCAGTTGATGAGTAACAAAAGGACTGACCAATGGAAAGATAGGATAGCAATTGTGAATATTTTGGCATATAAGTCAATGCTTCCATAACTGACTGAGAATAGATTTTCCAACTGATGGATTGCTGACCCATTTCCATTTGATCCCAATCTACAAATAGCAACAGCAAGTTTTATGGCTGGATTTCGTTGAGGATTCCAAGAATTGTTCTGGAAGATGTGGAGGTCTTCAATCATCTCCAAAAGGTTTGTGAATGAAGGCAACAAAGTTTGTAATAGATGCTTGAAGCTTAAGTTGGGGAAGAGATGAATCTTTTGCCTTTCATACATAGGGTTGTAGAGGATGTGTATTCTTGGAACCATGTATAGCTTTTGCAACAGATAATTCAAAGCTAACCAAATTGATTCCATACTGGATTCTTAATAAGAGCTTGAATAGGAGTCAAACAGTAGCAAAAGTTCAGTCAGCTTTTTTTCATTTTCAACTTGCTGGCGGGAAGTTTGATTGGACATGTTGAGAAAGATGGTGATTTGATGTGGGGTGATGTTATGATGATTGTATTTGATTTGTTTGAAGATGTAGATTTGACAATTGATTGAGAGGTGAAGTGATGAAAATGAGGGGTGTGTGATGCAATGGTAATGCAACCAGTATGGATTTGCTGATGTGGGGGGTGTTTTAGATGTGATGGATGGTGGATGGGTGTTTAAAATGTAATGGATGGTGGATGGATGATGATGCACAAATGGCGGGTTTCATGGCGGGTTTGATGTTTGAAATCCGCCAATTTCATGAAACCCGCCATAAAAAATGGGGGGTTTTGTCAAAAAAATGGCGGGTTTCTAATGGTGGGTTTGTTAACTTTGATATGCCCTATCATTTATTATTTATTATTTATTGTTTATCATTTATGATTTATTATTTATTATATATTATTTATTATTTATTATTTATTATTTATTATTTTTTGTTTTTTATTTATTATTTTTTATTTTTTATTTATTATTTATTATTTATCATTTATTATTTATTATTTATTATTTATTATTTATTATTTATTATTTATTATTTATTATTTATTATTTATTATTTATCATTTATTATTTATTATTTATTATTTATTATTTATTATTTATTATTTATTATTTATTATTTATTATTTATTATTTATTATTTATTATTTATTATTTATTATTTATTATTTATTATTTATTATTTATTATTTATTATTTATTATTTATTATTTATTATTTATTATTTATTATTTATTATTTATTATTTATTATTTATTATTTATTATTTATTATTTATTATTTATTATTTATTATTTATTATTTATTATTTATTATTTATTATTTATTATTTATTATTTATTATTTATTATTTATTATTTATTATTTATTATTTATTATTTATTATTTATTATTTATTATTTATTATTTATTATTTATTATTTATTATTTATTATTTATTATTTATTATTTATTATTTATTATTTATTATTTATTATTTATTATTTATTATTTATTATTTATTATTTATTATTTATTATTTATTATTTATTATTTATTATTTATTATTTATTATTTATTATTTATTATTTATTATTTATTATTTATTATTTATTATTTATTATTTATTATTTATTATTTATTATTTATTATTTATTATTTAGTATCTATTATTCATTATTTTTTATTTGTTATTTATTGCTTATTATTTATTATTTGTTATTTATTATTTATTATTTATTTATTATTTATTATTTATTGGTTATTATTTATTATTTTTTATTTATTTATTATTTATTATTTATTATTTATTATTTATTATTTATTATTTATTATTTATTATTTATTATTTTTTATTTATTATTTATTATTTATTATTTATTATTTATTATTTATCATTTATTATTTATTATTTATTATTTTTTATTTTTTATTTATTATTTATTATTTATTATTTATTATTTATTATTTATTATTTATTATTTATTATTTATTATTTACTATTTACTATTTATTATTTATTATTTATTATTGATTATTGATTATTTATTATATATTATTTATAATTTATCATTTACTATTTATTATTTATTATTTATTATTGATTATTTATTATTTATTATTTATTATTTATTGATTATTATTTATTATTTATAATTTATTATTTATTATTTATTATTCATTATTTACTACTTATTATTTATTATTTATTATTTATTATTTATTATTTATTATTTATTATTTATTATTTATTATTTATCATTTATGATTTATGATTTATGATTTATTATTTATTATTTATTATTTATTATTTATTATTTATTATTTATTATTTGTTATTTATTATTTATTATTTATTATTTATATTTTATTATTTCTTATTTATGATTCATTATTTATTACTTAGTGGAGGCTACACAACTTGATTTTAGTAGTTTAGCATGCCACACAAATCAAATGGGATGTGTAGCATGCCACAAGGCCTATTTGAGTTGTGCAGCTTGCCCCACGGCTCATTTGAGTTGTGTAGGGTGCCACATGGCCCATTAAGTCGTGAATTTAACATTTCCCTCATGAAAATAATGAAAATAAAAAAATAAAAATTGAAAAAATTGAAAAAATCAAATGAATGGAAAAATTAAAAAATGGAAAAAATGAGAAAAACAGAACAAATGAAAAAAATCAAAAAATGAAAAAATGAAAAAAATGAAAAAAATGAAAAAAATGAAAAAAATGAAAAAAATGAAAAATAATGGAAAAAAAACAAAAAAATGGAAAAAAAATGGAAGAAATGAAAAAATGAAAAAAAAATGCAAAAAATGCAAAAAATGAAAAAAATGGAAAAAAATGGAAAAATGGAAAAATGGAAAAATGGAAAAATGGAAAAAATGGAAAAAATGGAAAAAAATGAAAAAATGGGGAAAAAATGAAAATTAGCATTGGTGGTAGCAGGCACCACCACAGATTTGGCTAGGCTAGGTCACAAACCTGGTTCCACTCTTGTTTTTGACAAAAAAAGTCTTGGCTTGTTATCAAAGTAAGTGCTGCAGCTGGTTTTGACAGAGAAAACTGTGGGTTATTTTAACACAAACCACTGCAGTTTTTTTTGAAAGAAACCACTGCAGTTTTCTGAACTTGCTTCCAAAAGCCCTCTGCTATACATTTTTGAAAGCCAGGTCAAAAACATTCAGGCTCATCACTTGCCTGGAGGTTTTTACCAGGCTTTCAAAGCCATTCACCATGTTATTTTGAGTTTTCCATTGAAAAAACGCAGGCTTTTGTTTTGAATTTTCCATTAAATTCATGCAGCCTAATTTTATGAATTTTCTATCAAAAATATTAAGCCTGCTGAGTGGTGGTCTTTTATAGAGACAACCTAGGATTTGACCAAAAACCAGAAATGATATAGCAGCAGAGATTTGTTTGAAAATTGACAAAGACATTACTGGCAAAAATAAAATCATTCTGCATGGGTTTCAAAATGCAGGATGCTGCTAGGTTGGAAGAAAGCAACTTTTTAGACCATAAAATAAGGAGTTTTGGCACTGGTTGGAAAAGGGGGGAGGGATATTTAACTCAAATGTGTAAAAGAATATAGTAGACCTTGTGAAGTTGGGATAATAAGAAATCAGTGTAAGACCTGATTGGGAAGAAAATTTCAGGAATGGCAGGTGGCTTGAAATTCAAGGTTCAAAGGAATGGTACATGGTTGTAGGTTATGACATGAGTGGTTTCCATGGTAGAATTTTCAGCAAAAATGGATATGGAAGTTAGTTAGGGGGTCCACCTCAGTGTGGGAAAGTAGTCAAAAAGGCTTTCAAATTTTTGTGGGATTTTGAAACATGCTTGGGAATGATAGATGACTTCAGACAATTGCTGTGCAGGAGAAAATGGGTTTTCATTTCAGGGATTTTTATTTCTGCTGTTGCATTTGATATAAAAGGGAATTTTAAGGAAGAGAGTGAGGGGAATCAAACAATCCAGAGGCAGACACTGGGTTTTCCTACCTGAACAAGACTTACACAAGAGTGATACCCATAAATTTCAGAGGATTTTTCTAAGAAACAAAATTTTTTCTTTCCTTATGAAGTACTTATTCCTGAGATATTAACACCTTCCTCATTTTCTATATTTTTCAAACAACCACAGGACCAGGACCATGTTGTGGTCTGTGGATGAAAAATTGCAGAATCATACTTGAACATCTGGAGGGGTCACTGGATTTATTCCTAGGATGGGTTTCTTTATGGCAGTGATTTGACTGTGACATCATAGAAATGAAGTGCACAGTTTTTTCCTCCGCCATCAAAGCCTCCAGTATAACTGCAGCATGAGTTTGATGACCCATTAGAAACACTGGGTCAGATGAAGGGCTCTTTTGGTTCAACCTGATCATCAAAAACAGTTTTGGTGCTCCAAAGCTGTCTTCTAGCCATCAGAATCACATTATTAATATCAGAAAATTTAAATACTAAAGAAATAAATCAAAGCTGGATTTTAAAACAGAAATAAGCCGTACCCTCCCAGAAAAACTTCCCCTTTATCTCTCATGATATATAAGATACAGCTCAAAGAAACCATGACCCACTTCAAACACGAACCAAGAATCCATTTAAAGGCAGCCAAAATTGTAAAATTAGGCATAAAAATTCCCGGAAGGGCCACAAGAAAGAAATAGGATATTTTTTCAGCTTGCTACTTGCACAAAGCAAACTTTCAAAGTAGAAAAAATAAAAACAAATCATCATAATGAAAGTAGTGAAAAATCCTAAAATATTATTATCAATTTGAATTCCCACCTAAAATAAGGTGGGGTTGCTCACTGACCCCACCCTTGAACTGCAACTCCTTATATTTTTAATATAATGAAAAAGGAATGGACCAAAAGGCCCCGGCATCACCATGGCACTCTTTGGGCATTTTAATATTTCTCATTTAATCTTGTGTATAGTTTTCACACCTAAAATTCACTCAGAATTGAGCTGTTGTGTGTATTTCAGGAGTTACAGATGGATTTGTGTTCTTTCAAAATTCCTGCGCGCAGCCCGCCATCCATACAGTGATTTTGTACACGCCTGAAACTCAAAAGGCAGGCACCTGTAAAGAAACCCGCATGAAATAAGCTTATGTCCGCGGATTCTTGATTGCCACACACAGCTGTCAGGTATGCGCATGTCCAATTACATGCACTACTCTTGACAGCTAAGTAATGCAGGAAAAGGCTACAACCTACATGCCTGCATCATGCATACCTATAAGCCTGACTGACAGATAGAGGTGTGTCTAAAACCTTTGAATATTAAATAAAAAGCATTAAATTCAAAGTATAAAGCAAGTAAATTAAGGAAAATAACAATAAAGGTTGTCATGTGAATGTACTTGTCAAATCATTACAAACCACAAAACATATCAAGGAGTTACCCTAAAATATATTAAAAACTATCAACATGATCAGAAAATGGCTTATACTCTACAAAAAAATATTTCTTCCAATGTCACTCAACAGTTAACAATACCAAATTGGAAAAGATGTCAGAACTTAAAGAATAACTAATTGACCTTTTAGCAGATTCTGAAAATTATTTCACCCACAAATATGACACAGACAGGTCCAGAAAATTGAAAAAAATAAAATGTGTTACAAAAAAGCCATGTTCAGCCTACTAGCTTTAGCCCACAAGCACAACCCTCTCTGTGTGCCATGGGAAGGTCCTCTTATCCCAAATAGGTATATATACAGCCCTTTTTGGATGATTCAAACACCAGTAATTATTAAATAATCAATACAGACCGATTTCCATCTGTGATCCAGTGTTTATAAGAGATAAAAAAATTATTTATGGCCTCAGTCTGTTAGTATAATTATTAATTCTAACCCCATCATTGATTCCATTGAAGAAGATCATCAAAAACCCCACCCATTGCCCTGAGACCTTTTCAAACCTTGAATTTCTGCAAGATTCTTGGAAAGCCTACATAAAGAAGTAAGTTATCTCCTCCTTGCCTCCAGTAATAAGTTCTGTGAGACAGCCAGTACACCCATTCCCCTTGAGTAAATACCTTTTTAGAAATCACTTAGGTCCTCATTGTACCAAGGTCTTTACACGGTTCAAAGTAACCCCTTGAAGAGAGGTTGTTTCAATAAAGATCCCCAGATTTTTATAAGCTTTGGCGCCTATTTAAAAATATATGTAAAACCATTCAATCAAAACAATTCCCAAGCCTTGCACTTTCTCTTATCATATCATTAATATTGAGCATTTTACATATTTTCTTGGAATAATTGTTTTTCCAACACCAATATCACTTTCTGTAGCTAAAGAACTGCAAGGTACCTGTGTCAGTAAGTTCCCAAGTTTAAAACTGGGTTTCTGTCCTGGAAATATCCCTGAATGATTATTATTTAATTATTCAATTTCCTTGGACTAGATATACTACATAAAAATAAGTAAAAATAATTTTTTTTATCCTTTTTAGTTTTTAATTGCAGTGGATCTGAAAACCATCCAGGAATTCTTTAGCCATTATTTGAATCTTTTTGAAAAACAAAATGAGGAAAGACTATGTAATTTTGTTCCTAACTTTTGGGATTCTTTAGCCCCTGAAAAACAGCACAAAGAACTCTTATTTCTTCACCAAGAAAGAAAGAAAGAAGAAGAGTTAGACCTTGAGAGACTTATAAAATTCAACTCTTTACACAGGCAACATACATCCTGGAAGAACTATCAAAGAAAACTTTATTTCTTGAATAAAAACAAAAAAAGTGAGTCTAATAATATTTTTTCATTTTTTTTAAAAAAAAAAATTGAAAATAAAATTGAAAAATAATGAAAAATTAAAATAAATCAAAACTTATAAATTCATTGTTTTATTTATTTTTTTTGTGGAAAGAATTTTTCCCCTTTCTGATTTTATTGAGAAAGACTTGTTGGAAAGCCACCCAGACCACAGATACTTGGACCTTAGCCAAGATCTCATTGGTCCCCCCTGGATTAACAGCCAAGGATTCTTTCAACCCTCATCAAGCCTTCTTACCTTTAAACTTAAGTCTAATTATGTTTACATTAATAAAATATAGATTTATATATATATTTATTAATATTTTTTATTTTTTTCAAAAAACTTTGAAAAAAAAAATAGTTTTTTTCTACTATGTCACAAAACAGGCCCAAACCCATGCAACCAGAAGATCTCCTTCCTATGGAACTATTCCTGTAAAAATGCAAAACTGTTAGAGTGCCTGTAGTGAGTACAATGAGGGTACTCAAACTGGCAACACCAGCACTGCAAGACCCACCAGCACCCGCACCTCCCTACTCAAGCAATCAATTGTTGGAGAGCTCTCCCTCACGCATAGAGTTATCCCTGGCGGCTAAGTCTGTGCACAGGCCACCCCAGCCAGACTCAACAAAAGAGGCCAGAATAAAGTTTCTAGAAAATGACCATATGATTAATTTGGAGGCCTAAAAGCTGTCCCAAGTCCAAGAGGACATGGTGGCCATGAAAAAGGCCATATCACAGGCCAATTTCTCACAGATAGCCTTTCATAAATTGATCCCCAAGAAGGAAGTAGAGAAATACATATAAAATTGGAATTCTTGGGACCAATTAGGAAATTTTAAGGGAAAAGAACCCAAAAAGATGAGATTTTCCAATCAAAAAGGAATGAGGAATCCCAAAGATTGGGACAACATAATATCCTTAGCTCAGAAACAGAAGAAATTGTATCAAAATTAGATCTAGATGTTAAACCCATGTTGAATGTTTTCTCTGCCAATGTGTTCCACAACTTTAAAATTTTAATAAGCAATTTAGATAATATTCATAACCAATTGTATAAGAAAATTCAAAGCCTGAAAAAAGAAATCCAGAACCAAGCTTCCCATCTTAAAACCAGAGATTTATAAATCAAACCACTGAGAGATACTATCAATATGAGTAAATTATCTATGATTAAACATATAAATAAAACTTACTCATCAGTAAAAGAAGAGATTATCCTCTCCATTGAACAAATTAAAGGAGAAATCAAGGATAAGATTGATACTCCCTCTGCTCATTTATTTAAGAAAATTTACTTGCTGGGCAGTAAGATTGATTTATTACTGGGAAGTTTTAAGAATGAACTTGGAGACCTCAAATTCAATTCAACTGGTCCCTCCCTGGAAACATAGAAGAAGCAAAACAAATCCAAATGAGTATTAGTCCTAACCTCCCCCATAAAACTGCAACAGTAAGGCATGAATCTTACAGACCCAGTCCAACTCCTGAGGTAGAACAAGCCCTTAAACTCTTACCCCCTGGAACTGAATGGCCGAAATTCTCAGGAGAAGGAGAGTAAAACCATATCAGCTTCATCAGATTCATTGACTTTACTCTTGCTTAATATGAACTCCCAGATACTATAGCAGTATTAAGGCTTCCCATACTATTTGAAGTAGTAGCCCTAGATTGGTTGATTAACAAGAGAGAGGAAGTAGGATCTCAAAGTTGGAATTCTTGGAAATGACTGATTAAAGACCAGTTTGGAACCATAATTTGGAAAAGGAAGATGATTAAGACCTTTGAAAATTCATTGTTTGACCCCTTATAGGACAAACATCATAAATGGTTTCTAGAACAAAAAAATAGATTGGATTGCTTCTACCCTAATGCTGACAAAGAGGACATTAATGAAAGACTCCTTAACTTATTTCCTGGACATTTTAACCACATTGTAAGATGTAGAATGCCTATGGATTCCTATTTCTCTGCTCTCATTGGTATATTAGAGGAAAATATTGATATGAATAGTCTTTAAAAAATAACTAGCAAACCAATGGACTACAGAACCAAGAATAAAGAAGAATAAACAACTAAAACCAAGGATTTTTCTATTCACAACTTGAAATTCAAGAAGACTTCAGAAACCAAGGAAAAGTTATGCTGAAACTTTAACCAGAAAGGGCTTGTAAGACCTCATTGTCCTCAACCCAGGAGAAGGATTAATCCTATTAAGGAGAAAACTATGAAAATAATCCTGATCCTAAGATTGATGAAATTGATGGTTCAATATCTGAGTGTGTACTCATGATTACTCACCCCATCAATGTCATTGAAGGGAATATGGAGTCCTCAAAGAAAATAACCTCCGTCCATGAAGATTCTAACTTGCCCCCAAAATTGAATCCCAACGTGAACATTCAATGTTTTTCTGAGGCTAAAACTTGACTCTCAAACCCTCTGCCAGAAAAATTTACACTTCTGGTAAAACTTGCTATGCTATTGGGCTAATCCAAGTTTAACCAGTTAGACTACTCCTAGATAGTGGAGCCTTTTGCTCTTGTGTTGGATCATCTTATATGGAAAAACAGGATCCAAATTGGAAAATAAACCTGCTTCCAGTACGGCAAGCTAAGTTCAGCAGTTGCAATTCATCTTTAAATGCTATTTGAGTGTGGACAACAGATATCATTTTCCCTCATCCTAAAGGATAACTTGAACTGGAAATTGAAATTTTATTACTGTAAAATGGATTATGTGACTACTTTATTTTGGGAAATGATTCTTTATGCTTTTATGGAATAGATGTGTTCCAAAGTAAGGATATTTACTTTACTGTATGAGGAAACTGGAACAAGAAGTTCCAAATATGCCATTTTAATTCTAAAACTTCTGATTCCGCCTATTAGAAAAACTTGGAGACTTTCAACCAAGAATACTTCTCCCAAGCAGCTTTTAATTCCCAGGTGAGTGAAGATCAAAAATGGGATATTATCCAAGTTTGCTTTGAAAATTAGAATTCATTTATCACTAAGGATAACACTATTGGTAATATTAAAGTAAATGACATGATTCATACCTTGACCACTAAACCTTCTTATCCTACAAATCTTAGGAGACCTTGCTACCCTTCTAGCCTAAAAACAAGAGCTGCCCATGAAAATCACATCCAGGAATTAATAGACCTGCAAGTTTTAAGGAAGGTAGTACATAATGAGCAAGTATATTTCACCACCGCAGTGATCATACCTTGGCAGAATAAAAAATCCATAATTGTTGAAGACTTTAGGATGCTGAACAATTAAACCCAAGAAGACTATTATCCTATCCTTAGGATTGACCATGCTCTCCACAATCTCTCAAAAGCTAATTTTATTAATACTATAGACATGCTGAAAGGATCTCATCAGATCTCTATCAGCCCTGATAGCAGAAGATTCATGAGGATCCTCTGCCACCTATGAATATATGTGTATTGAAGAATTCCCTTTGTAATCAAAAATGCTTTATAGCACTTTCAAAGAATGATGGATAAAGTATAAGGCTACTTTATTAGACAAGTCTGGATGATGGTGTACATTGATGATTTTATCATGAACACTGATGATTGGACTACCCATATTTACAAATTGAGTTTAGTTCCAAACACTATCTCTATCATAGGATTAAAGGTATCCATCAAGTAGTGCAATTTTGGTTATGGAGAACTCAAAGCTCTAGGACATATAGTATATGGTCTAAAATTTACAGCTGATAAAAGCAAAATAGCTGCCTTTATGAATAGACCAATGCCCCAGAATAAGAATGAAATATTGCCTTCCATTAGCTTCTGCAGCTATTACAGGAAGTACTTACCCAAGTTTGCCCTACTGACTAAATTTTTGTATGAGATTTGCAACAAAAACACCCTCTTTGAAGTGACTCATGAAAGAGTGAAGAATTGTGAAGAAATCAAAATAGCTTTGACTACAGCCCCTGTGCTAATACAACCTGATTTTAGAAAACCTTTTAAGTAATACATAGATGCTAGCATGAAAGGACTAGGAGCTCCCTTTCAGAAAGAGATCATATAATATGATAAACCAGTGAAAAACCAATACTCTTTATCTCTAGACAATTCAAAGATACAGAGAAAAAATATTGTGCCAGCCAAATGGAATGACTTGCACTAGTATGGGCCTTAGAGAAACTACATTACTACCTGTAAGGCACTAAATTTGTGGTAATCACTGATTGAAATGCTTTTAGAACTTAAATGAACATGAAAACCCCTAGCAGGCATATTTTCAGATGGAAAATAGCTATCCAGCAGTATAGAGTACAGATGACTATAGTTCACCAAGCTGGAGGCAAACACCAAAATGCTGACAGCTTGAGTAGAAATGCCTTACCAAATGATCCTAGTAACCCTGCTCATGACCCAGAATATCATGACATTTTTCCCATACTCAACATAAACCTCTCTTAATCTTGAAGCTCCAATTACTGGCATACATATCTGTGAATTAGATTAATCCTTATTTGAATCCATTAGGAAAAATTAAACTCCTGATCTGAGAACCTTGATCTCTATTATGGAAAGTACTCACCCTCCATCTGAAATAATCAACAGCTTTCCTGAACCATTATTGAAAACAAATAAAGCTGGAAGATTTACTTTATGGGATAGACTAATATATTATAGGCATCAACATTCCAGTTTCCTAGTCTTAACCAATGAGGAACATATCAAGCATAACCTTGCTGAATGCCATGATCACTTTTCCTCTGGACACTTATGTACTGATAGGACTTTAGAAATGGTCAAGCAAACAGCCTGGTGGATCAATTGGAGAGACTACACCATCAAATAATTTTCCAGCTTTGAAACTTGCCAAAAGTCTAACAGAACTACTGGAAGGAGTTTTGGCTTATTATAGAAGATCTCTGAACCCAAGAACAGACAGGAAATGATCAACATGGACTTTGTCACAGTATTAGCTCCAGGAGAAGCTTACTCTCACAACTCAGTATTAGTGATAGTGGATAGGTTCACCAATAAAGCTAAATTCTCACCCAACCACAAAGATGATACTGCTATGGAAGTAGCTCCACTTTTCTGGAGCCAACTCATTTCCAATTTAGGAGTCCCCAAGATTAGTATAAGTGATAGAGACTTCAAATTCACCTCTGATTTCTGGAGAAATGTTCATTATATGTTAGGAACTAGCTTAGCTTTCTCCACAGCTTATCATCCCCAAACTGATAGATTATCTAAAAGACTGATCCACACTCTATAAGACATTCTCAGAAGATTCTGCTGCTTTAGAAAAGAATACAAAGAAACAGATGGATATTTCCATGAATGGATTAGTCTTTTACCTGCCTTAGAAATGGCTTACAATAGCAGTAAAAATTCTACTGCAAAAGAAATTCCCTATGTCCTAGAAAGATGATGGATACCCCAGCTACCCAAAGATAATATTAATCAGAAGATGGTCAATATAAATTCCAGCTCAGTAGACTTTAAAAACATGAAAGAAATAGCCAATAAACATGCTGCTAAATGTTTTCAAGAGGCTGTCAAGTAAAATAAATAGAGATGGGACAGGTGTCAGCTTGCTACTTAAACAGAGCAATCAGAAAAAATCAGCTTAAAAAATTAAAATAAATTATAAAATTACAAGGAGTTAGAAATCCCAAAATATTTTTACAAATTTGGATTCCTTACCCAAAATAAGGTAGGGTCACTTGCTGACCCCACCCTTGAATTCCAACTCGTTATATTTTGAAATAATTTCAAGGTAAAATTGCCAACAGACCATGGCACCACTATGGCACCTTTTTTGACCATTTAAAGATTTCACATGTGATTTCATGTATAGGTTTCACACCTAAAATTAACTGAGAATGGAGGTGTTGTGTATATTTTAGGAGTTACAGGCAGATTTGTGTTGTGTCATAATTCCCAGGCGCAGCCCCGCATCCATGAAGCAGGAGTACACACGCCTGAAATTCAATATTTACGAATCTGTCAAGAAAACCGCATGCAATATGATTCTGGCCGCGGATAATGGACTCCTGCACGCAGCTTTCAAAGCCTGCTTGCGTCAAGAACAAATGCACATCTCCTGACAGCTAGGTCCTGCAGGAACACACTACAACCTGTATGCATACATCATGCATATTTAAAACGTTTACTGACGCGTAGAGGGATATTTGAAACCTCAGAATATGGAATAATAATATGAAAACCAAAACCCAAAACAAATAAAGTGTGAGAAACAATAAGGAAGGTTGTCATGTAAATGTGATTTCCAAATCTCTATGAACCACAAAACATGCCAAGAAGTTAACCAAAAATATTATTTTAAATTACCAACAAGTGAAGAAGATGGCGTAGAATCTACAAATAATCATATCTACTCATGTCACTCAGAAGAAAATAATACAAAATGATGAAATATGCCTGAAATTTAAAAATAAAAAATTAACATTCAAACAGTTCCTGATAATTATTTCACATAGAAATATGACACATGCAAGGCTAGAAAATTGCAAGCACCAAACCTACGTGTCAAACTAGCCCTGACCAGCCTGTTAGCCTCAGCCTACAAGCACAACCCTCTCTACGCCCCCTGAGAAGGTCTTACTACCCCAAAGAGTATATAAACCACCCTTGTTGGATGTTCTTAAAGACATTAATTTTGTGGTAATCAATCCAGACCCCTTTCCATCCGTGATCAAGTTTTTACATAAGATAAACAAGTGATTTATGGCATCATTCTGATAGTATAACTGTTAATTCTAACCCCACCATTAATTCCATTGAAGAATATCAGCAATATCCCCAAACCATTGTCCCGAGACCCTTTCAACCATTAATTTCTGAAAGTTTATTGGATTGCCTCCTTCAAGTAGGAAGTTATCTCCTCCTTGCTTCCAGGCATAATTGCTGTGAGACAGCTAGTCCAACCATTTTCCTTGAGTAAACTCCCTTTGAGTAATCACTTAGGACCTCATTGTCCCAAGGTCTTTACACGTTTCAAAAGAGCCCCTTGAAGAGAGTTTGTTTCAATAAAGATCCCCGGTTTTCATGAACAGTGGCCCCTCTAGAAAAATATATTTTAAACCATTTTTAACCAAACCAAACCATCCAAACTTTGCACTTGCTCTTAACCAATAATTCTGAGGATTTTACATATTTTCTTGCAATTATTATTGTTCCAACACCTATATCACTTGTTTTAGCTAAAGGAAGGCAAATTTACTGTTATCAACAAGCTTAAAACAGGACACAAAAAGAACCTGATTTTGAAATTGGAGATCAAGTCCTAATCTCAACTACTAATTTTAACAACCTTTCAGGAAACAGAAAATTGAGACCTAACTTTGTAGGACCATTCACTATTAATAAGCTTCATGGACAGAATGATCTAGAACTGATCCTGAGTTATGAACTTTCCAGGAAACACCCAGTATTTCCAGTAAGCCTAATCAAACAATTTCACCCAAGAGGAGGAGAGAAAATCCCATCACAAAAAATACCTGTGGAATCTGATTCCGACAAAGGGAAAGGAAAAATTAGAAAGATTTTTAAAGCAAAAAAGGAAAAGATCAATGGAAGAGATATTGGACTTGACCTGGTCATATATAAGGGAAAATCCGCTGATAAAGATGAATGGTAAACTTAAAAAAAAATTTCAGATGGACCCATAGACTTAATAAATTACAGAGCCAATAAAAGAAATTGATCCAAAAGATTTTTCAGATATAGACATGTCTTGAAGTGGGGTAATCTCACCTTGCACTTGCACAAAGCAAACCGTCAAAGTAGAATCAAAATAAAAATAAACCATAAAAATAAACCATAAAAATAAACCACAAAAATAAACCATAAAAATAAACATAAACCATAAAAATAAAAATAATGATAAATCCTAAAATATTATTACCAAATTGGATTCCTTACCTAAAATAAGGTAGGTTCACTCACAGACCCCAGCCTTGAATTCTAACTCCTTAAATTTTTAAAATAATTAAAAGGAAAATGACCAAAAGGCCATGGGATTACTATGGCACTTTTTGGCCATTCTGATATTTCACATATAAAATCATGGATAGGTTTCCACATAAAATTCAATCAGAATTGAGCTTTTGTGTATATTTCAGGAGTTACAGCTGGATTTGTGTTCTTTCACAATTCCCCCGCGCAGCCCCCATCCATACAGTGAGGTTGTATGTTGAGAAGGTGGCCACAGCCAACCTGGCCTGTGTATGCACAAGCAAGTCAAATTTCACCAGGTATGTCAAGGCAACTGAAATCTTAGATGACACACAAGTCACCATAGAGCAAAAAGTTATGAGACCAGACAGGATCAAACCAACACCCCACATACAAATACCAGTTGTGCATCAAGACAATAGTGGAACAACCAACATATCAACCACAGAGACATTTGATGGTGAGAGAATCAATACCATCATTGACAGAAATGCTCTCAACTTAAAAAATCAAGTTAGATCACTGTATGCTTTAAAAAATGTAATGAAATTAAAAGCAACAAATCTGATTAAGACAAGGAAAAGAAATAAAAACACGCAAGGGTGGATACCGCGGAAATAGATAAAGAAAGAATAGCTAGCAATATTAAAAGTAAGAAGGAAAGAAGAAACAAAAGCAGCATTCCTATAATGTTACTCTAGAAGAGGAGGGAGAAACGGATTTGTTCTAACACACTCATGGGTGACACACTTAATATAAATAGATACATAACATGGTTGTAATTCTGTTTTCCTCCCCATGCAATTTCATTTTATATCATTTTACATTAAACAACCCAAAAAAGTTCATCCTTAACTGGTGGCCATTGCTCAACAGTTAAGAAGAAGTTAATTTAGCATTAACTTAATAAATTATCAGTACCAACGCGATACCTAGATTCTCTTATCAACAACTACTCCTTTTTCTCAATTACTGTTTTATATGCACATAAGACTAAAACTTCTCTAGTAAAACAAGAATGGAAGCTGCTGTCAAAACCAAGCGGTAAAGTCTCAACAATAAGGATTATGCCACATGGTGAACAACGATTCCTGCGGAGTTATATGGTCTAGTTCTTATGGAGTTGATGAAAAAAGAAAACACAAGTGAAATTGTAACAAAGAACCTTCAAATATACGTATTAATCCGGAAGCATCTAGATGAAGAACACATAGCAATAGTCAATAGTGAGTTAGGTTCCGGATAAGGAAGCAGACGGACTCGTGGTCTGGAAATTATTCAAGAAGAAGTATTCGGGGATTGAGGCTCACCATCAGATGTTTGCATTAGGCGAATTCATTAACTTAGAATTTAAAGAGACCAAGGAAATTTTCAAGAATATCCTCTGAGGGATCAGCAATATCCGCATCACTGGATTAGAAGTCAAGGAGAAATTTTTAGCTCTGTTCATTTTGAAGAAGCTACCAAAGGAATTTGAGTTTCTGGTTAGAATTATCATATTGGACAACTCAGTTTTGAAAATAGAGGAAGTAATTTTAAAAATCAAACGCGACCACTTACAGTTCAAGATCGAGAAATTGGATAGACTTGCAATGAGTAGTCAAGTAATGAAGCAACCAATGAAGTGTTACAACTGCGGAACCAATGGTAATTTGGCAAAACAATGTAGACGTGAATGGACCAGTTATAAGTTTCCGACGCCAAGGGCGCACCCAAGTGAAACTGAATGAAAAGAATTTAAATCTTTTGCTTTTGTTGGAAACATAACAAATGAATCAAAAGATAATAATGATCCGGACAAAACTAGCTTCCTCAATGAGACGTTGAGTCTGAACCCAAATGCCAAGAGCTTTGAATTTTACAATCCGTTCACAAAAGGAGAAGAAGTTAATCACACGGAAGAGCACTAAAATTCTATACTAACCATATTAGAGATATTTGGAAATCTTGGTGATATGGAAACTTGTCCATAAAATAGGAAATATAATTTGCGCTATGACCGGTACGGTTGTAGGTAACAACGCAGCCATTAGAGAGAACAATTCAATCTTGTTGGACTCAGGTTCATCCAACCACATGTTTTTAGATAGGGAAGACTTTCAAAATTATCAAGAAATGGATGGAAAGGTTGGTATAGGAGAATTTGGACAAAGTGTTGATATTATAAGGAAAGGAGACGTTATTTTGTATTCTAGAAATTTACCTGTTGTATTCCGTAATGCATACCACATCTCTTCTTTGCCGTATTTTCTTGTCTCACAAACAGCTTTTTGGGAAGCTGGTGCACAAATAGTCAGAAATCTGAGCAATAATTTTCATGTATTAAGAGGAAAAAAGGTATTTATGACAGGAAAATTAAGAAATAAATTACCTTTTTTAGAACTCCAAAGAAGGAAACCTCTTGAAGAAAATTGAAGGATGGGACACCCAGGTGATGAAACAAATTGCAAGGAATGCAAGCTAGGAAAGTTAACTTGGGAACCATTTAAAAAAACCAGGGAAATTACAGAGATAGAAGGAGAGTAATTATCTGTGGATGTGGTTGGATCATTTACGCCAAATTTGTTAAGAGGGGAAAGCTACTTTTTAACTATAGTTGACACGGAAAGCCATTTTAGTTGGGTAAAGATACTGAAGGCAAAGAGCCAAGCTACAAGTGCAATAATTGAGACTGTTAATTTAATTGAGAATCACAAGGAAAGAAAGGTCAAACAAATCATCAGCAATGGCGGCAGAGAATTTGTGAACCAAGAAATAAAGAAGTGGGTTGCAGAAAAGGGAATTACTCACATATTTACAACCCAAAAAACCCCTCAAAACAACAGACGGCCAAGAGAATGAACAAAACATTGCTAGGAAAAATTAGGAATTTAACTATAGACGCAGGACTGCCTAAGTTCTTTTGGGCAGAAACAATCACAGCTGCAGCCTTTTTGTACAACCAAAACCAAAAAACAAACCCTTATAGGAAGTTTTGGGGAAAAGACCCAAATTTATCAGGTATCAAACCTATTTGCACCAACCTGTTATATAGTATAAATCACTTTGAAAACCTAGGAAAGCTGGACGCGAGATGTTGAAAAGGGAAGTTATTAGGCTTTGATGAACATCTACATTCTTGTTTTATTTGGGATTGAGAAAAAAGAAAATCAGTGAAATCAAGGGATGTTTTATTTGAAAGGAAGAATTTCAATGAGTTTATTGGTTATGAAAAAACAACCATCAATGGTTTAGAAATCAATTACATAAATATAGAAACCAAGGATATGCCACTGGAAGTTCGTCCCAATACACCAATATTGTTGGAAGAAGGGAATACTGAGTTGAGAAGAAGACAAAAGACATATGGCAGTAAGTGATCAAGTAGCCATTATTGAAGAAAATAGAGGACCACATGACAGTTCTATGAATTTAGGGGGTGAATTGAGGCATATGATTAATAAAGTGTCAAGTGGAGAAGAAATAGTAGAGGAAATAGAAAACAGAAACAATGTACCAGGGTCATAACCAAGGAGGGAAGCAAAAGTGCATGAAGGGAAAAGCACTAGAACCAAAACAAAAACTGAATGATATGTAAACTGGGAAGTACACCTGTTGGAATTCTATTGTTTCTGCTCATACTTAAGTTCATTTTCTTCCATCAAAAACAAAATATTAAATTAAATAAAATTACTACACATTCTAGTGCGCTTAAGAGATGCAGGAAAAGAAGGATCAAGAAGCCTCTGACATGCTATTCATTAAGATTGTTCTTATTTAAGCTCAGTATCCTCAGGTCAAGACATCCATGAATTGCCTTTCTTTCCATTATTTGTATCTAGACTAGGAGGATTAACAACCCTCTTAGATGATTATGAGGGATTGCTAGTATTTATCATTAAACTCAAGAGGCAGAGAAGACCCAAGAGGCTTGTAGACCCAGTGGCTTAAGACCCAGTTAGTTTTCTGTGACTATACTGATTTTCTTTATCTTCTCTGCTAGTTATTATTTTGGTTAAGACTTTATCCGGTTGTTCTATTCATTGTCTAGTCATTTATGCATACTGTCTCTGATCAGCACAACCACTGTTTGGCCCTGTCAAGAATCAGGAAGTTGTATGTATATAAGAACTCCTAAAGACTAGGAAATAAACATCATCCATTCTTACTTACTTTGAACCTGAGTTCCCCATCTGACTGCCGGATCCGCTTCTCTTGACGTCACAAGATTCCTCCTCATCCTCTCCTTCTATTTCAACCGGAAAATTTGCTCAAAATTCTAACAACAGCTTGCCCACTTAGCAAATAGTGGAGATCTATGAATAAGAATGGATGAGTTAGATAATGAGGATATTCAGTTTCTTGAAGCTATGGAATTCCAGACATTCTTATAAGAAAATGCAGTATTACAGGATAGTTTCAATAAAGCAAAAAAACTCACCTGAATGGATCAAATGGAAGAAGGCCATCTTTATCATAATAGATGCCATTATAGAAAATGGGGTTTTCAAAATAATAAGAAAGGAAGAAAGGAATAGAACAAAGTTGTTAATCAACACAAGATGGGTGTTAAACAAAAGACTTTACACAGAAGGAAATCTAAAAGTTTTAAAGCTTGATTTTTAGCTAGAGGATTCAAACAAAAACAAGGTATTGATTACAATGAAATGCTCTCACCTACTGGGCAATTAAGCACAATGAGATACATGCTCAATTACGCCATGCAGGTAGGGTTAAACCCCAGGCAATCCAACTTTGTCACAGCATATACAAAGTTGGATTTAGATGAAGAAGAGGAATTATATATAAGTATACCCAAAGTATTTGTTGAGTGGCTATCAGAAACAAAACAAGAAACCTACAGTTTAGATATTGCTAGGGGGTAATAAATCATCCAGAAGAATTTGTTATAAAACTAAAAAAAATTATATGGCTTTAAGCAAGCTGCAAGGGGGTGGTATAACAGAATCACAGACTGGTTTAGGAAAATGGCATACCAAATCAGAAACACAAATCCATGTCTATTTGTTTCAGATAAAGGGAGTATTGCGTTCGCCTGGGTAGATGATCTTATTCTTGTCAGAACAGATACAGATGAAGTCTTAGAAAATATTAAAAAACAATTCAATATCAAAGAATTAGGTATAGCACAGCATATATTGCTCCATTATTATTTCATCAAAGAATTGGTTGATAATAATGAAGTAAAATTGGAATAGTTACCTACCAAGGATATGATTTCCAATATTTTCAGGAAAGCACTGGATCGAGTAAAGCATATGAATTTCATCATTATTCTGGGATTGATACCTTGTGAATTGACCAACTTGAGCGTAAGGGGGTGTGTGGAGAAGGTGGCCACAGCCAAACTGGCCTGTTTACGCACATGCCAGTAAAATGTCACAAGGTATTTCAAGGAAAATGAAATCTTAGATAAAATGCAAGTCACCATAGAGAAAAAGGGTATTGGACCAGACAGGAATGAACCAACACCCAACATACAAATACCAGTCGCGCATCAAGATGATACTGGATCAACCAACATATCAGCCAAAGAGACATTTGATGGTGAGAGAATCAAGACCATCATTTACAGAAATTCTCTCAACTTAAGAAATCAAGTCATAGCACTGTATGCTTTAAAAACTGTACGTAAAGTAAAAGCAAAAAATCTGATTAAGGCAAGGAAAAGAAAGAACAACACGCAAGGGTGGATACCGCAGAAAACAATAAAGAGAGAAAAGCTAGCAATGTTAAAAGTAAGAAGGAAAGTGGGAAAAAAAGCAGAATTCCTAGAATGTTACTCTAGAAGAGGAGGGAGAAATGGATTTTTCTAACAAACTCATGGGTGACACACTTAATATAAATAGATAGATAAAATTGTTGTAATTCTGTTTTCTTCCCCATGAAATTTCAGTTTATATCCTTTTACATTAAACCACCAATAAAAGTTCATCCTTAACTGGTAGCCATTGCTCCAAATTTAAGAAGAAGTTAATTTAGCATTAACTTAATTTTTTACGCGCCTGAAACTCAAAAGGAATTAACCTGTCAAGGAACTCACATGAAATATGCTTCTTTCCGCGGATTCTTTATTCCTGCACGCAGCTGTCAGGAATGCGCATGTCCAAATTACCTGAACTTCTCTTGATAGCTAGGTACTGCAGGAACAGGCTACAACCTACATTCCTACATCACGCATATGTAAATTCCTGACTGACGGATAGAGGAATTTCTGAAACCTCTGAATATTAAAAAAAAAGCATTAAATACAAATTATAAGGCAAATAAATTGAGGAAAATAATAATAAAGGTTGTCAGTTAAATGCAATTTTCAAATACTTTGGAACCACAAAAAACATCAATGATTTACCCTAAAAATTATTAAAAATTATCAACATAATCAGAAGATGGCTTGAAATCTAAAAATACCCACTACTTTCCATTTCTCTCAACAGTTAAAAATACCAAATAAGGTAATATGTCAGAACTGCAAAAACAACAAATTGACCTCAAAAACAGATTCTGACATTTATTTAACCCAAAAATATGAGACAGACAGGTCCAGAAGATTGAAAGCACTAACAATCCGTGCCGAAATATCCCTGTTCAGCATACTAGCTTTATCCTAAAAGCCCAACCCTCTCCACGTGCCCTGGGAAGATCCTCTTACCCCAAATGGGTATATATACAGCCCTTTTTGGCCAATTTAAACACCATTAATTTTAAAGTAATCAATCCATACCCATTGCCATCCGTGATCCAGTGCTTATGAGAGATAAAAAAACTATTTATGGACTCATTCTGTTAGTATAATTATTAATTCTAACCCCATTGTTAATTCCATCAAAGAAGATCAGCAAAAGCCCCAACCATTGCCCTGAGACCCTTTCAAACCGTGAGTTTCTGCAAGATTCTTGGAAAGCTTAATTAAATAATTAATTTATCTCCTCCTTTCCTCCAGGCATTAGTGCTTTGAGACAGCCAGTCCACCCATTCCCCTTGAGTAAACCCCTTTTGGAAAATAACTTAGGACCTTATTGTCCCAAGGTATTTACAAGGTTCAAATTATCCACTTGAAGAGAGATTGTTTCAATAAAAATCCCCAGCTTTGTATAAGCTTTTTCCACTCCTTTAAAATATATTTAAAACCATTCAACCAAACCAATTCCCAAAACTTTCAGTTGATCTTATCATATCATTAATATTGAGAATTTCAAGTGTTTTCTTGGAATAATTGTTGTTCAAAAACCTATATCACTTTCTGTAGCTAAAGTACTGCATTGTAACTGATATAAGTAAGCTGACATACTTCTTTAATTATAAAACTCATACAAAAGTCAAAAAAAACCATGCAAAAATTCACAGAAGTTTTTCAAGTGCTACTAAAATTGAATTGAACGTTTTCACAGGCACCACTGCATGCAGAAATGAGAATGAATTGATTAATATTTCCAAAATGATTGAGGAAGTAAAATATTTGAGAGTGAGGAGGAAAAAGTAAAATTCAAATGGTAAGGCTCCAGTCAGCAGTATTGTTGAAGCCTATAAGATTAAAACTAGATGGGGAAATTGATAAGAATCTGATTTATTTCTTAGAGCTTGGAACCAGCAGACTGGACATAGAAGTCAGAAAACACAGAAATCAGGAATGGAAACAAGAGAAGATGAAAGAGACGTAGGAACCAACAGCTTAGATATGTTTAATCAACAGAAAGGATATCAGAGGCACGAGATGTGGGCAGAGTCAAGGTTGATGAGGCTGAGTTGGCATAGATGGTGACTACAAACAGCGGAGCTGATTTGTCAGAGATGTTGAGTTGACGGCCTTGAGGATCAATCTCTTACCCGGCAATTATTCAGGGAGGCCTTTACTTGGTTTGGAAAGATAGAGTGGAGAGCTTGAGTTGGTGAGGAGAGTCTTGAGTCTTGAGTCAGGGTTCAAGAAGTGAGAGTCGGGGATTTGGGAGTTAAAGAAAGGATGAAAATAAAAAGGAAGGAAAAAAGGAAGAAGGAAAGAAGAGAAGAGAGAGGAAGTCAAGATAGATGGGGGAGAGATGAGTGGTCCAGAGATCGAGATCAGAGATGAAGGTCGTGGAGAAGGTGAAGCCAGAAAAGAGAAGATCCCGAGTCCCCCGAGGGGTTGCGGGAGGTCCATCCAGGCGGTGAGGTGCGCATAGTTACTGAGAGAGCGGCAGAGGAGAGGATGAGGTGCAATCTTAACAGAAATCTGACATGAATCTAGCAGGCTGAGCTATGGTTTTCTTGTTCTGGGATTACACCTAATGGATGAGGACTAACCAATCAGAAGTGCTATACTAATTCCTTGGGAGTAATTATTTCAAAAAGGGGAGAGGCCAGTATATGTGTTTCAGCTTGCTACTATGTAAAGAGAAACCTTTCAAAGCATCAATAACAACAACAAAAATAACTGATAAAAAAAAGAAGTAGTCAGTAGGAAATCCATTAATATTATTAAAGATTTTGATTCCCTTCCCAAAAGTAAGTAGTGTTACTCACTGACCCCACCCTTGAATTCCTAATCCTTAATATCTTAAATAATTTCATAGAAATTGGACCAAAAACATGAAACCACCTCTTCACTTTTTTCCATTCTCATATTTCACACCTGTTTTCAATTATGTGTTTCACACCCAAAATTAATTCAGAACTGATGTTTTGAATATATTTTAGGATTTTTTTCATAAATGTGTTTTCTGAGAATTCTGGCATGCAGCCGTGCATCCTGGTACACAGCCTAACTTTCCCTGCATGCATAAATGAGCCAAGACCATGCATGCACAGTGTTTTCATAGGATTCCTGCGTGAAAATTCCCCTCAAAGGATTCCCGCATGCAGTAGATCCTGCTCCCCATGCAGAAGATCTGACAGGCGTGTATCAAGTCACCAAAAAAAATGACAGGAACTTTACTATTCAGCTACAACCCACATGGATCATCCCTGAATATTCAAAAATGTGACACACGCATAGAGGATGATTCAATTTTGTTATTTATGAAATAAAATAAAATAAAATAAATTATAAATTAAATTAATTTGAAAAACAAATAATAAAGATCATGCTAACATTAACTGATTATAACATACCAAGAAATCCACATAAAAATTATTTTAAATTACCACAATAGGGTTTATCAGAGTTAGAAAACCCGCCATTAGAAACCTTTCATGTTTTTTGACCAAACACGCCATTTTTAATGGCTGGTTTCTGAAATAAACATATCTCATAACTGGTGTATTTCAAAATGGTGGGTTTCATTAAAATGGGAGATTTCAAACATCAAACCCGCCATTTATGCATCATCATCCATCCACCATCCATCACATCTAAAACACCCATCCACATCAACAAAACCATACCAGTCCCATCTCCATCACATCACACACTTGTTCCTTCTCCTTTTCCTCTTTTTGAAATTCTAGCTCAGCCTGTTTAAAATTCCACTTAGCATCCCATTTTTGCCATTGAGCCCAACTCTTGGCTTTCTGCTTTTGAAAATCAACAGCCAGTTGAAAATTCCACTTCTCCTTTTCAAACTGAAGTTTTTCAGATTCAATTTGCAATTTCACTGTTTTTCAGAGGGCAATAGGAATGTGCTTGATTTTGAAAGCAAGGAGTATCCAATGGGCTTACTTGAATCTTGCTTCTCCATGATCTCCTCAAATCCCAAAAAAGTTTAAGTGTTTCTCCTCTTTTGAATTCTATTGGGGTTGCTGTTGATTGAATTGGAGGACTTTTGCTTTCCCTTTGCAGAGGGGGTTTGTGTGGAAACATCATTGCTCTCATTTGAAGGGGATTTTGGAGGCCCCATTGGCTTGATTTTTTTTCCATTCAGGAATGGATTAGCCTGTTTCTTTCAAATCCAAATCAGTCAGAATTAACTGGAAAGAAGAGAGAATAACTTGGTTCCTTAATTGAGCAGTTTTTGATGGTAATGGTGATACCGGAATGAAATCCTCCTCATTGGCCAAGTTCTCCAGTTCTTCCACCCTAGGAAGAGAGCAATTGAAAGAAGGAGGGGAGGCCTCCAAGGTTGGGTTTGAATCCCCAATCAAAACAGAAGTAGATGTGATTGGAGCTGATTGTATTTGAATATCCTCCTTGGAATTGGATGGGGGCCACTAATCAGTTTCTTTGGGATCACCATTGCTAGGCTGAGCATCCCCAGCGAAGTCCTCAGCGTCAACTGAATTGGATTGTTGGGCATCAAAAGTGGCTAGGGGGAAGATGTTGGCCTTCTTTCCAATGATTTCATCCATTTTAATATAAAAAGGACCAATGTAGTCCAACTTATCAACCACTGAGTTGATTCCCTTGGCTTTGTTGGATTCAATGATACCAAAGCCAGTGGAGATTGACATGGAGTGGGCCTTTTTGTACTTGGCTAGATAATTCTTGAATGACTCCCTCATCTGTTTGGATGACAGATCCAGCCTAACTTTTGTTTTTTTCTTGAGTTTGTTGGCCATCAGGAGATAACCATTGACCTTAGAGGATGGAGCTTGGCCAATGCATGTTTCATTGTCCAATCCAAAGCAAGCATTGTAGTTGGAGGGAATTTTGAGCCAGTTTACCAGGATGATGTGATCAGCTCTCTCGAGCTGACTTAAGCCTTTGGAAGCTGATGTGGGAGAATTGTTGGATTTTGAGTTCCTGGGGAATTTTATTTTGCTCCATTGGATTTTTTAGTGGACTTGCGCGGGAGGATTGCTGAGGGACCATTTAAAAATAGTGAGAGGGATGAAAGGATGAAGGGCTATGAGAGTGTTTAAATGGTGAGAGTGATGATGTGATGAGAGAATAAGATTGATGAAGCAAAGAGAATAGGAAGAGATGAAAGTGATGAAGTGACAAGAGGGATAAAGAAATGAGAGTTAGGATGTGATGAAAAGAATAAAGTGATGAGAGTGATGAGGTGATGAGGAAAGTGATCTGATGAGAGTTAGCTGGATGTGATTAAAGCAATAAATAGATGAGAGTGATGAACTGATCAGGATAGTGATCCAATAAGAGTTATCTTGATGCAATGAAAGTGATAATTTGATGAGAGTGATGAAGTGATGAGGATGGTGATGAAGAGATGAAGAGTGATGAATCAAATTTTTTTCAATGAGGTCGGAGTTAGAAGGAGGTGGGAAGCTAGGGGTGGATGACGTGGAAAGGTGGTGGAAGCCTTTAAATACTTTATTTGAAAAAAACCACTTATTTCCAGGTAACTTTGACACGTCTGATGTGAAAAAAGTGGGTTTTTTGATTTTTAATGGTGGGTTTGAAATGGCATATTTGGTTTGAAACCCGCCATTAAAAATGGCAGGTTTGCTTAAGTCTGATATGCCATAATGATCAACAGATATCCAAAAATCAATTAAAACCCACCACCAATCAGTCTTATCAAAGCACAAATCAAGATAATTTCAGGATAGTTGAAATAATAAATGAACACAATAACAGATCCTGCAGCTAAAAAAATGCACAGATCCTATAGATCCAAGGTCATCTGGGCTATAGCACTAAGTGGACGTGATAAACCAGCCCTTGCTGGATTTTTTTCCTCAGCAACTGAGCCCTACCCTCTCTGTGTGCCATGAAGAAGCTTCATTTACCCCAAAAAGGTATTTATACAGCACCTTTTTGGTTGTTCCCCCCCCCCAGAATTCATCATTTATTATCCAGAACCTATGCAATCTGTTATCATTTGCTTATAAAGAAATACAAAAGTGATTTATGGCCTCATTCTGATAATATTGTTGTTTATTCACCACCATCATTTTTATTCTCATTGAAGTTAAATCATCAACCACATCACTTTTGATCTGAAACCCTTCAACTGTGAATCACTTCAGGTAACCTGGTAGTGATTACTCAAAGAGTAAGTTATTTCCCTCCTGCCTTGGCTTGTGTACTGTCTTTCCAAGGCATTTTACCATTTGAATGGGTAATACTTCCTTCTTGTTAATGCAAAAGGTTCCCATCTTCCAGGGTAGAACATCCACAGTTTATTTTCCTGAAGCAAGGTGTTCAAGATCTTCATTCTGTATAAACTGTGGCCCCTATTTGACAACGATTTATTATTTCTATTGGAACAAATTTAACCAAACCATATAAAACTTTCACTAATCCAATCATATTTATTCTCTTTGAGTTTAACCATGTTTATTTCTTAGAATATCATTATTCTACCACTGCATCACTTTCTGTAGCTAAAAAACTGCAGGTTTCCTGGTATCAGCAATTTGAAGAATGTTTTTCTGTCTGGGAAAAATCCCAAAATAATTATGATTTTATTATCTATATCTTGTACCAGGCATTTAAAATAAAAAATGGAAAAATACTTATTACAAATATCTTTTTTATTAATTTTTCCAGTGGATCTAAAAAAACAATTTGAAATCAATCCATTATTATTTTAAACTTCTTGGACAGAAAAAAGAAGAAAATATCCATAATATTGTGCTTGATTATTGGGATTCATTAATCCCTGAACAGAAGGTAAAAAGACTCCTTATTCACAAAAAATAAGCAGAAAAAGAAAAGGAAATTGAGTCAGAAAGACTCAATTCTTTAATAAGGAAAAATATGGCTTTTAAAAGATACAAGAAACAAATTTTTTTTTTTGGAGAAAAATCACAAAAGTGAGTAACATATTTTTTTTCAAATACTTATTAAAAAAACATGCAAAAATAAAATAAAATAAAAATTATATTTTTCATTTTTTTATTTATTTTTCAGTGGAATCTGTCCAAAAAAACCTTTGATAATCTTCTGATTTGATTTATAAATACTTACTTGAAGATTTCCCAAGACCTGAATCTTTGGATTTAAGCCAGGATTTGATTGGAACACATCAGAAGCCCCTTGGAGTACCCCCCAAAGTTTTGGTTGAATTAAATTGAGATGATAAATTTAAGATGGCTGAAACAAAGAAAGATCAACAAACAAAGGAAACATAAAGAAAGATCAGTAAAAGAAGGAAAGGAGACAAACATCTAGCACGAGCTTTTACCTTAGAGAGTTTTGGGACTTAGAAAACAAGGATGGCTGAGAGACTAGAAGACAAGGCATGGAAGATAGTTGAGGCAGGCTGAAGAGAAGAGAATCAGATATTGAGACCTTGGAGGAAGAGAGGTAGTGACGGTCTTACAAGACATGGAAGAGTTAATTGAGTTGTTGACAATTGAGAATGTTTTGGAAATAAAGAGTAGAAAAAGAAAAAGCAAGAAGATAAATAAAACAGAAGACAAATAAAAATAAAAGAAAAAGAGAATGAAGATAAGAAATATAGGTTTATTGAGAGGCAAGTTGATTGAGAGGCAAGATCTTGAAGAATGTTGAAGTTTGGTTGAATTTGATATAGAAATAAAAATGTATAGTCCTCTCATTGCCACCCTCTCGCGGTACAGACCGGGAGCGTTGGAGATTGATTCGCGGGTGGTTGAGCAGTGACAGACGAGTAAAATTTATGTAAGAGAACCAGGACAAGCGGGCTGCCCCGCGAGTACCTGGCGTGAAACAGAAGATCAATTTTCTACACAAAGAAGTGTTAAACCCTAATCTGACCTTAGTAACTTTAAAATTTAACCCAAGTAAGTTTAAAAATTTATGAAAATGACACAAAAAGTCATCATAATTATTTTATTATATTTTTTTGAGCTGTTTTCAAAGGTTTTTGACAAGATCTATACTTACTTTTTTCTCAATTTTACAAAACAGGCACAACAGCCAAGCCAGCGGTAGAGAACCATCCTATGGATCTCTGCCCAGAGTACCTGAACCTGTAAGGAAGCCACTTGCAAGCACAATGAATGGGCTTGACCCTTGGAATCAATTTTTTCACAAAGAAATGACCACAACCATGGCCACCAACTCAACCAAATTAAAATTAGATAAGTTTCCATTGCCACAAAACATTTCCCTGCGGGCCAAAACTTCAATACGGCCTCCTCAGATAGACCCACCAAAGGAAAAAAGGATCAAAAATTTGATGAAGGAGCACATCAACTTGTAAGAACAGTTCAAAGTGGCTCAGTCCAAAAGGGCTTCTCCAAGAATGAAAAACATAATTTCACAAGCCAAATAATCCAAAATAGTCCTCCAAAAATTGATTAAAATAAAAAAATTAGAATACTACAGGAAAAATTGGAATCCTTGGGATCACTCAGCTTTATTAAAGGGAAGGGATTCCCAAAAGAAGAGGTACTCCTTGCACCCAAAGTTAAGAAACCCCAAATATTTGGACAAGATAACATCATTATCCCAAAATTGGGAGAAAGTGTAGCACAACTAGATGTACCAACTTTGAATTCTTTCACCAATTATTTTTCTCATAATTTCAAAGTTTTTAGTAGAAATATTGATGGTAAATATGAGAAATTTGAAAAAATGAATTTAACTGTTTCCAAAATTCACTATTCCCAACCTAGAAAAGCCAAGGCTAATTATATTGAATAACTATCCCGCCAATTGAAAGATACTATAAGCTCTGGTTAGAAACATGGAAACTTCCTTCTCTAATATGCAAGAAGAACTTCTTCTATCAGTCAAATTCATAAAGGAAGAACTCAAATGAACTCAAAAGTATTACCCAAACTTCTTCCTCCCATCTGACCAATAAACTAGATTCTGACCAATAACATAGATTTGATGAATCATAAGCTTAAATTTGAATTTGGCATGATAAAAAATGATCTTAGAGACTCCAAGATAAACTTTATCAAATCTTTACTGAGCAAATGAGAAGAACCAAGACCTACCAGACTTACAAATACTTGTATTCAGGATGAAAAAAAAGTCTGCACCTGCCAGAGGTTACGGCACCTTGGATGATGAGTGGAACCTGTTTTGACTTTGTTTTGGTTTTGTATTCAAACATAAAATTGATTTCTAGATGGTCCCAGAAGAATTATGTACCATATTATGTAATGAATGGATTTAATTGACAATTTTAACATACAGAGAATAATTGGGAATTATTGTCTTTACTTTTAATGCCATATTTATTTTACCACTGTTAAGAAATTTGGTTCAGAGCTATCTTGGATGAGACTTTTTTTTTTTTTGTTATTATCAACCTATAAAATGACATGTTCTCAATTCTATCAAATAAAACTAAATTTTATTGTTATTTATAGACTTTTTTTTGTCCTCAATTGAGAAATTTCATATTGGTGGCAGGTATCAACATTATTTGAAGAATTTTTTTTCAGATGATTGCCAAAAAATTTCTAAAAACATGGGCTGCATGCCCTCAGACCCATGAACAATGTTGGAAAATTGATCAGTGGCATTAAAAATACATATAGCTCTCTTAAAATGTATTCTTGTCACAACTTCCCCTGGCGTGAAAGGGGTGGAAGTCACAGGCACTACTGCTCACAGAACTCAGGATGGAGAAATGAGATTGATTTCAAAGAGGAGGAGATGTAGATTAATTACAATGGAGAGGAGTAGAATCCAGGAGTAAGGCTCTGAAGGAGGTTGAAAAATGAATCCTATAAGAGTAACACCAAGGGGATAGGTGATATGAGTAATGTAGGCTGTTTGGATTTCTTGTGCTGAGATGACACTTATTGGAAGGGGAATAACCAATAAGAAGTAGTATACTAATTCCTTGAGGGGAATTATTCCAGGAGGAGAAGAGGGGCAAGTATATGTGAGAACTGACAGGAGGCCTTGAGGAGGGATTACTGGTGTTGGGCTGGGATGCCCCATGGAATTGCATGTTTAAAAACTGGGCTGGAGGATGTGGCTTGACAGATTGAGTAATAGGTCCATCCAGGAAGGGGATTTACTGAAATGTAGTATGCATTGTCCAACCAGGAGTATGTACTATGAGTTTACTTTATGTAATTCTCATACCAGATATAGTTGAAGGAGAGATGAGGATGCACCAAGCCATAGAGAGGTGGAGGGTATTCCTGGTAGATTACCTAAGGACTGCAGGTTATGCAGGAGCATACTTCAGGATGTAAAGCATGTGGATCCAGGGGTGGAAGGGAGATTGTACTGGACTGTGAATGGGTGAGGTTTGAGTATGGATGAGGATACAGAGTCAAGTTGTGGTTATGACAGTACCCCCCAGAAGAGGCAGGGGTAGCTCCTGATACCCATAAAAAGAGTTCAGATTAGATTAAGATCTTCACAATTACTGAACTGTCTTTCTCCCCACCATATCCATCACTATCACCACCTGATAGCTGTTCATCTCTTTCATCCTACAACAGATCATCCACCCCCTCATTCACCATGGAAGTTACCAATGTTTATCACCCTGTAAACCAATGCTTTCCCCTATGCTCCAGATGTGTTGAAACTGAGAATATCTGCATCACTAGCATCACCCCCAAGTCAGGGAAGTGTGATTACTGTCAAACATACAAGAGACTGTGTTCTGGAGCCCATGATGCTGGAAGAAAGGTACTTGGGCCAGTTTCTTGGGTGAGGGATGAAATTTGTCCCAGATTTGAAGTGAAAGAGGCACCTGACGACTCAATTTTTTCCCTTGGAGTGGCCAGTAGAGTAGGTCCATCAGATGGTGAGTGGTTCCTGATCTTCTGATTGCTGAAAGTCTTTCTTCTGATAGGAATTGTTTTTTCTTTTTCTGTTCCCAGTTGAGGCATTGAAAGATAAGATGAAGAGGTTGGAAAAATGTTGGCTGAAGTTGAGGAAGAAAGGCCAATTGGCCCTGGACGGTATGTCAAAGAAAGACGAGGAAAGTTTGAATGCAATAGTTATTGGTTGGGGGACACCTTATTTGTTTTCAATAAGTTCAATCAAGGAGCCCAAAGGCGTAGAGGACAAATTTAGCCTTTTTCAAAGATTTAAAAGCCAGCCAAACCGCCGTCAAAGCGGTCAAAGCAATTCAAAGTGCTTTCAAACTGGTCAAAGCTTGAAAGGGTCGGATCAAATTGGTCAAAGTTTGACCATCAAAGGTCAAACCCCTCAAAGTTTGATGAATTTTGGTCAAACCCAGCAAACCTCCTCAAAGGACTATCAAAGTGGTAATTGTCTGGTCAAAGCATTTTTGAAGTAGCCGCAAAGGAGTCAAATAATTGTCTAAGAATAAAAGATATATCATAGTTTCAACTTTTAAAAATTTTTGAATTGCTGGAAAATTTCCTGTTGAAGCAACCTCTGGCCCTGTCAAAGCTGGAACCATCAAATTCAAAGATGATGTTGAAGAAGAGGTGGAGGAAGGTAAAGATGAGGATGAAGATGAGGATGCTCCTGGAGAGCCTGATGAAGAAGGGGGGGAATGGAAGAAGGGGAAGAACAGGAAGGGGAAGAAGCAGGATTGGAGACAGGTAAAGGAAAGGGAAAAGAAGTTATAGAACTAGAAAAATATTCCCCTGGGCCCCGGTCTGTTGGAGAATTTGTTGGGAGATTGTTGGCTGAGGATGGGGTCATAGGTGGATTTAGGAAGGTGACCCAGGAGAACATTGTTTTCTATGCTTGCTCTGGAGGGAAGGTTTTTGGTACAATGGATGCTATTGAAGATGATCCAATTGGGAACTTGAAGGAAATTGAAAGGCATCTTTGAAGTTTTTTGAAGGATTCCAGAAGCAATGCCATTTTTGGGTGGAGCTTGAATAGTGGATAAGAATTGGAGAAGAAGAAGGAGAAGAAGGAAGAAAAGAAGGAAGTATTGGCAGAGCTAGAAGTATTTTTTTCTTTTTCTGGGGTGAATTATTAGTTGGTAGCTACTGCTAAGGATAGAGAGTAATATGAAAGTAGGAAGATAAATTTGGCCAGTGTTTGGGTGGCTAAAATTACTGATTTGATTGATAAGATTTAAAATGAGTGTTAGATGTAAATTTTTTTGTTTTATTTTCTTTTATCCTTTTGCTTTTATGGATGATGAAATAGAGATATAATTGTTTTGAGGTGAAATGACAAAAATAGATTGAATGAAATTTTCAAGGACAAGGGAAAGCTGATGGAGGCTGAGGTGGGTTATTATGATGGTTTGGATTTGGAAGGGTAAAGGGAGTGGAAGTTTTGGAGTAGGGCTGAACAGTGGGTGAGGTTGGATATTGGTTCCAATGAGGTTCTTTCAGAGTCTTCTAAAAAACCAATCCATTTGACTAAGTAGAAGAGTTTGCCATGCCTAATCTTGGAATCCAGGATTTGAGACACTTCCCATTCTTCTTGGCCATCAATTTCCACTGGTTCTGGAGGTGGTTGATGGCTAGGAGAACTTGTTTCTGAAGAGTAGTGTTTGAGAAGTGATACATGGAAAACAGGTTTGATGTATGACCATTGATCAGGAAGTTGGAGTTTGAAATTATGAGATCCTATTTTTTCAGTAATGAGAAAGGGACCCAACCAACACTCAGAGAGCTTATTGGAAGGTTTTTTAGTATTGATATTCTTTGCCAATAACCAAACTTTATTCCCAGGAGTAATACCTTTTGGAATATATTTTCTATTAAGTTCAGCATATTACTAATACTTATCCATAGACTCTTTTAATGCCTTCTTCAATTGACTCTGGTTCTTCTGAATCTGATCAAAGTAATGACTAGCGGGCTGATTGTCCAGCACATGCAAAGATTCAAAGCTGGGATGCCTGCCAAAGAGGGTGAAGAAGGTTGATTGCTGGGTAGAAGTGTGGAAACTGTTTTTTAAGAGAATTCTGCCAGGGAGAGCCAGGTATCCCATTTTTCCTGGTGATAACTGATTTAAATTCAAAGATACTGTTACAATACTGGATTGAATATTTGAGTTTGACCATCTGTTTCAGGGTGGCAAGCTGTGGAGAGATTCCTTTGGATTTTCAATTTTTCACAAATTGTTTTCCAGAAAGAAGAGTTGAATAGAGAGCCTTGGTCACTCATAATTTCAGCAGGCAGACCATGCTTGGAGAAGACATCAGTGTAACTGTTTTTTAAATGAAGAGGGCCATCTTGGAGAAACTTTCCACAACCACAAGGATAGAATCAAATCCATTGGAGAGAGGAAGTTGAGAGATGAAGTACATAGAGATAGAAGTCCAAGGGCCATCAGTGATTGGATGGTTTTTGAGTAGTCCTAGTTTCCTTTCATGACTTTCCTTATTCCTGTTGCAAAGGTAGCAGGCTGAAACATAGTTCTTAACATCCTTATACATTCCATTCCAGGAGAAGGATCTCTTGATGAGGTTGAGAGTATTCTGTTGGCCAGGGTGACCTGCAAGAGGAGAATGATTTCTTTTCTGGAGTATCATTTGTTTAAGATGGTTAGCTTGGTCAGGTATGACCACTTTATGATGGAACAGGAGCAAGTCAATAAAGTTTTCTAAGGAATAATCAGTCACTTCCTCATTCTTATTCAGTCTTTTAATGATACCTTGAAGTAAATTTTCAGCTTCTTGAACAGAGTTCAATTCACTCAGTTGATCATCAATTTTATTATTGGAAAGAAGAAAGAGTTGAGAGGCTTCAACTTCATTTTTTTTCAGAAGCTGTTGAAATTTTCCAGGATCCTTTTCAGAATATGGTGTTCCCCCTGCTGGATACATGTTGTCCCAATGTGACAGTATATCTTGGATGGTTGACAATTTTTCATGCCTTTGAGTAATCACAAAATTGAATTCAGAGAGAAACTCCTCCCAACAAGCCTGTCTTCTAGTAAGGACCTTGGAAGACATGAAATAATTCAAAGAGGAATGATCAGTTAGAACTTCAAAAGGGTCATTAACACTCAAGTGATAAGAAAGCCATTGCTGGAGAGCAAAGACAATAGCAAGGAGTTCTTTTTCATGGATTTAATAGTGGAGCTCAGCACTGGACATTTTTCCGCTGTCAAAGGCAATAGGGTGTTTAGTTTTATCAGCAGTAACCTGTTGCAGGACTGCACCCAGGGCATAGTCACTGGCATCAGTTTCAACATAAGTTCTCAGAAGGTGATCAAAATGGCAAAGGACTTGAGGTTGGGTGAAAGCTTGCTTGATTTTTTCAAATTGTTGAAAAGCTTCAGGAGTCAGGGTGAAAGGGGAGCTGTTTCCAAAAATTGAGGTTTGGTGGGAGACCTGTTTGGAGTAGTTCTTTATAAACCTGCAATAGAAGTTAGCAAACTCAAGGAAAGACTGAAAAGCCTTTTGATTTTCAGGAGTAGGCCAGGAAAGGATTGTCTTGACTTTGTTGTTGTACATGAAGATTCCATCCCCTGAGATTGCATAGCAAAGGTAGTCCACAGAAGGCGCATGGAAGTTGCATTTGGAGGCCTTTGCATATAGCTTATGCTTTCTGAGTCTGTTCAGTACTTCAAACACTTGAGGGATGTGTTCTGTTAATTTTTTGGAAAAGATAAAGATATTTTCAAGTTAAACCACCACATAAACTGTGAGGAGATCAGAAAGAATTTCATTGATAAGGTTTTGGAAAGAAGCTTGGGCATTGGTCATCCCAAAGGGAATGACCAGTTATTCATAGCTTCCAAACTGAGATCTGAATGCTGTTAAGTGTTCATCTCCTTCCTTGATTCTCTGTAGTTTTTAAGCGCCTCTGAGGTTGATTTTGGTGAATATAGAACTTTAAAAGACGTTCAGTAAGAAAGTCATTGGAGGAAGTGGGTATTGGTTCTTCCTGTTGACAGCATTAAGTTTTCAATATTCAACACACAACCGCAAACTCCCATCCTTCTTTTTTACAAAGAGAACAGGTTCTCCAGTGCTTGAAGTGCTGGAATGGATGAAACCTTTCTCTACATTCTCTGCTATGTAGGCTTGTAGGGTTTACATTTCACTTTGAGATAGCAAATAGATGGGCCCAATTGGAGGAAGAGGTCCTTGAATTTTGATATGATGATTTTAAGGGCAGTGAGGAGGGAGTTGATCTGCTTTAAAATTAGAGAAAGCATCTAGTAAAGAATGGTAATCAGCAGGAACTTTTTCCAACACAGTTTCTATTTCTTCAGGGTCTTTTTCAATTTCAAACTTGTCCCTGTCAGCTGAAGTATTCTTTTGGGGAGTAAAATAAATATTAGAAGAAGTAACCAATTGCATGATATGCAAGGATGAATCCCTAGGTTCCTCCTCCAGAGGAATAGTCAAGGGATCAGTGAATATCCATGCAAGGTGAGAAAGTTTTGAAATTGATGGCAATTTAATTGATTGTTGAGGATGCAAAGGTTCTAAATTGATTGGAAATTCAATTGACTGCAGTTCCAAAGGCAGAGTAGAAAATAAACTGGTTGAAGGTAGGTTGGCCATACTGAGTTCAACGGAGTTGGAGGAAAGGTTGTAAGTTTTCTGGTTTCTTGGGGTGATCAGCCCCATCTTCCAGTTTACTTCAGGATTTCAGTGGTGAAGGAAGTCAATTCCCAGGATGAGGCCTTCTGAAAATGGTGCATTTACAAGGAGGAATTCCCATTCAAAGCTAGGAAAAGAAGGAAGAGAGGCAACCCAAGTTTCCTTGTGGGGAATTAGTTGAGAGTGTGTATCATTGAGACTCAACTTGACAAGAGTAATAGGTTCACACAAAGGAATAAAGGAATGGGCTGCAATGAAAACTTTAGAACCATAGTATTAGCCATTACCAATTGAGTAGCACCTTAATCAATCAAAACACTATAACTGAAGTCCATGGTGAAAGAGAATAAAACGTAAGCCTTTAAAAATTTGGTCAGAGTATTCTTTTTGTATCTTTTGTAACTTAACATCAGTAGGGTGATAATCCTGGAGAACAGCAGGAAAACCACCTAATTTTTTTTTTGCTTGGAGGTAGAGGAAGATTTGGTGTTGGAGGAAGGGTTGGAGACAGGTTTTCTTTTACAGTTGTCCATCTTCAGCTTCCCTTGACAATACATGCATAGTCCTTCCTTCTCCCTTCTTCAATTTTCTTCAGCCTTAAGCTTGCCATCAGGACCTCAGTCCAAGGTAGGTTTGGCTTGGGAAGATTGCTTCTTTGCAGATTTGTCTTTCTTCTTGGCCTTACCTTTGCCCTTTTCAGACTGAGAGGAATTGGCTTGGGATTAAGAGAAATTTTTCTGTTTAGAGTGGCTTGGATGGGAAGACTTTTCCTTGACTCATTTGTGGTGACTGTTATCATCATCCAACACTACATCCATAAGGTCTTGAAGGTTATCAAAGAACCATCATAACTGGTATCTGGTCCAGAATTTTAGAAGGGAGACTTTGGTAAAAATGGAAGTAGAAGGCTCTATCCCCCCATCCAGAAATTTTAGTCATGATGGAGCAAAAGTCTGTGATGTGGGTTGAAGCATATCCAGAGTCCTTCATCCTCAAATTCATAAGTTGCTTTTTTGCTTGGCTACTTCCAGACGATCACCAAAGAGAGTATGAAGTTTTTCTGCGAAGTGTTTCCAGGAGTTGAGCTGGAATGAAGGCTCTTAATTGGAGAGGTGATCCAGGTAGGGTTGGATCCAACTATTTTTGTTCCAAGTTAGATAGGATACAGAAAACAGGACTTTCCTTTTATCCACACAAAGAGTTCCTTCATTGCTTGCAGAGATGAGCACACAAGCTTGTATAAAGGTTCTGAGCTTGGGAGGATTACTGCCCTCAAATCTTTATGGCGGGTTCATCAATGGGGCTTTAAAGGTTCCAGAATGGGAAGTACTAGTTGTTGGAGGTTGTGAGAGTTTGGCTACCCCTGAAGTCATAGTTTGGAGCAAGGCTAGGCGATTAGGGTCCACAGCAGGAGGTTGAGGAGGTTGTCTTTTATGAGCAGGAATTGCAGTTGAAGCAGAAGGTTGAAAAGCTTCTTCTTGAGGTCCAGAGGTGGGTAAGTTAATATTTTTAAGGACCCTTGAATCAAATCCTGAGTCTACGCTTCCTTCCTCCTCTTCCTCATCCTCAGGGAGAGGGATTAGGCTAGGATTTTACAAAGGGGAACCCAATCCAAATTTTGCTTGGGGATATTTCCCAATCACAAAATTCACAAAAGGTCTAAAAACAGGAGGAGCAGTGGAAAAGGAAGCTCTTGGAGGAGCTGGAGAAAGGATACCAGTATCCATGGTGTTGGAGGCTGGTGCAGGGAGTTTGGAAAAGGTCCTCTCATGTCCACGGGCTTGAGGCGTAGATTGATCCCTGGCGATGATGCAAGGTTGTGCACGTTGAGGAGGCATGGTTTCAAATTATGCCATAGGGAAGTGACCCAAGGAAAGGGCCTGGAGAGAGGGGAGGGGATCAGCCGCAAAAAATCTCCAGGTCTTACAACATCTGTCAAAGCGGATAGAAGTCAAAGGTAGAAGCATTGAAGTCAAATGTTGAAGCGTCAAATTCAAATTTCAAAGCATCAAAGCATCAAAGGTGGAAGCATCAAAGCGTTGAAGGTTCAAAGTTGAAGGTTGAATTCAAAGTTTCAAAGTCAAAGTCAAAGTTCAAGGTCACAATCAAATTTTTTCAAAGTTTGATTTCAGCTATTGTAACCTTTTCCATGCCTTCAAAGTCTGAATTTCCCATCATAATCCAGGATTTTTCCCTCAAAGTTGCGTTCAGGGCCAATTTGAGGGAGGAGATAAATTCTGCAGGGAGATCCCTTGGAAACATGGAGGCCACACACTGTTTAGCTCTGTAACACGCACACCCACAAATATCATAGGTAGTGTTATCTGGTATGTTGTCCTCCTGGATGCCAAGACCCTTGCTTTCCTTTAGCTACCAGAGGTGATAGAATAAATAATAAATATATTATTCAATAAAGGCAGCAAAAATCTGTAAAATATTTTGATAAAGCTATTGCAAGTTTAAATGGTTTGGTTTATGGTTGAATATTATAAATCAATATTAATAAATTGATTATTAAATAAATTAATAGAGAGGCCACAATAATATTGGGGATCTTTAACACCTCTCTTCAGGGAATTCACTTTGAAAACATGTAGACCTGGTTACTTTGAAATCTTTAATTTATATCCTTAAAGGATATATTGCCCAAAGATAATATGTGTATAAAATACACGGTGAAGCGGCAGGGCTTTGTAAACAAGCTTCCACAACAGAAAAGGATAATAAGACTCACTGGTATATTATTTAATCCTTTGGGTACCTGTTTGGCATGTGCAATGATGATTAAAACCTGTTACTGGGGTTAAAAGGTTGTTCAGCAGTTTAAATTGATAAAAAGGGTTGGGGACAGATATTATTGATCAGACTAAAGCCATAAATCACTTACTTATCTCTTATAAGTATTTTATTACCTTGGCACGGTGTGTTGATGTAAATATAACTGGTTCTCTGGGTATCAATATCCTCAAAAGAGCCCCTTATTTATAGCTCTTTGAGTCCCAAATTTGTCCTTCTGAGGGATACAGGGGCTCAAAGGGACGGACACTAAGGCTAGAAGGGTAACCAGTGGTAGCCTGTCACGTGTTCTAGGTGTTTTATCACGGGTAATATCTAATTCCACAGGGTATGGGAATTATTCTACCTTTTAATTTATGTTTTGGACGTGTGAATAACATTAATCTGTCCATATTATTTATTATTAATCAATTATCCTTAGTAAATTTTCCCAGTATGTTAATAATTCTTTTAATAGAAATTCCTACAAGTGATCTGATGTCAAGTGGGTTCTTATTATGTATTAACTGATTGGAGTAAAATTGTGATATTTATTTTACTCCTTATTTTCAAAATTCAGTTGATTTACTGAAAATAATTACTTAAAAACATAATTTATGGAAATTCATGTAATATTTTTACATCATTAGTTTCCTTAGTATGTCACAAAAATATTTATGCCTGAAAGGTCTCACAATTGTATATCAAAGTATTTTAATTTATTCTTACAAATAGTAGTTATCTTATTTTCGACATTTTTAGTATTTTTAATTATATTAATAAAAAATATGTATAAAGGCTATTTAGGTATTTTTATATACTTTTATGAATTTTTAGATTATCTACTATCCATGGGAAAATTTATTTCATATGTAGAATGTTCCCGTGTAGGTTGTAGCATGTTTACGTGGTACCTGGGCTTCTCAGGCCGCCTGTCACTCTGTCAGCCCGTAGTCCCGCAGCTGTACTTGTCAGAGGCTTGGGGCTGCGTACACGGCTTGTCAGGGTACGCTGACAGGGTGGAAGTGCTGCTGCTCAGCCACGCACGGGTGTATTGGTTGCTGCGGCTGCGTGCGGGAATTGTGAGAGAACACATTTCCGTATGTAACTCCTAAAATATACACAACACCTTGTTTCTGACTTAATTTTAGGTGTGAAACCTATACGTGACAATACATGTGAAATATAATTAGCCAAAAAGCCCCATAGTGGTGTTGTGGTATTTTAGTCTTTCCTTTCTTTAATCATTAAAATAATAAGGAGTTGGATTTCAAGGGTGGGGTCAGTGAGTGACCCTACCTATTTTTGGGCGGAGAATCCATTTCTACAATAATATTCAAGGATTTCATATTCCTTCTCAATTTAATTTTAATATTCTTATTTTTATGTTATTTTTTTACTTTTGCAGCTTTCTCTGCAATAGTAGCAAGCTGAAGCGGGAGATGGAATGGGTTGAAGTAGATGGATGGAATAGCTCTATTGAGATATAGAGATGGGTAGTAATCAACGGTAAGGAATTTTTATAATGTCACAACTGCCCCTGGCGGGAAATGGGCGCAAGGCACATGCACTACTGCTCACAGAACTCAGGATGTAGAAATGAGATTGATTGCAAGGAGGAGGAGATTTAGAGTAATGAAAATGGAGAGGAGGAGAATCAAGGAGTAAGGCTCTGAAGGAGGTTGACAAATGAATCCTATAAGAGTAACACCAAGGGGATAGGTGATATGAGTAGGGTAGGCTGGTTGGATTTCTTGTGCTGAGATGACACCTATTGGAAGGGGACTAACAAATAAGAAGTAGTATACTAATTCCTTGAGGGGAATCATTCCAGGAGGAGAAGAGAGGCCAGTATATGTGAGAACTGAGAGGAGGCCTTGAGGAGGGATGACTGGTGTTGGGCTGGGATGCCCCATGGAATTACATGTTGACCAATCGGGCTGGAGGCTGTGGCTTGACAGATTGAGTAATGGGTCTGTCCCGGAAGGGCATGTACTGAACTTGAGTGTGTGTTACCCCGCCGAAAGTATGTACTTTGGGTTTACTGTATGTAATTCTCATACAAGATAGAGTCAAATGAGAGATGAGGATGCACCAAGCCATAGAGAGGTGGAGGTTATGCCTGGGAGATTACCTAAGGACTGCAGGGTATGCAGGAGGATACTTCAGGATGTACAGCATGTGGATGCAGTGGTGGAAGATAGATTTTACTGGACTTTGAATGGGTGAGGGTTGATTATGGCTGAGGATACTGAGTCAAGTTGTGGTTATGACAATTCTTACACCTTCTTTTGAAAAAAGGGTTTTTTTTAATTAAACTTTCTTTAAATTTTTGAAGTGAGAGAAAGCGCACAGTGGAACAACTCTTGGCACAATGGATGAATTGTCCTGAATTGTTTACCGCGCCAATGGTCACTTTCCAAAAGATCAAAACCTATGCAACTGCCCCCTCCTGTAGAGGAGGCCCACAGGGGAAAAACTGTTGGAATGATGGGCTCAACCGTCCATTTTTCCAACAGGGAGAGGGGTGAAAAAAATAAACAAATTTGAAAATTCAAAAAAATAAAAAACTAAAACAAAAAGTAAAACTAAAACTAAAACTAAAAGAAAAAGAAAAAACTAGCATTTTTTTAAAAAAAAAAAGAAAAGAAAAGAAAAGAAAAAAGAAATTGAAAAAAGGGCAATGTTAATTTTGCAACCTCACAACCTCCTTTCAAGACCTAAAAAGGGTTACATGGTGTGATTTCCAAACGGCCGCTCACATCCTGTCTGAGTTGTGAAAGGCAACTCACAACCCATTTGCAGAAAAAAAATTAAAAATTGAAACAAATATATAAAAAATAAAAAACATTGAAAATAAAATAAATGAAAAAAAATTGAAAAAATGGGAAAATTTGAAACAAAATGAACAAAAATGAAAATAAATGAAAAGAAATAAAAATAATTAAAGGGACCATAAATTCAAATAAACAAAAACAAAAACAAAAACAAATAAACAAAAATAAAAACAAAAAAATAAAAACAAAAATAAAAACAAAAACAAAAAAACAAAAACAAAAACAAAAACAAAAACAAAAACAAAAACAAAAGCAAAAGCAAATAAATATTTTCATTTGTCAACAAAAACACCGAAAAAAAAGAAAAAAACCAAAAAATACAAGTTGAACTTGACTATCCCTAAAGTAAAAACACCAAAAATCAAATAAACCATGAAATATTATATGGAGCCTCCCTAAATTAAGCTTTCCAAAAAATTAAAGTTCAACTTGACTTACCCTAAAGTAAAAGTTCCAAAAAATACAAGTTCAACTTGACTAGCCCTAAAGTAAAAACACCCAAAAAAACCAAGTTCAACTTGATTTAAGCTGATCCCTTCACAAGAATTAAAAAACCCCTTATGATGGGATCAGGCCAACATAAGTTGAACTAACTTACCAATAAAATCTCATTCAAAACACTCAACATGATTATTTTTACTCAGAAAACTTGACATAATGATGTTCAAAATAAGGTAACCATTTATATTAATAGAATTACAAGGTCAGCATGTTAGAAAAAACCCAAATGCTGAAATTAAAATGATTTCTCAAAATTAGAATACAACTTGAGTTGATCTTTGAGGTGGTCAACCCAACCAGATGCTGTTTTAGAAATCATATAATTTGGTTAGAAAACTATGGGTTGGATTGGAATCACATCTCCCTTAAGTACATGCTGGACCCAATGGTTATTATTAAAAAATGAAATGAATATTGGGTCTAGTGCTTTTTTTACACCCATTTTCATAGGAGTATAAGTACAACATGAATCCAATGAAATGAAATGTATTGGTATTCCATAAGTGTCAGCTATCATTTGACCCATATCCAACTTTGAAAGCCATTTTGAAGAGGAAATCTTTTTATTGATTTCATTAACCTCAAGTCTTTTTTCTATCTTTTCAACATCTTTACTGCATTCAAGTATCTTAGAATAGCTTTTCTTATATTTCATCAATGTTTTGATCAATTTTTTGTGTACATTAAACCATCCATGCTCATCATAACCAAGTGATTCTTCAATGACTCTAAGTCCACAATTCCCATCACCATCTGGATCCCAAACCTCCCCCAAAAACATATGTTAGTTCTCAGGTATTGGATTGAGTTAACTCACGTTTGGTCCCAACAATCAAAATTTTTTTAGCCAAAATCCTGATCTCATTGAAGAAATTGATATTCCCCAAAGATGAGCTTCTGTTTTACTCCTCTTTTTTTTCTTCTTCCTCCTTCAAAAAGGATTCTGATTCCAAAGGAAGGTACCCTAATGAACTTTCAGTATCTTCCACTGAACTATGAATTTCAGATGAAGATCCTTCCTTGAACTACAGAAATCATTTCCCCATCAGTTCATTAAACAATAAAAATGAACATTTCTCAAAATAAATGACTTACTGTCATCACCACAACTGGACTCAGTCTCCTCATCCATAATCAACCCTCAGCCAACCTCAGCCCTCAGTATAATCCACCTTCTACCCCTGGATCTACATGCAGCACCCCCTGAAGTATCCTCCTGTGTTCCCTGCAGGTTAAGTAAACTCTCCCAGGCTCCTCTCTCCCTCTCTATTGCTTGGTTTATCCCCACCTCTCCTTCAACTATATCTCATATGAGAAGTACATACTGCTGGCTGGACAACCCATACTCTTGTTCAGTACATGCCACACCCTTATGGTAAGGCCCATTACCCAATCCGTCAAGCCACTGCCTCAATCCCAATTGGCCAACATGTAATACCATGGAGCATCCAAGCCCCAGCACAAGTCATCCCTCCCCAAGGGCTCTCCTCAGTTCCCACATATACTGGCTGCTCTTCCCTTCCTGGACTAATTCCCCTCACAGAATTAGTATACTACTTCTTATTGGTTAGTCCCTTCCAATAGTTGTCATCTTGGCACAAGAAAGCAAACCCAGCCTACCTTACTCATTTCACCTACTCCTCTGGTGTTACTCTCATAGGATTCAACCTTTAACCTCCTTCAGAGCCTTACTCTGGGATTCTCTTCCTTATTACGATTGCCATTACTCCTTCTATCCTCATTGCAATCTATCTCAATTCTAAATCCTGAGTTCTTTGAGCAGTAGTGACTGTGCTTTCAGCCCCTTGCACGCCAGGGGCATTCATCACAATTACTATCCTTGGTCTTTTTGATCCTCTTTTAACCATTTTTTACCTGTTAATTGCTCTTTCAATTTTTTCAAATTTTGAAAGTTCACAACAAGTTTCTTTCAATTTGGGTCAACTGCTGCTTGAACTTAACAAATTTGGCTCAAGCCTTTTCTTGGAAATCAAAGGGGCTTTAAGCTTGAGCATTGACCTTAAAATCTCCAACTTAACTTCTTTATGTTTTTCCCTACACATGGAATTCCACTTTTTAAACATTTGGGATTCTTCATCAAGCGCTGTCTCTGTTTCAAACTTTCAAGAAAAAAAAACAATAATTAATCTGGAAATCCAATAATTAATCTGGAAATCCAATAATTAATCTTTCAATCCAAAAATCAATCTGCCAATCCAATAATGAATCTGTCAATTCAATAATTAATTTTTCAATCCAAAACTAATCTGTCAATCCAATAATTAATCTGTCAATCAAATAATTGGTACCCTTCAAAAAAACTCAATTACTTCATTGTAAGTTTTATAGTCTAACTGCCACTGGGGATGAACATCCTCAGGGACAAAAGATACTTGTGATTGTACAATATCACCTTGAATTTGGGAACATGACAAGCCCATCCTTTTTTAATAAGACTTCGAACACACCTTGTCATCATGGTTGCGCTAGAACTTTTTAAAATGGTTCCCCAATGAGTTTTTCAACAATTTATATCCCAAATGTAAAATTTCTGTTGGAAGAACTGTTCCTAACTTTATTTTAAATTTTTAAGTGATGAATGGACTGGTTGAATTTGGCTTTCAATGGCTACTTCAAGGTGCTTCCACACATCCAAAATTTTCCACAAAGATCCAACAAGTAATTGTTTCAAAGTAGCATGGGCCCCTTCTACCCAAGACATTGTTCTATTTCCAAAGTTAGGCTTGACACAAGTCCAGGCCATTATAAATTTCTCTTTGATAACTAAAATATTCTTTTCCATATACTCAAGCACATCCTCACAGTCTTCCAAGAAAGACTGTATAGAATTTTCAAAGTAAGCAATCAGCAGAGATCAATGGAAGAAGCAATAAATTGGCATACTTGGATTTCTACATCATTGACTTTGGCTTCCCTCTTAGTTTTGGAGGCCCCATACATTGCCCACAGTCATAAAATTTTACATTCTCATTTTCATTACTGAAGCGTTCTTTACAAATTACTTAAATATTTTTAGACAATTTCCAGGAGCACAACTGTCTGGATGAGTCAGGGAAACAATATTTTTCTATAGCACAAATCGGATCTTTTTCAAGGTCCGTCACAAAGACTTTGGGAAGCCTCTCTGGATCATAAGCCAACTCCTTTATTGCATTCAAAGCCCAACTTTAGAAATCATAGGCTTCTTTTTTTATAAAAAAAAGCCTTTTTAAAAGTTTACTTTTTGTATTTCATTCCTAAAAAATGCAATAGAGGGATGTTGCACCTATTTTTATTTTATAAGTACAATACAACAAAGCAATGTGATGGAATTTTTTGCAAAGTTTTATAGACTCAGGATGAGCCAAGAAAAGGGCCTCTGAGTGACCTCTGCACCAAATTTGGACCTGGAAGCCCACTGTGGTTCCTGGATCATTTCCAATAGAATTTCCATGAAACCTTCCCCATCCAGTTCTGCATGCTTTTACTTCTGCGTAGTGTTATAGATTGTTCTATTGTCAACATATTCTCCACCATCAATCTTTCTCAAGTTTCCACAAATCATGACTATATTGATCACATCTTTCTGCCTTCCTTAATTTGATCCAAGGCTTGCCCTGTCAGCTTACTGATACCATGAAATTTGCAGTCCTTTTGCTACAGCAAGTGATATTGGTGTTGGAACAACAATAATTCCAAGAAAACTCATAAAATGCCGAAAAATATTATATAAAAGCAAGTGCAAAGTTTGGAGTTTTTTTGGTTAAAAATTGTTTAAATATATTTTCCAAGAGGGCCCAAAGTTCATAAAGAACAGGGAATTGTTATTGAAACAACCTCTCTTCAAGGCGCTCTCTTGAACTGTGTAAAGACCTTGGGACAATTAGGTCCTAATTGATTTAATCAAAAGAAGTTTGCTCAAGGGGAATGGGTGGACTGGCTGTCTCACAGAACTTATGCATGGAAGCAAGGGGGAGTATAACTTACTAGTTTAAGAAGGCAATCAAAGATTCTTGCAGGAATTCATGGTTGAAAGGGTCTCAGGACAAAGGTTGGGGATTTTGCTGATATTCTTCAATGGAATCAACAATGGGGTTAAAATTAATAGTTTTACTATGAAACTGGGTCCATCAATCAATTTTTTATCTTATATAAAAAATTGATCATGGATGGAAAGGGTTCTGGATTGATTACTCAAGAATTACTGAGGTTTAAATTATCCAAAAAGGGCTGTTTATATACCTTTTTGGGTAATAAGACCTTCTCAGGGCATTTAGAGATGGTTGTGCTTGCTGTCTGAGGCTAGAAAGCTGGCCATGGCTAGGTTTGCAAGTAGTTTTAGTGCTGTCAATATGCTATCCCTGCCTGTGTCATATTTCTATGTGAGCAATTGTCAGAAACTGTTTAAATGTTAATTTTTCATTTTTACAGTTCTAGCATATTTCTTTATTTTGTATTCTTTTCTTTTGAGTGACATGGGAAGAAGTGGGTCTTTTTAGATTCCAAGCCAACTTTTGCACATGTTGCTAATTTTTAATAATTTTTAGGTTAAATTCTTGATATTTTTTGTGGTTCATAAAGATTTGAAAATCACATTTAAATGAAAACCTTTATTATTAATTCCCTTAATTTATTTCTTTATACTTTGAGTTTCACACTTTTTATTCAATATTCTGAGGTTTCAGAAATTCCTCTATCCATCAGTCAAATTTTTACATATTCAAGATTTATGCATGCAGGTTGTAGCATGTTCCTGTGGTACCTGGCTGTCAGGAAAGGTGCATTTGTTTTTGACGCGCGCAGGCTTAACAGCTGTGTGCGGGAGTTCATCATCCGCAGCCAGAAGCATATTGCACGCGGGTTTCTTGACAGGTTCCTACATATTGAGTGTCAGGCCTGTGTACCCTTTCTGTATGGATCGGGGGCTGTGCGCAGGAATTGTGAAACAACACAAATCAGCCTGTAACTCCTGGAATATACACAAAACCTCAATTTTGAGCAAATTTGAAGTGTGAAACCTTTACATGACCTCACATGTGAAATATTAAAATTGCCAAAAATTGCCATATTGGTTCTGTGGTCTTTTGGTCATTTTCTTTTAAAATTATTTAAAAATATAAGGAGTTTGAATTCAAGGGTGGGGTCAGTCAGTGACCCTACCTTAATTTAGGTGAGGAATCCAAATTTGTAACAATACTTTGAGATTTCTCAATAGTTTTATTTTTTGATTTATGTTTATTTTATTTTACTTTGACTGGTTTCTCTGTACAAGTAGCAAGCTGACATTCCCAGAGATTCTCCTCAGTTGAGAATGCACTGAGGGGCTTTCAGATGGTTTATGATTGTGTGGGTCATTTATAATGGAGAGATGCCATGTGGGATCTGCTACTTTCCAAGTTGCATGGATAATGAATTTACACCCAACCTTCTTGGTGTGAGTTTGCCTTTGACTTTTGGTGATCCATGGCCATTCATATACACCAAATCTGTCACATTCTAGATCAACATATTTATCTTTCCTTGACTTGAAAGTTTTCCATGTGTAACCATGCATGGCTGCCCATTTTTGACAATGAATATTGCCTTCTTTCCTACTAGCAAAGGCTCTCACAGGAGGAGGTTCAAGTTGGTCTGTAACCCCATAGTTTAATATTTAAATGGTTACATTAGTATTGATCAAGCCAAATCCTTCTCAGTCAAATGACATATTAAATTTTACCCACCACCTTTATTCAATTCAAGTTGTGAAAAACATCTTGTTCCAGTTGTGAAGAAACATCTTGTTCCTCAATTTTAACCCTAGATGAGGATGCCATTGGGTCTTCCAATATTTTCTTTTCCAACTCCCTACCCAAATCTCAAGAATTCAAAGCTTTTTTAACAACCCTTTCAACTAATTCCGTTAACACAGTCATGTTTAAACCAGGAGGGCTTGGGCTTTCCACTGTTCCCATAAACCAACAAAATGCAAGTAAATTTAGCATTCATTTCAATTTTCAATTGAGCAACTCCAAAAGTTTTCTCACTTTTGGGTAGAGAAAAATAAATTTATGCAATGGGTGTGTGTTGTGTGTGTACGTGGTTTGTTTCAGGAGTTTTTTTTGCCAATAGGCAGAATTAATTTTCCCATTGCTTTCTTTGGTCCAATAATAGTCCCAAATAGCATTCCAGATCCCCAAATTTGGGTTGGAAGCACTCAAATGTGGTACAGGGGTGCCTACTACCCCAAATTCCCGCTCAAATTGCCCATTTTGGGGGGGTACCTCAAACAGGCCAGGAAAACATGTGCAACCCCTTCTCACAACTGGGGCATTCTGGTGGAGTTGCAAACCCCCCATTGCAACACTTTAGAGGTTGCAATTCCTCGTTTGCAAATTAATTTGGGTCGCAATTGGGGTTTTGCAACCCCATGGTGCATGGGAAAGTCAGGAGCAACTTTTCTTGCTTCTTGCTTCCCATTGGGCTCTGAATCCCTGTTTGCAAAATTGAGGTTGTAAATTTAACATTGGCCTTGAAAAAATTGAGAAAAGGGCAAAAATAAAAAAAATGAAATAAATAATAAAATAAAAAATCATAAAAAAATCATAAAATCATAAGAGACCGTAGCTGGGCTTGAATTAAAATGAACCAATTTTATTTTGAATTAATGCAATAAGAATTGAAAAATTCACAAAATTAACATTCTACCAAATAACCCACCTACCCAATACAAGATTATTGGTGAACCAGTTAAACAATAGAACAAAATCAAGAAACCATGAAACACTAAGTATTTATCATTTTAAATATCTTGAGGTTTCCTTTTATAAGGTTTCTCAAGAAAAGAAATATTCTTCAGCTCCTATTATTAAAAAATTAAATCCCTTTTTTTCAACAAGTATCCTTATATATGAGGAGGAGAACAAAAAAAAGAAACCAAAGAACATTTTATTCTGCAAAGCTCCCTCTTTTAAAACTAATACTTAATTCCTCTTTCTAGTTAAATAATTTCAAAAATCACTTTAACCTTTGTTTGAATTGAAAAAAGGAACAATTAGTCAAAATTCTTTTTTAATAATTTGAGAGCCCTTACCAATAATCCATCCAAACTGTTGATATCCTTCTACATTCTATAAGTCTCACAGTAATAATTAGTATGAATCTTATCAGAGGCAAATTCTTATTCTCAAAGAAACCAGATACTTACTTAAAAATATCATTGTGCTGACTTATCATTGTACTGAAAAACATGTCATTTAAAACCACCTCATTTTGTTTCCATTTAGTAATAAATGGTATTTGCCCTGAACTCCCCTTCAATTCACCTCCAAAAACCTATTTTCTAAACCATCCCTCATCCCTTTTGAGTCTCTACATAAGGTCTCTGTGTTTTTTGTGGCTATCTCCAATGCAGCGCAGTGCAATTGCTTCCAGAAGGGCCTTCCCCCTCCCCCTCTGGCATGTCAAAGGAGGGGAGGATTAAATGCCATTCACATTCTGAGGAATGAAATGAAAGCTTAAAAATAATATTTTACATTGTTTTGCATGTTTATATTCATTTTTTTACTCAATTCACACCTTTGGGGTCTTTTTTTTTTTTTTTTTGTGGGACATTATGCCTGTGATGTAATTTTAGCAAAAATTTGTAAAATCACCCCTTTTTTGAACAACAGAATTATTTCAGGAATTTTGAGGTGTGGATTTTACCTGGTAATTTGTCATTACTATGTGTATTTCCTTTTCTAATGGCAATTTCAGAAAATAGAATTGCAGTTTCCACTGAGCAGAATTTTTTTGCAAGATTCAAAAGTTCAGAAGTATTCAGTGCACATCTTGTTGAAAAATCAAGCTCCATTTCAAGTTATACCAAGACATAGAAGCAGGAGCTGGTTCCAAAAGTATTCTTTGTCCAGGTTTTCCCACCAAAATGGATCAGGATCTAAAGCTTTCTATGCAAAAAAATGTGGTTTCTCCCTATAATATCAAAAATTTTTCAATAAGGGACAAGGATAAAATACTTGATTGATAAATAATGTGAAATAAATGAGAAATTGATAGCAAATGGAAAAAAGTTCCATACAGTTCATTATTCTGAGTTATTTTATTTGCCGTATCCTTCTCACTTCAATTTATTCAGAATTAAAAGAGAAGTATTTGAATGTTTCCCAAATGATACAGAAAGAATATTCAATGAATCTGAAAGTTAGAAAAAATATTTACATTTTGAATATTAAACTTCAAATCATTTTTCAAGTTGGAGGGAACCCTTTCAATAAAAAAAAACTGGAAAAAGCTTGATGTAAAAACTTTAATGAAGAAGATTCTAAAATTTATGAAATTGATTAACTAAGGTAAAAATATATAGGGCATCCAATCTTTCACAACCCCAAAACTTGTTTTCACATGGTTGCAACATTGCCACAATGTTCCTAAACATCCCCAATACACATGGTAATCCTCTATTTCATGCAGTTTTCCTGGTTGGTCAAAAAAGAATATCCCAGGGGCTACACAGGAATCTAAAACCCCTGTAAAAAAATGAGAATTTTGGCCATTTTAAAGGCCTTGAAAATTGCACTCAAAAAATTTAAAAAAAACACTTTACGTCTCAAATATTTTGACATTTTTTTTTTTTGCTTCATTATTTTGGAAGATCTGAACGGAAAGAAATTTTCCAAATATTCCAGGCCATTCAATTAGAATTCCTTTAGAATTTTAGTACTTCATTTTTCCACGAGAAAATGGGATTCACATGAAAATAAGACATTCTTTTCAATTTTGTTTTCCTTATCTTTCCATGGAATTTTCAGACTTTTGAATTTTTTGTCTTCTAGTGAAAATTAAAAAGGGCCCAAAAAAATTATTTGGGTATTTTTTGAAGCTGATCCTTTGCAAAAAATTCATAATCTAAAACACAAAGGCAGTGATTCTTGCTTTAAATAAATGAGTCAAAAATAAATAGAAAAAGAAATTATGAAAAATTGAGCAAAGAAAAAAAATAATTCAATCAAGATCAATTTGTACTACTTTATTTCTTGTATGTGTAGACTGTTGAGTAGCAAACCAAATCTTCCAACCAAGTTCAAAGTTATTATAAATCACATCTTCCCATTTTTGTGATTCCTTCTCAGCGAAAGCCTTTGAAAGGGGATTTAATTGGGGAGCCCGCCACTGTTCAGAATTATAGTGGAACAAAAAAATTTGCTGAAAATCTTCCAAAATACTTAAACATCTGGGGGATGTTTGAGAATTGGCAGTTGGAGGTTAATTGAGGGGCAAATAAGTTGATGGAATCAACTTAGATAAAAGTACCACTGGCCTTTTGTATTTATCTGCCAGCTGGAAACCATGGCAAGGGAATTTCATCCATTAACGTTGAAGGGCAGGTCCAGAATTGTGGTTGAGATGTTTTCTTTCTTTGTGAAAATTTTAATCCCAGACTTGATCCATAAAGTTTTCATCCTGTAAGAGAGAGTTTTATTCCATTTCCTTGACCATTTCCTGATGTATTGAACTCCAATCTTCATATTTATTCCCCAAATGAACTGCTACTGATCTAAAACCACAGTTCCCATCACCCATAACATCTTAAACATGTGCAATGTGTGGTATGGCTGTCTCAGAAAAAATTAAATCTTTGTATGGATACTAAGGAAAGAAATATTAGCATTATTTTAGAGGCAATTAAACCAAAAAATAAAAAATACATACTTTATCAATATTCACCACTTCAAAATTATTGCAAGATGAAAAAGACAATGTTGAGACCACAAATATCATCCCAAAAAACAAGGACAGGTTAATAAATGAACCATAAAGCAAGATTAATTCAGAAATTGATTCACCTTCTCAATTTCAGATGCTTTAGCTGTGGGAGCAAAGATTTGATTCCCTGGGGGCCTATAAGCATTTGAATATTTGTTGTCTTTTTTTATTCTGTTTCTCCTCTTCAAATCCCCACAACTCAAATTCTGGGAAAAAACCCTCTTATTTTTCATGGTTCCTGACCTCTGATTTACAAATGAAAATTTGACAATCAATGGAAACTAGAAAAACTATGCGGATCACCCCCCCAAAAATAAGTACTGACTTTCTTGATTATATCCAATTCTTCAAGAAATGGGACTTCTTATACACTGAACTCTTCTTCCTTTATGAATTCATCCTGTTAAGAATTGAATTTTAGCCTAATTACAAAAATATAAATAAAAATAAGATAAAATAAAAATCACCTCTTCCTCTGATTCCTGTTTCTTTTTTTCCTTGGAATTTTCATGCTCTTCCTTTTCTTTCCTTTTCCTCAGAGTTCTAAATTAGAGAAAATCAATTTCCCCTCAAATTCTGTTAAACTCAATCCAAAAAAAAGAGAGATAAAACCAGAAAAAGAGAAAAGAGTAAATGTTGCTTTACCCAGTGGTGGCTTCCTTGGTTTTCCTCTTCTCTTAGGTCCTTAAAGCATTCAAAACCAGATGGATCCCTCTTAGATTCTGAGAAAATCTTTTGCTTTTATTGGGGGCTCCTTTTGTTCTTCCACAATTTTTCTTTCTTGCTTTGATAGGGGTTCTTAAATGAGATTCATTTGATACTTCCCTTTTAACATTTTTATCATTTTTCCAAGGTAAAAATGTTGTTCTCCTGGGTGAAATTTATGGAAATCTTTAAAGAGTTCATTCTGAAACCATTTTGGGCTGGTTGATTGGTAATTTAATTCATCAGATGATTGAGAAGGTTGGCATTATTAAATATCAGCAAGCTATGAATAATTCAAAAATAAAATAAAAAACTTCAGAAATCAATGTTAGAATTATTTTTTTAAAAAAAAAGAAAACATACTGCAATAGAAGGTTTGATATGCCACTGGGTATGAAAATAATCAAGCAAAAATTGCTGCTTCTTGATATTTTCCTTCTTCACTTGGTGCACACAAGGAATTGCCATGAAAGAAAAAAAATCACAATCAGAAAATTTGGCTTCTTTTTTGGCTGAAATTTGAAATGAATGCAAAATTTCACAAGCATAGTGACTTATTTTTCCTGAGAGGTTTTCAACACAATATGGAAGAACAATCAATTTGTTGAAGTCTTTCTGAGAATTTTGAATGACAGTTTTATGGAGTTGAATTGGTATTGAATGATATATTTGGTGAACTTGATTAGAAAAGGGACAAGAAGATGTTGTGATAAATGTTGTGACATAAGAGTGAAGCCCTTCTATTCTAGATTTTCTGTTATCTCCAAAATTCAGGTGCTTTTTTCGCAGCATATGAAACAAATTTTCTTTTGAGAAGAAGCCAGTTGTCAAAGAGGTAGTCAAAACTAGGGGGACTCTAGACTTGAGCAAGTTTGGTAAAATTTTCTTGTTATGAATTTTCAGATATGGATTTGACCAGCATATTCCAATGATCTCTTAATATCATCCATTCTTCTTGTCAGCCTCCTGGATGCCAAGACCCTTGCTTTCCTTTAGCTAACAGAGGTGATAGAATAAATAATAAATATATTATTCAATAAATGCAGCAAAAATCCATAAAATATTTGGATAAAGCTTATTTCAAGGTTGATTGGTTTGGTTATAGTTTAATATTATAAATAAATATTAATAAATTGATTATTCAATAAATAAATAGAGGGGCCACAATAATATTGGGGATCTTTAACACCTCTTTTCAGGGAATTCACTTTGAAAACACGTAGACCTGGTTACTTTGAAACCTTTAATTTATATACTTAAAGGATATATTGCCCAAAGAAAATATGTATATAAAATACAAGGTGGAGTGGAAGGGCTTTGTAACCAAGCTGACACGACAGAAATGATGAGATGAACTGGGACAGCACAGTTGAGAGAGATGGAAGGATGAGTTGCGTCAGAATAGAAGTAAATGAAAAATGAGCAATGAAATGAAAAACAGGAAGACACATACCTGGGACAGCACAGTTGAGAGAGATGGAAGGATGAGGAAAAGAGTCCTTCCATCTCCGTGTGCTGCCCCAGTTATACTACAAGATTATGAGAAATAAGTGTGACATGTATATGAGACATAAGTGTGACATGTGTGTAGGAGATTAGATGAAAATGTCAAAGAGTCTTGAGATCTGTGAAATGAGATGAGAGGAGCGGGTTGAAGGCTCTCAGCTCAACACCCCCCCTTACTACAAACTGCCACAATTATACTGGAAAGAACTGATTGAAATAGACAGAACACAAACAAAGGAAAAGAAAAGACTGAGGAAAGAAAAAAAAATCAAGCAGGCACCACTCCCAGCATATTCCTGTGTTTCTCCAACATCACACGGGCCAACGGTTTAGTGAGTGTGTCCGCCAACATGTCTTTGGTGGAAACATGGACAAGTCTGATTTCCTCTGCTTGGACGCATTCTCTGGTGAAGTGATACCAAGCGTGGATGTGTTTGGTCCTCGCGGGATGCTCCGGGTTCCGCGCTAGAGCTTCAGCACCTTGGTTATCCATGTGAATAGGCACGAGGACGAAGACAGAGTTTGGAGAGGAGGCTGTTCAGCCATAGACCCTCTTTGCAGGCATTTGAGAGAGCGTTGTACTTGGCCTCAGTACTGGAGAGAGAAACTGTTGCCTGTTTCCGCGAGCGCCAGCTAATGACACCATCCCCAAGCCAATAGACGTAGCCTGAGGTAGAGCGTCTGTTGTCACGATCCTTGGCCCAGTCCAAATTGGAAAAACCCAAGAGTTCCAGGCGTCCGCCAAGACGTAAGGCCAAGTTTTTGGTGGTGACAAGGTAGTTGAGGATCCTTACCGCTGCATGCCAGTGACCTTCCAAAGGATCCTGGAGGTGCTGGGACAGGCAATTGACCGCAAACAATATGTCCGGTTGAGTGCATTGGGCAACCCACAGGAGTGCCCCAATGAGTTGATTATAGGGTCCGGACGACTTGGGATCCTGGGGAGAACACCGCGTGAGAGTTTTGAAGTGAATATCAGTTGGAGTGGGAACAGAGGTCAAGCTTCCTTTGAGAAACCGATTGCATAGGTTGTTGATGTAGTGCAACTGGTTGAGGAAGATGTGCCTATTTGGTTTGTCGCGTGAAATTTGCAATGATAGAAAGTGATGAAGATCATTGTCAGATCTGATCTGGAACCTGTTACCCAAGGAAGCAATAAGTTTGGAAACAAAAGGCTGGCAACCGACAATGGCCAGATCATCCACATGAGTGGACACCGCACCTACAAGGTTTCCACCATTGATCTTAAAGTAGAGAGTGGGATCATAAGCCAAAGTCGTTAGACCCAACTCAACCAGCGCCGCATGTAGCTTGAGATTCCACTGACGTGGAGACTGTTTCAGGCCGTAGATGGAGCGTTCCAGCTTGCAGACCCAGTTGGGATGTTGGGGATCTTCAAATCCAGGTGGTTGTTCCATGTAGACTTTGTGTTCAAGCTGGCCATTGAGAAAAGCGGTCTTGAAGTCTACCTGACGTCCCACCCAGTCCTTTGAGGTCAGAAGACTGAGAATGAGACGTAGTGTTTTGAGGCGAATTGTAGGGGAGAAGACCTCCTGATAGTCTAAGACCTGAGTTTGGGAGAATCCCATGGCCACTAGCCTGGCCTTGAGCTTCTGTATTGAATGATTTGGGCGCTTTTTCACTTTGAACACCCACTTTGACTTGACGATCCTCCTTTTTTCCGGACAAGGGACCAGCTTCCATGTGTCCATTCCTAGTAGCAACGCAAATTCCTCTTCAGCTGCTTTGAGCCAGCGTAGTTTATTTGGTGAACGTAGGAGTTGTTTCCATGTGCGGGGAGTGTCCGGGTCATCGGGAGCCTGGGCATTGCGCGCCCATTTTCCAAATCGGTTGGGAGCCCTCCTGGACTGAGTGAACCTTCTGGGCAGTGGAGGCGGTGAGGTTGGAAGAGGAGTGGGGGAGTGGCTGGTGGCGGCGATGAAGGAGGTAATGGGACGACGGAGATCTCTGGAAAAGGCCCCGGCTCTTCAGAGATGGGGGAAGGTGGATCCTGCGGAGAGCAATTGCTCGGGGAAGAATCAGAATTTGAGGTATTCCACATCCGATTCTGTGGAGCATGGATGGAATCAACAAGACGTCGCTTGACTCCATCCCTCAGACGGATTGGACTTGGGGGAGAAGCTGGTGGATTGTGGTCATTGACATTGAGTTGATCCAAACGTGGTGGGGAGAGGGTGCTTGCGGGAAGTTGGAATGACACATCCACCGTGTGTGGAGAGACGGAGAGATCAAGCTGTGAGCCATACGGGAAACAGTTGTCCGTAAACGACACGTCTTGGGACTTGACTACTGAGTTGGTGCGCAGGTCCAGAACTCAAACGCCGTCACCATTGGAGAGCCATGAGAGAAAAAGGGAGGTCCTAGCCTTGGCGTCAAGCTTCCCTTGATTTGCGTTGGGTACCTTGTACCAGGTGAGGCACCCAAAAGGATGGATGTTGTCGGGGGAAAAGGCCTGTTGACCAAGGGCAGCTAGGGGAGTGACAGGGATAAGAGTTGTGGGTTTGAAAGGCGTGACGAATGGAGTCAGCCCAGAAAGACTTTGGTAGAGAGGACTGAAGCAGGGCGCATCGGACCACATTTCGGATTTTTCTGTTTGTCCTCTCTGCTACACCATTTAGTTCTGGAGAATGTGGTGGTCCTGGCTCGTGATTGATGCTGTGAGATAGTAGGAAGGCTTTGAAAGACGCAGAGATGTATTCACCCCCGTTGTCGGAGCTGAACGCAAGTATTTTGGATGAGGAGAGGGACTCAAAATGGGATTTGAAAAGCTTGAAACAGTGGAAAACATTGCTCTTGAGTTTGATGGGATAAACAGAAACGTATTTGGAGAAATTGTTGATGAAGGTGACATAGTATTTGTAGCCTTCTCTGGATGAGCATTCAAAGGAACCAACGTCGGAGTGTATCAATTGCCCTGGGAGATGACATTGATAGGGTTTCCTTGATTTTAATGCAGTGCAATGCATTTTACTTTGAACACAAATGGCGCACTGCTGGACATCAACTTTGTTCATTACCAGCGGTTGTACATCATTGTTGCAAAGAAAACGTTTGAGGGGTTTAAGTCCTAGATGTGACAAGCAAAGATGGTGATCCATCAACGTGAGTACATTGCCTGCTGGTACGGCTGAGAAAGAGCTCACTGGTGACAAGGGCAAGTAGTATAAATTTCCTTTTTGATAGCCTGATCCCAACAGTTTAGAGGAGATAGTGGCTTCCTTGTTGGCGTAGATTGAGCAACCATTTGAAGTGAGAAGTAGTGATAAGCCAACATCACACAGACCCGCCACGGAAAGCAGGGGTTCATGAAGCTCCGGAACAACCAGCGAGGGAATGGATCCATGATTTCCAAACGGCAAAGTGATTGTACCTTTGTGTGATGCCTTGACAAGTGAATGGTCCGCCAATCTCACCGGGGTTTTATCTGGTATTGGACAGAGAACTGAGTCGAGATGTGGAGTCATTGAGATGGAACACCCGGAATCAAGGTTCGCATCTGTGGAAGATAGTGGATTTGAGCAAGAGAGATTGACTGCTTTTGCTTGTCCAGCAGTAACTTCATAGTCCGATCCAGATTAATTGGATTCCTCTTCTCCGTCTTTGGCGTTAGACAAGGATTGCAGAAGGGAGGCAGTTGTTCTCCCGGCTCGAGCAGCAGGTCTGGATGTTTTCTTATCCGACTTCTTCCTTTGAGAATCGGAGTGATTCTTCTGATTTGCTTTAACTTTGTTCAGTACTTGGTGGGTGTTGTGACACTTGTTTAGATCGTGGCCTGTCATGTTACAGAAATAGCATATCTTCAGTGACTTTTCATCCAAATTCTGCTTATGTGTCTTTTGTGTTTGGACGGAACAAGCTGAGGAAACGGAAGTTTTGATCTTGGTTTGAGACTGCTGTCTGGTGTGTTTGTTCTTCAAAGAGTTCACAATTGTTTTGGACTTAACGTTATCTTGACTCATGTAGGCTGAAACGCAATGAAGCCAATCTTGTGGAATTGAACTCAGCAAGGCAGCTACGTGGACACTGTCAGCAGTGAGAGGATTGGTTGGGGTGATGAGAGAATTAAGTCTTTTGTAGAACCGAGCCATATTATCTATATGGGTGAGTATGTCGTCTCCGTCCATTTTTGTGAGGAGCAGTTTGCAAAGCCAGTATACTCTGCCTCCGGTAGTTTGGTCCTGATGGGCTCTAGATAAAGCATGCCACATACTGTGGGCATCTCTTTGATGTTCTCTGTCGTAAAGTAGGTTGTATGAATCCACAGCTTGGGTTATTAACGAGCAGACTGTTTTGTTGTCTGCAATCCAGATGTTGGAGTGGATTTCGGGTCAAGGTTTCTCTACAATATAGTCCAGGTTCGAGGCTTCAAGAAATGACATAACCATGAACTCCCAGTCTAAGTAGTTTGAATTGGCCCCGGGTGATTTCAATATAGGTAGTTTTCCGGTGGAAAGCTTTTGGGCGTTTGAGGAAATGGAATCTGTATTGACGTTGATCATTGTATTGTTGTATTGATTTGTAGTCGGTTTAAGAGAAAATGACACTTGTTTTGATGAGTAACTTTATCAAGAAGCGTATGGATCCTTTGCAGAGCTAGTAGTGCTCTGGGCTCATAACCTGATGAGATGAACTGGGAAAGCACAGTTGAGAGAGATGGAAGGATGAGTTGCGTCAGAATAGAAGTAAATGAAAAATGAGCAATGAAATGAAAAACAGGAAGACACATACCTGGGACAGCACAGTTGAGAGAGATGGAAGGATGAGGAAAAGAGTCCTTCCATCTCCGTGTGCTGCCCCAGTTATACTACAAGATTATGAGAAATAAGTGTGACATGTATATGAGACATAAGTGTGACATGTGTGTAGGAGATTAGATGAAAATGTCAAAGAGTCTTGAGATCTGTTAAATGAGATGAGAGGAGCGGGTTGAAGGCTCTCAGATCAACAAGAAAAAGGATAATCATACTCACTGGTATATTATTTAATCCTTTGGTACCTCTTTGGGACATGCACTGATGGGTTGAACCTGGTACTGGGGTCAAAAGGTTGTTCAGAAGTTTAAATTGATAAAAAGGGTTGGGGACAGTTACTATTGATCAGAATAAAGCCATAAATCACTTGATTATCTCTTATAAGTATTTGATTACCTTTTCACAGTGTGTGGATGTAAATATAACTGGGTCTCTGGGTATCAATATCCTCAAAAGAGCTCCTTATTTATAGCTCTTTGAGTCCCAAATTTGTCCTTCTGAGGGATAAAGGGGCTCAAATGGACGGACACTCAGGCTAGCAGGGTAACCAGTTGTAGCCTGTCACGTTTTCTAGGTGCTGTAGCACGGGTAATATCTAAATCCACAGGGTATGGGAATTATTCTACCTTTTAATTGATGCTTTGGATGTGTGAATAACACTAATCTGTCCATATTATTAATTGTTGAATTCATTATCCTTAGTAAATGTTCCCAGTATGTTAATCATTCTTTCAATGGCCATTCTTCCGGGTAATCTGATGTCAAGTTGGTTCTCATTATGTATTAACTGATTGGAGTAAAATTATGATATTGATTTTACTCCTTATATTCAAAATTCAGTTGATTCACTAAAAATAATTACTTAAAAATATAAGCTATGAGAATTCATGTGATATTTTTACATCATTAGTTTCCTTAGTATTTCACAAGAATATTGATGCCTTAAAGTTCTCATAATTTTATATTGAAGTATTTTAATATATTTTTACAAATAGTAGTTATCTTATTTTTGAAATTTTTGGTATTTTTAATTATATTAATAAAAAAATATGTATCAAGCTTATTTAGGTATTTTTATATACTTTTATGTATTTTTAGATTATCTACTCTCCGCAGGAACATTTTTTACATATGTATAATGTCCTGTGTAGGTTGTAGCATGTTTACGTGGTACCTGGCCTTCTCAGGCCGCCTGTCACTCTGTCAGCCTGTAGTCCCGCAGCTGCATCCTTGTCAGAGGCCTGGGACTGCGTACACAGCCTGTCAGGGTACGCTGACAGGGCGGCAGTGCTGCTGCTCAGCCGCGCGCGGGTGTATTGGTTGCCGCCGCTGTGTGCGGGAATTGTGAAAGAACACATTTTGGTGTGTAACTCCTAAAATATACACAACACCTCAATTCTGACTGAATTTTAGGTGTGAAACCTATATGTGACAAAACATGTGAAATATTTAATTGGCCAAAAATTCCCATATTGTTTCTGTGGCATTTTGGTCTTTTCTTTCCTTAATTATCAAAAATATAAGGAGTTATATTTCAAGGGCGGGTTCAGTGGGCGACCCTACCTAATTTTGGGTGGGAAATGTATTTCTGCAATAATATTTATTGATTTCCTACTCCTTCTTAAGTTAATTTTAATATTCTTATTTTAATGTTATTTTTGTTATCTTCGCAGCTTGCTCTGCAATAGTAGCAAGCTGAAACTTCTTCAGATTTAAAGTGTTTTCTACCATGTGTTTGAATTTTTTTGAAGATATTCCATACATGGAGTAAATGATTAGAGTTGGGAAATACAGTCTTAATGGAATGAATCTGGTCTTGCTCCTTTTCAGTCACAATGGCTTTAGGTTCTTCATGTTGTAAGATTTTATGAAGTTGATTGAGATCCCATTTATAATATTCTTTTCTTTCTTGTGGGAGGAAACAGAAACCAACAGAGAACTTTATAGCACAATTTTTGACACCAACAGTGTGAGGAAGAGGCATGGAAACTTTTTTGGTTTTATAGGTACAGCCCATCATTCATACTGATGGATAGAGTTTCATGAATTTGATAGAATATGGTTGGGAAAAAAATAAAGAACTAATATGACCATTTTGATTATTGATTTCATATGCCAAAGAAGAATTTCTTAATTCCATTATTAAATCTTCCATGGGTTATTTTACTCCCAGTTTTTCTTTCTCAATTCTTGATCTTTTTTAATAAATTTTACCCAGGTTTGTGTGAATGGGACAATTAGAGGACTGCATTAAGGAATCAAGGATTTTGAGGCAAGGAACCCCAGCTTTGGTTAAAGATTTGACTATATCCTCTTGAGCCCCTTAAGTCCTTCTATGAACTGGATGGGTGGATGGATCAGTTGATGGTGGATAATTGTGATCAGGGCATTGGATTTTTATTTCCCAAATACCAGACCTCTTGTAAAATGTTCCAGAGAATTGGAAAGGAAAGTATTTTTTTTCTAGTTTTCAAAAAACTTTTCATATCCAAACTGGTTTTAGTTTCCCTAGATTTATCACATTGGAAAGTATATCTTTGCTCCTTATTTTTGGATAATTTGTTGGAAATTTCATATCCATGGGTTTTAGCCCACCCTTGAGAAGCATCCACAAGTTTGTCATTTGAATGATATAATAATCCAGGTGGAAGAGCCAAGGGGCTTGAATCATGGGGATGATCTAAATGAATCACAACAGCAGAGGTAGATAGTGGAGAAGAAGAAGCAGCAGAGGCAGATAGTAAAATTGGGTCAATGTGTTGTTCAGAAGTTTTGTGTTTGGGATTTTGATTTTGAGATGGTTTTTTTTTAGGAATACTTTGGAGTTTTTAACTGATTATATTCAGGAGAAAGATCAATAATTTGAAAGAAAAGAAGATTCCAGAGACTTGAGTTTTGAGGTAAAAAAAATTTTGGTTAGTATTTTGATTTTGGATTGATTTGTTAATGATAAAAAAAAGTGCAAAAAAGTTGAGAAAACGTTTTTGAGGAGTGATTTTGTTTTATTTTTATTTGAAGTTTTGGATTCAGGATGTTTAATTCAGTTGGGTTGGAGTTTTGAATTGGATTGATTGAGTTTTGTTGAGTAGTAATGTGTGATTGGTTGATTGATGTTGAGTTGTGATGGTTGGTGATGGTGGTGATGATTGGTGGGGTTTGGTGTGGATTCTGGATTTTGGCAGAAGATTTTATGGTTTAGGAGAGGATTTGACCGCGCGAAGAATTGAGGATGAGGCATTAAATCATTCAAAATCATATTGGATATCATATTATTTATATAGAAGAGCCAAAAAATGCAGACCTACCACAAAAATGGGTTCAAGCATAGTAATTTGAGGTAAAACATTTGAGGTATAAACAAAGGTTCAAAAAATATGAAATAATGATTATTGTGTTTAATTTGGAGATAATTTTATAAGTATTAAATTAGTTTATCCATAAAAGGAATCAAAATAGTATCAGAAATGGCTTCAAGACGCACCCCAAAACAGACACTTCCCATTATTGTTGTAGATGCATCAATTTCTTTTAGGTAAATAATTGATCTTAAAAATCCCCAAATTATTTTTTGGGACCCTTCAATTCCCACTTGCAAACTTCAAGCTCAAAATCTTGAAAATCTTCAAGGAAAAATAGGTAAAAAAATAAAAAGAATGTCTTATTTTTTATGTGAATCCCACTTTCTGCTGGGAAAATGATGTAGTAAACTTCTAACATAAATTATAATTGAGTGGCCTGGAATATTTGCAAAATTTCTTTCTCTTCAGATTTTCCAAAATAATAAAGAAAAAAACTTGAAAATATGAAAGTATTTGAGGTGTAAAGGTTTTTTTTCAATTTTTTGAGTGCAATTTTGAAGGCCTTTGAAATGGCCAACAATTCTCATCTTTTTTTAGAGGGTTTTGAAATGCCTGTGTAGCCCCTTTTTTTTTATTTTACCACCCCAGAAAACTGCAAAAAATCAAGGATTACTGCGTTTATCAAGGATGTCTGGGGACATAGTGGCAGAATTGCAACCGCGTGAAAACAATTTTTGAGGGTGTGAAAAATTTAATTCCCTTGTTATATTCAATTAAATATGCAATCCTTCTATTGCATAATAAAATAGGCCACACATCCCATCTGTTTTGAAATCAAAAATTTACGTAATTGATGTACAGGAAAATGCAATTTAAATGAATTATTTCATGGAATTCCAGGCTAACCAGGAGATCTGAAATATCAAATCTGGAGATTTCTAGAAAATGAAAGCAAATTTGACCAATGTGAAAATAAACTCAATTGATTACCATATATTAATGCATAGTATTACATCTTGGTTGTGATGTTATTATGCCACCAATCAATTGATAATGAATTGCACAAGGCATGTTCAAACTTAATTCTCCAAGCTTACAAGGAATTAATTTGATGAATCTAGGAAAAAGGGAAAAAATTTATCTCAAGGTTTGAATTCCATGCTTGATGGTTTGAGGGGATTCAAGAAATTCAAAGATTTATTTTATTCTTATCATTATGGTCTTAGTTAAATTTTCAATGCAGTATTAAATTTTTCTTGAAAGTAATTACTGAATAGCTTTACCAAAATTTTCCCCTGCTTTTGGCATTTAAAATATTTAGGATGCCCTTATAGGCTTTCTGATGAATTTTTATTAGTTTTTATGACTTTGGTTAATAATTAGATACTGAGCTTAAGGATATATTTTTCAATTTTTTTATTCAAGAAATGGACCTTGAATCCTGAATCATGACTCTTCCCTCATCAAAAATTCCAAATACCTGCCACAATGAATTCATAAAGTATTGTTAATTGGCTTTAAAATATATACAAATTTAAACAGGGAACTCTTTTCCTTGAAATTGATGAAGAAGTAAGAATTTTATGATTAGATACCTCTAAAATATTGGATCAATTTTCACAGTTCTTAAAGCTCTCCCTCAACCTATTTTTTTATTTTTAAAAAACAATTCAACAGGAAATTTAGTTTATAAAAATCCTAATTTATTTTCTGTAAGATTAATGGTGTGCTTTGTTTCTGTATTTGAATATCAAAATATTAGATTCCACCAGAAACCCCCCCATTCATTTCTCCAGAGGAATCCCAAAATTAAATTAAAAAATAGCAACCAAAAATGAGGAAAAAATAATCTCATAATTCTATAAATAGCTTTTTAAAATCTAACTATAAAAAATTGAATCAATTATTATCATCAATTAATTAAATACAAAACTCCTTCAAACTTTCCCTTAAATAATACTTCTTCAATTTAATCTTCATGAAAACATTTTTTTCAACCAAACTTTCTTTATCATTTAAAGATTATATTAAAAATTTATATTTTTATATTTTTATATTTTGATATTGCTTAGAATATCTTTGTTTCCTTCAAAGAGAATCTTTTGATCCTTCTAGTTAGAAATTTGCTTCCAACTTTCAAATACATAAGCCTATAAAAACATCACAACAGCTCTTACCTGCCCTAGAAATGGCTTAAAACAGAAGCAAACACTCTACTAAAAAAGAGATACCCTATTTCCTAGGAAGATGAGGGTTAACTAAGTGACCCAAAGATAGCCTCAATTAGAAAATGGTCAACATACATCCCACTTCAGTGGAATGTAAGAACATGATAGACATAACCAATAGACATGCTGCCAAATTTGTTCAAGATTTTGTTGAATACAACCAACAGAGATGGGATAGAATTCATAAAGAACCTGATTTCAAATTTGGTGACCAAGTCTTTATATCAACTACTAATTCCAACAACTTATCAGGAAGCGGAAAATTGAGACCTGCCTTTGTGGGATCATTCACCATCAAAAAGATTTATGGGAATATTGCTGTAGAAGTAATCCTAAGTGATTAACTTTCCACAAAACACCCAGTATTCCCAGTAAGCCTGATCAAATACTTCCACTGAAGAGAAGGAGAGAAAATCACTCCACCAGAGATACCTGTGGAAGCTGACCTTGGTAAAGGAAAAGGAAAAATCAGCAAGATGCTTAAAGACAAGAAAGTATCAATGGAAAAGACATCAGACTTTACCTTGTCAGATATAAAGGATAATCAGCTGATAAAGATGAATTTCTACCACAGAACAAAATTCCAGATCAACCTATACACCTGAGAAATTTCAGAGCCAACAAAAGACATTGAGCCCCAGAAGTTTTTTCAGATATAGACATATCTTGGAGTGAAGGAATGTCAGCTTTCTACTTTTACAGAGAAAACTGTCAAATTAGAATAAAAAACCACAATTAATAATAAATTATGGAAGGAGTAGGAAATCCTAAAATTTTACAATGTATTTGGATTCCTCATCCAAAATAAGTTAGGGCCATGCACTGACCCCAACTTTGAATTCCAACCCCTTTCATTTTTAAATAGAATGGCAAAAAAGAAACAACACCACTTCAACTAGTTTTCTGGAAATTTTAATATTTCACATGCATTGTCACATATAGGTTTCACACCTCAAATCAACTCAAAATTGGAGTGTCATGTATATTTTAGGAGTTACACCTGGTTTTGTGTTCTGTCACAATTCCTGCGCGCAGCCCCGCATCAAAACAGTGAGGTTTCATGCACCTGAAACTCAAAATGCAGGAATCTGTCAATTAAACCACATGAAATATGACTCTAGACAGATTCCCACCCATAGCTGTCAAGCAGGTGCATGTCAAAAGCTGCCTGCACAACTCCTGACAGCCAGGTACCGCAGGAACAGGCTACAACCCTTGTGCATGCATCATGAATATGTAATGATAAGACTGAAGGATAGAGAGATCTTTGAAACCTCTAAAAATTGAATAAAATTTCTAAAAATCAAATTATAAAATAGACAAATTAGGGAAAACAATAATAAAGGTTGTCACAAAAAAATGATATCAAATCCTTATGAACCACAAAACATATCAAAGAGTTCCCCTAAAAATTATTAAAATTTACCAACATGATCATAGGATGAAGGAGAATCTACAAATACCCTTTTCTGAACATTTCACCCAAAAGAATAGAATACAAAATAAAGAAATATGTCAGAACTGCAAAATAACAAATTAACATTTTAATATGTTCTGACAACTATTTCATGCATAAATAGGACACAGAATGGCCCAGATGAGTGAACACACTAAGAGTTCATTCCAAAATAGTCCTCACCAGCCTTCCAGCCTTAGCCCTCAAGCACAACCCTTTCTACATTCCCTGAGGAAACCCCTTCACCCCAAAAGGTTACATTGCCTTTGGGTTATTTCAAATCACAGTAATTTTTAGTATCAATCCAGAAACCTTGCCATCCATGATCAATTTTTTATGAAAGATAAGCAGGCTATATATAGCCTCAGTCTGATAGTTCAATTATGTTAATTCTTACCCCATTCTTAATTCCATTACAGAAAATCAGGGAAAACCCCCACCATTGCCCTGAGACCCTTTCAACCGTGAATTTCTGCAGTATCCTTGTGAGAAAATTACTTCAAAGTAATTTTGTTTCTCCCTGGTCATTTCTGAATGCTTTGAAGCCCAGCCACACCCTCATTCCCTTGGGAGTTAGCCCTTTCAAGTACTTCTTAAGGATCCCATGGCCCAGTGTCTTATACTGCTCAAAGTAGCCCCCTGAAAAAAGTTTTTTTTTTCTGTAAAGATCTCCAGCTTTTCATAAGATGTGGCCCCTCTTAAAATTTATTTTGAAAACCCTTTTAAACCAAACCTCCTCAAAACTTGCACTTGCTCTCACCATATCCTTATTTTTGAGAATTTTATGTGTTTTCTTGGAATTATTATCATTCCAACACCAATATCACTTTTTGTAGCTATAGGACTGCAATGTTCCTGGCATCAGGAAGCTGAAATGGGCGCTCTCAATTCATTATTTTCCTAGCTATGAATGTGAATTCCTCTTAGCCAATGCACCATTCTCTGAAGAAAATATTCTGAGAATCAACTTCCTTTATCACTGGAATCCAGAGGTGAACTGGGAGATGGGGCTTATCACCCCAAGATACCAGCTAACCAATGACCTTTCCTCCAGCTCTGTTGAACTCAACTTTCCCAACCTACCTACAACTGGTTTTCCCCCAGCTATTCCTTTTGTGATGCATCCCAATTCAATCTTCTTCCCTTCAGACCATTTGCATCCCCCTCAACACAGAATCAAATTTCCTTTAAGTTCAAAATTAACCCACTTTTCTTGGATATTCACTGATCCCCTGACAATTTCTTTGGAGGAAGAATCTAGGGATTCACCCTTGTGTATCATTCAACTGGTTTACCCTTCTAACATTTTTTTTACTCCCCACAAAGATACTTCAGCTGACTGAAACAAGTTAGAAATTGACAAAGACCCTGAAGAATTAGAAACTGTTTTGGAGGAATTTGCTTCTGATTACCATTCTTTTCTTGGTTTTTCCTCCAAGTCTAAATCAGATCAACTTCCTCTCCACCAATCTTAAAATTTCAATATCAAACTGGAAGTTCCTTTTCCTCCAGTAGGGCCAATCTACTCATTATCTCAAATTAAAAAATCAACCCTAAAATCCCACATAGCATAGAATTTAGAGAAAGTTTTCATCAGTTCTACTTCAAGCACTGTAGCATCTGTTATTTTTGTCAAGAAGAAGGATGAATTTCTGCAACTATGTGGTTATTATTGCAAACTTAGCACTTTCACCAGAAAAAAATATTATCCCCTTCCTCCAATGACTTTCTTAATGAATGTCTTTTCAGGCCCTTCTATCTTCAACAAAATCAATATCATAGGTGCTCACAATCATCTGCGCATAAAGGAAGGAGAAAAGAATCTTACTGAATGTATAACTCAATTTTGAAGCTATGAATACTTGTTTATCCATTTTGGTCTGACTAATTCCACAGCCCCTTTTCAAAATTTTATCAATGATATCCTTGCTGATCTCCTCACAATCTACGTGGTGGTTTACCTTGAAATTATCATGATCCTTTCCAAAACCTTTCATGAACACTTTTCCCATGTGTGTGAATTACTAACCAGACTCAGGAAGATAAGCTCTATTCAAAGACCTCCAAATGCAATTCACATGCAACTTGTGTTGAGATGCCATTGTGCTCTCAGTGGCTCCAATGGTGGACCCTGCACAGTTCTCACCCAATCAGGATGATCTGCTCTTCTTTTGTCACTTGTTCCTGAGTCTCTTTTCTTTTATTTTTTTCTTTACTTTCTGCATGATCTCTCCTGAATTGAACTAAATAAACAATTACCCAAACAACTTTGAACAACTTCTGATCACCCTTGATCACATCCTTACTCAAACTCTTTGAGAATGATTGACTTCTCTTCAATTTGTAACTGGTTATAGTTGTCTAATCAATGCCTGCATCTCACCATTGCTGTCTCAAATTGTTTGAAAATCTGATCAACCATTCAAATCAGTTGTCTTGAACACCTTCAGCCCTCTTTGTCATCATCCAGCTCACCACTTCACTCACCAACTCTCCCAAGTTTCCACTATCATCTGCAAGCCATGTCAATGGCACTCCATTGTTTTTCCTTCCTTTCTCAATTGTTGGTATCCCTTGTATTCATTTTGATGTGGCTCTCCTCAATGTTCCAGTCTGTTTTTCATAATCCATTTTCATTGATCTCAGCCTTTTAACTTGTGTGGAATACCTTTCTTATGTGGTCTCACAATATGGTATATCCTTCAACACTGCTAAAGTTGACACCATCCTTTCTTGGCATGTTCCTCAGAACTAGTTTTTTCTTGGACATGGTCTTTGGATTCCAGGTAATGAAAATCTTTTTGAAGTTGAATTAGAGTGTCATTTTTTTTCTTGAAAGCTTTTTTATCCATGGCAAGTCCATCAATGAGATGAAAGAGGTGGGAGTCCTTGCACAGTTTACTAAGTAATGAATAAGACAGTATTTCTTTGGGGATTTGAAATTCAACAAAGGCCATGTCCATGAGTATTTTCTGACATTTCTGAATGAAGCCCTGAAGTTACCCATTGAGGGAGAGAGCCTCCTAGGGAGAGAGCCTCATATTCCATCCAAACTCTTTCTTGGTTGAAAGCTGAGATTTCTGCATACTGATGGTGGAACTTTGAACACAGGAAGCAGGCATTGTCTTGGGGGTTTGCATCCATTACTTCAATAAAAGTGGTTTGATTGATGAGACTGGTGATGATACCAACCACTTTGTAGCTTGATTTAAACCATTTCTTGACCAAATTTGTGTTTGCATTGTCCGCTGGTTTTCTCAAGAACACATCAAGCATTTCCTTGGATCACAGTTGTATTTTTATCCTCTCTTTCCATACACTGAAGTTTGTTCCATCCAGGATTGCAATGATGGTGAGATCTTTGGGTGACTTTGTTGGTCATGATGTTTTCAATTAACTGTTCACCTAAGGGATTATGATGAGCTATTGGGGCTGTAAATCTTTAAATTTTTACAGACTATAAATGATGGATTGCATCAGGAGCCAGTTGTATGATGATTGTTGGAGAACATTCCCTTTACAAGAAGGAAAACACAAATTAAATAAGAAAACCTTGAGTCACTTGGGGAAAATTTCCTTCACAATCAGAGTGATTCTTTTCTGAAAGCTTGATTTCAAAGCATGTGTGAATTGGCACCCATAATACTTTTGTGGGTGCTGGCTCACTGAACAAATTTATGCTTCTCACACAGTCACATTACCTTTATGGGTCCAATTCCTACACCACCACCTCTAGTAGCTAGAAGAGGTTGCATTCTTGGATTTTTTATTCTGAAATTTAAGATCTCCTTCTACCTTTCATCATCAAATTGATGACCTCTTTCATAAAAAAAATAGATTGAAATCAAAGTAATGAGTTGATTCAGCTTGGAAAAAAATAATCTTTTCTTCAATCCATATTTTTAGAAAGATGCATGTTGGTCATACTATCAAGATATCCTTCAGAACATGTGATAGTTTATTTAATTTTCAACAAGGATTAAGAATATAAAAAATAAATGAAGAGTCTCCAAATTTTCAATGCAAAAAGGAAATGTTGAATCTTGGGGCTTTAGAGTAAGATTAAAACAACAAGCCAAAAAAATCCCAGTATATATCTAGTATGACCATGATGGTGAAGTCATGGGCTCAATGGCAAACCATGGGCAGGTTGCACATTCAAGCACCCCTCATTGCTCCTTCTTCACTTCCACCCGTTTTGAATTTGATTTCCATGCTTTGACCTTCCCATGCAGAAATTTGTACTGTTGCCTTAGCCATTGCGCTATTCTTGAGAACAAATTTTTCAGGCCTTGAAAACAAGCCTCATCCAGGCCGGGCTTGTGGTCGTGATGATGAGAACATACGTGCTTTTCTTTCGAGGGGACCCCCTGAGCTCCTTGGGGTGAATGTGCGTGGCCATCATGAGAACATTTGTGCCCTTTTGTTGATGGTCCTCGCTCGAGAACTTGTTGAGGCGTGGGCGTTATTTGAGCAGCCGCGGGCGTTGCCGTAATCTCAGGTGGGATCGGAGCCTCGCACCCGCGAGGTGACCCGACCTTTTCGGAATTGGCCGGGATAACTTCTGTCGCTTCTTTTGTCGGCTCCACATGCACATGATGAGCACACCCATGGCTACCTGTAAGTCGCCACCGCGAATGGATCACAAAACCTCAGCGAACAAATCATAACCTTTTTTACGTCTCTTTGAACCCTGGGATGTCTCTCACATGTGTTCTCGGCTATTTTGACTTCCATCGCCACCGCCGAAGGCATCAAGTCAGCAACGCTATGCACCCAGAGCAAGTACACTCCGACAACTGGGAAACATTTCATTTTCGAAGTGATCGCTGGATGGATTGGTCGGTTTTGTAGATTAAGCGTTCCTCAGATTGTCGAAACCGGGCTGGCAGTCCGATGCCGTAGAGCTTATAGCCCAATTTAACTATGAAGGGGGGCTCGGCCAATGTTAGAACGGTCCTCTCCCATTCGGAAACCTGGGCACTTTCAGGCGACAGATGAGACGTAACCGATCGGGTCATCACGATATATCGACACGGCAAGATTGGTTGTATCCGTTTCTTATCTTTACATCTGGAAACGGAAAACGTCTGGTAAATACTGAACAGAAGTTGTGTCATCTCTCTAAACGTTGCAAAGATGAAACTAGTGTTGGGCGAAGTACTGCCCATGGCATCAGCAGAGACCCATTAAAGTGCAATCGGACGATACAAGCTTCACACTGGGTGCCTTTCGCAAGGAATTCATGCATGCGATCAAAGAGTCGTTACAACGCCGGAACGACTCGTTCGCACGCTCCGTTTATCCAATGCGCAATATTCAGATACGCCCAGCGATTATCAAAACTGGAGCGGTACTTGTTGTGACTTAGCATAGCTATTCACATACTTTCTCACCAACTCTCACACGCATTTCTAAATCCATACATATATATATATTACATTCCTTTGAAAGAAATAAAAATCATGGCTTCCAGAATACCGCATAGTGTGCAATGCGACTCACGAAATCACACTCAAAAAAAAAAAAAAAAAAAAAAATACTGCACAGTACTTGCTCCTGGCATGTGCCACACCAGCGTAAGTAGTGTTAGAGCATCTCCCATCGTTGGAGGGCTTGGTTCGTTAGGTAGCGACTCGCTAGCCAAAAAAAAAGCTAGCGAGCAACTTGTTGCGCGCGTTTCGCAATCGTGCGATCCATAAGGCTGCGGTAGCTAGCTAGCGACCCAAAACGCACAATCGTGTGCCACATTAGGGGGTCGCTAGCTAGGACCACTTCATCGTTGAAAATCGTTGACACCTAACTTGTCCATTGATTGTTGACCCCATCTTTTTTTGACAAAAGGTCATCAGGGGGTTAGGTGATGAAAGAGATCGAGCAGTCCCAACAATCTCACGTGAGACAGACAGGTGGAGTGGGTGGGAGAGCTCACAAGCACGCACGAGCAACCTGGGTGGTGCTCCCAGGTCATGATGGGTGAGCAAGCAGTTATCGCGTGGGGCCGGGAGGCTGCCTGCGGACCAGCACCAAGCTCAAGGAGGGCGGGGGAGCCGCTGGTATACAGATGTGTAAAGGTATGTATATACACGTTTTGCAAATTGGATAAAACCATACACACAACTAGACACATAACACAGATTATAGACATAATCCATGTAGTATGCTAGTAGATCAAAACCGTCACGTATATAAACTAGTCAACCCGCTGATCCGAATAGGACTTTCCTCATCAGAGTTCAAGTCCATCTTTGGCAGCGGGTAAGCTTACACCGTGGTGTTGGTGATCCGGGCAGGTTAGTAATCCAATTATCAGAGTTTAAGTCCATCTTCGGCAGCGGGTGAGCTTACACCGTGGCATTGGTGATCCGGGCAGATCACTTAACACATATAAATCCTAACAGGTTAAAAGCCCGCCGATTGCCAAATAACCAGCTGCTAGAAGCAAGGACCAATCTGAGTTGACCGCTGGTAGGCCCACTTTTTGTTAGTCCGCCGGTAGGTGGATGGCATTGTTTTGCAACATTCTTGAGGACAGCAACAAGTCAGACAAGGTCAGACAACAACTCTGGTTGGAGGAATCTTCATTATACTCAGCAAGAGAAGAGAGGCTGGTGGTAGACCGCGGCAAAATGAGCGTACTCACCATCAAGTCTCTGCTTGAGGTAATCAACAACTTGCAAGCGCGTGTAGAACAATCAGAGCAAGGACACCTGCCTCACATCCCTCCCAATGACAATATGGGGGAAGCAACCCCATCACAAAGAAATTCTTTCAAGATCCAGTTGCAGTACACAATACCATGAATCCAAAGAAGATCATGCTCTTGTTCAACCATTCAAATTATTCTCAATGGGAAGCAGCCATTGAAAGGACCTTGAGAGGGGCCCTCCGGAGGGACATAAGCTTCTTGAACAATCCTACAGCCTTCAATCCCCTATCCAGGGATCACAGAGAATCCAACAACATCCTGATTAGAAACATCATCAGATACACAGCTGAGCATTGTTGAAGGCTTGGGTACCAAGGATTCACAATTGCTCCTTGAACTACTTAAGAAAAAATGTAGTAAGACCAACCGGTGCTATAAGCTTGCAATCATAGACTGCTTCATCAACGCAATCAATGAAAAGAATGGTGTGGATGACCTCTGGATTGCGGGGTTGCACAAGATCATAGCTGATTTGAAACATGTGGATGTTTCTCTTGACAAACTGTATGGTCTCATCATCCAGGCTAGCATGGTAGCACCAAATGGAGTCAATCTTCAAAACTGTGATTATGCTGTTAGCCAAAGCCTTGACAATGTCCATACCCTGCTGTGGTGCTCCAAAACCTAACCTATAGCCATCAGACTCACCTTTCTGGTATAAAGGAAGCCAAAATCCTCAAAATGACTGCAAAAAATGGATTATGCACCTAAAATAACCCCTATTCACTCAGCAAAAGTACCACCTATCTCTCATGGATTAGAAGATACAGCCCAATCAGGGTTCAAAATTCAGTGAAAGACATATGAACATACTCTGGAAGACTTCAAGTCCATACCACATAAATTAAACCCATAAACCACCCAAACTCCTCACCAGTTTATACAGAATTAATAAATGCAAGGCAGTGCCTGAAGAACCAAAAAAATCACCTCATCTGAACACAGCAATATATGCAAGCAGGTGCATGCAGTACAGAAGCAATATATGCAGGACACTGCATGCAGAACCAAATGAACAACCCACAACCATAAGTCAGCCACCAGGTGGTAGCCCCCCTGATGTCTATAAATAGAGGGCCCCTCTCCAGCCATTCCCCCCACATCCCCGCAGGCACCCAGCCTAGGGTGGCCACTCTTATAAGGGGTATTGAGCCCTTATAAAAAATATTAACCCCTTATATAAAATATTAAAACCTTATAAAAGGTTCAAAACCCTATAAAAGATAATAAACCATTACCAACAATATTAAACCCTTTGACAAAGTTTGAGCTAAAAACCAGGACCAGTGGGTGTCACACGACCACCCCACGTACTATAGGGCAATTCTTAGATGATTGTGAGTGCAAAGGAATACCAAGTGCGAGGGCAAGTGCAAATAGCAAGACCCAGTTGCAAAGTGCGAACTTGGTTATGCCACTCAACAAATGGCGAGATGAATGGAAGGTGTTCCAAAGAAGGAAACTCAACCTGAGTCCAATGTGATAACTAGGTTGCAGCAAAATGCAAGAACGTATGAAATTAACTAACTGAGGAGACAATCATCAGGCAAGGGGATAGCCCTTATAAGGTAATCTGAAGTGACTAGATACAACCTGGTGATGAGATAACTACAGGTGAAGCGGTGAGGCAATGAATGACAGGAAAAAAATAGGAAATGAAGCAGTGGTATAGATACAAGGTCTTAGCCTAAGTGCGAGACAATAGAATCTGAGCGTACAATTGCATGACAAATTGGGCTAAGAGCGAGTAACGTTGAAGGTAATGCAAATGAGAGGTAATAGTGTATGCAGGGTAGGGACTAGTCCAATTGCGAACTATACAGTAGTGATGGCTTGGTTAGACGTAGATGCAAACCAATGAACAATGCATGACTGAAGATGGAAGTCAGAGGCTGTTGATTGGCCAGGGAAGGAGATTGGATCTCATAATGGATGGTTGACCGGTATGGAGTTAACTGCAAAGTTTGCAAGTATATACTGAGTTGGTAGCCAAGATTGGAAGGTCAGCGCGAGCCAGAGGAAATAGCAGATTGCACCATAGATGTTGTGCTTTTATTTGTGTCATGCTTTTTTAGACTGAGGTAGATGGTACTGAGGAGAGGACATGTCAAAGTGGTGAAGACAATAATCCCTAAGTGCAAAGCGTGACAGTTTCCCGGGTATAAAGACGCGAGCTCCTGCAAGCGTTCAGGTAAATTTTCCCATTGATCTCAAGTTGTTTAATTATCACTGTATACCCTTATACATTACTTAATTCATTACCCAATAGTTTTTTATAAATTTTGTAAAAATGTTGTCATTGTCATCCTGCCGTTGCAAAAACTGTATTTGCCGCAACAAGCGTTGTATTCCCAGTACTGCCGTCCAAGGTCTTCAAGGCAAATGCAAGCAATGTTGCCTTTGCAAGGTGGTGTGCAACTTCCCTATAAATTTCGAGTTGACTGTTGAGGGTCCGTTGGAATCATCAAGGGAGATGCAAAGTTGTAGGTCCGCGCCAAGGGTTAATTACAAGATACCACTATTACCGGAGATTGAATACTTGGGGACTTGAGTGCCTGGGGAGTACTAATCAGGACTAACTAATGATCTTGAAATAATAACTAATTGTTTGCTTGTTTGCTAGTGTTGCCTTGTTTTCAAAGATATACTACCAACACACCACCACCACCACCACCTTACTGGGGACCGCTGACTGAAAAAACGGGGACCCAGATGAATACCAAGGTGCAAGGCAAGGTATCCAGTGCAGAACCGGTAGGAGTTATCACCGAGGAAGCGAGGGAGGGAGAAGAAAACGCAGCGGAACAAGGAGAGGAAAATGGAGGAAACAGAAGTGGAGAGAACAAAGAGGAAGCGGGTGAATTAGAAGAAGGAAATGAAGGAGATGGAAGGGAGGAATTGACTGGGACAGAAGGAATGGAGGGCCAAGGTGAAGCAGATCCGGTGCAAATCATTTTGCCGGTCAAAACGGATGCGAGGTGCCTGACGGACAATATTGGAGAAGGCACGTTGGGTGGCCAAAGGAAGAGAGCGTATGAAGAGCTCTTGGAGGAAGGTGGATGGAATGCTCGGCCAAAGCAAGCTTGGGTTGCCAGATGCGAGGAGATTTTCGAAAGGCACATCATAACAGAAGTGCTGGTACTTTGAAGAATGTCTGCATTGATCAACAATGAAGACCTTGATACCTTTTGGTCCATGGTTGCGGAATTGACGGCAAATTGGGAGGATGCAGAAAAAGAGATAAAAGAAACTTTGTAATTCAATGTATATTATTATTATTTTTTTTTTTTTTATATTAAAAAATTTATTATTATTATTATTATTATTATTATTATTATTATTATTATTATTATTATTATTATTATTATTATTATTATTATTATTATTATTATTATTATTATTATTATTATTATTATTATTATTATTATTATTATTATTATTATTATTATTATTATTATTATTATTATTATTATTATTATTATTATTATTATTATTATTATTATTATTATTATTATTATTATTATTATTATTATTATTATTATTATTATTATTATTATTATTATTATTATTATTATTATTATTATTATTATTATTATTATTATTATTATTATTATTATTATTATTATTATTATTATTATTATTATTATTATTATTATTATTATTATTATTATTATTATTATTATTATTATTATTATTATTATTATTATTATTATTATTATTATTATTATTATTATTATTATTATTATTATTATTATTATTATTATTATTATTATTATTATTATTATTATTATTATTATTATTATTATTATTATTATTATTATTATTATTATTATTATTATTATTATTATTATTATTATTATTATTATTATTATTATTATTATTATTATTATTATTATTATTATTATTATTATTATTATTATTATTATTATTATTATTATTATTATTATTATTATTATTATTATTATTATTATTATTATTATTATTATTATTATTATTATTATTATTATTATTATTATTATTATTATTATTATTATTATTATTATTATTATTATTATTATTATTATTATTATTATTATTATTATTATTATTATTATTATTATTATTATTATTATTATTATTATTATTATTATTATTATTATTATTATTATTATTATTATTATTATTATTATTATTATTATTATTATTATTATTATTATTATTATTATTATTATTATTATTATTATTATTATTATTATTATTATTATTATTATTATTATTATTATTATTATTATTATTATTATTATTATTATTATTATTATTATTATTATTATTATTATTATTATTATTATTATTATTATTATTATTATTATTATTATTATTATTATTATTATTATTATTATTATTATTATTATTATTATTATTATTATTATTATTATTATTATTATTATTATTATTATTATTATTATTATTATTATTATTATTATTATTATTATTATTATTATTATTATTATTATTATTATTATTATTATTATTATTATTATTATTATTATTATTATTATTATTATTATTATTATTATTATTATTATTATTATTATTATTATTATTATTATTATTATTATTATTATTATTATTATTATTATTATTATTATTATTATTATTATTATTATTATTATTATTATTATTATTATTATTATTATTATTATTATTATTATTATTATTATTATTATTATTATTATTATTATTATTATTATTATTATTATTATTATTATTATTATTATTATTATTATTATTATTATTATTATTATTATTATTATTATTATTATCATTATTATTATTATTATTATTATTATTATTATTATTATTATTATTATTATTATTATTATTATTATTATTATTATTATTATTATTATTATTATTATTATTATTATTATTATTATTATTATTATTATTATTATTATTATTATTATTATTATTATTATTATTATTATTATTATTATTATTATTATTATTATTATTATTATTATTATTATTATTATTATTATTATTATTATTATTATTATTATTATTATTATTATTATTATTATTATTATTATTATTATTATTATTATTATTATTATTATTATTATTATTATTATTATTATTATTATTATTATTATTATTATTATTATTATTATTATTATTATTATTATTTATTTATTTTTTTTTTTAATAATAAGTGGAAATGAAGGGAAAATGAGAAAAGAATAACACAGTGAGATGGAGGTATTAAATGATGAAATGATGGTGAAATAAGATAAGTTTTAATGGGATGGAATATGGAATGGAGTGGATTGAGTAAGATAAATGTGGAATGGAATGAAATGGGATTGGATGGGATGAAATGTGGAGTGGAATGGAATGAATTGGATGGAATGGAATGTGGAATGGAATAGAATGGGATTGGATGGGAAAGAATCATGATTGCCAAGGTTTGCAAGGGTAGCTCGCATGGAATTCTTGAATCAGATTGGGTGAATTGCAAAGGTGATGGGCTGGTTCCCACAAGGTGCGATCTTCGTTGGACTGGAAGCCAGACCATTCAACAAGGTATTGAAGTTTTCCTTTGCATAACCTGGAATCCAGGATACAGCTTACTTCCCACTCTTGATGATCAAGGACAGTGACCAGTTCAGGAGGGGGATGAGTCTTGCCTGGGTATAGGACTCGAGCTGGCTCTAGGAGAGACACATGAAAGACCGGGTGGATACCTTGCCATTTTGCAGGTAAAGTAAGTTTAAAGGCGTTAGGGGAGATGACTGATTCTACTTTAAAGGGGCCAAGCTTTCTTTTGGAGAGTTTGCAAGTTGGGCAAGTACTGCGAATGTTGCAAGCATCAAGCAATAATTGATCTCCTACTGCAAAGGTTGGAGCCAAAGTGCAAGATTGGTCTGCTTGCTCCTTATAGCGCTGATTTGCTTCTTCGAGGTTGGTCCAAAGTTGCAATTGAAGGGATTGAATTTGTTCAAGGTAATTGGTAGCAGGTCGAGAAGGTGCTACGTGAAGGGAAGAGAAAGTTGGGTTTCTACCATAAAGAGTTTGGAAGGGTGAATTTTTGGTGGAGGAATGAGTGGAGTTGTTGTAGGCAAATTCAGCTAGTGGGAGCCATTGGAACCAGTCGTCTTGTTGATAGGCAACATACATTCAAAGATATTGTTTGAGGATCTGATTAACTTGCTTGGTTTGCCCATCCGTTTCTGGGTGGTAAGCCGTTGATAAATTGCGATTGATCTTCAAATTTTGGCATAGCGAGGTCCAGAAGCTTGAAACAAACAGAGATCCACAATCACTAACTATATTATCAGGGAGACCATGTTTCAAAAATACATATTCTATGAACAAGTTAGCCAAGTCTTCTGAAGAGGCCATCACATTACTGCGTAAAAATAAAGCCATCTTTGAGAAGCAATCTACTATTACTAGAATAGCATCATATCCACTAGAAGAAGGTAATTGAGAGATAAAATCCATAGACAGCAAGTGCCAAGGACAAGGCGGAATTGGAAGTGGCTGGAGCAGCCCATACTTCCGGTGTTTTGAGGACTTGTTACGATTGCAATCATAGCACGCGCTAACATAGTCTTTTACTTCTTTGGTCATACCAGGCCAGTAGAAGTCTTGTGCGATCAATTGGTAGGTTTTATCTTGCCCATAATGACCAGCAAGCAGAGAATCATGCCGTGACTTGAAGATATCTAACTTAATGCAAGAATTATCTGGTACTACTATACGATTATCATAAACTAAAAAGTCATTATCATCTATACTGTAACTACTATCAAATAAGTTTGCACTTTTGCAAAGTTTGATGCACTTGGGGTTGTTGCGTTGAGCTTGTCGGAGTTTGGAAGCCAAATCTTGTAAGCAAGCGATGATCAAACTGAGTTGGGCAGATTGGGTTGAGAAGAGTTTCCTAACGTTTTCAGGGTTGTTTTTGGCAAAGGTGCTCCCCCCCCTGGGTAAACGTCATCCCAATGTGATAAAGCATCAAGAACTACCGCTTGTTTCCCAGGACGGTACGTGACTGTAAAGTGGAACTTGGATAGGTATTTGGCCCATCGTGCCTGTCTACGTGTGAGGACTTTTGAACTCATGAAATACTTCAAAGAATTATGATCAGTTAAAACCTCAAAGGATTCCCTAAGACTCAAAAGGTATGAACACCATTTCTTCAAGCAAAAAACAATTGCAAGAAGTTCCTTGTCATGAATCTCATAGTTAAGCTCTGCAGCAAGCAACTTGCAAGACCCAAAAGCTACGGGGTGAAAGAGAGAAGTGGAAGGAGAAAACTGCAAGATGACTCCTGCAATCGCATAGTCACTTGCGTCTGTTTTGACAATAGTGCAAGCTAGCTTGTTAAAGTGAGCGAGTATCGGAGAAGTAGTGAACGCTTTCTTCAGAGCTTCAAACTCCAAAGCAGCTTGTTAGGTAAAAATAAAAGGAGTGTCTTTTTGAAGAAGGTTAGTAAGATTCACGGTTTTTTTGGCGTAACGCACAATAAACCTTCTATAGAAATTACTGAAACCAAGAAAAACTTGAAGAGATTTAATGGAAGAAGGTGGGGGCCAGTCCAATATGCGTGCGCTCTTGGCTGGGTCCATCAAAACTCCTTGCTGAGAGACCACGACACCTAGAAAGTGAAGGGAAGAGGAATGGAATTCGCACTTAGAGGCTTTTGCAAACAGGTCATTCTTGCAAAGTCGCTGTAGCACCTCTTGCACATGTGCAATGTGATCTTCAAGGTTTTTTGAGTAGACCAGTATATCATCAAGATATGCCACAAGGTATTTACCTACAAGATTGGAAAAAATGTTGTTGACAAAATGTTGGAAAGTGGAAGGAGCGTTGCAGAGGCCAAAAGACATGATGGTATACTCATAGCTGCCGAACTGGGTTTGCATCGCAGTTAAATACTCATGACCTTCCTTAATGCAAATTAGGTTATAGGCACCTCAAAGGTCTAACTTCGAGAAATAAGTAGCTCCATGGAAGAGGGTAAGGAGATGTGACATAGGGGGTACTGGATAGGCATTCTTCCGGGTTACCTGGTTCAGTTTCCTATAGTCAACACAAATCCAAAGTCCGCCATCTTTTTTTGTTACAAATAGAACAGGGGAACCGGTGTTTGAATCGCTTGGTCGAAGAAATCCTTTCACTACATTTTCCGCAATGTAGTCTTGAAGCGCAATTGATTCTTGCGTCGAGAGAGAGTAAAATGGTCCTGGTGCCGGAGGTGGGCCAGTAAGTTCAATCTTGTGATCATAAGGACGGGATGGAGACAGCTTATCTGCTTTTGCAGCTGGAAAGACGTCAGCAAAGTCATGATAAACCAAAGGTAAAGACTCTCAAATGATTTCTAAATCTTCAATCTCGTCATCTTCAAGCACCGGGTTTGATGTGCTTGCATGGTGCGAGAGGATTAGGGAGCTCAAAATACAACTTTTGGTTGGTGTCTGTTTCTTTTGAAGGAACAGGAAAGAGGTAAGCTGGATAGGTAAGCAATAACTCCTAAATCTGAAGAGGGGATTTGAGAATGAAGGTCAGGATATTGCAAATCTCCTGGCGGAAAAGTGTCATCCAACTCAATGACAGTGTCAGGTAGGCTGTTAATTCCTGATTGACAGAAAGTTTAGCCTTCTGGGGGTGCAAGGTTTGAAGGTTAATTACTCCTTCTTGCCAATTCACATCCGGATTCCAGTAAACTAGGAAATCATGGCCTAGAATGGTATCATCCATTCCAGGTATAGCCAAGACAAATAAATCCCGTTTGAAGCTGGGGAAATTGGAAAATGCAAAGGTCCATTTTGCCTTTTGGGAAACCCAATAAGACGGTTCAGTTGCACTACTTACTAGATAGATGGGAAATTTATCTATCTTGGAACGCATAAGATTTTTGGAAGTGGCAAAAGATTCACTGATGAAGGAAACACTAGCGCCAGAATCAAGTAATACTTGATAAGGAGTGTTATCGGAATGGAATAGGATAAATCTCAAACTTGGAGCACCTAGTGACTTGCAAGTGCAAAGATTTACTTGTGGTGATTTAGATAATGTGTAGTTTTCCTTGCAAGTATCAGAAAAACTACAAGCTAATTTTTTGACTGCTTAGCCGCTTCACGCGCTAACCGCTTTGCACAGCTGTCAACATCATGTTTACCTCCACAATACATACACAGCCCGTTCTTTTCCCTTCACAGTCGTTCCTCACTTTGAAGCATCCCGGTTTCCTTGTCCAGGAACTTCGGAGTTTTGGCAATGGCTTTCCCTTTTGAGTTGGAGTTCAAAGTCGGGGTTGGTTTGGATGGTTTTGGGTTCCTTGTGTTTTGCTTCGAGGAGTGGTCCACCTTTGGAGCCGAGGTGGATGGTCCATGGTTGTTTTGCCAAGAGCGATTCTTGTCATGATAGCCATTATCAAGCTCAATCACTCAATCAATTAGCTTCTGAAGCAAGGTTGTCTTATGACCCCCAACTGCGAGCTGTTCAATTAAGCATGCCGGTAAACCCTTTTGGAAATGGAACAGAAGAGCGGCCTTGTTCCACTGGATGCAAGACTGCAAGGTTTGAAAATGAGAAATATAAATGGAAGCTCTGCTATTCTCCTTCATAACTAAACTATTAAGTTTGTATTTGGCGTTTCAAACTTTGAACTTCATTGGGCTTGCCAAACAGGGTGAACAATTGTTGCTTGAACTTGTCCCAGTTATTGAGAATACAAGTGGGACTGTTGTTGGATGAAAGTTTGAGGTACGGTTCAAACCACTGCAAGGCTCTACCTCCTAAGAAGGACAAAGCATACATAACTTTATGTCTATTGGAAGGGAAATTGTTGGAGTCGTTTAAAAAGATGATTTTACAAGACTGTAGGTAGGATCTAAGCTTATGATGCTGTTCTCCTGTAAAGTGGTCAGGTTGTTTCATGCCCGGAGTGCAAAAACTAGGAGTGCTTGGAATAGATTTCTGGGCACCATGAGTGAGGGCCTGGATCAATGTCAAAAGCAGGGTTGGAGCATCGGGCTTGAGAGCAGTAGTGCAAACCCCTGGTCTACCATGAGTTGAGGTTTCATTGGAAGAATGGTCGGAGTCTGCAAATTCTGCAAGAGGGTCCGTCAGAGCATCCCATGGAGGAGCCCAAGGATCATCAAGAGGTTCCACAGATGGCAATTTGGAAGGAGGAACTGGATCTAAGGGTTGTTGGGCCCAAGGAGCGCTGGTTCTCCCTACCCAATGGATCTCATCATTATAAGGGGCAAGGGAAGCGTTCCCGGTTGAGCGAGTACGTGACATTGAGAAAGAAGAAGTCTACTATAGGTTGGCAGGCTACAATAGATGAGTTGAGTTAGTTAATTTACTGTCACACAACCACCCCATGTACTATAGGGAAATTCTTAGATGATTGTGAGCGCAAAGGAATACCAAGTCCAAGGGAAAGTTCAAATAGCAAGACCCAGTTGCAAAGTGCAAACTTGGTTATGCCATTCAACAAACGGCAAGATGAATGGAAGGTGTTCCAAAGAAGGAAACTCAACCTGAGTCCGATGTGATAACTAGGTTGCAGCAAAATGCAAGAACGTACAAAATTAACTAACTGAGGAGACAATCATCAGGCAAGGGGATAGCCCTTATAAGGTAATCCAAAGTGACTAGATACAACCTGGCAATGAGCTAACTACAGGTGAAGCGGTGAGGCAATGAATGACAGGAACAAAATAGGAAATGAAGCAGTGGTATAGATACAAGGTCTTAGCGTAAGTGCAAGACAATAGAATCTGAGCGTACAATTGCATGACGAATTGGGCTAAGAGCGAGTGACGTTGAAGGTAATGCAAATGAGAGGTAATAGTGTATGCAGGGTAGCGACTAGTCCAATTGCGAACTATACAGTAGTGATGGCTTGGTTAGACGTAGATGCAAACTAATGAACAATGCATGACCAAAGATGGAAGTCGGAGGCTGTTGATTGGCCAGGGAAGGAGATTGGATCTCATAATGGATGGTTGACCGGTATGGAGTTAACTGCAAAGTTTGCAAGTATATACTGAGTTGGTAGCCAAGATTGGAAGGCCAGCGCGAGCCAGAGGAAATAGCGGATTGCACCATTGATGTTGTGCTTTTATTTGTGTCATGCTTTTTTAGACTGAGGTAGATGGTACTGAGGAGAGGACATGTCAAAGTGGTGAAGACAATAATCCTTAAGTGCGAAGCTTGACAGTGGGCATTGAAGGCTGGAGGCCTTGGAATCTTGTTGGGTCATGAAGTAGGACATACAAGAAGACAACAATGATGGTGAGGCTTGAAATGATGACAAGGTGATGACCAAGTTGATGTGATTGAAGTAATAAGGGTTCCGGGATTCAAGCTGATATCTGGGTAATTGAGAAAGTCAGTCTGAGTTGACTTGAGATAAAACCAACTCTTTGTACCAGCGGTGTTAGGGTCATCTGGCCATCTTTGGGTTGTTTGAATGTTGAGGGTTTGGTTGAGCGGAGGCAATGGATGAGCAAGTTGGAAGGAAAAATCAGTAGGACAAGGGAGTCGGATGAGAAAGGGGAAATGAGAGTCAATGAGAGTAGGAGCTCCCCAGGATTTGAAAACTCTGAGTCTCTAGGTTTGAGAGGGTGGTACAAGCCGTACTCTATTGGTGGAGTGTTCACATTGGATACTCTCAAATCTCTTAAACCCCCCCTTGGTTGGATATCAGGTCAATTCCTGACGTGCTTGATCAGACGGTCTAATGAGGATTTTGTTGCTGCCTTGGTGAGTGCGTCAGCTACCATCAGATCTGATGTGATTAGTTGGAGTTCAATCAGTCCTAGTTTCAGGTCCTCTCTGATTCCTTTGGTTTTTAGGTCAATGAACTTGGTTTTCAAGTTTGTCCCAAATTTGATGATTTTGTCTTCCAGTCCTTTGTTGTCAATGAGGTGAATACTGGGTGTCATTTGATGTGCATTGATTCTCCAGATCTCACCAATCAGATGTTTGATCCAGCAACACTTGAGTTGTCCTTTGTTCAAGGCATTGCATTCCGCTTCAGTGGACAAGTAGGTGATATTTCTTTGCTTTTGGCTGGTCCAGAATAAAGGTGCCCTGTAGAGTGAGCATAGAATGCCAGATTGGGATTTTTGAGTGGTGGGATCATCACCCCAGATGGCATTGCTGTAACAGATGAGATTGGGGCAATTGTTCTTTTTTGACAGCCTCAATTTTGTGTCCTTTGTGGCATTCAGGTATCTCCATGTGTGTACAACTTTGTTCCAGTGATTGATTCTGGGTCTCTCTGAGTAGCAGGAAAAGCTCAAGATGGCAAAGGAGATTTCTGGTCTGGCCAATCTGGCAATGAAGTTGAGTTTTCCGACCTGTGATCAATAATTGACGTTCAAGGCCAGGAATGAGGTGTGTTCTTCTTCCAATGCTGGGAGGAGATGAATTCCTGGAGTACAAGGGGTAGAGATAGGCTTGCAGTTTGTCATTTTGAGTTCTTCAAGACCACGAGCAATGTGTAGAGGTAGAGATAATGAGATCAAGTTCTGGTCACGATTGAATTTCATGCCAAGAATGGTGTTTGGTTTGTGACTGGTTGAGTTCAGAAACTTCTTCAGAAATTGATCCTCAAATTCTTTTGTGTTGACGACTACTAGAAGGTCATCTACATGGAAGAACAGAGAGGAGTTTGTGCTGGTGTGATTGTAGAGGCAAGGGTTGGATTTGGAGGGTTGATATCCTAGAGATTTGATCCATTGACTGAGAGTTTTGTACCAATTTCTGGGCGACTGTTTGAGACCATAGAGCAACCTCTTTAATTTCAGGATGGGAGTTTTTCTGTTGCTTCCTTTGGTTCTCCGGATGTACACTTCCTCTTCTATCTTGGCGTGCAGGAAGGCTCCCTTGACATCTAATTGAAGGATGGGGAGATTCTTGTCCAGAGCAAACAAGAGAAGAGCTTGAAGAGAGGTGGTCTTACCAGTGGGGGCGTAGGCCCCAAAATAGTCTATGCCAAATTTCTGGTTGAACCCTTGCACACAGAGCCTGGTCTTGCAGATTGGGGGTTCACCGTGGGTGTTCTCCTTGACTTTGAAGACGTAAGTGGTATTTAATACATTGTCCGGAGTGGGACCAAAGTAATCTTCCCAAACCTTCAGATCTTTGCAGGTGTCCAGTTCTTTCCCCACGGAGTTAGCCCATGGTGGTGAGTTCAGGGCTTCCTCAATATTTCTGGGTATGAATGCAGCAGCAAAGCCAAAAGAATCTGGTTTCTTGAGGGAGTTCCTATTCCTGAGAACGCAATAACTGTCAGGGTTGGTCAGAATTTTGTTTATTTTTTCTTCATTGTTTTCTTCATCTGACAGTTCAGGAGGCATCAGACTCTCTTTGGTTTTTATGGTGGGATCCATTTGGTTGAATTTGGGTTCAAGTTTGGATTCTTTGGAGTTAGATCTGAGAGGTTGGCTCTTGGGCGTAGGGTTTGGATGCAACGGTTTGTTGGTGGGATTGGTTTTTTCAGAGTTGAATCTGATGGAGGTGTTGTTGTTTTTGCCTATTTTGAAGTTTTTTGATTGAATGATAGCTCCTGAGCTGTTGATGATCTTGTAGGACAATAGGAAAGGTACGTATCCAATTATTTTTCCGGAGACCCCTTTTTTGTTGAACTTTTGGAGGACAGATTTATCTTTCAGATTTAAGTAGACTACAGGGGTTCCAAGTGGTTGAAGATAGTCATTAGGAAGTTTGGACCCATGCATCATCTCCCAGGGAGACAGCTCACCATTGTTCCTAGGGATCTGATTGAGCGCTATGGAGCATCCTTTGATGGTTTCGTGCCACAGATTCAGTGGCAGTTTGGACGTTGAATGGGTAGCATGTACTGATTCAGCTATTTTTCTGTTTGCTCTTTCTGCGTTTCCATTGTGTTCAGGGTGATTGGGTTCCGAACAGATTCTTTTTATCCCTTTTTCCTCAAAGAAGCTGGTCAAGGCCTGGTTTACAAACTCTCCTCCTCCATTGCAACAGAATTTTTTTTGGGTAGTAGCCTCCCTTGTGGTGTTTGTTGTTGATGAGGAACTTGATCAGTTTGGCGGTGACGCTCTTAGCACGGAGAGGAAACATGGGGATGTAGGAAGAGAAGTTGTTGACTAAGGTCAGGGAGAATTGGTGGTGACCCTTAGACATGGGAGTGATTGGTCCCATGAGGTCAACGTGGATTTGCTTGAATACCTTGGAGGCAGTGGTGGCATGTTGAATGAAGGGTGATTTTGTGATCTTGCTGAGGTTGCATCAGGAGCAAGAGAATCTTTCTTTTATTTTGACATTAATGGATTCGCTGAGGTATTTCTTGATTCATCCAAGGCTAGCGTGGCCCAATTTCTGATGTAGGTTCTCTACCTTTTCAATTTTCATGAGGTACATTGTTTCCTTCTCAGAGGTATCCAGAACCAGCACATTGTTCAGGATAGATCCGTGCATCAGTGGTTTTTCATTCCATTTGATGGTGAATCAAGGGGATTGCATGGAGTTGTCCACGGAACTTTCAAAGTTGTCCTGCAAGAACTTCCCAAAGGACAGCAGGTTCAGAGTAGCTTCTGGAACGTAGTATGCATTGGTGAGCTTGAGATTGGTTTCTCCAAATTTGATGAGTGCTGTCCCTCTCCCCAATATCTTGAGTCTGGCGCCTGGTTTACCGGTTTTTATGTATTCCAAGCCGTCAAGAGCCATCAGTTGACTGAAATGTTTCTTGGAGTTGAGGAGATGTACTGAGCACCCCAAATCAAGGATAAAAGGGGATTTTTTCAGGGTTTTGATTGAGTTGGCTCCGCAGAAGAAGGAGAAGAAGTGAGCAAGATCTTTGTCTTTCTTCTCCGCTTTCTTCCCTTTTTGGTTTGCAGGTCTGAGATGAGGGAATTCAGCCCAGCACTGTTCACGTTTATGGTTCTTCACTCTTTCATTATGTGTCCCGTTTGTGCATTGAGGGTAAGATATGTTGACTAGGCTGAGATCTGTTTTTGATTCTTCTTTAGTTTCTTGAACTTCATTTTTGTGTTGGATCAAATGGTTGAGGACATAGTCAACGGTGATGGTTTGGCTCCCGTGCATGATTTGGGATTGTATTGGTTTTAGGGAAGGGGGAAACTTGAACAGTACCAGGTAGGCTAAGATGTCCAAAGGTAGTTTGATTCCAACCTCAGAGAGCTTATTCAGATGAACTCAAACCGTTGTTACAAACTTTTCAATTTGTTGTTTTTTGAAGGAGAGATACAAGAAGTTGTTGAATACTTGGGCTCAATTAGCGGACTGAGACAATGCAAAATGTGTCTTAGCCGCGGTCCAGATTCCACAACCGCTATTTTTGTTCTCTTAAGTAATGATGTTGGAGTGAGTGGCAGCCTCAAGTCTTCAGAGTAAGTATGCCGTGATCTCTTGGTTGAGGTCCTTGTCCAGTTCTGTTGTCTTGTCCTCTTGATTCATGATTGTGAGTATTTTGCAAAGTTGAAATAGGTTCTAGAATTTTGATTGCCAGATGGAGTAGTTATCTTCATTAAGCAGAGGGATTGATTTGTAGATTCCTTTAAGAGCCAGAGCCTTGGAAAATTCTCCCGCTGGTCCTGGTGTTGATGATGCCATTTTGTGGTATGGTTGATGGAGTTTTGGCTTTTAACAGTGACAAAGTTTGAGCTAAAAACCAGGACCAGTGGGCGTTGAAGGCTGGAGGCCTAGGAATCTTGTTGGGTCATGAAGTAGGACATACAAGAAGACAACAATGATGGTGAGACTTGAGATGATGAAGAGGTGATGAACAAGTTGATGTGATTGAAGGAATCAGGGTTCCGGGATTTGAGTTGATATCTGGGTAATTGAGAAAGTCAGTCCAAGTTGACTTGAGATCAAACCAACTCTTTTTACCGGAAGTGTTAGGGTCATCTTGCCATCTTTGGGTTGTTCAAATGTTGAGGGTTTGGTTGAGCGGAGGCAATGGATGAGCAAGTTGGAAGGAAAAATCAGTAGGACAAGGGAGTTGGATGAGAAAGGGGAAATGAGAGTCAATGAGAGTAGGAGCTCCCCAGGATTTGACAACTCTGAGTCTCTAGGTTTGAGAGGGTGGTAAAAGCTGTACTCTATTGGTGGAGTGTTCACAGTGGATACTCTCAAATCTCTTACACCCTTATCATAAACAGGGATCAACCCTTATATAAATCATCATCATCATCCATCATCATCATCATTGACCATCACCAACCATCATCATCACCAACCATCATCATCACCAACCATCATCAATAACCATCATCATCACCAACCATCATCATCACCATCCATCATCATCATCATCATCCATCATCAACTTCATCCATCATTATCATCATCAATCATCATCATCATAATCATCATCATCATCATCATCATAATCATCATCATCATCCATCATCATCATCATCCATCATCATCACCATCATCCATCATCATCATCACCCATAACCATCATCATCATCATCACCCATAAGCATCCATCATCATCATCACCTACCTTCACAATCAATGATGATCACCTTCCATCACCATTAACCATCCATACTTTCATGAAAATCCATTCATACTATTATCTTCCATCATCCATCCATACCATCATCATCTACTATCACCATCAGTTATCAACTATATGCTCAAAAATTTCAAACTTATCAATCAACACCTGTAACATCAAAGGATTATCAATGAAAATAAATAAAATATATAAAGAATAAGACAAGATACAAGATTCTTCCCTTACTCAGCTTCTATAGCCACAGTCAACTATCTGTTCCACCATTTCTTCTTTATAAAGCTTGACACATATGATCCTAGGTCTGATAGAGACTACTATAGTAGCAACTCTATCTGAAAATAAGCCACCAATCTCTTTTTCTTTTATTTTTGTGAGACTACTATAGTACTTAGAGGGGCAGGAAATTCAAAAAAAAACCTTAGTATTCATCTATCTTACCAGTAATTGTAGTACTGAATTCCCCCTCAAGTGACTGCCAGCAAGATATTTGCTAAAATTTACCCAATCTCAAAGGAGTCTCCACATCTGGTGTCCCAAAAATGGCTGATAATATTCATTTTGGATCAATAAACTCAAGCATTAACAAGCAAGAAAATAACAGCAAGCATTTAAGACAAAGGATTTGAAGCAACTGCTAAGGAGAGGATCAAGGATCTAGTCAGTAGACTGAAGGAGTCTTTAAATTTGGGTCAATCAATCAAGGAATCAGAATCAACCATCCCAGTCAATATAACTATGGATAAAGGAATATTAATAACAACCATGACTGTCAACTTGCTACTATTGCAGAGCAAGCTGCAAAAGTAACAAAAATAAAATAAAAATAATAATAATATAATTAACCTGAGAAGGAGTCGGAAAACTATAAATATTATAACAGAAATGGATTTCCCACCCAAAATTAGGTAGGGTCACTCACTGACCCCACCCTTGAAATCAAACTCCTTATATTTTTAAATAATTAAGGAAAGAAAAACCAAAAATACCACAGCACCACCATTGAGCTTTTTGGCCAAGTATGTATTTTACACGTGTTGTCACGTATAGCTTTCACACCTAAAATTCAGTCAGAATTGAGGTGTTGTGTATTTTATAGGGGTTATGGACGGAAATGTGTTTTGTCACAATTCCCGCACGCAGCCGCGGCAGCCAATGCACCCGTGCGCGGCTGAGATACAGCCCTGTCACTCTGTCAAGGTTGTGTACGCAGCCCCAGGCCTCTGACAAGTACGCAGCCATGGGACTACGGGTTGACAGAGTGACAGGCGGCCTGAGAAGCTTAGGTACCGCGTAAACATGCTACAACCTACATGGGAACATTCTACATATGTAATAAATGTTCCCGTGGATAGTAGATAGTCTAAAAGTACATAATATTATATAAAAATACTTAAATAACCCTTATACGTATTTTTTATTAAATATAATTCAAAGTACCAAGAATGTCTAAAATAAGACAATGAAAACTTCTAAAAGTATATTAAAATACTTTAATATACTATTATGATAATTTATAGACATCAATATCTGTGTGACATACTAATAAAACTAATGATGTAAAAATATTACATGAATTCCGATGACTTATATTTTTAAATAATTATTTTAGCAAATCAACTGGAACTCGAAAATAAGGAGTAAAATCAATATCATGACTTTACTCCAGTTATTTAATACATAATGAGAACTCACGTGAAACAATAAGAAAACTAATGATGTAAAAATATTACATGAATTCCCATGACTTATATTTTTAAGTAATTATTTTAGTAAATCAACTGGAACTCAAAAATAAGGGGTAAAATCAATATCATAACTTTACTCCAGTTATTTAATACATAATGAGAACTCACCTGACATCAGGATGTCCGTAGAAATGTCTATTAAAATAATTATTCACTTACTGGGAACATTTACTAAGTATAATTAATTAAATAATACATAAATAGGACAGATTAGTGTTATTCACACGTCCTAATATCAATTATAAAGTAGAATAATTCCCATACCCTGAGAAATTAGATGCTACCCGTGCTATAGCACCAAGAACATGTGACAGGCTACCACTGGTTACCCTGCTAGCCTTAGTGTCCGTCCCTTTGAGCCCCTGTACCCCTCAGAAGGATAGTATTGGGACTCCAAAAGCTATAAATAAAGAGCTCTTTTGAGGATATTGATGGGCAGAGACCCAGTTATATTTATATCCAGAGACCGTGCCAAGGTAATCAAGTACTTATAAGAGATAAGTGATTTATGGCTCAGTCTGATCAATAATATCTGTCCTCAACCTCTTTTTATCAATTGAAACTGCTGAACAACCTTATAACCCCAGTATACAGGTTTAACCCATCAGTGCACATCCCAAACAGATATCCTAAGGATTTAATAATATACCAGTGAGTTTTATTATCCTTTCTTTGTTGTGGCAGCTTGGTTACAAGGCCCTGCCACTCCACCGTGTATTTTATATACATATTATCTTTGGGTAAAATATCCTTTAAACTAAAGAGCCCAAAGTAACCAGGACTACGTGTTTTCATACTGAAAGCCCTGAAGAGAGGTGTTAAAGATCCCCAATATAATTGTGGCCCCTCTATAAAAATATTTAACAATCAATTTATTCATATTGATTTATAAAAATAAACCATAACCAAACCAATTAACCTTGCAATAAGCTTAATCCAAATATTTTACGGATTTTTGCTGCATTTATTAAATAATGTATTTATTATTTATTCTATCATCTCTGGTAGCTAAAGGATAGCAAGGGTCTTGGCATCCAGGAGGCTGAAAATGACCATAACCCATAACCTATAACATATATCTATATCTACATCCATATCCATACCCATAACTCATCCTAATAACTCATAACTCCTAACTCCATACACATACACATAACTCATACCCATATCAACAAACCCATACCTATGTAAATAACCCATAACCACTCCAACAACCCATACCCCCAAAAATAACCCAAAACAATAACCTTGTCTGACCCAACTTGTCCCTTCCACCTCACCCCACCATACCTTCATTTGGTTCCAGTCTCCTCTGCCACCCCCCCCATGTTGCAAGCCTATGCACTCTTCTCATTAACCAGAACCCTAGGTACTCCAAAAAGCAACATTGGAGCCACCATTCCCTCATCAAAACTTAATTAGAAATCTAATGACTCCAAGCATCAGCCAGCTGACCCCAATCCCACTGGTCCATCATCATCATCTTTTCAAGAATGGTCCCAACGTCATCCAACCTGGAAACCTCATGCTCAGAATTGCCAGACTCCTATCATCAACTCACCTCATCCTCCTCAGCCATTGCCCTCCCAAATCCAGAGTATCTCAAATCATCTCATTGGCTCCAATCACCATCTATTGCTCTAATAGATGATTTCAATCAATCCATGTTTGACCTGGACAACAATTGCCTCAATCCTCTGATTGTCCCAACTAATGCCCAGAAAGACCCCAATTAACCATCCACTAAAATCAAGCCATCCAACTATCATCCTTGTCAACCTGGTATCAATCATTCAATCCATTATCCTGCCTTGTTCTATGGTCCCCATTGTTCAAGTTAGCCAGCACCATTTCAACACAATCACCAAATATTACAATGGACATCAAAGAATAAAATAGAGGCCATTCAATAAATTAATCCTCCCATCCTCAATGTTTTTTCTGTTCATACTCTTGCCATAATAGATTGAAAAATGGTTCAATTCATGATACTGGCTAAACCCATGTCCAATCTAGCTAACCTTGCTCCGGATTGATTGGGGTCCATTTTTCTTTATAGGTCACACAAATGATTGCAAGAAACAATGCTCAAAAATCTCTGCTCTGCTTAATCCCAAATGCAATCAGAAGTCAAGAAAAACCTCACTCTTGTGAAACACCCATCAAAAAAATTGCAAAACAACATACAAAAAAAATGAAAAGTAGAAAGGCAAAAGGAAAAAAAAGGTTGATTGCAATTGGATTGATGAAATAAATGGACCAATATTGTGACTGATTGCTTGCAACAAGAGGTAAAATTATAATCATCATTAAAAATTTTATCACCTGTCCATTCATGATTGCTGTCAACCTGGCAGTGCTTGAAGATCACAGCTGTGATGAGCTGACCGCTGGAAGGGTCAGAATTCTATCTATTGACCATTTCTTTTTGCAACCAATTGCACCAAGTGGGTGCAACAGAGAGGTCAGCAGCATCCTGGCCTCTCCAAACCCTCAATTGCCTTTAAGGAATCTTTGCCTACGCTCAATAATCAATTCAACCTACTGTTCATGTCCATCAATTGAGTGATTTTTGTTGCCATCGGGAAATCAGTTGCAACCAACATCAGAAAAAAAGCCTTCAACTCTGTAGCCTATTTCTCCTGCTCCCCCCCCATGATTTCCTGTGCCAACAATTTTGACTGGTAGATTCAAAATCTCATTGAACAATTGCATTAACCTCCTTGTTAATTTCAACAAAGTAAATGAAAAAAAAAACTAGAGGTGTGGAAAGAGATTGTGTGGTCCATCAAATTCTCTGCAACAATCCCATTCCAAGCTCTGGAATTCCCAGTATCCCTTGAGTTTCACTCCTGTACCTTGGCAAACTGAATAAAATCCTCTCCGCAAAGAAAGTTACTACAGCATGCAGCAGTTAAGAATCACTCCAAACTCTTCTCAATTATCCGCAAAACTAATGCGCACTAAGCTGGAAACTAATTAAGCTAACACACAATGAAGTAATAGTAAAAAAACAAAGCAGACTCCCCAACAAGCTCCACACTTGACTTTTTCCCTATTAAGACTCCAAGTTACTTAAGCAAGGCAGTCTTCTCAAAAAAATTCTTTATTTTACGCAAATTTCTTAAGACAGGATTCCATAAGATAGCATCCAATAACCTACCCTCAAAGATGGACCCTTTCTGGTGAAGGAAATTTTCCCCTTATATATACAACTCAAAAGTACTACTTCAAAAGAATATAAACAACAAAAAGAAAAACTTTCCTCCTAACCACCTCCATGCATTCCCCATTGATCCTCCTCACCAATAGTCTGATCCCTTACCAAATCTGATTTCTTGCAGTAGGTTTGGAAATTATGTTCCCAATCTTCCTAAAAGTTGAGTCACGCCAATGCATAACTAACAACAGATCCCTGTAAATATTCCTTAGCAGACCTCTACCAATCCTGCATGCAGCATAACTAATGGATCCCCAACAATCCGCATGCCTCCTCCTCAGATTTAGTGTCAATTTTCCCATAGCCCCACAGCCTCAATGCATAAACCATAGTCTGGTCTGGTCTCTACTACATAGCTTTGATCACTTGCTTCAACACTTGTAAATCCATAGTTGCAGAAGGGTGGATACATTTGACCACATTCATTGTCTGCAAATGGAAAAACTCCAGCCCATTCCTGTCATTGTGCCGCAGAAATCACGTGCTGCACCAATGCCAAGTCTTGGCCTTCCTATTTTGGATTAGACAGTCCTCCAAAGTTCTTTTCCAAGCCTATTGTGCTGTGGACTTCCAACCACTTCTGAGCCGCTTTGAGTCAAATTTACAGTGCTGAGCCTACTTGACTTTGTGTTTATATATAGCCATCACAGCGGTCCAAATCATCAAAACAAAAAAATCCCAATCATTACCAATTGATCAATCCTACCATCCTTATAAATACTCCCATCAAGACCAGCTTGATTATTGCACAAGAAATTGCAATCACTGACCAATTAGTAGATCCTGTTCTTCCTCTTGAAAACCCTGATGGCTTAGTTCTTTTGTTCCTATGCTCTGCCTACTCTCATCCCAAAGAGAATTCCTCCAATTTCTTCCTTTGACTGGCACAGGGTTTTAAGAACCACAACAATGCCTTGCCCCTTTCAATTCACCTTGGAAGGAGGCAACCTGAACTCAACAGACAAGCACCCATTAAGAATTGGGAGATCATAATCATTTCAAAGGCTCCTGAGCAAGAGCTTAAACTGTTCCATCAACACTTGGCATTTCCATTATCAACTACCACCAGAATCATAAGCATGAGTATAAACTGTGTTTTCAAGGGCTCCTGAACAAGAGCTTAAACTGGTGTATCAATATTCCTTAGTACCTACCATCTCTAATTGTTTTCAGTAAACCAAAGGAACCATCACAGAGGCTCCTGAACAAGAGCTTAAACTGTTGCACCAGCCTTTCCCAGATCAGTGATCAACAACCACCAGGCTCCTGGACTAGAGCTTAAATGGTTGCATGAAGCTTTTAAATTTCCACTATCAAGCACCAAGGATGCTCCCAGAAATGAGCTTAATTTTTTTTACTCAAACAATTTGAATTGGAAACTCAACCCAAGGAGAATATCAAGGATTCTCCAAGACATGAGCCAAACTATTCAGAATTCCATCTTAATCTCAACCATCAGCAACAGTTGCTTGGAAACACCTGAAACTGCCTAAACTCAAAGAAAATTAAGATAAAAGAAGTGGAAGTATAATAGTAATATCAATAGAAAAAATAAAAACAAAAATAAAAACAAAAACAAAAAAAATGAAAAATGAAAAATAAATAAAAAAAATAAAAAATAAAAAATGGTGAAAAAGAATCATCTTGGTCCTGGTAATACCCATAATTGCCTATCATCCCTTTTTTTTTAAAAAAATATATATTAAATGATGATCTCAGTTAACAACCAAGGAAACATGGAATACTAGGAAGAAGGAAGGACCTGAAGAAATCAAGATTGGCTTGAACTCCAATTGGATCCAATTCAAGATTTCATGATTGGTCAATGTAACAAGTAAAAAGGGTTAATTGATCTTAAAAAACAAAATTCAGAATGAAGATTTTATAGTGGGTATACCAAGAAAAAGGGAGCTATCAAGTTGGAGTAGATGCAAACAGGGCATCAAGGTTTAAAATTAGTGAATATTAGGAAGAAAGTTCAAGTTTAAAAAATTCATTGGGTTATTTGTCCTTTCCCAGGAGGTAACATATCATAGATGGATGTGGAGAAGTGAAAGGAATTTTGAAGAAGGATGCAGAACCTGTTTTTTTCCAAGGAGAACCAAACTATAAATCAAAAATCTAGAAGAATGGAAGGGATCAATTATGCTTTGAATTGCTGCATGGATAAATCAAGAATGAATGAAGAACAGAAGATTTGAAGATAGATCATCAAGAGAGTCAACAGGCCCAACTGGATAACCTAGGATTCATGGAACCTCTTCTTTTTTTATAATATAATTATGAAATTTTGGATCAAGGAAAGAGAAGAAGAAGGAGATAATGTGGAGTCTGATGTCTATAGGCAGAAATGCTGTGGACAGCATTGATTTGGGGGGGATGTGGTTCTACAAAACCTAACCTATAGCTATCAGACTCATCTTTATGGTATAAAGGAAGCCAAAATCCTCAAAATCAATTTAAGAATGGATTTTACACCTAAAATAAACCCTATTCACTCAGCAAAAGTACCCCCTATATCTCATGGATTAGAAGATACAGCCCAATCAGGGTTCAAAATTCAGTGAAAGAAATATGGAAATAATCTGGAAGACTTCAAGTACATACCACATAAATGAAACCAATAAACCACCCAAACTCCTCACCAGTTTATACAGAATTAATAAATGCAAGGCACTCCATGAAGAACCAAAAAAGAACCTCATCTGTACACAGAAATAAATGCAAGCAGGTACATGCAGTACAGAAGCAATATATGCAGGATACTGCATGCAGAACCAAACACACAACACAAAACCATAAGTCAGCCACCAGGTAGCACCCCCCCTGATGTCTATAAATAGAGGGCCTCTATCCAGCCATTCCCCCCACATCCCCCCAGGCACCCAGCCTAGGGTGGCCACCCTTATAAGGGGTATTGAACCCTTATGAAAAATATTAACCTCCTATATAAAATAGTAAAACCTTATAAAAGGTATTAAAATATATAAAAGATAATAAAAAATTACCAACAATATTGAACCCTTATCATAAAAAGTGAAAAACCCTTATATAAATCATCATCATCATTGACCATCACCAACCATCATCATCACCAAAAATCATCATAAGCAACCATCATCATCACCATCCATCACAATCATCATCCATCATCATAATCATCCATCATCATCAACATCATCCATAATCATCATCACCCATAACCATCCATCATAATCATCACCTACCTTCACAATCAATCATGATCACCTTCCATCACCATTAACCATCCATGCTGTCATGAAAATCCATTCAAATTATTATCTTCCATCATCCATCAATACCATCATCATCTACCATCACCATCAGTTATCAACTATAGGATCAAACATTTCACCTTATAAATCTACACCTGTAACATAAAATGATTATTCAATCAGCAATCAATCAAAATAAATAAAATATATAAAGGATAAGACAAGATACAAGATTCTTCCCTTACTCAGCTTCTATAGCCACAGTCAACTATCTGTTCCACCATTTCTTCCTTATCAAGCTTGACAAATTTTACCCTAGGTGTGATAGAGACTACTATAGTAGCAACTCTATCTGAAAATCAGCCACCAAGCTTCTTTTCTTTTATTTTTGTGAGACTACTATAGTGTTGAAATATTCACTCTTACTGTCACTACCACCAGCTCTTCTGTGGATTCTGTCTGATCTGTTAAACATTAATTTAATGTCACATGGATGTCACAGCCAACACTCTATTCTCTATCCACCTTACGTTCTATTCTCCATCCACCTTGGCGCTAGTTTTTTGTCACTCTTGCTGCTCACCTTACTGTCCTTCTGCTCCAAAATCTCCTTCTCTCCTCTACTACTACTCTACCACCATCACCAGTCCTCTACCACTATCCTCCATCCAAATGCCTCAAGTCTCAATCAGCTGCTTCCCTCAATTTTCACTGTCTCAAGTCCATTCTGACTGTTCTACTTGCTGATTATTCAAATCTCCAATCCTAACTTGCTTTCATCTGGTGAGAATTTAATCAAAAAAACCAAGACCAATGTGATTCTCATCCTCTTTGCCTTAGTCTTGTAACTCATACTAGCTACTTTTCATCCTTCTTTCAGTATTCTTGTCTCCTTCATCTTTTTGGTTTTTGACCATCAGTTGGCAGTATGACTTGCTTCTTCCATCTCATCCTCTCTTCTTCCTATATTTGTTTCCTTGGTACTTCCTATCTTAACGGTCATTTTTTTGTCTCTCATGTCCTCAGACTAGTTTTTAGTTCTGGAATTATACTTCAAACATCCTAAATGCTTTTCATATAGCGCTTAGAGGGGCAGGCAATTCAAAACCAACCTTAGTATTCATCTATCTTATCAGTAGTTGTAGTACCAAACTCCCCCTCACGTGACTACCAGAAAGCTATTTGCTAAAATTTACCCAGTCCAAAAGGAGTCTCCACACTGCCAAACTTCACCAAGGTCTCTACTTTTATTCAGTCATGTGCCAAAAAACTCAGGAATTGTTCTGCTCTCCCCATAGGCACTCTTCTGTCTGATGTTGAGATGTCCGTCCAGGCCATCCAACACCACCCCAGAAGCAAGTACATCACCCCAGTTTGACAAGAGGCCACCCCTGTTGATAGCTGTACTAATACTCTAACAAAGCTATTGATTGACAAGGTGTCACAGTTCAAAGGAAGAATACCTAAAAACTCTTTCATTTGCAAGTTTGGGTACTCATGTCATTACTGTGGGAAGTTGGGGCATTTCTATGCCTACTGCAACAACTTCTGGGACCAAATTCGCATGGGGGTGATCCCTGCACCACCAGGGAGCCACACAAATTGTGGATCCAGATACGTTCCACCAGTGCGGCCCCAAAATGTTCCACCATTGGGGGATGGAATCCGGCAACTCAACGTTGAAGCAATCTTGGAGGGACAAATACTCTTGGACTTGGGATCAACTGAGCATGTGAGTGGCAAATCCACTTTTTTTGAGATCACTGAAAAGCTCAAGGTACCCATCAACCTGACGATGGCTGTGCCGGCTAACTCTGCTGTGGTTTGATAAGTTGGTAGACTAGTAATGCCAACCAATATGGGCATCCTCCGGATGAATGAGGTCTATTTTTGCAATGGTTTGAAGGGCAAAATACTATAAACCAGAAGGCTGGCTCAAGATGGCTGGAAATTTGACCATCATGGGACAGACCTGTCAATCACCAGTCCTGAGGGACAAGAGTTCCACACTATCCTCAGTAACTATTGTTGGACCATTCCTTCTTTGTGCAATCAGCTATCACCCAGAAACCATCCCTGGACCCTGAAAAATGGCACCTGAAGCTAGGGAATGGGTCTGAACATGTAGTTCAAAATTTCCTGGAGTCCCACTTTGGGAAACATACAATAGGGATGTGGAATTTCTAATTCTGTGAGTGCTGTGCCCTTTCCAAGTCAGTTGATTGCAAGTTGGTTGGCGCTTTTTCTGGGTTAACATGGCATGGAGTGCTTCAGCTTTGCATGACAGATGTGATAGGTCCTTTTGAGAAGGACTTGAATGGTGCGAGGTTCTGGGTAATGTTTAGGGACCACACAACAACCTACACATTTTGTGCGGCGCTTCAACAAGGATTGAGGTACCTGCCAAGATTTTGGGTTGGATTGAACATCTCAGGAATGCTACTGGTAAGGTGCAAACGTACGTCCAATTGGATAATGCGGCCAAATATTCCAACACCTTACAGACCAAACTTGAAACACTGGGGATCCGATTGGTGGCTTTTCAACTCTATCAAACAGAGCAGAATGGTTAAGCCAAGAGGGTCAACAAGACCATTGGTGACAAGGCACGCACCATGCTCAATGAAAGCAAGATGGCAAGCAAATACTGGAGCTATGCCTACCATGCTGCAACAAAAAACCATAATAGGATTCCAAACACTCAGACGGATGTTTTCTCTCCTTTGAAAGCGCTATTTGGTCTCAAATGCAATCCAAATGCACTCTTTTGGTTTGGGGCCAGAGCAATTGTGCACTTTCCCAAAGAAAAGCAATACATAAATCTGGAGGACCATGTTTAACATTGCCACCTTCTCTCCTATCCTTCTGCAGGGGAAGGATGGCTATTTTGGTCACCTGAAGAGCTTTGAGTGATCCATTTCTTGTTTTCTGTCTGTCCAGATTTCCAGAACCTGCCGGTAAAGTTGGAACCCAACAAGGCAAGCATCAACTTCATTCTCAATCAGTTGGAAATTCATTTGGGCCAGGAACAGACAGATGCAATTTCTGAGGAGGAGAGGCAATTCATGAGATCCATGCCAGTCAAAGCCAATCATCACCTACCAAAGTTGCTACCAGAGGCATTGAAGGGCAAGTTTTGAAAACAGTTGTTGGCGTGCGCAACCTAAAAGGTGGAGAAATTTGACAAACTTGACATCTGGGAACCCATCAAGATGCACCCCGGCATGAATGTCCTGGGCATGCGCTGGGTCCTGGAAAAAAAGTTAGATAAAGAGGGCCAACTCATCAAGCGGAGTTCATGCCTGGTTGTGAAATGTTTCAATCAGAGAATGGGGCATGATGTTCATGAGACTAATGCGCCAACTGCCAGCCTGAAAGTACTGTGCCTGCTCATCTCCCTGGGGTTGAACTTGGACCTACAAATGGCCACATTTGATTTCAGCTTGGTTTACCTGTAAAGCCCAATAAAAGAAGAACTGTATTTTAAACCACCAACAGAGGTTAGGCCAGAGTGGAAAGGATTGGTAATGCTTCTTAAGAAAACGGTATAGGGCACCAAGCAGGCAGCAAGGTGTTGGTAGAAACTTTTTGACAAGATGATGTCCAGGCTTTGTTTTGTTGCGCAGAAGCTGGAACCTTCTCTATCTTTTCAAGAGAGGGGAGGCCTTTGCAATTGTATGGATGCTTGTCTACAATTTTTTTGTTGTGGCATAAAAAAATGATCTCCTTATCCCCCTCCGCCATGGAATGCAGCAGCCGGTGAAGGTAAAATGGCAGTCAAAGCCAACAAAGATTGTTGCTATTGCCATGAACCATACGGCTGATAATGTTTCCCTGTCTCAACACATGCTGACCACCCAAATTTTCAAGGACTATGAAAAGGTGGCCCATCCAAAAAGGAGTTTGCTTCCTGAAGAACCTCTTGTCAAAAACCAAGGGGAAGCACTCAATGCTGAGCGGTTTAAGCAATCCATTGGGTCACTGATGTATCTTGCAGCTGGGACAAGACCTGACTTGTAATAACCAGTTAATCTCTTGGCAAGGTTTACTAGTTCAACGTCCACCTCTTATTGGGACTCTCTGGACTGGTTGATTGGTTATCTTAAGTAAACTGGGTCAACTGCACTGGTTTTGAAGAAGTGGGTACAGAACTTAGATCTTTGGAGTGATGAATGTTGGGGTGGCAAGCGCAAAAAATCAACCTTGGGACATTTTATCAAGTACTATGGTAATCCTGTTGCATGGGGATCAAAGAGACAGAGAGTTGTTGCATTGTCTACCTGTGCAGCGGATTGCATTGCTCTCTCCAATGGAACTCAACAATCAGCTTACCTACCTAACGCTTTTTCTGACCTTACACGCCCCAAACTATCCATCTTCTGAAATAACAAGTCCTCCATACTGATAGCTGGAAACAAAGCATCAAAGAAGAAGACCAAATATCTTTCTAGAGCATTTTACTTTGTTAATGGATTTATATGGCAGCACAATGTGAACCTCCAGTGAAAAAACACCCATACACAGCAGGCCAACTTATTGAAAAAACATTTGGGACCTAATAAGATTACCCCTTCACTCACCAACCTAAGCCTCCAACCGGCCCAATTTCCAAAATGCATGGGGGTGTCTTTAAAGATATGTATATACACATTTTGAAAATTAGATAAAACCATACCCAGAACTAGACACATAACACAGATTATAGACAAAATCCATGTAGTATGCCAGTAGATCAAAACAGTCATGTATATTAAATAGTCAACCCGCTGATCCAAATAGGACTTTCCTCATCAGAGTTTAAGTACATCTTTTGCAGCGGGTAAGCTTACACCGTGGCGTTGGTGATCCAGGCAGATCACTTAACACATATAAATCCTAACAAGATGAATAGTGGTGGGTGGGGGGAGCTGGTGACATGTCAACCAAGGGTGGAGGGATGCGGAGGGGGAGATATGGAGGGTTGATTCTAGCAAGCTTGCTAGATTTTGATAAATTTGCAGTAAAAACAGAAAACTTAGGTGGCATTTGGCTGCAAGGTGTATGTGTAACTGTAAATCCCCCCCACCTGCCAAATAGAAGTTACACCAAGTTACAGGGGAGTAAGGGCAAATTTGGCTGCCATGTGTAACTGTAGCTGTAGGTTTCAAGTTGCAAATTGGACCATGGGCCAATTTGTAACTGTAACTTTGGACAAGTCCCCAGGGCACCACAGCCAAAAATTACCCTGATTTGTAACTATGAGCTTCAAGAATGGGTGGGAAAGGCAAAGGTTACAGCTAGTTAAAAGGTCAAAAACTAGTAACTCGCTGTTACCTTTTTTGCAGGGGAATTGTGGGAGTTTAACTTTGGTAGAAGTTACACTTGATGGGTTGCAGTTCTTGCCAAATAACCAAAATTGTGTAACTGTAAATTCAACCCCCTGTAACTCCCTGTAACTTCAATTTGGCAGGAGGGGGTGTTGAGTTGTCACAATCATGAGGGAGCTTGACTCCCAGTCTAACGGGGGAATCAGACTCCTGCCGCGGACCCCCAATCTCTGAACTCAGACACGCATGGAAAAACACTGGACTGAGGAGGGAGGTCCTGGACGCGATCATCAAAAGAAAATCATCATCAAAACCCCTCACTACTCAGACTCATCCTGAGCTTGGCACCTCCTTGAATTCTCTTTTCTTACATAGTCTATCCAATTTCCTTTTCTTTCCTCATTTTCTTTTCTCATTGTTCCTCTTCCTTTCTTCCCTCTTTTTCATCATCAATCAACACTTCAACCTCTCTCAACCTCCACGCATCCAACGACATGCCTCAATGACTGCCTGGTGAGATTCATCAAACCTCTCTTCTTTTCCTGATCAAAGCACTCATCTGGATTGTGAACTGTCAGCCTCAACCTCCCAAATCACGTATTTACCTCGACTCACAAATCAATCTTGACTCAATCTCATATCCTTCTATCTCTCATCAACTCTTGTCTAACGCTGCGCAGTCTCTTCCTGTTTGTGCTGTCTTCCATTCTCCTTTCTTTTGACTCTCACTAAGATGCTTGTGCTCATTGTGTTTTCTCTTCTCAGCCTTCAGTCTTGTGTCTGGCCTTTGATCAATACAATCTCTTCAGGGGGGGAGTTACAGTTACAAATACACCTGGAAGCCAAATGGAACCTAAAAGTTAGGGGTTGGCCAAAACAGGTTGGAGAAAATGGCGCGCAAAATGGCGCCATTTCCCCCCGCTCTGGCGTGCCATTTGCGGGTGGCAACAGTGGCGTGCCAATTTGTTTTTTTTTCCAGTGAAGTATTTCTCCTTTAAAATTTAAGAAAGGAGGAGTTGTTTTTCTTTATATAGTGGTAAAGTGAGCGTAGCATGGACCACTTTGGATATGCAGAGTGGCTGGTAGAGATTTACAAATAGTCTGTGAGGCCAAAGGTGGCCTCTGTTTTACTGCAAGGTGAGAGTTTTTCAAAGAGAGAAAAAAGAGAAAGAGGAGACACAAAAAATCAATAAAACAACTTATTCAAAGAAAAAAGAGAATGGAAGAGACTGGGAATTACCAAAGAAGGCGGAAAAGGGTGCCTGGGATTTAGGGAGGGTCAGCTGCTGGGTGAACTAGGAATTTTAAGTGGTTTGTTGATCTGATATATTGTTCCAGGGATGGCCATGCCTTCAAGTTCTTCAATGCCAATTCCAATTTGCTTGGGTTGTGTGCATGTCTGTCTTTCCTCAGGGCTAATCATAAATCATGACAAGGACATTGACCCCTTGAAACAGTTGGGGTTTCTTCCCCACCTGGGAATCACACCAGGGTTGTTGGTGAAAACCCTGTACTTCTCCAGTCTAATTTGGTACACACCCCCACTAGGCTTAACCCCCATCCCAATTTCTACATCTCAACCAACCTCCCAACCTATTCCTCCTTGTAACACTCACACCCACACTTAGGTACATAAAAGTTTGGCGCGCCATGTAGGGTTTTGAGATATTACTAGCATGCCAAAATTTTTGCGCTTCCAACCTTATAACAGTTACACATACAGTTTTGGGGTGTTTGGAAAAAAATTTAAACCCCCATAACTCCATGGAGTGTAACTTTGAGAAATTTACACTCCCACCAAGACATTGGCCAGCAAGTTACAAGCTATTTAGCTTTTAACTCACTTTAACTTTGAGGTTATAGTTACAAAACCAAGGACAGTTTGGTGGCTGGAAACCAAACAGTAACTCTTAACCTACAGCTACAGTTAAACATGGCAGCCAAACACAGCAAGGTGGTGTTTGGCTGCAAGGTGTATGTGTAACTGTAACTCCCCCCCGCCTGCCAAATAGAAGTTACAGTGAGTTGTAGGGGGGTAAAACTTACACATACAGTTTTGGGGTGTTTGGCAACAAATGTAAACCCCCATAACTCCATGGAGTGTAAATTTCTCAAATTTACTCCCACCAAGGAAATGTGTTGGATTTATCTAATGTGATATTTCAGAATTAAAAAACCAAATCCAGTTCTGAAGAGGAAGTCAGATCAGAGAGAGTTAATGAAAAAAATTAAAGATAACAACGTGAAACTAAATGCCTACCCAGGCCTTATTGATAAATGACAGAGACAGCAAGAGAGAATAGAAAAACTTGAAAAGGCCACTTTCTCCAGAATTGTAAGATCAGACAATATGTAGTGAGATGGTTAGATGAGATGACAGAATGATTGTGGTTATATGATCGGAAGTCTGGGTTGAGTTGTATTGTACCAAATTAATATTAATCCAGATCACATTATACTTGAAAGTCCCTCAAGTATGAATTCTTGACGCAAAGATGAAGAGCCGGATGGGAAATCTTGAAAAAGATGAAGAGACGGATGGGAAATCTTGACGCGAAGATGGAGAGTCTTTTGCATCAAGAAGCAGAGATCTCCCCCCTGGATTGGTAGTTCCAAGAAGGATCATAAGGTCTTGCCCCGGCCAGGAGGAGGTTTTTTCTTGTTGCATATTCAATGTAAATTTTACACGCGCGGGTGATTGAATAGAACCGCGCATAGAGATCAAGAAGAAATAAAGTAGAATAAATAAAATAAAAAATAAATAAAAATAGAACAAAAATAAAGAACAAAAATAAATAGAATAGAGAAAAATATAGAAACTGTGATAAAATAAAAGGAAACAGTAATAATCTAGGAAAAAATAATGATCTCAATAATCCCAACAACCCCCCATAATTTGGTGCAGTACTCCTATGCCATACTCCTTGAGATGAGTAGATAATTCTCTTGTTTGGTTGAGGCTTTAGTGCGAGAGTTGGCAACCATGCACTCTGTGCATATCAGCTTGACGTCAATATTGTTGGCACCATATTTGTTGCGCAGCCACTTGACTTTCATATTGATGTACTTAGTCTTCAACTTTGACCCAAAGTGTCAAATCTTATTGATCAAGCCTTTTTTGTCCACCATAAACTTTTTCTTACCAATTTGTTTTTCTTTCCAGAGATCCCCAATGATAGACTTGATCCAAATCAACTCCTGCGCCCCGTATAGAAGGGCATTAAATTCAGCCTCTGTCAATGAAAACGTCACATTGGATTGTTTCCAAATTTTCCAGGAGACTGGTGAATTCTTCCAGAAGGTGATATAGCCCGTTTCAGATTTTCTCAATTGAGGATTGTCTGCCCATGTAGAATCAGATTAGACGGTTAAGCATTCTCCCATACTGGCGTCTTGTTGCAAGAGAAGCGACAGCCTAGATGTTCCCACTAGATATTTCCAGACATGAAGTGCTTGCTTCCAGTGAGTTAATACGGGATTTTGATTGAATTGGGAGAGAATGGAGACGGCGGAGGCTAGGTCTGGTCTGGTCCTGCATGAGAGGTAGTTCAATATACCAGTATACTTCCAATAGTTAATCCCCAGTTTGAGAAACTCAACTTGATCCTGTTGAGATGCCGGAAGCAGTTGAATCCCTGGAGTGAGTGGTGTTTTCACCGGTTTAGCTGACATCAGATTGAGTTTGGAAAGTCTGTTAAGAATTAGTTTTCTTTGGTTGAGCAAGATTTGCTTATTGCATTGCTGAAACTCCATCCCCAGTATTGTCTCAGGATCATGCGCACTTGACCTAGGAAATTGTTTGAGAAAAAATTTCTCAAACAAATCCTTTTCTCCAGAAACAATGAGGTCATCTATGTGAAAAAACAACAATGAACGCCAAGATTTGTGAAGATATGGGGAAGGATCCGCTATAGATTTCTTGTATCCTACCTCCTCAAGCCAACCGGTCAATGTTTTATACCAGTTTGCAGGAGCCTGAGGGAGCCCATAGAGAGATTTCTTGAGCTTCAGGAAATTGGATGACCAAGAAATTTCCTTGGGCTTCAGGATGTAAATGTCTTCCTCTAGAGGGGCAAACAGAAATGCGGCCTTTACGTTGAATTGGCGCAGAGGTAGATTGAGATCCAAAGCGCTCAACAGAAAAAGGATTAATGTGGTGAACTTTCCAGTTGGCGCATAAGTATTGCCACAGTTGACTCCAAGAACTTGATGATTACCCATGATGCAAAGTCAGGAATTTTGCTTCTCCAGTGTCAGGCCTGTAGCTGGTTTGATCTTATCAACCTACATAGTGCGTAAGTAATTCTCTGGAACCGTCTCACAATCTTCCCACACCTCTTGAGCTTTGATACCATCCAACTCAATCTTGTGCTCAAGTGACCAATCCTCCAATTGCTTAGGGAGTGAAACATGAGAGTACTTAACTGGTTGCACAGTTGGACCTTGTTTGTGCAGAGTATATCTTGGTGCTTCTTCATAAGATGAGACTGGATGGCCAAGTTCTTCCAGTTCATTTTCTACCATCAAATCAAGGATTTTAGATTGAGATTGATCAAGACAAACTTGGTCAAGTAGTTTGGAGGGTATCACTACCTCTTCCATCCAATGGTCATCAGCAGGGATATTTTTATTGTTGGAGGGAACCTCTTCAAACGGATTTCCTATTTCAATGTCATTATCAAATCTCTTGTGAACGCTGTTGAAGTCAAGCACCTGGATATGTTTTGTGTCCATAATCTTTTTGTCGGAGGTTAGTAATTTGTATGAGCAAAGATTTTTGTTATACCCTATCAGTCTTCCAATAAGTCCTTGGGGTTCCAGCTTCAAGAACAGCCTTCTATCCCCAAGGATATACAAGACTGGATTTCCTATTGGATGAAAGTAATTGATTTCAATGGTTTTTCCCTTGAACTGTTTGTAAGGAGATGGTCTTGATATGTGAGATTAAAAGAGATTTGATTGACTTGTATTGATTTCAGAGCTGAGAGATAGAGACAAATCAGAAGAAAAGGATGAGATCGTGAAGAACAACAGAAGTAATCATAATTGAGATGAAGAACAAACAGGAGCTTAAGACTGCTAGAGTCATTATCAGAGACAGGAACGGGCTAGATGAGGATTGAGTAAATGAATGATTCTTGAGTTTGGGGTGAGATTCGAGATGAGCACGCTAGGACAGTGTCGACGGTAAGTTTTGAGATGATCAGATGACAAATGAGAAAAGACAAAGAAGTTAGACATGATGAATCTCACCGGGCATGATTTCAGGCTGTGAATGATTTGGAGTGATGGAGTTGAGGACAAAATGAGAATTTTATAGAGGAACGAAAGGAGCAAAAGAATTAACAGGACAAAAAAGGTAGATTGAATGAAGATCGGGTGGTCTATGATGATTTGGTTTTGTTTGACCAGAGTTGAGTCTTCCAGGTGATGTGGTCCAAGAGGAGTGATGTGGTTCAAGAGTGATCCTGGTCCTGCTGTCCAGGGAATTTCCAATCTTCTTCATTCTGATTTGAGACGTGTGTCAAGTACCCGGGAGTGTGACAGTTTTGGGGTGAGTGTCTGGGTTGAGTGACATGAGTAGAGCTCCCCGGGTCAGGTGAAACTTTGTAGAGCCAGGTGAGACTTCATAGATGTGAAATGAAAAGGTGTGAAATCTCAGCAGTGATTCACTGCCTCGAAATCTCAACACGCCCCATGCTTGGTGAGGTGAGGCATGAGCAGGCTCCCTGAGAGTAGTTGTAAAAACATGAAAAAAAATAAACAGAAACAGAACACAAAAAGAAAACACAACAAGAAAATGAAACGACAAAGGAAATTATGAAGGCTTGAAAGATGAAAAGGAAAGTTGGAGGCGTCTAAGGCTAGCTAGATCTGCACTTTTGGTGAGAGCGTCTGCTGGCATTTCTTCAGACTTGACTAGTGAGATCGTGATGTTTCCAGACTTCAACTCCTCCCGCATTTCTTTTGTTTTCAGATATAGGTGACAAGTCTTCAAGTTAGAACCAAATCTTTTGAGTTTATCCATTAATCCGCCGTTGTCCGTGTGAATGGAGATGGGAGAAATTTGAGTTGAGAAGATCTTGCAAGTTAGAGCTCAAATCCAGGTTGATTCTTGAAAGGCGTCGACGAAGGTGTTAAGTTCAGCATTGGTGGAGCTATAAGTAATGTTTTTCTGCTTGCAACTATTCCACAATACCACGAATCCGTAGACGGCACATAAATACCCTGTCTGTGATCGTCTGGTGTAAGGGTCATCAGCCCATGACACATCTGAGAAAGCAGAGATCAAAGAGTTGGTTTCTCCAACCCTAAATCAAAGTTTGATGTCGGAAGTTCCTTTTAGGTACTTCCACGTCTTCTTTAGTTTGTTCCAGTGAGACATTCCAGGTTTGACATTGAACCTCGACAGACTGGACACGGTGTAACTTACGTCAGGCCTTGAGTAGCATGCAATGTGGTTAAGTAGACCAATTGCCAACCAATAATTGAAATTCAAAGTTTTGAATTGTTTGAATTCATCGTCCAAAGCCAGAGTGAGTTGGACATTCGGAGTGAGTGGAGACTTGCTAACTTTGGCTTCTTCGAGCCCGAGTTCTTTAAGACCCCTCTTGATGTGTTTTGGTTGACTAAGAAGAATCTCATTGCCATTTACCTCAATTCGCATTCCAAGAATGGTATCTGGATCTTTCGCAGTAGAACCTGCAAAGCGACTGAGAAATTTATTTTCAAAGTCATCTCCATTGCCCACTAGGACGAGGTCATCTACATGAAAGAAGATTCAAGATTTCCCATCCTTTGACAGGTAAAGACAAGGATCACAGGATGATTCCTCAAAACCAACCTCTCTGAACCATGCGGTAAGTGTTTTGTACCAGTTTTTTGGCGCCTGTTTGAGGCCATAAAGAGACTTTTGGAGCTTGAGGAATGCGCATTTCCTTTTTGATCCTTTGGGAGTTTGAATGATAATCTCTTCATTGATTGGCGAATGGAGGAAGGCACTCTTGACGTCGAATTGCCGAATCTTCTGTTTTGATTTAAGTGCGTAAAGGAGAAGAAGTCTCAAAGTTGAGGGTTTACCAGTTGGAGCAAAAGTTTCAAAATAGTCCAGGCCCTCAATTTGATTAAAGCCCTGGACGCATAGTCTAGCTTTGTATCTAACGGGATCTCCGTGGTAGTTGAGTTTGATTTTGAAAATCCAAGTCGTCTTGAGTGCATTCTTTGGATCAGGACCATTGTATTCCTCCCACACGTTGAGATCCTCAATAGATGTGAGTTCAATATCCACCACATTGATCCATTCCAATCTTTCAACACAGCGTAAGGCATCTTCATAGGTTGTTGGTTCATAGAAGTGGAAGAAACCGTATCGTTGGGGTGGTCTGATTTGTGATCAATCTTGTAGAATACGCCCTGTGGGTGCGACAGGTTGTTGAGGTTGTTGATTGATTTGATGACTCCCTCGACTGACATTTTGAGACGTCATCAAATTTTCCTCGCCAAATGATGGAGATGGGTCTGGCAACAGATCAGATTCATCTGATGATCCTTCAACTGAGTCAGCCTCCTCAGCCGAGCTGAGAGAGTCCAATGAATTATCTCAATAACCTGTCCATGGGACTCGGCAATTGGCACAATCCTTGGTTGAAAGATCTGATGTAAGAGTGGGATGTTTTTCATTTGATTCGGATTCAATGTTGAAGTTGGCATTCATTTTGTGCGGTGGCATGTATAGAAATCTGACATGCTTGGACGAAACAATAGAACCACTTTTAGTTAAAATTTGGTAAGAGTGAAGAAGCTGATTGAAGCCTACTAGGGTCCCTTCTTCACCTTTGACGTCGAATTTAGAGCCTTTCCTTCTTTTGTTGATTAAAAAGATACAGGGGTTTCTGATGGGCTTGAGAAAAGAACTGGGAAGAGATCGACCGTGAATCTTTTCCCATGGCGTCATTGTTTCCCCTTTTAGAGGGATGTGGTTGAGCATGAGGCAGCCACCCTTAATGACCTCATGCCATACGGAGGACGGAAGACAACCATCCTTGAGAGTGGCTCAAGATGATTCAATGATGGTTCAATTTGCTCGTTCGGCACTTCTGTTGTGTTCAGGATGGTAAGGTTCAGAAATAATGTGAGTTATATGATTATTTTCTAGAAAAGACAAAAGCTTCTGATTGACAAACTCAGTCCCTCCGTCTGAGCAGACCTCTGAAGGGTAAACTCCGCGGCAAAGACGTTCTTTTTTGAGCAGGTTGATAATTATGTCGGGAGTTTCATCCTTCGAAGTAAGAGGGAAGGCTGCAAGATATCCACTAGCGTTGTCAACCAATGATAGAATGAATCAATGACCAGACTTGGAGATTGGTCAAATAGGACCCATTAAATCTAAATGAATTTTATCAAAGATTTTTGTTGATCTTGCCGACATGAGTTTGATGGGTGCTTTAGTAATCTTACTCCTGACGCAGTTGACGCACTGGAATATTTGTACGACTTTGCTAGGAATGTGTTGGATGAGGGAAGTAAGTCTCAACATTGAAGCGTGCCCGTACTTTCTATGAATTTCAAGCAGAGCTTCTTCTTGTGAGGAAGAGATGGAAGAAAAAACAGATTTTGAGGAGGAGAGAGTGTTTTGAGACGGAGTAGGAAGAGTATAAAGATTATTCTTGATGTGTCCAGTAAGCACTTTATTCCCTGAATGCGTAACTGAAAATTTGGTCCCACTCGAAGTAATTGTACACCCCTTTCCATTCAAGGCCCCTGCGCTGATTAGGTTAATGGTAACATCGGGCACGTAGAATGCTTCACTAAGTTCAAGTGTGAGATTGTTCCAATGAAGAATGGCAGTTCCCTTTGCTTTTATTGGCAAATTCGCTCTTTCCTTTCCGGTCTTGATAGAATCACCGGAGTAGGGTTTCATATCAATGAAGTAGCAACTGTCATTCAGCATGTGAACTGAAGCTCCACTATCAAGTAGAAAAAGTTGATTTGGATCTCCGTGCTTGACCCACAGATTGAGCAGGGCAAGGTAATGCGCGGAGTGAGATTTGGGTTTAGTTTTTGATCCGGTCTTCTTTGCTTTCCACTTGGCCTGATTTTCCTTCCACCATTTGGGGGCCACCTCAGGATGGAGGTGCCAACAATCTCCCGCTGAGTGATTCCTATCTTAACTAGGATGATGGTAACCTTCAACGCATCGTTTTGGTTTGGATCCCTTGAACGACGGAGAGTGAGATGAAACTTTTCCACTGAAGAGCGCCACATCACCTTTTGACCAAGAGTTTGAAATGGAAGATTGGGCCACAGATTTGTTGTTCAATTGAGTTGAGTGACTAAGGACAAATTTGACTGAGAGTTCCTTATCTGAATGCATTATCTGTCTTTTAAAATCATCCATAGAAGATGGGAACTTGAAGAGAATGAGGTACGCCACAATGTTGTCTGGCAATTTGATTCCGACTTTGCCCATCTTCTTGAGGCAAACCTTCACCTTGGTTATGAAGTCAACGATATTGTTGGAGTTGAATGAGAGATAGAGAAAGCTATTAAACACTCAGGCATGGTTGGAAGCTTGCGAGGACGCGTATTTATGAATGATAGCCTTCCATAGAAGTTTGGCAGAATTCCTGTTTTCGGAGGTGACAATGTTCTTGTGTGCAGTCAAATCGAGTTTTGAGATAATCAGAAGTTTGAGTTTGTCATTGATAGAAGCATCTAGTGGAGAATTCTCGTTGTTCATAGCCGTAGTACATCCTCGAACATCAAGTATTGCATCCATTTTGTCTTGCCATATTCCGTAGTTATTGTCTCCAAGTAAAGGGATAGTTTTGAGCGCAGTCTTGAGCATCGTTTGTTTAAAGATATCCATGACGCCCGGTTGTGATCCTCTCTGAGAATAATCTTCAGTCGTCGAGCAGATTCGTAATGGCTTTGGCTTTTAACCTTAAAAGAGATTTGATTGACTTGTATTGATTTCAGAGCTGAGAGATAGAGACAAATCAGAAGAAAAGGATGAGATCGTGAAGAACAACAGAAGTAATCATAATTGAGATGAAGAACAAACAGGAGCTTAAGACTGCTAGAGTCATTATCAGAGACAGGAACGGGCTAGATGAGGATTGAGTAAATGAATGATTCTTGAGTTTGGGGTGAGATTCAAGATGAGCACGCTAGGACAGTGTTGACGGTAAGTTTTGAGATGATCAGATGACAAATGAGAAAAGACAAAGAAGTTAGACATGATGAATCTCACCGGGCATGATTTCAGGCAGTGAATGATTTGGAGTGATGGAGTTGAGGACAAAATGAGAATTTTATAGAGGAACAAAAGGAGCAAAAGAATTAACAGGACAAAAAAGGTAGATTGAATGAAGATTGGGTGGTCTATGATGATTCCTTTTTGTTTGACCAGAGTTGAGTCTTCCAGGTGATGTGGTCCAAGAGGAGTGATGTGGTTCAAGAGTGATCCTGGTCCTGCTGTCCAGGGAATTTCCAATCTTCTTCATTCTGATTTGAGACGTGTTTCGAGTACCCGGGAGTGTGACAGTTCTGGGGTGAGTGTCTGGGTTGAGTGACATGAGTAGAGCTCCCCGGGTCAGGTGAAACTTTGTAGAGCCAGGTGAGACTTTGTAGATGTGAAATGAAAAGGTGTGAAATCTCAGCAGTGATTCACTGCCTAGAAATCTCAACAGAGAGGGAATCTGATTAAGTACTAGGGCACACAATTGTTAGAGTTTGAGTTTTCTTTTATGTGACTTTCACTGGAGTTCAGAGTACCATTGATTGGATTGATTTGATCTTATTATTGTTAACCTTCAAGTACTAAAACAAAAGGTAAAATGTAACTGGGCTGTGTTGTAGTATTGTGATTATCAGACTGTTTAGTCATGGCTATCAGACTCTTTAGTCATAGCATTTCACTTACCATGTCACTTAAACTGCTTATGCTAATTTTAACTTATTCATTTTGTACTCAACCACTTGTCAGCCTATTGTGTATTTAGTCTATATAAACACTAGTGCTCTCAAGACAAATTCATCATCTGTTCAGCCAATTACATCAACCGGAGTGTCCTTTTCCTCCTGATCTCAGGTCTGTTACGCTTGACGTTATAATCCCCTTTCACTCATTCTTTAATCCTTTCATCTCACCAGAGCTCAAGCTTTCTTTATTTTTTACAACAATTTGATCACAATATTCCAGTATCTTTTCTGAAGTTGAGAGTCCACTAGTACGGTTCTCAGTGATTCCAGTATGAGCCTGTTGAATTGCTCTTCTAATCCATTCTGTTCCGGTGTTTACGGATCAGCAAAGGTCTGTTTTATATGATTTTCCTTACAATAGTTATCCATCAAGGAATTCCAAAATTCAGTCCCACAATCTGAATGAATCATCATTGGGGTGTAATTAAACCTCTTAGCTTCCATGTTGATCAAGAATTGGAGAGTGTTTGTGGCTTCACTTTTGCTCTTAATCAGTATCACCGTAAAGAACCTAGTGCAACTATTGAAAAAATTTAGAAAATAGAAGTCACCATTAATACTTATGGGAGTGATAGGTTCAACAAGATTGCAGTGCAATTCCTGGAAGGGTCTTTCTGCTCTTGGATGCTTGTTCTTGAAGGGTGAACAAGATATTTTGCTGATGGAAAATGCTTCACATACCGAGGGTCTGTTTATTTTAATTCCTAATTTCTGTTGGATTTGACTATAACTCACATGATCAAGCAATTTATGAAGACACTTGTCTTGAGAAAGATAGGAAACTGGTTGATGCTTTTCAGTAGAGAGACTCAAGATTGGAATGTTGCATATATAGATACCTAACACAATCCGATTCCCCTTCTTAACAAGAAAATCTTCATCTCTGAACTTCACAACAAATCCATCAAGAACCAACAATCTCATTTAAAGGAGGTTTGCGGTAGTTAGGGGCAAGAAAAGAACATTAGGAATGGAGATAAAAGATCCATTGTTGTCTACCATTTTGATGGTACCTTTGCCTTTGTACACTAGAGAGTCAGTCCCAGAGCTTGTTGATATAAGACCTTTCAATGATCAGTCTAAGTGAAAAAAGATGGACAGGTCAACACTATGTGTCTTGAGGACCCAGAATCCAGTAAAAAGCTGTCTTTTCAGAATAGGGAACTTGTATGAAAAGAGCTGACCAAAGTGATTTTGCTGCCAGATTTGTTGTATACCAATTTCTTTTTCCTTGATGGAAATGATGGTTTAAGCTGAGAGTAGAGTTTCCAAAATCTGCCTTCAGGATGACTCCCTTTTGGGTTATTCCACTTATCTTCATATGGTTTGATATTAGAGGTCAAAAATGACACCAAACTTTCTTCCTTTGTATCTTGGATGGATGATGTTTTGTTAAGGAATCTATTATTGTGAAACATTTGAAGATGATCTAAGACTTGATCTGGAGTAATTTTCTTATCTGAATTTGTGATTTGTTGAACAACAGTGTCATTGACGCAGGAAGTTTCTCCAAAATGATATACGCAATAATTTTGGGAGGTAAGTCTATTCCTACTTCATGTAAGCGTGACATGGCCATTCTAGTGTTGGTGATGAATCCAAGTATATTGGAGCACGTAAATGGAGTCCTAAGGAATTCTTTAAAAATTCTAGCTCAATTTGAAGCATGATTCAAGGCAAAATAGGCATTAATATCTTCCCAAATGAGATGAGCGTCCTTTTTTTTCTCAGGGGTGATAATGTTTGCTTGGACTGTAGTATCAATTTTAGAAATGAGAATGGTTCAAATTTGAACATTTTCCATATGTCCAAGAACAATAGGAACTCTGTTTGCATCTCATTGTTTCTTGGTGAGTTTTACATAGAGGTCCTCCTGTAGGTCCATCATATTTATAACTCAATTATGCCATATAGAGAAGTTGTCTTGAGTGAGTAAAGGTATGGCTTCTATGGCTGTCTTTAGAATGGTGGCTGTTAGTGAATTGTTCATGCTGGATAACTGGTTGGTTTGGTGAATAAATTGAGTCCCAATTGTTTTCAACTGCTAATTGTGTTAGATTTCTCTAATGTTATATTTCAGAATTAACAAACCAAAACCAGTTCTGAAGAAGAAGTCAGATCAGAGAGAGTTAATGAATCAAATTATAGATAACAAATTGAAACTAAATGCCTACCCAGGCATTATTGATAAATGACAGAGACAGCAAGAGAGAATAGAAAAACTTGATAAGGCCACTTCTTGAAAAGGCCACTTTCTCAAGACTTGTAAGATAAGACACTATGTAGTGGGATGGTTAGATGAGATGACAGAACAATTGTGGTTATATGATAGGGAGTCTGGGTTGGGTTGTATTGTACCAAATTAATATTACTCCAGATCACAATATACTTGAAAGTCCCTTGAGTATGAATTCTTGACGCGCAGATGAAGAGCTGGATGGGAAATCTTGACAAAGATGAAGAGCCGGATGGGAAATCTTGACAAAGATGAAGAGCCGGATGGGAAATCTTGACAAAGATGAAGAGCTGGATGGGAAATCTTGATGTGAAGATGGAGAGTCTGTTGGATCAAGAAGCAGAGATCTCCCCCCTGGATTGGTAGTGCAAAGAAGGATTATAAGGTCTTGCCCTGGCCAGGAGGAGGTTTGTTCTTGTTGCATATTCAATGTAAATTTGAAACGCAAGGGTGATTGAATAGAACCGCGCATATAGATCAAGAAGAAATAAAGTAGAATAAATAAAATAAGAAATTCATAAAATTAGAAAAAAAAAATAAAGAAAAAAAAAATAGAATAGATAAAAATAGAGAAACTGTCATAAAATAAAAGGAAAAAGTTATAATCTAGGAAAAAATTATGATCTCAAAAATCTCAACACAATGGCCAGCAAGTTACCAGCTATTTAGCTTCTAACTCACTGTAACTTTGAGGTTACAGTTACAAAACCAAGGACAGTTTGGAAGCTGGCACCCAAACTGTAACTTGCAGTTACAGTCACATGTGGCAGCCAGACACAGAGTCATTGAGATCACTTGCTAGAAAGGTCTCATTTTTGCCCAATTGTGAAAATTTCTTGGTAAACTTAGCTAATTAGTGGATTTACCAAGACAATTGGAGATGCTCTTATGGCGTATAAAGCCTTTCTGAGTTTCTGTCCAAGCTTGAATTCTGGTGTGCAAAGCAGGACTTACTGGATTGGGAAAGTCTCCCAACACATATGCCCTAATTACAGGTATCACAGAGAAATGGTTGCTCAATTCTTCCAATTTTGTCCAGCCTATTTTTTAGCCTGGTGGGAATTTTGCCAAGAGCTTAGATTACAGAAAACTCCCTTCAACCCCAGAAAAATAAGCACAGATCTTAAAGACCCAAAGGCATGGCCTATCTTGGACAGATCCATATGGAAATACAATGGATTCAACTATTTATGGGAAAAACTCAACACACAAGTGAGGACTGTCCCAACCAATTCACCAGCAGAAATTACTTAGAAATTCCCATTGGATGGACTGGCAATATTAGCTGCTACTCTGGCTCATTTCAGTCATTCTTTAGATGCTTCTGCAACCTGTGTGCCAACTTTTCTCTCTTCCTTTTACTTTCTATTGATTGTTTGAGTTACATTTCAAAATGAACCAGCATGCTGGGAAACAGAATTGAAATAGACAGCACATGAGATGAAAAATGAATATAAGAACAAATTGAAAATAGGAACCAACATGATTTCACAGTTCTTTGTTAAAGAGTCAACAGATCATTACTTGGGACAAAAGGTCCTGGATCCAATTGAGAAGGTTGAGGTTTGGGCTTGTGGATAATTGAGATGGAAGAGGAAATCAGGATTTGGATTCCACTGAGATAACTAGGGTGAGTCTTACCAGTTAGAGAATTGTATTCTTCTGGATCAAGAATTTGGTGGTTTGACAAAGACATACAAAGGGAAAATGAAACAGAGTATGAGGAAACAAGGATGAGAAATAGAGATGATGAAATGTGTCAAAGGATGAGATCAGATCAATTTTAGGACAATTCGTTTGAGAGATATTCAACCAAGGCTGAAATTTGAAGATAGCCAAATTGGGGTCCAAGCTTGCACAAAAGAGCACAGAGGAGGGAGCTCTACAAGTAAGCACCCCCCAAAACTGGAAATATTTATAATAGTCAAGCTGAAAATGATGTGTAAACCAGGTGGACCAGTTTAGTCAGGATGTCTTTGGAGGAAGCCTTGGTTGGAAGATTGGACACTATTTACTCAGTGGGAATGAGCTTTATTGAGAGATTTCCAAGACAAAGCTCTTCTCTCAGGCCTTTGGTCTTGATATCTATGTGGCAAGTCTTTGAGTTTGATCCAAATTTTTTTAGCTTTTCCTCAAGACCCCTATTGTAACTGAGATGAGTTTAATTTGGGATGGAAGTTGAAAAGACTTCACTGATTAGATTATTTAGCCACCTGCCTTCCAAGAATGAGTCCAGAAGGGCATTGAGTTTGCCTTCCGTGGTTGAGTAAAATATGATTCTCTGCTTTCAGCTTTCCCAGGAGATCAAAGAACCAAATGAGAGCCCTAGATATCCAGACTGAGATCTTTGGGTAACTGGATCTTCAGCCCATGAGGTGTCACTGAAGAAGGCAAGGGGTGTTGTGTTTCAGTCATATTTTATGGTAAGTTTGATATCTTTGGTTGCTTTCAGATATTGCCATGTCCTCTTGAGTTCCTTCTAGTGGGAAAGGCTGGGCTTGTTTTGGAATTGAGCAAGACTTGATAATGATAGCCTGAGATCCAGTCTTGTTTGACAGGAAATGTAATTGAGCAGGCCTATTGCAGAAAAAAAGCTGATGTTGAGTAGCTTGAATGTGGTGAAATCTTTTTCTGAGGCCTCCCTGAGCTGGATGTTGGGATTTAAGGGTGTGGAGACAGGCCTGAATTTCAGAAGGCCCAATTCTTTGAGTTCATGGTTGATGTGCTTTGGTTGGCACAGAAGAATTTTTCAAACAAACATTTCAAATTTCATTCCCAGTATTGTATCTGGACCATGGCATTGAGAGTCTTTGAACTTGAGGTTTAATTTTTTTTCAAAGCCATTCCCTTCTCCAAAGAGGATCAAATCATCAATATGAACGAATATGAAGGAATCACCAATTTAGGGCTTGTACAGGCACAGATAACTCTTGGATTTGACAAAGCCTATTGATTTTATTAAATTGAGCAGTGTGTTGTACCAATTCTTTGGCGCATGTTTGAGTCCATAGATACTTTTGTTGAGTTTCAGATACTTTGAGGATCTGTTGCATCCATCCAGTGTTTTTATGATAATTTTTTTGATTATGGGTGCGCTTAAAAATGCAGCCTTGACATCAAACTGTTTTATTGGGAGGTTGGCTTTGAGCTCCATTTCAGGATAGCATGCACTGAGGCTATTTTTCCTGCTGGAGAAAAGGTCTCATCAAAGGCAAGGCCATAGACTTGGTCATACCTGCGGATGCATATTCTGGCTTTGTATACAAGAGTGTTGTTGTGAAATTTATCTTTGACTTTGAATAACCAAGTAGTTTAAAAGGGATTGATTGGTTCTGGTCTGTCATAATCCACCCAGAAATCAAGGTTCTTGTATTGGTTCAGCTTGTTCTTGATTGCTTCTTTGCAGGAGATTTCCTTGCCGCAAGTCATAGGCTCAAAATGGTGATGAAACCTGTATCTCTGAGGAGGCTTAAGAATTGACCTGTTTTACAGAGTGCGTGTTGACAGGCTGGGTGGACCAGACCCAGCAGGGGAGTCCTGGTGGTGAGACTCTTGTTCACCCGGGTTGGCTGTTTCCAAGGGATTTTCATTGGGAAACCTTGGATTTTCATCAGAGGAGTTGTTGTCCCATTGACTGGTGGGGATTTGTCAGATGAAAGAGAGTTGAGAGACCTGTCATGGTAGCAATAAGAATTACTTAGCCAACATAAATTGGGTGAGGATTGTTAGCATTTTTTGGAGTTCTCTGAGTTGAGGAGACAGTGGTTTGGCTTCTCAGAAACCAAGCTGAAGTCTACATGAGTTAGTGTGTCCAGAATCCAAAGAGAGGAGAAGTTGAATTTGATCTATTTTTAGGAGACAATGAATCTGTTGGGCCTGAGTATACGGTATGATCTGAAGTCTGGTTTGTACCCTATAAGTTTGCCTTAAAGGCCTTTTGGATGTAATTTTCTTCCTTTGATTTGGTGGTGGTTGAGGTAGATGACAGTAATTCCAAATGGTTTGAAGTAAGAGTGTGAGATTGAGCTCTTGTGCATCATTTCCCAAAGTGAGGTATTGTTCCCCTTTCTTGAAATTTGATTGGGGCTTAGGCAATAAGCCTTGAGAACTTTGGAAAAATATTGTACCAAGAGTTTTGACAAGCTCAGGGTGCATTGGATGCTTTTTACCATTGTTAAATTGGCTCGTTTCACTCTGCTTTTGTGTTCAGGAGGTGCGGTTTGGAGATTAGCTGCTTAATTTAATTGTTCTTTCAGAATTGAACTAACCTATTATTGGTGGATTTGTTACCACAATTGGAAAACATTTTGCAGGGGAAGTAACCAAGTTTGGTCTTCTGACATTCCGGGATGACTGAAGGGGTGTCAAAAGTTTGATCCTTTCTTTGTAGGGGGATTTCTCTGAGTTAGCCAGTGAATTTGTCAACAATGGTGAGAATGGATTGCTCTTGGTGATGAGATGATGGTTTGAGCAGATGAATTTGTTCAAACAGTGTGGTAGACCAAACCTCTCCTATAGCCATCAGACTAAATATTATAGTATAAAAACAGCTCAAACCCTCAAATTCACATCAGAAATCGATTCTACATCAAAAATAACCTATAGTCACTCATCCAAAGTACACCCCTATCTCTCATGGAATAGAAGATACATCCCAAGAAACCTTCAAATGTGTCAAACTCATACCCAAAAAGGTGCCAAAGCTCTGTGGAGGGAATAAAGAGATACCTTGGAAACCCTCAATTAAATACCAGTAAAAGCTTAACCCTAACACCCAGACCATAAACCAACCCTTTCACCTCAGCCAGAATACAGAAATACCAATACATGAGGCAGTGTAAATAGTTTGGCCCCTGTCATCTCACCAAGAATGCATTCAAATAGAGGTGATGTTAAATTCACAACCCCCAGTTGTGTGGGATTCTTTTAGGGCACTTCATGGCCCATCCACATGTTGAAGGGGTTTCTCCAAACACACATGACCCCCGGAAAAAACTCCAGCACGCTGTAAGACTCCAAACGGTGCTAGGCCCTGGCAGTTCTGTGGAGGGGAAAGGTGCTGTTTAGGCTGCCCTCCAGAGTGTTACAAAAATATTTAAATGTAACCAAGATCAAGGTCCAGAACCTGGTAAATGAGGAATCAAGGAGTTGAGGATAAAGATGACAATAGTTTGGTAGCGATGGAACAGCACTATCTGAGACAAGATTATGCAGGGAAAAACTTGAACAAAAGAAGTTATAGTCTGCTTAGAGTTCAAGGAACAAAAGCTGTTGTATGTAAACAACACCCACAAGCTAATAACTCTGGTCGTCAGCAAAAGATTGGGGATGATCAACTCAAACCCAAGAAACCTCCAGGTTCTCAATGAACCTGCCCAACTCTCCCCAATCAAGCCCTTGAAGGGTACCAGATAACTGAGGGTGGCTGTACAAGACAAAGCACAATGTTTAAGAAGCTCTAAAGAAAACAGTAACTGATTTGAAGCAAGGATAACCTCAACACTTCTCAAGGGACTCAAGAGTAGGCTGGCAGAATTCAACTCCAAAAAAGATAAGGGGAGGTATAAAACTCCAGGTCTTAAGCTTAATAAGACCTCTTCAATCAATCTTGATCGGCTCCAGAAAGATGATCAAGGATCAGGACCAGTATGGTCAGAGAAAGGGATCAAGGAGTGGTATAACACACTCAAAAATTCCAACAGACAGAATTTTTCTTCAACCAGCAAGGCTATTGGTTGGTGATAAGGATCAAGGATCAAGGGTTTGAGTATGGAGGCTGAAGGATCAAGGGTGTGCTGATTTCATGCTGGATCCAAAAGGCAGGGGAGAGCCCCTCCTTATCGTGAGAGCGCGGATGGGCGGATAAGAGATTGGCCTGAGGCGGTTGAGTAAATCCTGACAGGCTTGAGATTCACAACTGATAGATCGAGTGAAATGGGAGATTGACGGATCTGAGGATTGGACAAATGCTTGGAGGTGCGGTTGGGATGGATTTGGTAAGTCATGGATGAGCGCCACACGCGGTCGGATAAGAGATTGGGACGGGTGGCGGACGGATAAGTGATTGGGATGCGCGGCGGACAGATAAGAGATTGGGACGCGCAGCAGACGGATAAGAGATCGGGACACACGGCGGACCAATAAGAGATTGGGACGCGGGGCGGACAGATAAGAGATTGGGAAGCGCGCGGACAGATAAGTGATTGGGACGCGCAGCAGAATGATAAGAGATTGGGACGCGCGGCAGACAGATAAGAGATTGGGACGCGCGGCGGACGGATAAGAGATTGGGACGCGCGCGGACGGATAGGTGATTGGGATGCGCGCGGATGGATAAGTGATTGGGACGCTTGCGGACGGATAAGTGATTGGGACGCGCGGCAGACGGATAAGAGATCGGGACGCGGGCGGTCAGATAAGTTTTTTTTCTTTTTTTTTTCTTTTTTTTTTCTTTTTTTTTTCTTTTTTTTTTCTTTTTTCTTTTTTCTTTTTTCTTTCTTTTTTTTTTTTTTGACAAGGTGTCCAAAATGGTGCACCACATCTCTCCCCAACTTATAGACTGTCCCTAGTCTGCACCCAAGTTTGATGCCATAAAAAGAGAAAGGAAAGAAAGATGATTGAAAACAAAGAATGGCCATTTTGATCTTGAGAGTGGTTGAAAAAGAACATGTCAACCCATCCAAAAATCCTAGAAGTGGCTGAAATAAAATGAAGAAGGCGTCCCAGGTGCTCACATGCGTGGCATGAAGTAGAGTTTCACAACAAAACGCAGCAGATGACCCTGGTGGTGCACAATTGGGAGGACTTACTTCTACCCCAAATTGCCTCCACCTAAGACCATACTCCTTCATACCAAAGCCACCAAGGAAAGAATCAATATTGAGCTCTAGTTTAGACTCATTGCGGAGATTCGAAACCGGAATAGAGGATAAGAGATCAGAATGAAAAGAAAAAGGAAAAGAAGATACAACAGATCCAGACAGAGAAGAAATATTTTTGGATTTTTTGGATTTTTTATGTGTTTGATTTTTGATCTTATTTGGATGAGAAGGAAATGATGAGGAAAAAGGAAAGATATGCCTCTGAGGTGGGAGTTGGTCCATGAGTTGCAGTCCAAGGCTGAGAAGAACTACAACTATCAGTAGGGCCAACTATTCTTCTAAAAAATGAGGATGAGAGGAATGAGAGTTTTCTTTCTGCTTTCCTTTCAGGACAGATTTGGGAGGATGAACAGGGAAGTCTCTTTCCCAACAAACAGAATCCAGAGAACAAAGAGGAACTTCAATCTTTCTGCCATCAGCATCAGGGAGGAGAATTCTCTCCCCAACTTGATCAGAGAACATCAGGGTAGCACCAAAATCCATTAAGAAAGGCCTTCCCAAGATCATGGGACCATCCAGACAAGTGATCCAGAAGTGACAGGTGCCAACAATATTTTGACCAATTCAAACAGGGATATTCTCAGCAATACCAACCAGCTCACAGGACTGGTTCCCTATTCCATACACAGCAGAATTGAAACTGACCCTTGGGCTAATTTTAAGCTTGCAGGCCATGGAGTCCGAAATCAAGTTGAGCTGAGAACCCAAATCCACAAGGCAAGAAACCGTTTTAGTTGAATCACCAAGATAACATGGGAGAAAGCCAAGAGGACAGGAATACAGGTTGGGATCTGAAGAGGGATCTGTTCCACCAGAATCCTCTATCAGCGTACCAGAGGAGACCTTTAATTTGTCCAGACCAATCTCCACGCGTCAACAAGAAACCCATTTCTTCATCCCTTCAGCCACAGATGGAGAGATCAACAGGAGTTCAGCCACAGATAGATCAGGGATTTCAAGATCAGAAATTTTCTTTAATACTCCTTCCACAGCATTAGGGTAGTCCTTAGAGATGCCCCTTTCAAACCAAACTTTGGGCTGGGTGGAGGGAGGAAGATCAGGTGAGATAGGTGCTGGAAGAGGATCTGAGGGTTGGGCAGGTTGAAGAGGGGGAAGATCAGAGTTGTCCTGGGACCTTTCCATAAGTGGTTCCCTTTCTACTTCCATTTCTTCCACATCAGAGGAAGGAGGCTCAGGTGAGGATTGACGTTTAATGGGTTTTCGCAGGATTGAGGATGGAACAGGAGGAGACTTATGAGGTTTTGGTTCCTCATGGAATTTCCTAGCTGGATCAGATTGATAGGTGCCAGGGAAGCTGGAAGAAGTGATAGCTGGAGGATACCAAGGTTTCAGGGTTCCACAGGATGATCAAAAATCCACAGAGACCAAGGATGCCTTCTTGGGAGTTGGTGGTTGGTATGAGGCCACCACATGACGGATCGGACAAGATGAATCAAAAGGGATCAAAGCACCATTAGGAAGGAAGAAATTATTTCCCTTCTGCTCTACTAACTTCTCCTCCTTGTCCTTCTGGAGTTCAGGACATATACCAGTACCATGGCCTTCCCTATGGCAATAATAACAGACTATAGTAGATTTAGGTACAGAATTAGCAGGTTTAGGAGTGGCTAAAGAGGATATTTTCTGATCTATTTTATTCTCAAATGCCTGAAGTAATTTATTGATCTCATCTATAGTAGGTGTCTCCCAGTGGGTCTAAGGATTGGGTTTAGGTCTGCGATTGGCTTCCATCTTATTCATGATTTTGTTAGATGCTTGAAAAGAGGGGGCAAGGACTGGTTCAGTGATTTTAGGTTTTTCAAAGGTGAGAGCTGTTTGAAATTTCATCACTTTATCCACAGTATTCCTAAGAACCATGAAAGCAGGGAGCTTGAATCAATTATCTCTTGTCGTGATCATGATCCAGATTTAACCAATTCATCCTTAATTCTTTCCTGCACTCCTGGAGAGAAAGACTGAAAAAATTGCACTCAAATTTTGTCCAACATATCAATGTGATTGTTCCAAATAAGATAGGACTGGATAGGGTCCCAAGATTTTCTGAAAGCTTGATAGTCAGAGGCTGAGGAGATACCGCCATTGGAGATCCATTGAGAAACCAGGGCATCCAAGTCTTACAAAGTAAATCTGGCTACATCTATTTTTCCCCAATAGACCAACATAGCCTCCTTCAGGAGCCTCCAGTTATGAGTTTTGAATCCCTCAAACAATTCAATAACCTCCATAACTTTGTCAGAAGAGATAAAAAATTGTAACTGATAAGCCATATCATATTCACTGGCACCATCCACTTCAGCAGCCATCTCATAGGAGTCCAGGAATTGTTTGACATTGGTCCCATTGAAGCCTAAATTTTTGTTCTGAGGTTTGATTTTGACCATCTTGGCCCAAACAGATGAGCAGATTCCATGTTGAAGGGTTCCTAAGAGATCCAAACGAGCAGATTTCCAAGGTGGCTCACAAGTGTGGAAAGAGTAGAGTTTCACAAAAACAACAAGGATCTTGCCCAGATGGTGCAGGTTTGGGAGGACTTACTTCTGGACCAATTTGCCTCCAAGGATCAGATCTGAAAAAAGAACAAACAGAAAAAGAAAGAAAAAGAAAAAAATTGGATTGGATTTCGGAGTTGATTCTTCAAGTTGGGACTGTAAATCCCAAGGTTGCTGGTTCAATCCCAGCCCAGGGGACCAAATGTAAGACTCAAAACGGTGCTAGGCCGTGGCAGTTCTTTTGAGGGGAAAGGTTCTGTTTAGGCTGCCCTCCTGAGTGTTACAAAAATATTTAAATGTAACCAAGATCAAGGTCCAGAACCTGGTAAATGAGGAATCAAGGAGTTGAGGATAAAGATGACAATAGTTTGGTAGCGATGGAACAGCACTATCTGAGACAATATTATGCAGGGAAAAACTTGAACAAAAGAAGTTAAAGTCTGCTTAGAGTTCAAGGAACAAAAGCTTTTGTATGTAAAAAACGCCCACAAGCTAATAACTCTGGTCGTCAGCAGAAGATTGGGGATGATCAACTCAAACCCAAGCAACCTCCAGGTTCTCAATGAACCTGCCCAACTCTCCCCAATCAAGCGCTTGAAGGGTACCAGATAACTGAGGGTGGCTGTACAAGACAAAGCACAATGTTTAAGAAGCTCTAAAGCAAACAGTAACTGATTTCAAGCAAGGATAACCTCAACACTTCTCAAGGGACTCGAGAGTAGGCTGGCAGAATGCAACTCCAAAGAAGATAAGGGGAGGTATAAAACTCCAGGTCTTAAGCTTAATAAGACCTCTTCAATCAATCTTGATTGGCTCCAGAAAGATGATCAAGGATCAGGACCAGTATGGTCAGAGAAAGGGATCAAGGAGTGGTATAACACACTCAAAAATTCCAACAGACAGAATTTTTCTTCAACCAGCAAGGCTATTGGTTGGTGATAAGGATCAAGGATCAAGGGTTTGAGTATGGAGGCTCAAGGATCAAGGGTTGAGTATGGAGGCTGAGGGATCAAGGGTGTGCTGATTTCATGCTGGATCCAAAAGGCAGGGGAGAGCCCCTCCTTATATGAGCAGGAGGCCCTGTTAGGCTATGTACAACGGATTCTACAAATAGAGCGGAAAAGGAAAGAATATCATTTGGTCACTTGCATCCATCCGTGGATGGGCTTGCGCGACAATACCGGAATCACCCACCCCTCGTCTGAAGGCGGAAAGGGGTGGGAAAGGAAAAAGGACCTGACCGCCGCAGATGTCCGCGGGCGGTAGTCGACACTTTCCACCCCTTGTCTGAAGGCGGAAGTGGGTGGGAGAGTCCCAGCTAAGGGTGATGGATGAAGTTCGTGAGAGCGCGGATGGGGGGATAGGAGATTGGCTTGAGGCCGTTGAGTAAATCCTGACAGGCTTGAGATTCACAACTGATAGATTGAGTGAGATGGGAGATTGACGGATCCAAGGATTGGACAAATGCTTGGAGGTGTGGTTGGGATGGATTTGGTAAGTCATGGATGAGCACCATGCGCAGTTGGATAAGAGATTGGTACGCGCGGCGGATGGATAAGTGATTGGGATGCGCGGCGGACGGATAAGAGATTGGGACGCGTGGCGGACGGATAAGAGATTGGGACACGCGGCGGACAGATAAGAGATTGGGACGCGTGCGGTTGGATAAGTTTTTTTTTCCTTTTTTTTTCTTTTTTTTTTTTTGACAAGGTGTCTGAAATGGTGCACCACAACGCTGTTCCAAACATGCTGTGGAAACAAGAGACTAGGACTCTCCAGGTTGTCCTCAAGTTTGCAATTTATTGGTCCTAGAATCTGTAAGGAGTGTGATTCACCCTTTTTAGAGCAAGAGAGAGAGAGATATCAATGCATCCTTGTTTCCTTCTGTGGTAGAATGCTCCCCTATCCTAGCGCGGCACTGGGGAAGGGTATTGTACCCCTCCCCCACACCCTAACCTAAGCACAAGCACAAATACAACCCAAAAACAAACAGAAAGAACACTGAGAAAACAGAAACCCTAAACCAACCCTATCCTCCCCTCCAAAATGCTTTCTCCGCTGCATTTTTCCAGTTTTTCCTTCTTGTGGCGCGCGCAGCGCCCTACTTGGAACCCCCTGCCTGATTGTAGCCACCCAAACTCCATCTGCCAGCCACCATTGCAATCTACATGGTTTTTCCTTCTCCTGGCGCCACTGCGCCCTACTCAGAGCCCCCTGAACTTACCATACCCACTTGACACGCCTTCCGTACCCATGCCTCAATCCCCAATCCCAAATCCTGAGCCATCTGCGCAAGCAGCAGATGCTGCTGAGCCCACAGTGCTGGCCCCATTCTGGGCCACCTCCCGCTTGTTGCTGAGCGCCCAGTCCAACTGCTGAGCCCTTCCATACTGTTTTATGAGCACACAGTCCACAACTGGTTACCAATCCATGTCTATAAAATACCACCACATCCCCCCCCCAAGTTGAGTTCTGTCCCTAGAGATCTTCCCACCATTACCTTGACCATACCCATGCTTCCTCTACTACCCACCAATCCTGGGCCCATCCTCCACAACACACAGTGGTAGGAAAACCTCTGCCTCCACCACTCCTACAAAAATGACTGGGACTTTCACATTGAGGGGTTCTGCTCCTTCATATGGATCCTCCCAAGGATACTGTGACAGTGTGTCTGGAATTGAGAATTCCTTCCCCGGAAGACACATCACATTGAAAGAAAAGAGCTGGAGAAAGGCCACCCACCTGGTAATAGGGGCTTTTGACAGGGCTGGAAAGTTGATCATCCATGTCAAGGCCTCTGCTTCCACCAAGAGCTCAAAGTGCGCACCCCAGAGCAGATTCTGGAGCCTCCATACAATCTTTTTAACCCCACACAACTCCAACTTTGGCTGCAATTAGCAGCTTTCTGTTGCAGTGCAGTGGAGTTAACCAATTTGTCAATGACGGGCCAATCCTTTCCATCCTCCTCCAGAGTCAAGACTCCGCCTGTGCCAAACTTTCTAGAGTTGACCATCCAACGTATCCCTCTGGCATTTTAATTGAGTTCCCGTAGGACAATGTTGCGCCCCACAATCTCCTGGAGCTTTGAAAAGGTGTCATTGCACCCAGTAGTCCATTCCCACTTTGAGCCTTTCCACCTCAGTGCTTACAAGGGACTCCCTACTTCCGCAAATTGCTCAATAAGCATACACACGTAACTGAAAAGTCCTTAAAACTGCAGAATGTGCAATACCATCCACAGGGACGGCCACTCAAGAACTTTATTCTGCTTCTTTGTGTTAGAATTTTTTTCCTGATATTTGTGTTGCCTAAATCTTGAGTGCAACCATACTGTCATCAGTGTCTATCAATGTTATTTATATTTTGATATCTTATGTGTCAAACTTATTCTTATTAAACCTATTTCTTATATTCACCTTGCCAAACACTTTTCAGCCATCCTGTAATTATTCTATATATAGTGATGCCTGATCAAGTCAATTAACATCATCTGTTCTTCCTCACACTGAAACAGAGTGCCCTCCTTGACTGCAAGATCCACTCCTCTTGGATACATAAGATTCCCTTCCTCATCTCTTCCTTCAAACTTCAACCAGAGTGTCTCACTCTAATCTAAAACGGTTAAAAGCCAAATCTCCCTTCTAAACTTTCCTTGTGGCAACATTATTGGATTCTGTCTCTCAAGTTCTCTTTGCTCCAGCATTAGTGACTATTTAATCTTCTTGAGCTTTCTCCTGAGTCATTTGTAGCTCTTGCCGCAACATTTCCGTCAAACCCCTTCTCATGACCTTGCAAATCTTGGTCTTGCCATTATTTCAGCTTGCCTTTGCCCCTCCTTGGCCATCTGCTTTAAATTTCCCACTAAGATCTCAATTGGAGCCTGTCAAGTTGCACTTGCTTGATGCATTGCTACCTCACCTCATTGCCTCAATGACAAAATCCCTTGATCCACCGCTTCCTCAGTTTTCCATCATCTATTGGCTTGGTTGAGTCATCCAGCATTGCCTCTACTCAATCCAATTGATCCCTTGGTAACTCAGCTTTGCCAACTCATCAAGCGCCAATCCCGCATCTTACGGTCATCCTGCTCTACTGGCTCAATTGTTGAAAAACGGTCCATTGTTACCTTATCATCTTACCAACTAAAGCAACCCCGCACCTTTTCTGTCTTCCACTATTGATCGCTCACAACCTTGCAGATGAATTTCACAAATTGAGCATTGTGTGCTTGCAACTCCGCCGTTGTTACCTGCTTCCCGTAGATTCGGTCTCACATCTAGTTGTAACTCAATTTCTTTTGGCTCATCTTTATAAATTTTGATTGCAATCGGGTCATCCTAATTAAATTCAATTGCTCAACGCTTGACTCATCATGTTCCAATCTCGCGCCTGTTCAGTCTATGGCTACCTAAAAGTTGACTACTCCCTTGAACAATTGCTTGGTTCTTTGATTCTCAGCTCAGTTGATCAATCTATAGCCATCTCAACTGTTCTTATTCACAGCCGCTTCCTCTACTTGCTCGGTCACTTCCTCAAGTCTTCATTGCGCATCTACTCGCCCGCCTGAAGCTGCTCAACTCAATCAACTGCTGTTGCCCCTTCGCAACCTTTCCAAAGCAATCCTTAAATAAATTACCGCGCCCTTTGTTACCATCTATTCTCTTGGTCAACTCATCAAGCAGCACCCGTTTTTCCTATTGCTATCTTAGCTTTACTGAACCCAATATTGTCCTAGGCTCTTATCTTTTTAGGTTTGGTTGATACCTTAGAAATCCTTCCACCGCTACTGCTTCATTGTGAGAAAATCACTAAGTTGTAGTTGTTGTTCAGAATAGTCCGGGGTTCAAAGATTGAGATTAGAATGTTAGTTACTTGTTGATGGAATAGACTCAGAAGTAGTTCAAAAATCACTTGATCAATTTCTTTTCCAATAGAATAGACCCTTATTTTATTTTTCAAAAATCTCTTCATTCTATGTTTTAATTTTGGATAGAATAAACATAAAAGAGATAAAAAGACTTCAAATATTTATTTTATTCTATTTCCCTCAAGCTTTAGGCCAGGGGGTGTGTTAGAATTTTTTCCTGATCTTTGTGTTTCCTAAATCTTGAGTGCAACCGTACTGTCATCAGTGTCTATCAATTTTCTTTATATTGTAATATCTTATGTGTCAGACTTATAATTATTAAACCTATTATTTATATTCACCTTGCCAAACACTTGTCAGCCATCCTGTAATTATTCTATATATAGTGATGCCTGATCAAGTCAATTAACATCATCTGTTCTTCCTCACACTGAGCCAGAGTGCCCTCCTTGACTCCAATATCTGCTCCTCTTGGCAACATAAGATTCCCTTCCTCATCTTCTTTTTCAGTATCAACCAGAGCATCTCACTATCAATCTTAACACTTTTCCACAATCCGCCTAATGTCAAAGGCAACCATGTATCCCAAGACCTCAAGCGCCAGCTTCTTCCCCAAAACTGTGAGCCCCACCTCCTCAATCCAAAACAAGATCTGGTCCAAAGTCTCCATGTACTCACAAATGAAGCAAAAGACTGCAGGGGCCTCCACCAATACTGTGCCTCCATAATCTGTCCTCAGGCCTTTAATACCTGCATCATCAATGAAAGATTTGAACTCCCTCTGCAGGTTTGTTGCGCAGGATCCAATTCATTTGAGCCTTGTAAACTGCCACTGAGTCAGTCGTGCCTTGTGGCAGCTGCATCATTTGCATACTCCCCCAACCTGGTCTTGAACGCTTTCAGTGGTTGTGAGTCAAGATGAAGCTCCCACTGGTTGTACCCACCAATCAAATCTACCAATCTGTAACACGCCCGTCCCACCATTGAATCCAGGAATTCTTCCACGCTTGTGGCCAGTCCCATGTTGCAAATGGTGAAGGAGTTGAGTAGCTGCAGATTATTGAAAATCCTCAACAACTTCCCATCCTGCTTGAATACAGAAAAGATCAGGCTGGAGTAGCTTGACATGGACTGTTCTTAAAGACCTGTTCTCATGCTCTTTCAAACCAATTCCAAAAATGGCTTCCAAACGTTCTGGGGAATTGCAATTGGCTTGATCTGCAATGGCTGGTGTGGGACCTTTGGAATTGAGTAGGGGTGGCCAATCTCCCCCTTCAACAATTTGGGCTTGTCCAGCCCAAAAGCAAAAGCCTTCTTGCAAAGAACCAACACCAATGTCAACAAGTCCTTCTCCTCTGTGCTCAACCATCCTGGCGGTCCAAAGTTAAGAGCATTTACCTGCACCAACTGTGTTATCCAACCGCACCTCTTCAAAGGCGTCTCTCAAGGATTCTGAGATCATACAATGGGCTGTAGCGGCCTGTTTATCCCCTGTGGCATTGGCTTTTTTTGAGGCCAAACCTTCTGGATGAACGGCTTTTACTTTCCTGAATTTCACCTTTCCATCTGTACACCGCCCTGCTTTCATTTTAAGCCCTAACAATAACCAAACATTGGCTTTTTTCTTTGCTCACAAATTTGGCACAATGATAAGGTTTTCAAAACAAAGTACCTCCCAGAGATGCATACTGAGGAAGGGAACTTACTTCTGCAGCCTGCGCCCTTGGCCTGTCTTCCTCCTCTGCATGCTCCTTGCTAGTCAACCACCTTCATGAAGCCGGAGCTTTCCCTGCGTGGTAACCATGGCTGACTAGGCAAAATCCTCTGGGGAGTGACCCTTACAGTCAACTCCCCCATTGGGCTCACCAGTCCCTGCACCCATTTCCCTTTCCAATGGTTGCAGATCATTGTCTAAGACTGTGCGCCAAACAACTCCTTGACCGTCAATGCTTCCATAAATGCCTCAGAGTTGAACGCCATTTGGGCCCAGAATCAAAACATGAATGGCCAACCCAAAATCTTATTGCTGCATTCCACCAAAAGGGACAATAGGGGCTTCCAGACCTTTGAAGCCTCAACCTCCTCCCCCTCCACTACCCCATCCACACAATACTCTCTGCCGTTCAAGGCCTGAAGCCCTATTGCCCACTTCCTCCGCGCCAAACCCAGCTTGTCCACAAACTCAAAAGAAGCAAATTGACCATTGGCCAGCTATCCCCAATTGCCCATACCTTCAATCCCATAATTTTCATTGCAACGTAGGCAAGTGGAACAAATACAGACTTTAGACAGTAAAGCTTGCAATCTACCTCCTCCTCTGCCACTTTCACTTGCTGAACCTTTTTCAGCGCAGTGATGATCCTGAGAAATACCCAAGAGGAATCAGTGAAATCCTTTGCCAGTTCTTGTATTTTCACCATAGGAGGCGGCTGAAAAGTTATCAAGTCTACCAATTCCCTAAACAGGAATATGTACGTCAAGCCAGATGTGAAAACCAACCCCTTGTTCATGTCTTGAGTGAGGTGGGAGCACCCTGACTTCCAGTGCCCCTTTTTGCAGAAATATGTAAAAGCATGCCCCACAAACCCTCTGGAGGGCCCGCTGGGAGTCTGGAAGCCTTCCACCATATGAGGCAGTGTTGCACACGGCTGGGTTGGAGCTGTTTTCCAGTTGAGGAAGATTCACAGATCCTGCAAGATCTCCATCATTTTTTCCATTGGTGGTTCCAGAGCTTGCTGGGGTGTTGCAGCGCAAAAGGGTGTTGACAGTTCCGTGGCCGGCACCAAGAGCATCACCAACTTCTTGGAGACCACCAGGTACATTGTTGCCATGACCAAGATGAGCTTTTGCAGGTTTATTTTGCTCTCCACGGCCTGGCGGATGAAAAATGGGTCCAGAAAAATCACAAAGCTCCCATCCAAAAATATTTTGACCAAGCCATGGTTGTACAGATACCATTTCACTGGCAAGAAAAGTTGAGGTGCAAGCCAACGCAAAAACAACCGCTTCATAGCTCCTGTCTGTCCCACAACAACCTTTTTCTTTTCCAAGTACCCTTAGATCCGCTCAAAATTTCAAATGTATTCCACCAGACCATTGTGCATCCATACCCCTTCATGCTTGCTTGCTTCCATTGCGGTTTGTTAAAAATCCCTTTCCAGGAAATGGGGCTCATGCTTTCCCCACATTTCCAACATCTCCCTCTTTAATCTTCCCCAATCCTGCCTCTTTTACCCAACCATCTCCTCTACTTCCCAAAGGTTCTCCTCCTCCGTGATAAAGAGGAAAATATTATGGACCTTATCCACGCCCTTTGCGCCCTTAGAGTCTGCAATCCCTTTGAACCCAGCAAGAAATTGCTCCATGTCCACGGTGTTGAACCAGAGATGAGGAAAGTCTCTTGGCCTAAACCATACGCCCCAGGAAGCCTTGACCACCCTTACCAAAGATCCTTCCTCCAATGGGGGGGAAAAACCTCCCATCCTAGCAGCGTGAGTGGCCCAAGGTGGAGGTTGAGTTTGGTGGTTGGGAGCTGATCATAAAGGAAAAGAAGGAGGAACATTGGATCTGTGCACGGTTTTTTGCAGCATCCTGCGTTACCTTTGAAAGAATGAGAACAAAATATCTTTCCTGGCCAGACCCCCAGATGTGGAAACAAGAGACTAGAACTCTCCAAGTTGTTCTCAAGTTTGGAATTTATTGTCCTAGCCTCTGTAAGGAGTGGGATTCACCCTTTTTAGAGAGAGAGATATATATATGAATGCATTCCTTCCTTCCTTCCATGGTGGTATGCTCCCCTATCCTAGCGCATTGGTGGGGAAGTGTATTTTAACCCACCCCCACACCCTAACCTAAGTACAGGCACAAATACAACCCAAAAACAAACAGAAAGAACCCTGAGAAAAAAGAAGCCCTAACCCAACCCTATCCTCCCCCCCAAAATGCTTAGTCCACTGCATTTGTCCGGTTTGTCCTTCTCATGGCGCGCGCCTCACCCTACTCAGAACCCCCTGCGCCTTCCTGTAGCCAACCAAACTCCATCTGCCCGCTGCCGTTGCAATCTGCGCTGTTTTTCCTTCTCATGGCACCCTGGGCGCCCTACTCAGAGCCCCCTGCACTTACTGTACCCACTCAATGCACCTTCTGTACCCATGCCTCAATCCCCAATCCCAAATCCTGAGCCCTATGCACACAAAGTAGATGCTGCTAAGACAGCATTGCTTGTCCCGTGCTGAGCCATATTGCGCTTGTTGCTGAGCATTCAGCCCAACTTCTGAGCACTTCCATACTCATTGCTGAGGGTGCAGGCTGCAAAGGGTTACCAATCTGTGTCTATAAAGTACAATCACAAAGCACAAATACCAGGGGTTTTTATACCCTCTTAAATGGTGTTTTTGGGTTGTGTTCCCCCGTACACAAACTCTTAGACGCATGTACGCGGGTACACAACCCCCCAGGGGTTTTGCCAAAAATTTTGGGACCCTCTGTACCACAGTTGGGTTCCATCAACCCGAATTTGGGATCACAAAATACTATGTGGGACTATTGGAAGACACCTAGCAATCATAAAGTGAACCCTAAAGTGAAACTGCAAACACAATCATTGCCTGTGGCAAAGAAAGTATGTGAAATTTTCCCTTTCCCACAAAATACACTCTCAACTTGCGCCTTCAACAACAGAAAAGTAAATTTTCACTTCCCATTGTTTAACTTGATCTTTCTCAACTCAAAAGTGAGAAAAATTTGTAGTTGTCCAATTGAAATTTGGATTGAATACTGAAGTACCATTGCATTTTTTTTGCATTATGGGAACAGTAGCAAGCCCTCCTGTTTATGACAAGGCTTCATTGAAGGAATAAATTGACAGTGCCATTGAAAAAGCTGCAGAAAAGAAGGATTTGGGTAAAGAAAGATTGAAAGCCCCAATTGCATCCTCATCTAGGGTTGAAATTGAGGGAAAAACTGTTTCACAAATGGACATGACCTCTGGTGGTGAGTAAAATTTTATGTTACTCCGGTGTGGAAACAAGAGGTTGCAATACCTCCTGAAGTTGTCCTCAAGTTCTGGAAGTTATTGATTGAAGCGTCTGTAAGGAGATTGGATGCAGCCAGTCAAGATAGAGAGAGAGGGGGGGAGAGAGAGTGATAGAGTGATAATAAGATGAATTCCTTCCTTTCCAATCCAATCCAATCTGATGTGATGATAATGATAATCCCCCGCCTTAAAACCCGGAGTTGAGAGTGAAGTATTTAAGTCCTCCCCCTCAACCCTAACCTAAGTACAACTGCAAGTAAGCAAGAATGATGGAATACACCCCTAAGCCACAGAACCCTAGCCCAACCCTATCCCTCCGTCCCCCGTCCCGTAACCCATGCTCCACCTCCCCCTGCTCCATGCCCTGTCCGTGTTGCCCGCTGGTTTGTCCTTCTCATGATGCGTCCGCCCAACAACCTGTTCCAGGTATCCGGGGCGTACCCGCGTGATCCAATCTGCGCGTCTTGCAATGCGCAATCTGCTTGATCCGCACAAGCCGTCCAATCTGCGCAAGCCGTCCGATCCGCGCAATCCGTCCAATCTGCGCAAGCCTTCAAATCCGCGCAAGCCTTCCAATCCACGCAATCCGTCCAATCTGTGCAAGATTTCCAATCCGCACAAGCATTCCAATCTGCGCAAGCCCACAGGGCGCAGCCTTTCCCAACTTGCGTTCATGAAAGAGCACCACATCCCCCCCAACTTGAGTTCTGTCCCCAGAGATCTCCCACCATCTCAGCTTCTGTAGTTGCACCCCCTTCCCCACTTGTTGCAACTACCCCACTCCTTGCCAGCAAGTACACTACCCAAGGTCCCGGACTTCATTCCAATCTTTCCGGCCGTCCCACTTGCAAGGTTTGATGCAATGGCAAACAACGCGGATGGACTCCTCCAGAGGTTCCTAGCCGCACCGCATGGTCACAACGCCGACTCCCGGCGCGAAATTCTTGCCTCATTCCGCAACTTGGTTGCCGCGGCTTGCTTGGATGAGGTGAAGAAGATGAGAGCTAGACCAACTTAGACAGATTGCCCCCCTCCCTTCCTTTCCTTCTCCTATCCTTTCTCCTTTGTATTCAGCGCCTATACACAAAAAGACACATGTTGCGCACAATTGAGTAGCCTTCGGGCTTGTGAGTCCGTTAGAGAGAATAAGAACCGGGCGCAAGATCCGCGCCTCGGAGAGAGAAGATCCGCACCAGTGAGAGAAATTGGCAAAGGTGAGAAATCCGCGCCAGTGAGAGTCTGAAAGTGAGAAATCCGCGCCAGTGATAGTATCCGCAAGAGTACATGGGGAGACCTTGACGCACCAGCGCGCGTACGCAATCCTCAAGAGAGACAGGAAGAGAAAAAAAAGGAAAAGGAAGAATGAATAGATAAGAAGGAACAAGAGAAAAAAAGTTTTTTTTTTTTTTTGAGCCCGCGTCCTGCTCCCAACTCTGACCTTCCACCCCGCGCTAGCTTCCCCCCCAACTTTGCCGCTGTCCTCAGCCAACCGCGAACCCTATACTCATCACCAGATCCGCGGCGCGTTGCCTCAACCAATCCCGCAGGGGCCTTGTTTGCCAGCCAATTCCTCAACCTTCCGTCCCGACGCACCTTCTGTCACCAGCGTCCCCGCCAATCCATTGTTCTTTTCCCCAGTTGTGCCGTTGGCATCCAATACCTCCCCGTTCCACCCCTGAAGCCCTGCGGCAAGCGTCCGCTGCACCAACCCCAAGGCTCTTGCTAGCCGTGATGGCTGTGCGCCCGTTCTGGGACCATCCGTCCCGCACTCCGGCCCCCCATCCATCCATTTGGCGCCCGTCCTTTCCGTTTCTGCCACATCCTTCTGCCCCATCCTCATTCTCCCCACTATCAAAGGGGTCCGGCTCTGGTCGCCATCCTTTGGCGCGTGGTTTGTCCCCTACGCCCCTGCCCCTACCCTTTCCAAAGGCGCGCTCCCCGCCGTCAAAGAGGTCCGGCTCGGGTTGTGATCCTCCGACGAGTGGTCCGTCTCTTGCGCCGCTGCATCTACCTTCTTTGCAAGGCCCGTCTGCCATTCACCAGTTCCCGGGTGGAACGGAGAATCAGTTCCCTTTTCCTTTGTTGTCCTCGCCCGCTTCTTGTCAGCAGGCTGAACCGGTTCCAACAAGACCCGCTTCCCCAACACATACCCCACCTCCACTGGGGAAACCAATCCTGTGTTCCAATCCGCCGTCCGGTGCCTGTGTCCTGTCCCCCAATGGCCGTTGTTGTCCCCATTTGCGCACACGTGGGGGGCGCCTGTGCCAGGACACTGAATACTCTCCAGGTAGGCCTCAAGGCCCCTTGCCACCTCCGCGAGTTTGCTAGCCCAAGGGATGGTTGCTGGTGGTGGGGCCGGAACACACACTGCCCTGTAATACAGCTCCGCGGAATCCGATTCTGCTTTCAACCGGATCCTGCCATGCGCGCCTGCCTTGTAATCCAATTCTGCGCATGGATTGAGATTGTCCTTCCGAAAGCAAGGACCCCGCCTCCCCCATCTTGCCAGCATGTTCCCCTTCAGTGTTGGCCAATCCAGGTTCCGGTAGCCTCCCATCTCTTCTACGTCCCAACGCTCTTCCGCGTCCTCAATGAACAGGACAACATAGCGCGCCTTCTCAAAATCCAAAGTGCCTTCAGAGTCCCCAATAGTTTCATATCGTGAGATGAATCTCTCCACATCTGCAATGTTGAATTGAATATGCGGGTAAACCTTTGGGGCGGTGCGGAGACCACGGGAGGAGGAGGATGAGAGAGTGGCAACTGCTGGTAGCATTTAGTACCTTTGAGAGACTTTGACAAAAGATTTTTCCCGGCCAGACCCCCAGATGTGGAAACAAGAGGTGGCAATACCCCCTGAAGTTGTCCTCAAGTTCCAGAAGTTATTGATCAAAGCGTCTGTAAGGAGATTGGATGCAGCCGGTCAAGAGAGAGAGAGAGAGGGAGAGAGAGAGTGATAGAGTGATAATGAGATGAACTCCTTCCTTTCCAATCCAATCCAATCTGATGTGATGATAATGATAATCCCCCCCTTACAACCCAGAGTTGAGAGTGAAGTATTTAAGTCCTCCCCCTCAACCCTAACCTAAGTACAACCGCAAGTAAGCAAGAATGATGGAATACACCCCTAAGCCACAGAACCCTAGCCAAACCCTATCCCTCCGTCCCCCGTCCCGTAACCCATGCTCCACCTCCCCCTGCCCCATGCCCCGTCCGTGTTGCCCGCTGGTTTTTCCTTCTCATGATGCGTCCACCCAAAAACCCGTTCCAGGTATCCGGGGCGTACCCGCGTGATCCAATCCGCGCATTGCAAGATGCGCAATCTGCTTGATCCGCGCAAGCCGTCAAATCCGCACAAGCCGTCCAATCTGCGCAAGCCTTCCGATCCGCGCAATCCGTCCGATCTGCGCAAGCCTTCCAATCCGCGCAAGCTTTCTGATCCGCACAAGCCTTCCAATCCGCCCAATCCGTCCAATCTGCGCAAGCCCGCAGCGCGCAGCCTTTCCTGACTCGCGTTCATGAAAGAGCACCACACCGGCCTTTTCCAGATTGGATTGTATGGAAACTGATTTGTAACTATGATAGAACCATTTAATTGGTGCCATATTTACTTGACCCACCTCCTGTGAGAGCCTTTCCTACTAGGGGAGACAAAAAAACTATTGTCAAACATGGGCAATGAATCATGTTTGGGATTTCACTGTTTTCAACTCAAATCTTGATAAATATTTGGATTTATCAAGTGATAGACATGTTTCTTACTCTGGGAAAGTGCTCACCAAACGTTCAAGTCAAACTCACACAAGGAAGGTTGGGTGAAATTTTTTGATCTGTGAAATTCACACAAAGGCAGACTCCTTGTGGCAAATCTCCTAAATAAATGATCAAAATAACCATCAACCATCTCATCACCCCTCAGTGCATCCTCACCTCAGGAGAATTTCTGGGGTGGCCTTATTAAATTTAGAAGAAGGCCTGAATGATGGGCTCAATACTGTTCAACTGAATATAAAATTGAGAAAGATTGATGGCGGCAAATATGTTGATGAAAAAACAATCTAAAAAACTAAGCATAAGGCAGCACTTGCAGAACTCAAGGGGAAAGGTGTTATGGAGGTACTCTTTGAACAAATTGGTGATTCAGGTTGGTTTCATCAAGAAAAATTCAGTGGAGAGGGACACTTGGAGGCCCTATTCTTGGTTCACCCTTTGGCATTAAAGCTTTAAAAAAAATTCAATCATATTGCTATTTTGTATTTTACTTATAAAACAGATAAGTAAAACATCCCCCTATTGCATGATTTAGGAATGAAAGCTAACTGTTAAAACTTCACAAAAGCTCTTTTTCTTATAACAAGAAAAATATTTGATTTCTACAGTTGGTCTGTAAAAGCACAAAAGGAGCTGGATTATGATCCTGAGATACTTCCCAAGGTCTTTTTGAAGAAAAGTGAAAAAGCTCTGATTTGTGCTCTGGAACAGAGTTGCCCTGAGTTAACAAGGCAGTGTTGTCTGTGGCACTTTTCTAAAAACATAAAAGAAAACTTTAATGTTTGCTTTAATAATGAAATTGAAGCATTTCAAAGCATTATTTCTCTGTGAGCTAAGTATGGGGCCTCTTAAACCAAGTAGGAGCCAGAGGTCAATGATGCAGAATTCAGAGTAATGGCCAAATCACTGCCTCTACTGTTAATCTTCCTAGTTTTAGGTGCTAACATTATGACTTCTATAAATTGTTTCTTGGCAGACCATGAGGATGTGCTCAAGTATATGGATAATAATATCTTCCATATCAAAGAGAAATTTTTAATGGATTGGACTTGAAAAAACCCTGACTCAGGAAATAGAACCACATCTTGGGTGGAAGGGGCAAATGATACTCTCAAACAATTCCTTGCAAATTCTTTTGGAAAGAATTTTGATGTTTGGAAAAATCTAGATGGAAAATTTTTAAATCAAATTCAATCAGTTCAGGTGTTGCTTTATAAATCTTGAATAAATTTTGGAATATTCCTTCAAACTGAAATGTTACTGTTGGGATAAAATTTGTCTTTAGAGGCAATGGTTGAATAGTTTGAGAAATTAAATTGGAACCATGATGGGGGAGTTTGCACCAACTCATACTCCAAGACTATGGGTTTTCCCTGTTACCACCAGATAGGTGATGTAGAAATATTAAAACTGGAAGACAGTCACAGTAAGTGATCTGGCTAAAGTGGTTGGCACAGCAGTTGGGTTGGAGGGATCAGGCAGGCAGGCAGGCAGGTGGGCAGGAAAAATCTGGCAGGCAGTCACGGTAAGTGATCTGGCTAAATTGGTTGGCACGGAGGTTGGGTTGGAGGGATCAGGAAGGCAGAAAGGCAGGCAGGGAGGCAGGCAGGTGTTCAGGAACAAACCTGGGCGTCAAGGTGAGAAGGAGAGAAAACGGATGATGATGAATTTCATGTTTTAATCACAAGAAAGGGAAGATTGATAGCTTTTAAATAAGTGGATATGAATGAGATAACTCTGTGATGGTTACTATACCTGGCAGGCAGTCACATTAATTGATCTGGCTAAAGTGGTTGGCACAGTGGTTGGGTTGGAGGGATCATTCAGGCAGGCAGGAAGGCAGGAAGGCAGGCAGTGGGCAGGAAAAAACCTGGTTGTTGAGGTGAGAAGGAGAGGAAACGGATGAGGAAAAAGAATAAAGGATGTCTATGTGGCAGACAGTGTGAAGACTAAATACAACATGGTAAAGATGTCACATATAGATTTCACAGGGTAGGCATGTGCATTTTGCTCTCTACTTATTTCATTTTCCCACACTCCTCCTCAATATTCACTTTTGAAGAACCCTGGCCCATGATTAGGGTAGTGAGCTTGGCAGTCCTTCCTCCAGTCAGGTTTTTGGTGAGAAGGTTGGAAAGGAGTGAATTGGAAGGGGTGTATTTGAGAGACATTTGGCAAGATTGAATCAGATTGCAAATGAAGTGGTAGCGGAAGTTCATATGCCCAGAGCCATGTTGATAGATTGGATTTTCCGCAATTGCCATAGCACTTTGGTTGTTGGTGTGGATGGTAAGGTTGAAGCTGGATTTGGTTATCTCTTGGAGGAGATTTGAGGTCCAGAGGAGGTCTTGAGTAAATTGGGTGATCACAATGTATTCACCCTTGGCAGATGAGAGGGCCACCACCTTTTGTTTGGAGCTTCTCCAGCCAATGGTCCCATGGAAGTAGACAATGGATCCTGAGTATGAGTTCCAAGACTAAGACCCATTCCAGTTGGAGTCTGAGAAGCCCAGAATGGAGGTGAATTGGTGACACAAATCGTTTTGACCCAGGATAAGTTCATGACCCCTTGTGTGGGCAACATATTGTAACCTGTGCTTTGCTGCTTGATAGTGGCACGTGAGGGGGTTCTCCAGGAACTGCAACAGGAAACTGATGGTGAAGGCCAGATTGAGATGGGTGCATTGGGATAGATATTGCAGTAGACCAATGACTCTCTGGTAGTTGAAAGGGGGGGTAGAGGGGGTTTCAGATGGCAAAAGCTTGAGATGATTCCAGTTGCTGGAAAGAGCAATATTGGTGCCCCAATCATTTTGAACATTAAACCCTTCCAGGATCTGGGCAATGTACTTGACTTGTATGAGATGAATGGATCCAGGATTTTCAATTAACCTGATGCCTAGAGCGTATTTGGCTGGGCCCAGGTTGTCCATGGCAAATTTTAAGGAGATTTTAGTTTTTAACTTGTCCAACCACGCGCTTCCAAAAATCAGGTCATCAATGTGCACAAACAGAAAGAAAGGATTGGCAGGGTCAATCAAGTGGAATAGGCAGGGGGCAGAGTGGCTTGGTTGTAATCCAAAACTCTTTAGGGCTGTTTTGAGAGCTTTTTTCCACCACCTGGGACTTTGCTTCAGTCCATAGAGAGATTTGTTGATTTTTAGGACCACATTTTCATTTGAATTCATCCCTTGAGGAATCTTGAAAAAACGTTCTTCCTTGGGAGTGCCATTCAGAAAAGCACACTTGACGTCCATTTGATGTACAGTGTACCCGTGTAAGGCACAGATGGTGAGGAGGATGCCCAGGGACAACATTCTACCGGTTGGGAAAAAAACTGCAGAGGAGTCCTGTCTGTAGCTTTGTAAGAACCCCCGGACACAAAGTTGGTCCTTGAACTTTGTTATATTTCTGTCTTGATTGGTCTTGCAACGGTGTAAGACTCCAAACGGTGCTAGGCCTTGGCAGTTCTAAGAGGGGAAGGGTGCTGTTTAGGCTGCCCTCCTGAGTGTTACAAAAATATTTAAATGTAACCAAGATCAAAGTCCAGAACCTGGTAAACGGGGGACCAAAAGTAAGAGGATAAATATGATAGTAGTTGGTAGCTGGGGAAACAAAACTATCTGAGACAAGATGGTGCCGGGGAAAACTTGAATAGAAGAAGTCAAGGTTTGTTTAGAGTTCAACAAGACAAGGCAATTGTAAGTGACAACTCCCACAAGCTAATAGCTCTGGTTGTCAGCAGAAGCTTAGGAAAGATTAACTCAATCCCAAAAAAACCTCCAGGTTCTCAATGAACCTGCCCAACTCTCCGCAATCAAGCGCTTGAAGGGTACCAGATAACTGTGGGTGGCTGCAAAAGACAAAGCTAATGGTTTGAAGAAGATCCAGAAGCAAAACAATAACTGATTCAAACAAGAATAACCCAACACTTCTCAAGTGACTCAAGAGTAGCGTGGCGGAATTCAACTTCAAAAGAAACAAAGGGAGGCTTAAAACTCCAGGTTTTAAGCTTAATAAAACCTCTTCAGTAAAACATGACTGTTTCCAGAAAGATAATCAAAGGATGATCAGGACCAGTATGGTCGGATAAAGGGATCAGGTGTGGTGTAACACACTCAAGAATTCAATCAGTCAAATTCTTCTTCAACCAGCAAAGCTATTGGTTGGTGATAAGGATCAAGGATAAAGGGTTTGAGTATGGAGGCTCAAGGATCAAGGGGAAATCATAGATATACCCAAATTTTTAGTCTCAGATAAAGGGGAATGAGACCCCATGGATGATGTATTTCAAGAGGATACTGATGATGTTACTCCTCTGGTAGGATCGGATCTGATGATCTAGGATATGATGTTGATACCCCTCCAAAAGGCAGGGGAGAGCCCCTCCTTATATAGGCAGGAGGCCCTGTTAGACTATGTACAAAGGATACTACAAATAGAGCGGAAAAAGAAAGAATTTTTTTTTTTGATTTTCAGGTGATCAGAAAAATTTATCACGCAGGCCGGTGGAAATCCGGCCTGCCTGACTGGGGTGGGATCCTTCTCATCCCTTCACCTCTCCTGCGTCCGTCCGTGGACGGGCGCGCGCAACAATACCGGAATCACCCACCCCTCACCCAAAGGCGGAAGGGGTGGTAAAGGAAATGGACCAGACCGCCCGCGGATGTCCGCAGGCGGTGGATGACGCTTTCCACCCCCACCCAAAGATGGGAGGGGGTGGGAGAGTCCCAGATGATAATGAGCAATGGATTGATGGATGGGAAGGTTGATGATTGAGGGCTTGATGACAATGTCAGAGTTTGAGGGGGATTGATGGCGGTGATTGGGTTCATGTTTTTGTAGATCGTTGAGTTTGGTAGCAAAGCTAGACTTGAAATTGTTGGAGATCAGATACTTTGAGACTTGAGTCTGACGCTTCTTGGCAATGGTGATTGACAAAGGACTGGAGCCTCCGGACAAGGCTGGTAGGTGATGATCAATGGACCTTCAAATAGTCAATTGAAGAGTTTGACCGAGGAAACCTTCCAATTTGCCTTGGACTCCTCACCCACCAAGCAAGCCAAGGAAGGATTGGGGAGAAGGATGAGATTTGTAAACATACTTGGTGTACCGTATAGGATGGTGAGTGTCTGGATATCCAAAAGGTTAGGATACTTGGACTGGAAGGGTGAAATTGTGATTGTCGGTTGAGTTCAATCAGCCAGTTTGAGGACAACGGTGATGACCGCAGAAGGATCATTGAGTGAGGAGGTTGAGCTTTGATCTTGATTGCTGGATAGATGATGATTGGGACCATCCTCAGTCTTGAGTAGGTCTTCATAACTGCTACCCAAGTTGGAGCTCCTTGTAGAAGTTTTAGGACCAAGTTCAGGATCACAATGATTGGTGGATGGCTTGGGGTCGCTTGGAGCAATCGGAGGTGATGGGATGAAGTGGGATATCTTGGGCCAAGCGGGTCTTGCCCCATGCGTTTGGCCAAAAGGAAGGGGGGGAACAATGAGAGAAGGGATTGAATGCAATGCCTGGGGGATGGGACCAAGAGAGGCCTGTCCTAGACTACTGGGACAGGGGAACGGTTGGAAGGTTGAGGGAATTGGAGGAGTGATACTGATACAAAAAATTTGGATTTTTTTTTTTTTTGCTGATAAATGACACCTAAATAAAAGAATTGTAGAAAAAAAAATTTGAATTTTTCCGCATCTGGTCCAGGGTGTCCAGATTTGGTCACCACAAGGGAACACCCACATGGTGGACAGGGGATGTTTAGAGGGGTGTGCCTTGACTATTGTGAAGACTCGATAGTTTGTCATGTTGAGGATTTTGATTCTGATGTCCTCCAGCCACTCATATTTGAAGGGGGAAGAAATTTACTCATTGAAAGAGCTGTGGTTGGGGTTTAGCAGGGATACCGCATGAGCAGAGGGGTTTATTCTGGGATTGGAGGGGATGTTGGATCGGTCAATTTGGGATGAAATGTTTTTTGGGGGGGCTGATTGGTGGGTACCCAGGAGTAGTGTTTGGTGTTTGGTGGAGCGCCGTCAATGGACAGATCATGAGGTGGGGGCTCAGCAGGTGGAGGAGATATCTCAGATGCATGGGACTGATTCAGAGTGGGTAAGGATTCAGGAACTGGCGCGGAAGAAGGAAAGAGGCTTGGATTGGGAGAAAGAGAGTCTGGAAAGTTAGAGGAGGTTTTGGCGTCACCATTGAGGGAGATGGAGAATGAGCACAGATCAGTGGGAGTGGTAGAGGGATAAGCAGGGAAAACGGTGTTTTGAAATTTCACATGATGGGATTTGATGAATTTACCTGTTTCCACCTCTAAGATCCAGTAAGTTTGCTGCCCTTCCTCATAGCCTAATAGGATGCCACTGCTGCCTCAATCCCCAAGCTTTCCCTTGATGCGGTTGATCATGTAGACAGCCTCACAGCCAAAGGGGTGTAAGTGTGTTAGGGTGGGAGCCCAAGAGTGCCACAGTGAATAAAGAGATGCAAAATCAATTGACCGGCAGGGGGTTTGATTTTCTAAATATACGGAGGTGTTTGCTGCCTCAGCCCAGAATTCATGCAAAAGATTAGAGTCTTTGAGAAGACATCAAATCTTGGATGCCATAGTCCTGTTACCGCACTCAGAGAAAGGATCTTCTTCAGATGTGTATGGAGCAGTTGTGAGATGTTGTATGCCCTTCTCCAAGTAGATAATGTATAGGTGCCTATTATTGAATTTCATGCCGTTGTCTGTGACCAGGTGGGATATTTTTTGCTGGCTTCATTCTCTATCATAGTGAACAGATTGGTCAAGACAGACGGGACATTGCTTTTTCTTTTGACAAAGCAAACCCATACAAAGTGAGAGAAACCTTCCATGGCTTGGAGAAACTACCTGGACCCAGAGATGGAGGCAGGTGAGATGGGCCCACATAGGTCAACATGAAGGAAATCAAGGCAGCGGGATTCTTTTGGAACTTTCCCAAGGAATGGACTTTTGTGACTCTTTGAGATATCACAGGTGGTTCAGATGAAGGGGGATTTTGAAATCAATCAAAACATCTTGAGCAAGTACTGATGGGAAGGGTGACCCGCCAATTGTTCTTTAGTGAGTAGAGATGTCAATGAAGACATGGATGCACACAAGGGTAGTGGGAGTCAATCAAAGATGAAATTTCCACTGGAGAGATTTCCGGATATGACCGCTTTGCTGGATTTTTCTAGGAGGGAAAAGCACTATGGGCCGCCAGAGACCAGGGAGTGATTGTTTGGATAAAGCAAAATAAACTGATGAGTTTGGAAGAGAGAGAGGGGATGTATAGGGAATTTGATAGTTCAAGCTTAGCGTGTGGAAGTTTAAGGTAGGCGGTTCCTTTTCCTTTAACTTTGGCAGTGGATCCATTGGCTAAATACACCACCTCATTGGTTGGCACTAGTTACAAGAAGACTGAGAAAGAGTTGAACATGGAGTGCGATGCACCTTAATCCAGAATGGTTTCAGAAGAAAGTTGGGCATGTGAAGCAAGGAAGGCCTTTGTGGTTTTTTCTTCTTCCTGACTTGTTTTGTTCACCTGAGAGCATTCCTTTATCAAGTGCTTGGTTTTCAGGTTGTGATATCCAGGGGAAAATTGAGGGCCATGGTAGGGGGTGGAGCAACTGAAAGCAGCAAAGTCTTTAGACTGGTCTTGAGCATCAGATTTTCTTTGTTTGAACAACCTCATTTCCTCAACAACTTCTTTGATGGAGGGAGCCTTTTTCTCAATTTGAAATTTCTTTAGGAGCAGTTTTCCCAAATTCTTGAATTTGGGTGGAAGGTTGATAATTGACCATATGGCAATCATGGAGTCTAGTAAAATGGAGGTTTTGGTGTTGTTGTTGTTTATTAGTGCGCAGAGCTGTCTGGTGTTGTAGGCTAATTCTTTGAGTGTTTCTTCCAGGTGGTGGGGTGTTAGGTTGGTGGAGAAGATGCAATTTAGGTACATGGCTTGGTTTTGAACAGTCTTGGGTTGGTAATGTTCTTCCAGTAGTTGCCAGAAGATTTGGGGATTGCCTTTGGATTTGAGGTCAAATTGCTTGGCCAGTTTGGTGTTTCAGTTTATTTTCATGATGGCTAGGGCATCATCTGAGCGGTTTCTATCTCTTTTGTCTTTTGATTTGCTTTCTTCAATGGTTTCTTTTCCAAGGACAATTTTTAGTAAATTTTTGAGTTGGAGGATCAACAAGATCTTTGATTTCCACTTGAGATATTTGGAACCATAGAGTTTGTTCTTTTTGCCAAGTTCAGCTGATATTTTGATCATTTTGAGAAGGATGTCTGAATACACAAGGAGCTACTCTGGTCTCATAATCTGTAGAAATATTAAAACTGGCAGGCAGTCATGGTAAGTGATCTGGCTAAAGTGGTTGGCACGGAGGTTGGTTTGGACAGATCAGGCAGGCAGGAAGAAAGGCATAAAGGCAGGCAGGTGGTCAGGAACAAACCTGGGCGTCAAGGTGATAAGGAGAGGAAACGGATGATGATGAATTTCATGTTTTAATCACAAGAAAGAGAAGATTGATAGCTTTTAAATAAGTGGATATGAATGAGATAACTCCTTGATGGTTACTATATCTGACAGGTAGTCACATTAATTGATCTCGCTAAAGTGGTTGGCACAGCGGTTGGGTTGGAGGGATCAGGCAGGCAGGCAGAAAGGCAGGAAGGCAGGCAGTGGGAAGGAAAAAACCTGGTTGTCAAGGTGAGAAGGAGAGGAAACGGGTGAGGAAAAAGAATAAAGGCTGGCTATGTGGCAGAGAGCATGCAGAATGAATAAAACATGGTGAAGATGTCACATATAGATTTCACAGGTTAGGTGCGCGCATTTTTCTCTCTACTTATTTCATTTTTCCACAGGTGACCTACTAGCATTCAGGGGGTCTGTTGTGCCTGAGGATGTTCATCCTCAGTGGAGGTTGGATTATGACCCTTGCATTTCTAGTTCTGTAAGTTTTTTTAAGTTGGATTGTTGGATTGTTTGAATAAATTTGTGATTAATTTTTTTTGATTAATGCTTTTTGATGGATTATTCCCACTTTACTAATGTTTGATCCTTTTGAATTTTGGAAGGTTGATGTTGATGAAATGCTCAACAATTCTCAGTTGCATGAGAAGCTCAATGCAATGATCTTGGAATATCCTGCAAAAGATCACCAAGAGCTGTTGAATTACCTGATTCAGAAAACCGCAAAGTATTGATCAAAGCCAAGGCTTGAACCAAAATTCTTGCAATCAAGAAGAGGTTGGCCAAAATTGATAGATACCCAGAGAGATCCTTCTTGATTTTAACAAGTTGAAAAGAAAATTAAGCAGAAAAAGGGAATAAGAAAGGCTCCAAATAAGAAAAGACAAAAAATTGTAAGTCTTTTCTTTTGTTAAATGTTCATTTTTAGGGTTTAATGAACTAGTGATGATATGCTGATAGTTGTTAGTCAAAGTTTGCAGCATCACAATCTGAATTTCATAGTTCCGAGGAAGACACTGAAAGTGAATTAGCTTCAATTCATTTGGAATCAGAATCCTCTTTAGAGGAAAAAGAGGTGCAGGAAAGTTAAACCAGAAGCTCATATTTGGTGAGTATCAATTCAATTAATGAGATTAGAATTTTGGCTAATTAATTTTTGATTTTAGGAACCAAAAGTGAATTACCTCAATCAAATACCTGAGAACTTAGGTAATTTCTTGGGGGAGGTTTGGGATCCAGTTGGTGATGGAAATTGTGTATTTAGGTTCATTTCTAAATCACTTGGGTATGATGAGCATGGATGGTTCCAAGTACAACATTAAATGATCAAAAGATTAAGGAAAAATTAGACATCCTATTCTAAGATCCCAGGTGGCAGTAAAGATGTTGAAAAGATCAAACAAAGAATTGATGTTAATTACATCAATGAAAAGATTCCCTATCCAAAATAGCTTTTGAAGCCTGACATGGGTCCAAAAGTAGCAGATACTTATGGAAGACCAATATTTTTCATTTCAATGGATTCGTTTTGTAATTTTACTCCTATGAGAATGGGTATAAGGCCTCTGATTGGTTTGACCACCTCAAAGATCAACTCAAGCTGTATTATAATTTATACAAATCATTTCAATTTCATCATTTGGGTTTGATCTAACATGCTGAACTTTTAATTTTATCAATATAAAGGTTTATCACATTTTGAAAATCATTATGTTGAGTGTTTTGAGTTAAAATCATTATTTTGGGTGTTTTAAATGAAAATTAACTGGTAAGTCAGTTCAAATTGTGTTGGACTGATCCCACCATAAGGAGTATTTTTAATTCTGGTTATGGTATCAGCTTAACACAAGTTGAACTTGTTTTTTTTGTGTATTTAATTTAGGGCTTGTCAAGTTACTTGTATTTTTTTGGGTGTTTTTACTTTAGGGCTTGTCAATTTGAACTTGTTTTTTTTTTGGTGTTTTAACTTGGGTGATGATAAACTCACAACTCCCAGTTGTGTGGGAGGTGTGTAAGTCCCTACACGGCCCAATGGATGCATTCAAAGTGCACTTGGGGGCCCATAAACGCGTCTACACGCTTCCAAGGTGTTCTTTCAAACACGCCCCACCCCATGGGGGTTGTATACCCCCCATAAATGGCAATTCTGGGCTGTGTACCCCCATAAACAGCTGTTTCAAAGCGTGTTTGGGTGTTTATAAACCCCCAAGGGTTGTTCCAGAATTTTTGGGACCCCCTGGACCACATTTTGGTTCCATAAACCCAAATTTGGGATCAACACATACTATGTGGGACTATTGGAGCACACCTAGCAATTCCAAAGTGAAACTAAAGTTAATTTAAATTGAAATAAAGTGAAACTGCAAACCAAATAATTGAAACTAAAGTAAAACTAAATTAAAACTTCAAACAAACGTCCCACAAAACTTGATCTTTCTCAACTCAAAATTGAGCGAACATTTTAGTTGTTCAATTGAAAGTTGGATTGAATACTGAAGTAGCATTGCATTTTTTTCATTATGGGAACCATGGCAAGCCCCCCTTTTTGTGACATGTCTGCATTGAATAAATACATTCATAGTGCCATGAACAAAGCTGCAGACAAGAATTATTGGGGTAATGAATCATTAGAAGCCTCCATTGCATCCTCATCTAGGGTTAAAATTGAGGAACAAAATGTTTCACAAATTGACATGACCTCTGGTAGTGAGTAAAATTCTATTTTTCTCTGTTCTTTGCCTCATTTAATTTGAAGTAAACTGGTTGGCAGCTGGTAACTATTTAACAATGTAACTTTGTAACTATGACAGGTAAACTTCACCCACCTCCTGTGGGACCTTTTTCTACTAGGGAAGAGGCACAAAAATATTTTCAAAAATGGGAAATGAAGCATGGTTACTCTTTAACAGTTTTCAACTCAAAGTGTGATAAATATGTTGATTTAGACTGTGATAAACATGGTTCCTACTCTGGGCAATTGCTCAGGAACAGTCAAGGCAAACTCACTCAAGGAGGCTTGGTGCAATTTTTTAATCCATGCAAGTAGCACAAAGGCAGACCCCTCATGAAAAATCTCCTAAAGACATGATCAACATAAACATCAACCATCTCCACACCCCTCAGTGCATCCTCACCTCAGGAGAATCTCTGGGGTGGCCTTAGTGAATTTGGAAGAAGGCATGAATGATGGGCTCAATAATATTCAACTGAAAAGAAAATCAAGCAAGATTGATGGTGGCAAATATGTGGATGACCAAACAATCTATAACACTAAGCAAAAGGTAAAGATAGCAGAACTCAAGGGAAAAATTGTTTTGGAGGTCCTCTTTGAACAACTTGGTGATTCAAGTTGGTTTTTTCAAGCAAAATTCAGTGGATAGGGTCACTTGGAGGCACCATTCTTGGCTCAACCCCAATCATCAAAGCTTTGCAAGCAATTTCATCATATTGCTTTGTTGGATTGTACTTATAAAACATATAAGTAAAACATCCCCCTATTTCATCTTGTATGAATTACAGCCAACCCAAGAACTTTCAGCAAAGCCCTTGTTTTTAAAACAAGAGAAATTTTTCAGTTCTACAGTTGGTCTGTAAACGCACTAAAGGAGCTGGCTTATGATCCTGAGAGACTCCCCAAAGTCTTTGTGAAAGAATGTGAAAGATCTCTGATTATTGCTTTAGAACAAAGTTTCCCTGAGTCAATAACACAGTGTTTTCAATGGCACTCTTCTAAAAACATACATGCAAACTGTAAAGTGTGCTTTAATAATGAAATCAAAGGGTGGAAATGCTTTATTTCTCTGTTGGCTGAGTATGTGTCCTCAAAAACCCAGGAGGATGCAGATGTCAATGATGCAGAACCTAGAGTAAGTTACACATAACTGCCTCTACTTTTAATCTTCCTATTTTTGGGTTGCTTACATTATGAATTGTATAAAGTGTTTCTTGGAAGACTGTGAGGATGTGCTTGAGTATATGGATCATAACATCTTCCTTATCAAAGAGACTTTTGTAATGGTTGGACTTGCTAAAACCATGACTTTGCAAATAAAACAATTTCTTGAGTGGAAGGGGCCCATGCTACTCTCAAAAGGCTACTTGCAAATTCTTTGGGAAACATGTTGGATGTTTTGCAAAACCTAGAGGGAAAAATTTCCAATCAAATTAAATTGGTTCAGTCTGCGCTTTACAAATCTCAAATCAAGATAGGAATATTTCTTCCTACTGAACTGTTACCATTTCAATACAATTTGTCTTTAGAGGCAATCAAACGTTTTTTGGGACAATTTGAGAAATCAAAGCAGAAAAATGATGGGGAAGTGTGCACCAAGTCATACTGCAAGGCTATGGGTTTTCCATGTCCCACAAAATAGGTGATCTACTAGCATTCCAAGGATCTTTTCTGCCTGAGGATGTTCATCCTCAGTGGAGGTTGGATTATGACCCTTGCAGTTCTAGCTATGTAAGTTGGTTTAAGTTGAATTGTGGCATTGTTCAAATCAATTTGTGATTAATGCTTTTTGATAAATTCTTTTTGAATGATGATTCCTACTGTACTAATATCTGATCCTTTTGAATTTTGAAAGGTTGATGTTGATGAAATTCTCATCAATTCTCAGTTACATGAGAAGCTCAATGGAATTACCTTAGTATACCCTGAAGAAGATCATTGCAGGCTTTTGAAGAACTTGATGATGGAGACCACAAACTATTGATCAAAGCCAAGACTTGAACCTAAAGTTGTGCAATCAAGCAGAGGAAATACAAAATTTACAGATACCCAAAGAGATCTTTCTTTATTTGAACATTTTGAGAAGCAACTTAAGCAGGGAAAGAGAATTAGAGGGGCACCAAATAAGAAAAGACAAAAGATTTTAAGTCTTTTATTTTGTGAAATTTTCATTTTTTTTTTTTGATGAACTGAGGATGATATTATTTTAATTGTTATTCAAAGTCTGCAGCATCAGAATCTGAATTTTATAGTTCAGAGGAAGGGACTGAAAGTTAACTAGCTTCACTTAATTTGCAATCCAATTTCTCTTCTGAGGAAGAAGATGTGCAGGAATCATAAACCAGAAGCTCATCTTTGGTGAGTATTGATGTGATTAATTAATTTTATTGCGATTTTAGCTGATTTGATTTTGATTATAGGAACCCAAATTTCAATACCTCAATTCAATACCTTAGAAATTACATAAGTTCTTGGGTGAGGTTTGGGATCCAATTGGTGATTGAAATTGCGGATTTAGAGTCATTGCTAAATTGCTTGGTTGTGATGAACATGGTTGGTTTAAAGTGAGAAAGGAAATGATTGAAACAGTGTATAAACATAAAGCATGCTACATCAAGATGCTTGGTGGTACAAAATAGGTAGAAAATATCAAAAAAAAACTAGATGTTGAAGACATCAATGCGAAGATTACCTCTTCAAAATAGCTGGCCAAGTTAGATATGGGTCATATAATAGCAGACACATATTCCAGACCTATATGTTTCATTTCATTGGAGTCATTTTTTTCTTATACTCAAATGAAAAAAGGCATTAAAAATCAATCAAAGACTATTTATATTATTTTTCAACAATAACCACTGGTTTCTATTATCACTTGAGGGAGAAATTATTCCAATCCTACCCATTGTAGCAAAACTCTCTGCTTTAATTTCAAAGAAAGCTTCTGGTTGGGTTGATCATCTCAAATATCAACTGCATGTGTATTCTACATTATAGAATTCAATTATAGAGATCATTTCATCATTGGGTTTCCATATGAATTTTCATTCTGATGCACCTAACTTTTAATTCCATTAATATAAATTTTTATCCCATTCTTACCATAATAATGTTGATTGCTTGGAGTTAACATCATTATGATGAGTGTTTTGAATGATTTTTTTTTGGTAAGTCAGTTTAACTTTTCTTGGGCTGATCCCACCATAATGAGTATTTTCACTTCTTGTGATGAGATCAGCTTAACACAAGTTGAACTTGTTTTTTTTGGTTCTTTTACTTTTGGGCTTGTCACGTTACTTGTGTTTTATTTTTTGGTGTTTTTACTTGAGGGATTTTCAAGTTGAACTTGTATTTTTTTTTGCACTTTTACTTTAGGGCTAGTCAAGTTGAACTTGTATTTTTTGGCACTTATACTGTAGGACTGCTCCATAGACTCTTTCATTGTTTATTTAATTTTTTCTTCAGTTTTTTTTGTTTTTTTTTTATTTTTATTTTTTTACTTATTTTTATTTTATTTTTTATTTTTTAACCTAAAAATCAATATTTCTTGATCTTTTGGTTGAATTCTATTTTTTTTGTGAATTTGTATTTAGGGAAATGTTAAATTCACGGCTCATTTAGTCATTTACATGGCTCAATGGGCCATGTGGCACCCTAAATGGCTCAAATGAGCCGTGTGGCATGCTACACAACTCAAATGGGCCGTGTGGCATGCTACACGTCTCAAATGGGCCATGTGGCAAGCTACACAACTCAAATGGGCCTTGTGGCATGCTAAATGTCCCATTTGATTCGTGCAGCATGCTAAACAACTAAAATCAAGCTGTGTAGCCTCCACTAAATCATAAATAATGAATGATAAATAATAAAAAATAAATAATAAATAATAAATAATAAATAATAAATAATAAATAATAAATAATAAATAATAAATAATAAATAATAAATAATAAATAATAAATAATAAATAATAAATAATAAATAATAAATAATAAATAATAAATAATAAATAATAAATAATAAATAATAAATAATAAATAATATATAATAAATAAATAATAATAAATAATAAATAATAAATAATAAATAATAAATAATAAATAATAAATAATAAATAATAAATAATAAATAATAAATAATAAATAATAAATAATAAATAATAAATAATAAATAATAAATAATAAATAATAAATAATAAATAATAAATAATAAATAATACATAATAAATAATAAATAATAAATAATAAATAATAAATAATAAATAATAAATAATAAATAATAAATAATAAATAATAAATAATAAATAATAAATAATAAATAATAAATAATAAATAATAAATAATTAATAATTAATAATAAATAATAAATAATAAATAATAAATAATAAATAATAAATAATAAATAATAAATAATAAATAATAAATAATAAATAATAAATAATAAATAATAAATAATAAATAATAAATAATAAATAATAAATAATAAATAATAAATAATAAATAATAAATAATAAATAATAAATAATAAATAATAAATAATAAATAATAAATAATAAATAATAAATAATAAATAATAAATAATAAATAATAAATAATAAATAATAAATAATAAATAATAAATAATAAATAATGAATAATAAATAATAAATAATAAATAATGAATAATAAATAATAAATAATCAATAATAAATAATAAATAATAAATAATAAATAATAAATAATAAATAATAAATAATAAATAATAAATAATAAATAATAAATAATAAATAATAAATAATAAATAATAAATAATAAATAATAAATAATAAATAATAAATAATAAATAATAAATAATAAATAATAAATAATAAATAATAAATAATAAATAATAAATAATAAATAATAAATAATAAATAATAAATAATAAATAATAAATAATAAATAATAAATAATAAATAATAAATAATAAATAATATATAATAAATAAATAATAATAAATAATAAATAATAAATAATAAATAATAAATAATAAATAATAAATAATAAATAATAAATGATAAATAATAAATAATAAATAATAAATAATAAATAATAAATAATAAATAATAAATAATAAATAATAAATAATAAATAATAAATAATAAATAATAAATAATAAATAATAAATAATAAATAATAAATAATAAATAATAAATAATAAATAATAAATAATAAATAATAAATAATAAATAATAAATAATAAATAATAAATAATAAATAATAAATAATAAATAATAAATAATAAATAATAAATAATAAATAATAAATAATAAATAATAAATAATAAATAATAAATAATAAATAATAAATAATAAATAATAAATAATAAATAATAAATAATAAATAATAAATAATAAATAATAAATAATAAATAATAAATAATAAATAATAAATAATAAATAATAAATAATAAATAATAAATAATAAATAATAAATAATAAATAATAAATAATAAATAATAAATAATAAATAATAAATAATAAATAATAAATAATAAATAATAAATAATAAATAATAAATAATAAATAATAAATAATAAATAATAAATAATAAATAATAAATAATAAATAATAAATAATAAATAATAAATAATAAATAATAAATAATAAATAATAAATAATAAATAATAAATAATAAATAATAAATAATAAATAATAAATAATAAATAATAAATAATAAATAATAAATAATAAATAATAAATAATAAATAATAAATAATAAATAATAAATAATAAATAATAAATAATGAATAATAAATAATGAATAATAAATAATGAATAATAAATAATAAATAATAAATAATAAATAATAAATAATAAATAATAAATAATAAATAATCAATAATCAATAATCAATAATAAATAATAAATAATAAATAATAAATAATAAATAATAAATAATAAATAATAAATAATAAATAATAAATAATAAATAATAAATAATAAATAATGAATAATAAATAATGAATAATAAATAATGAATAATAAATAATAAATAATAAATAATAAATAATAAATAATAAATAATAAATAATAAATAATAAATAATCAATAATAAATAATAAATAATAAATAATAAATAATAAATAATAAATAATAAATAATAAATAATAAATAATAAATAATAAATAATAAATAATAAATAATAAATAATAAATAATAAATAATAAATAATAAATAATAAATAATAAATAATAAATAATAAATAATAAATAATAAATAATAAATAATAAATAATAAATAATAAATAATAAATAATAAATAATAAATAATAAATAATAAATAATAAATAATAAATAATAAATAATAAATAATAAATAATAAATAATAAATAATAAATAATAAATAATAAATAATAAATAATAAATAATAAATAATAAATAATAAATAATAAATAATAAATAATAAATAATAAATAATAAATAATAAATAATAAATAATAAATAATAAATAATAAATAATAAATAATAAATAATAAATAATAAATAATAAATAATAAATAATAAATAATAAATAATAAATAATAAATAATAAATAATAAATAATAAATAATAAATAATAAATAATAAATAATAAATAATAAATAATAAATAATAAATAATAAATAATAAATAATAAATAATAAATAATAAATAATAAATAATAAATAATAAATAATAAACAATAAATAATAAATAATAAATAATAAATAATAAATAATAAATAATAAATAATAAATAATAAATAATAAATTATAAATTATAAATTATATGGAGTAGTGTATGGGCCCTAATCAACTCCCACAGGTCGTGTGGGACCCTACACCACTCCCACAGGTCGTTTGGGGCCCTACACGACTCCCACAGGCCGTGTGGGGCCCTACATGGCCCCCACATGACTGGAGCTGTGAATTCAACATTACCCTTTTATTTATATTATTTTAGCTTTTTATTTTTTTTTTATTAATTTATTTATTTTTTTGGCCCAAAACACTTGAAGTCATGTGGCATGTAACACAACTACATTCCAACCGTGTACAAGCGTGCACGACTTGAATGTAGTTGGGTGTTGTGTCAAACAGCTCAGGCCGTTTTGTGGGGGCAGCACAACTACACTCAAGTTGTAAGGCAGCTAAAAAACTACAATCAAGCCATGTATCATGCCACACAACCCAAATTATTTGTGTTCATCCCACATTTGGGCCATTAATATATCATCACCCATATGACATATATGAAATAAGGGTTATGTTAAATTCACGGCTCCAGCCGTGTGGGAGCCTTCTACACAGCTCCAGTCGTGTGGGAGCCGTGTACACGGCTCCAGTTGTGTGGGAGCTGTGTAGGGCCCCACATGGCCTGTGGGAGTCGCGTAGGATTCTACACGACCTGTGGGAGTTGTGTAGGGTCCCACACAACCTGTGGGAGTTGTGTAGGGTCCCACACAACCTGTGGGAGTTGTGTGGGGTCCCAAACAACCTGTGGGAGTTTTGTAGGTCCCCTCAACGCGTGGGGGCCCATCTACTACTCCATATAATTTATTATTTATTATTTATTGTTTCTTCTTTATTATTTTTTATTTATTATATATAATTTTCTATTTTTTATTATTTATTATTATTTATTTTTTATTATTTATTGTTAATTATTTATTAGTTATGATTTATGATTTATTATTTATTATTTATTGTATATAATTTATTATTTATAATTTATTATTTATAATTTATTATTTATTATTTATTTATTATAATTTATTATATATTATATATTATTAATTATTTATTATATATTATTTAGTGGAGGCTACAAAACTTGATTTTAGTTGTTTAGAATGCAGTACAACTAAAATGGGACCTGTAGCATGCCGCATATCCCATTTGGGTCGTTTAGCATGCCACACAGCCCATTTGAGCTGTGTAGCATGCCACATGGCCCATTTGAGTCATGTAGGGTGCCACACGGCCCATTTGATCCCTGTAGCATTCCACACGGCTCATTTGAGTCTTTTAGCATGCCACACAGCTCATTTGAGTTGTGTAGGGTGCCACACGGCCCATTGAGCCGTGAATTTAACATTACCCATGAAATAATCAATCATTAATATGATTCATACATGATTCAAATCATCATCATATTTAGAGAAATTTCAGATAAGTCCATGAAATAAGATTCTTATGATAATTATTTGGATAATAGGAAGGCACCAATAAATTAAAAACTAGATGTGACACCAGATACTTCTAGAAAATTTTATTTTTATGAATGATAGATTTGATTTTTGCAATTGTGGCTGGGGTGCCAAAGGTATTATTGAAGCATCTTAAAATCAAACAAATACAAAAAATTAGTATTTGAGGCATATTTTGGTTGTTCCTCATGAGGCAAAAAATGCATTGAAACGACATCAAAGCTCCCAAAAATTGATTTATTTACAATTCATAATCCATGGGTATCAGCCATAAATATAAAAATTGAAAATGAGTTTCAAATTTTTCTAAAAAAAACAATGAGCCCTTCTTGAAAACTAATTGGAAATTGAATTGATTTCAGATTTTATCCCCATAAAAAAAATATGGTAAAATTAATGATATCAGCAGGTTTACCTATTATACATATCCTTATATCTATGAGCTAGGAAAATGAATAAAATCAAAAAATTAATGGTTAACATGTGAAATTTCAAAGGAATTGGTGGAACAAGATACTTTTTGGAACCATCTCAGTCCAAGGGATTCCAAATCTTTTGATCCACTGAAAAACTATTTGAGAAAATGATGACTTGGAAAATATTTTTGATTCTCATCCTTCATTGGTTCCTTTGTTTCTAGCCTACTAGATTCTACGGTCTTTTCTCCCATTTGGTTGCTACAGTGTATTGGTAATTGAAAGAATAAAACCTTTTTTCAAAAATAAAATTGAGAAATAATCTTTTATGATATGTTTAATGCCAAGGGGGTGGTATTTTGGACTAGGGCAGATTTATAAATAATCCATTAATTGAAAAATAGCATTAGAGGATAAAAATATTTCCCTATGGATTTTTCAAACCTATTTCTGGGGATTTGAATTAATATGATATGTGAAATTGGAACAGTTTTAACCTTTCAGGTTGTAAAGGAAGTATAATTCAGGAAGGTTTTTGGTTCAAGGTTTTAGTAACAGTGAGTTTGGGGAAGGAAGGAGTAAATCTATGGGGAGATATAAATATTTAATAGTTAACTGTTGTAAAAATTGAATCCTGTTATAAGATGCTGTTTGAGGTTGATAAAAGAGGGCTTAAAATAATTCAAAGTGCTTTTTGAGTGAAAATTTTAAAATAAAGTTCAGATGAATGCCATTGATGACCCAACTTTATCCTTTAGATTTTTTATCCTTGATTTCCAAGCTATCTGTTTAATTTATTGTTTGAGTGAAGTAAATAAAGTGTATAAAGGTTCTGTATTTCTAAACTTCTGATTTTAATGTTTCCTCTAGGTATCATCATGGTAAAGATGGAGAAGGGGCCATGTAATTAGGCTATGATTGCAGCCATGAATGGTCCTAAGGTGATTGATGGTGTTTTATTCCAAATGGATCCATGTGACAGAATTCAAAATGATCTCTCCTGCAGTTGGTTCTTGATAATTTCTGGAAAAATTTGTTTATTTTTGAATGTTATTGCTTCAATGATGGGTATGAGTATGTTTGTTTTATTAATTGATTGGAATAATTCAATTTTGCTGAAATCCTGTATAAATATATTTTTAATTTAGCAGGTGCAGGATTAATCTATTCTCGCATAAAAAGTCTTGTGAAGGTTTATATCTCATGATTTGATGTTTTTGTGAAATGTAAAATTGTTTTTGTGAAATGTAAAATTTGGCTTTAGGTGGTCTCTACTTGTTTTCAAAGGCTTACAAATAAAAATATCAATTTTTAAGACACTCTTGAAGGTTTTTCATGCATATCACATAGGCATGGATCTTATCTTTTGTATTTAGTATATCCCTGGTGTACCTTTCTCATTGTTTTATGGTGTATAATCAGTTGTAGATATTTCAGGTACCCAATGCAGCTGTCTTACTGTGTAAAGGCCATGGAAAGGTTTGATGCATGGGGCCAGAATGCATGGAGTAATTTGAGTCTACTATAGTCATTATTGAATTTACATGCAGCTGCATGCATCAATTTCTTCAAAAAACAAATATTTCAATAAATTCTAAAATAAAGAAAAAATTCAGCTTCTGCCTTCATTTTAGAAATTTAAAATAAACATTGTGTAAATGTGAATGCTGATTTTGGACATTTGAGGCTGTGTAGCTCATGAAAAAGTGATTTAAAATAAGGAGTAGGAATTCAGGGGGAAGTGTAAGTGAGTTAATTTACATAAAATGGGCTGAAAATTACAAATATTTTATAATATTTCATGAAAATCAAATCCTGGTGGGAGTCATCTTTGATGAGTTTTGTTTGGTAATATGTTCAGATTTCTCTGAAATATTAGTTATCTGGAATTTTTCCAGCCGTGAGAAGATATCAGGCACTATAGAGTGCTTTCCAGTTCTATAGACTATGATACAGTCAAATTCAGACAAAAACTCAGGCCATTGGGCTTGGCTGTGAGTCAAGAATTTTGTGGTCATAAATTATTTTAAGGAAAAATTATCAGTAAGAACTTCAAAGGGAGAGGAGAGGCTTAAGAAGTAAGCCTCCAGATCTTGATAGCCCATAAAATTGCTGGGACCTCTTTATTTTGGATTTTGTAATTCAGTTCAGCATTGCCCAATTTTCTGCTATCAAAAGCAATTGGGTGCTTGGATCCATGTTAGCTTGCTACTATGTACAGAGCAACCTGTCATAGCAACACAAAACTATAAAAAATAAGAATATCTAAATTAACAAAAAAAAGGAGTGAGAAATCAATAAATGTTATTGAAGAAATGGACTCCTCACCCAAAATTAGGTAGGGTCACTCCCTGACCCCACCCTTGAAATCCAAGTCCTTACATTTTTAAAATAATTAAAAAGAAAAGTACTAAAAATTACAACACCAGTATGGCACCTTTTTGCCATTTTAACACTTCACACGTGTTTTCACGTATAGGTTTTACACCTAAAATTCACTCAGAATTGAGGTGTTGTGTATATTTTAGGAGTTACACACGGAAATGTGTTATGTCACAATTCCCCCACGCAGCCCCGCATCATTACATACCCCTACGTACTCATAGTAGCAGTTTCCCGCGTACTAGAGACCTGCGCGCAGCTAATTCTGCCACGCACGCAGCGGATCCCACCCCGCGCGCATCTGAACTGACTGATCCCCGCATCTGGATGTGTCATGACTAATCTGACAACCAGGTACCGCTCAGAAGGGCTACAACCTAATTAGGGTTTCCTGGCATATTTAAAAAGTTTACATATGCATTAGTAATAATTTTAAAAGATCAAATTAAGTTTAGAACATTTTTTAATAATAAATTAAAGATCAAGAATTACCACATAAATCATTGACTCTGATCTTTGAAGACCACAAAACACTACAAGGAGTGTTCATAAAAATTATGTAAAACTATCTACGTGATCAAAAGATGCTGTAGAATCATTAAACATCCACATCTGTTCACTTTAAAGCAATACTAATAGTACAAATGAAGGATGAGTGCAGAATGATTAAATTTATGCCATGATAAATTAACAGATCCTGTAGCTAAAATAGTACAGAAATCCAGCAGATCTAAGGTCAGCTGATTAACAGCACCAATTGGACGTGCTAATCTGGCTCTGACTGGCTTGCCAGCCTCAGCCCATGAGCAGAACACTCTCTACGCACCCTGAGAAGCTCAAAATCACCCCAAAAAGGTATTTATACAGACCTCTTTGGATCCATTATTCCATCATCAGTTTACCAGGAATTATTATTATCAATAAGAAACCGTGTAATTGTTATTCAAGTCCTTATGAAGAATCTAAGCAAGTTATTTATGACCAAGTCTGTTGTATTATTATTTATTTCTTAAAACCGATCAACCCTTGAAGTTTAGTCAGACAATCCACCCCATCTGCTCTGAAAACCTTCCTATTATTGCAGGATTTTTGTGGCACAGTGCTCAGAGTGAGTGTTTCCCTCCTGTCTTGGCCATTGTGCTGTTATGCCCGTCCATTAGTGGAATAAGTCCTTTCTAAGGCACCCATCTTCATTCCAAGGTTCTTAAACTGCCTAAGGAGGCCCCTTGAAGAGAGGTTTCTTTGTCTGTAAAGACCCCCAGTAGTATAATACTGTGGCCCCTCCTTTATATAAATATTGAAAACCTTTTATTAACAAACCAATTAAACCTTACAACTGCTCTTATTATATTATTTATTTGAGCCTCTAAGCATTTGTTTTTGGAATAATTATTATTATTATTATTCCAGTATTTTTATCACTCTCTGTAGATAAAAGACTGCAAGGTTCCTGGTATCAGAGAGCTGACAATCCATCAGGAGTGACTTTGTTGATTACAGCACCCAGGGCATAGTCACTTGAATCAGTTTCAAGAAAATTATTTAAAGAAAGATTGAAATGTTTAAGAATAGGTGCCTTGGTAAATGCCTGTTTGATATCCTCAAGCTGCTGCAAAGACCCTGGGAATAAAGGAAAATTTGGGTTTGAGTCAGTGAGAGCAGTGAGGAGGTGAACCTTCCTAGAGTAATTAGTAATAAACCTGTAATAGAAAGTAGAAAAACCCAAAAACTGTTGAAGTGCCTTTTTTTCATTGGTATGGGCCAATATAAGATCTTTTCGATCTTGGAGTTTTCAAATTCAATACCATTCCTGGAGATAACGTGGCCTAGGTAGTCCACTGAGGTGGCATGGAATTCACATTTAGAAGCCTTCACATATAAGTTGTTTTTCCAAAGTCTCTTCAAGAATTCACACACATAAACTGTGTGTTCTTCTAAGTTCTTGGAAAAAATAAGGATATCATCAAGGTATACCACCACAAAAAGGCCAGGAGGTTGGGAAAAAGTTTGTTAAAAATACATGGGAAAGAGGCAGGAGCTTTGGTCAGTCCAAAGGGAATAAAAAAATATTCAAAACTCCCTGATAGAAATAAAGGCTGAAATTTCAAAATTGATGAGAAAGTAAAAACCAAACTATATGACAAGGATTATTGAAGAGCAGAAAATAAAACAAGAAGAAGATGATGATCAAAGAACAAACCGTAGAGTTGAGTAGTTGAGAGTGACTAGAGCAGGACAGGAGAGGCTAATTCAGAGGAAGAAGTAGGCAGGCAGAGCTGAAGAAAAAAGGATTAGCCAGTAGAATTGAGGAAGTTGATAAGTTATCTTTCTCACCAAATATGAGGAGAACCCGCTAGTAGTTGAGGTTGATTTGAGTTAAAGAATGAAGAAAAAGAAGAATAAGAAAGCAGATAAGAAGAAATACAACAGCAGGAGAAATAGAGATAAAGGGAGGATAAATAGAATGAGGAGAGAAGAAATAGACAAAGGGAGAAGGTGGGAAGGAAGCTCAAGACTGGAAGGTGATTGTTGTGAGTAACCCAAAGGGATTTAGCGCGTAGATTATTTGAAGCCTTGATGAGAGAACGTGAAAGTTGAAGAAGGAAACACATATGTGACAGGTGCAATAGAAGCGCGCAAGATGGAGGCGCGCGTGAGCTTAAGCAAAAGAAAGAGTTAATTTTCAACACGCTGGGATATTTGGTGAGCAAAGAATCTAGAATCTAACGTGTAAGAATTAATGGAAGCAGGATTTTAACAGATTGACTAGAGAGGAATGATTGGCGGCCTTGGAGAGAGGATCAGCAATCATGTCAGCTGAAGAGATGAGTTTGACATCTATTTTTTTAAGTTTTGCCTGTTCTCAAATAAATTTAATCTTAATGTTAAGGTGCTTTGTCTTCGCGTTGGATCCAAAGTTCTTGAACTTTTCAAGCAGCCCTTTGTTTTCAATATAATAAGCAGAAGGAGCAGTAGATACTTCCCACAGTTATTCAATCAGGTGACATAGCCATTGACCTTCTTGAATGCCATTGGAAAGAGCATTCATTTCCAATTCAGTTGACAACAGAGTAATGTTCTTTTGCTTTTTACTGTTCCATAGAATGGTACAGCATTTCCAGAAACAGATCAAGCCTGACTGAGATTTTCTATTGTGTAATTTGCTTCCCCATGTAGCGTTGGTATAGAACTCCAGTTTGTTAGGTTGATCTTTTTGCAGGCAAAGTGTGAGAGCAAAATCTATAGAACCTTTTAAGTACTTCCAGCAGTGTATTGCCTCCCTCCAGTGAGACAATCCAGGTTGATTATTGAAACAAGACAGTATCAACACAGCAGCAGCTAGATCGGGACAAGTACGGCACAATAGATAGTTCAGCATTCCCATGTAGGATTGGTAATTTATATTTAGTTTAGCAAAAGCTCCAGCATCCTCATTGTTGGCAGGAGTCAGAGAAACATTAAGAGTCAGGGGAGTAAGTACCAATTGGCAGTTTTCCAAGTGCAGCATTTCCAAGCCTTTCTTGCTGAGTTTTGACTGATTTAGGAAGCATCTGGACTTGTCAATCTTGATTTCCATTCCCAGGAGAGTATCAGGTTTGTGAGCAGCAGATTCTGGAAAACGTTCCAAGAAGGCTACTTGGAAGGCATCAACATCACCTTCAACTACTAGGTTGTCAACATGGAAGTGCAGGTATGAGGGAGTGATTTTTTTATAGAAGACACAGGCGTCTGAATCTGATTGTTGGTATCCTAGGGACAAAAGCCAAGACCTAAGCGTTTCATGCCAGTTGAGGGGAGCTTGAAAAAGGCCGCAGAGCGACTTCTTTAGTTTGAGATAAGGAGAAGAATGATGAGATTCAGCAGGAGTTTTAATAAATATGTCCTCCTTAAGAGGAGCATATAGAAAAGCACTTTTAACATTGAATTTCCTGACTGGTAGACCTTTTTCCATAGCTAATATAAGTAGAAGAAGAAGTGATGGAAACTTCCCAGTAGGTGCAAAAGTCTTGTGAAAGTCAAAACCAGGTTCCTGAAGGAATCCTTGAATTCACAGCCTGGCCTTTGTCTTTGCGGGAGCAGAGGAGGTAGCGGGTTTGTCCCTGATAGCCCACGTGGTTTTGAGGGCTTTCTCAGGAGCTTCATGGTAATCATCCCACACTTGATGGTCCTCTATATTCAAGATTTTGGTGCGCTTTGCAAGGACAATGGAGTCAGGATCAGCGCAGGAGTGATGGATGTATTTTACAGGCTGGATGTTGGGAGTTTGATCTCTAAGGACTCTGTCACAGCCAATGATGGGAGCCATATTGACAACTGACTTGGTAGGCAAGAGGTCTTTGGGTTCTTCTGAAGAGGAGTCAAGAGACTTTGGGGTAATTTTGTGGGAAGAGTCAAGGTTTGGTTTGATTCCAAAGTTAGATTCAGGAAGGACAGTTTTTGCGGATGGACAAAATTTTTCAGAAGTGGAGGAATTGACAGGAGAAGGGGGGCAGAATTCTAGGAACAACATGTTTTTGGTGTCCACAATCTTGCCATTATCCACTAAGATCTAAAACAACAGAAGCTTGGGATTGTACCCTAAGAGTCTACCTTTCTTGCCAGGAGGATCTAGCTTGCTGTTAGAGAGTTTTGGTTGACTAAGAAAAGCAACCGGATTACCTATGGGATGAAAAAAAGAAAGAGGAATAGAGCAACCTTTATACATTTCGTAAGGCAATTTCTTGTTCTTGGAAGTAGGAATCTGATTAAGGGTCAGGGTTGACGCAGAAATGAGTTTGTGCCACAGCAAGGAGGAGAAACTGGAGTCCAGAATTATAGTTCTGAGAGACTCCAGAACAGTGCGATTAAACCTTTCTTCCAGGCCATTCTGCTGTGGAGTATAAGGGTCAGAAACTTGATGTTTGATGTAGTTGGATTTACAGGTCTCAGAGATCTTCCCATTGACAAATTCAGTACCTCAGTCAGAATGAAGAGTGAGAGGATAGTAGCCAAAACGCTTGGCTTCAACTTTGATGCACCTGATGAGGACTTCAGCAATTTCATCTTTCCCTTTTACCAGAAGAGCGGCGCAAAACCTTGAATGAGAGTCCATGATTGTTAGGAAATATTGGCAACCAGACTGAGATGAAGGTAATGGTCCAACGGTGTCCAAATGAAGTTCCTCAAAAACCCTACTGGATCTGAAATGGCGGTCTTTGAAGGAGGATCAAGTGATTTTTGCTACAGAGCAAGCTTCGCAGTTCACCTCTTTCTTTACAGGAACCTTGAGTTTGTGGCGTATTTGGTGGTAGCTCACATGGCCTAAGGATTTATGAAGCTGCTCAGCCTTGGAAAGAAAGGAGGAGGCAGGGATTGGGGGAAGTAATCTTAGGTAGGGAATGTGGTTTATATAGAATCCATTGCACACAGGAGAAGAATCCTTAGTGATCTGGACTGAGTTGGAAAGGAAAAAAACTTGAAATCCATCAATAAGAAGATGATGAAGAGATAGAAGATTAGCAGAGATGTCAGGGACATAGAGAGCATGGTTGAGAGTTAGGGAGTTGGATCCAGCCCTGAGAGTCATGCGGCCCAATCCTTTGATGATAAGTGAGTCAGAGCCGCAACTAGTACTTATTGATCCTTGGCATCCGAGGTCTAAGATGTCAAAGAATTTCTTGTCAGACACCATATAATTAGAGGATCCAGAGTTGATAACAAATAGCAGTGAGTTGCAATCCCAAGAGTTAGACAGAAAGCTAATGTGAGTGTTTTCAGAGGGACTGGAGGGACAAGGGCAAAGATGAGGATAGAGCATCCAGCAGCAATGCTTGGGATTGTTGGCCAGAGTATTGTGTTTACAAGGCTTGCATTTTTGGGAGGCATCCGTGAGAAGAGAGAGAAAGGAGCTTCCAACATTATTTTGCTTGGACATCCTTTGCTTGTTCAGGTGGATTCTGAGATGATCCATCACGGCGTCAGGATTGACTTCGGACTTGACTGCAGAGTGAGTGATAGAAAAATGAATACTTTGCATGGCAGGAGTGGAAGGAAGCTTGTCAAGAATTGTATAGGCCAAGATGTCAGTTGGCAGATTGATTTCTATCTCCAGTAGCCACGTTAGACCAGATTTGACTTCTGTGATGAAAAGCTGTATGTTTGACTTGTCAAAGGTAATTGAAGAAAAGCTTTTGTAGACCCAAGCACAATCGGCTGGTTTTGAGGAAATGAAGTGCTTCAAAAGAGCTTTGCAGATGGCTTTTGTGTTTTCCTTGTTTTCCGGATTAATGATATTAGAATGCACTGAAGGGGAAAGTTTAGAAATGATGATAGAGTTAAGTATAGTGTTGTCTTCAGAAGATAGATCATCCACCGTAGTCATCAAGTCCTTAAGTTTGGTCAGGTTGAACAGAGCGTGCATTTGGGTTCTCCATATAGTGAAGTTGTCTTCCGTAAGTAGGGGAATTTCCTTGATAGTTGTTTTTAAGATGGTAGGATTGATTAGGTCCATGCTTGCGTCTGGTTTTTTTTGAGAGTTGGAAGGGTAGATCAAAGGATTTCCGATGGAGTGATTTCCAAATTTGACTTTTAATTGTGATGGAAATAAAGGCTGAAATTTCAAGATTGATGAGAAAGTAAAAACCAGACTATATGACAAGGATTAGTGAAGAGCAGAAAATAAAACAAGAAGAAGATGATGATCAAAGAACAAACCATAGAGTTGATTAGTTGAGAGTAACTAGAGCAGGATAGGAGAGGCTAATTCAGAGGAAGACGTAGGCAGGCAGAGCTGAAGAACAAAGGATTAGCCGGTAGAATTGAGGAAGTTGATAAGTTATCTTTCTCACCAAATATGAGGAGAACCCACTAGTAGTCAAGGTTGAGTCAAGTTAGAGAATGAAGAAAAAGAAGAAGAAGAAAGCAGACAAGAACAAATAAAACAGAAGGAGAAATAGAGATAAAGGGAGGATAAAGGTAATGAGGAGAGAAGAAATAGACAAAGGGAGAAGGTGGGAAGGAAGCTTGAGACTGGAAGGTGATTGTTGTGAGTGACCCAAAGGGATTTAGTGCATAGAGTATTTGAAGCCTTGATGAGAGATTGTGAAAGTTGAAGAAGGCAACGCATATGTGACAGGTGCAATAGAAGCGGGCAAGATGGAGGCGCGCGTGAGCTTAAGCAAAAGAAAGAGTTAATTTTCAACACTCCCACACAGATTCCTGAATGCTGTAAGATGTTCATCAACTTCTTTGATTCAAAGGATATTTTAAGCACCCCTGAGGTCAATTTTAGATCAGATGGTAGAACCAGAAAATACTTTTAATAAATGGGTCATGGGAGGAATGGTATACCAATTCTTTTGAGTCAAAGAGTTAAGTTTGAAATAGTCAACACAAAATTGAAAACCAACATTATTCTTTTTCCCAAAGAGGACAGGCGCACCAGTGCTGGAAGTGCTGGGGAAAATGAAACCGTTCTCTATATTTTCTGCTATATAGGCTTGTAGGGCTTCTTTCTCATGGTCACTGAGGGAGTAAATGGGCCAAAATGGAGGCAAAGGGCCTTTCAATTTGATATTGTGGTTTTCAGCACAGTGAGGAGGGTGTTTATCAGCCTTGAACTTGGAAAAACCATCTAAAAAGGCATGGTAAGCTTTTGGAACTCTCTCCATCCCAGTTTCAACTTCTTCAGCTTCCTCATCTTCATTCAGACCCTCAGAAGAAGTATGCTTTGGAATAGAGTCAGAAGTGGAACTAATCATATGAAAAATTTGAATGGACAGATCATCCTCCACATCCTCCAATAATTTCAGAGAATTTCCCAGGAATATCCAATTCACAGGAATGGTTGTTGAACTCAAAGAAAAGTTTTTCAAATGCATACATTCTGAAGTTGGAGCAGGAGCAGTGATCTGCAGGTTCACTGGCGGAAGGTGAGTAGTAGCCAAGGAGAGTTCAACACAAGGGGAATGCTCTAAAGCTGGTTGGTGTCTTGGGGTGATCAATCCCAATTGCCAATCTACCTCAGGATTCCAAAAATGAAGGAAGTAAATACCCAGAATAAAATCCTCTTTTGGGGGATTATCAACAACCAAGAAAAACCATTCTATGTTGGGAAAAGAAGGTAATGAAAGATTGAAGGAAAAATTATCAGTGATTTCCTGGGAACAGCAATTGGAAGGGCTAAAACAAAAGAGAAAAATAGGAGAAGTTAGAGGTGTTGGAGACAGAGAAAACTTAGAAATCATAGATTTGGAAATGATGGATTTTGAGGCTCCTGAATCAACAAGTGCACTGTATGCTTGATCATGAAGTAAATAAATAAAAATCAAGTCTTTGCAGGATTCATAGGCTTTCCCTTCCAAAGTTTGTACTCAGATACTAGAGGGGTGATGGTCATGGTCATGGAGTACCACATGCTCATGACCTAGTCTTTTCCCTTCTGTGTTTTTCTGGAGAAATCTTCTGCAAAGGTTTATAGTCTTGTAATTTTCTGCAGAAGCTGAACTTATGAGCACCTCCACAGTAGTTACATAATCCCTCCTTTTCCCTTCTAGCCTTTTCCTCAGCCTTGAGGTGTCCATCCCCCCCTAAATTGGGATTTGGACAGTAAATTGGTTCAGTAGAGGTAGCCTTAGCTTTGCCCTTGAATTTACCTTCATGGCTGGGTTGTGAAGTCTTGCAGGGAGTTGAGGAGCTGGGACCAGGTTTTGGAGCCTGATGGTAGCTGAAGGATTTTTTGCTCATTCTTTTGTGGTAACAAGTATCTTACTTTAACACAAAATCCATTAATTCTTAAAGCATATCTTGAGGCCTGTCATATCCTGCTAAATAATCCAGAAGCCTGTTTTGCAATCAATGTCTAAAATGAAAAAATAAGGCCTATATCACCCCACCCAGAGACCTTGGTCATGAGGGTTCTGAACTCAGTGATATAGTTAGTAACATAGCCCATTTCCTTCATCTTAAGAAGGGTCAATTCTTTTTCAGCAAGTTGAATTTTGAGACAGTCCCCAAAACAAGTACGGATTTTTTGAGTAAATAAGAACCAGGAGTTAAGTAAGAAATCTGGCTCATGGTTACCAATATGAGCAAGCTAGGGTTGGATCCATTGACTAGCATTCCCTGATAGGTAAGAGACTGCAAATAAAACTTGTTTCCAGCCATTAGCAAATGCCCTCTCATCATTAGCAAAGATGATCTCAAAAGCTTGGAGAAAGGGTCCAAGATTGGTTGTGTTAGTCCCATCAAATTTTTCTGGGGTGTTTATGGAAGGATATTTAAAGTTAGAGGAATGTGAATTGTCAGCAGGTTTAGAAAGATGAGTCATTGCAGTGGTCATTTGCTGAAGAATGGCCAGCAGTGCAAGTTAAGTAGTAGTACCCTGAGAAGGAGAATGGTTATTGGCAGCTTGGGAGGTTGTTGGGACTGCAGTAGAATTAGAGGTTGGACTTGGATTAACCTCCATGGAAGGTGAATTCAAGCCACTTAGGATTATGGAATCTAATCCCAAGTCCTCATCCTCATCATCCTTGTCATTGTCTCCTGGAATGGGAACAAACCTTGAATTTTAGGCCAGATATTCAAGTCCATGGTAGCCAGGTACTGGAAATTGATCTGCAACTCTGTGAATACTGGCATGTTCAGAAGGAATAGGGGAAATGGGAACTTGTGGAACAGGTTCCAATAAGCCAGTTTTCATGGGAGTGGAAGTGGTATCCACTGGTGCTATTAAGTTTGAAAAGGTTCCTCCAGTTCCACAAGCTCTGGGAGTAGAAGGTTCAGCTGGTTCAGTGGCCCCTCTGCCTCTGGAGCTGAGGGTAAAAGCAGGGCTAGAGATATGATAGAAGAGAGCACGTCCAGGAGGATTTATATTTTTTGAGAAGGAGTATGTTACTCAAAGGTTGTCTTCAACGTAAAGAAATTAATTTTTCCAGAATTCATTATAACCCAAAAATATTCCAAAAATGGCCCAAGAATAGACATCAAATTTGGTGTCAAAGCTTTGAAGCATCAAAGTGGAGCGTCAAGGGTGGCTTCAAAGCCTCAAAAAGTCAAAGCATCAAAGTAAGTGGTCAAAGCTTCAAAGAATCAAAGCAGGGAGTAAAAGGATGGGTATTTTACAATATAAAGGGTTTTGGCAAGAAGAGGGTTGGATGAGATGGCCACAAATTCAATACCCAAGTCAAGTCAATAATATGGGAGGTAAAGGAAGAGCAGACAAAATTTGCCACAATTCAATAGCAAAATTTGGTGCAGTTAGATAAGGTAAGCTTTTTTGGTTGCTTAAGGTGGCGTTACTGGGAAAAAAATCAGTTTAATTTCACAAGGGCTGCTGACATTCAAGAAGGGCTGGGAACAAAGGGGACTATACTCTTGGTAGGCTTGGGGCAAGGGTACTGGAAGATGCTACAAGGAGTAGATTAGTATTTAATTGAAGACAAGGTGCTGATGATACTTGCTGGGATTGATTCCTAGTAAAAATTATTAAACTTATTTCTTGGGAAACAATCAGAAAATAGGAAGAGGAGGTCTATTTAAATAGACAAGAGGTTGGAACTAAAACAGAGGTACAAGTGATTGGGGCTCCAACTACATATGTGATGATATGGGAACAGTCAAGGTAACAGAGAGGGCTGATCAGGTATGCTACTACATTGGGATAGGTTGCTTACTACATTGGGGCTAGGCTAAAGGTCTGGCTGTCTAAGTTGGGAATTTAAAGTGAGAGGATGTAAAGTTTAAATGAAGGCTATGAAACTATGTACTAAGCAGAGAGAGTATATAATACAATTTGCAAGAGGATGTAGATGAGGATTCCCAAAAGATATACCATGATGAAGTATGGGATAGACAGAGTGAAGAAGGTTAGAGGATATGCAGAACCTGAGAGATTAAGTATGTGCAAGCCTAAGGAGTCCATATGCATAATGCATGAGGTTAGACTATTTTTAGATATGTAATTCATGAAGATCCTGAGGATATGTAGTTGAAGGAGATATACTTTTTATAAGTCTCCAGAGCCCTGAGGTTGAAGTTCCTTTGCAAGTAAATTAGACTGAGGTTAGACTGAGTTAGGCGTCAGTATGAAAGAACCCCAATAGTCTCAAGGGTTTGAAAAAAAAATCATCTTGATAAAATAATTTTTATATGCTATTTAAAGAAAATTAAAAGATTGATGATAAAATTTTTGAACTGAATTTTTTAGCTGATCACAAAACTCTGAGTCTTGAAATATCTCTTGCCTGATGTTTTCTCAAAACAGTCCTAAATTTCATCCATTAAGAAAATATCTGAATCTTTTAAAAATAAATTGAAGATTCCCTGTTTAAAAAAAATTAATCCAATCTGGGAAAAAGCCAGAAGATAAATTACTGGATTTCATGTCCAATAAATCAGATAGAAATTTACCATTTTTGAATGGTGGATTTCACTCCAAGAAATTGTTTGTCAGCTTGTTACTATTACAGAGCAAGCTGCAAAAGTAACATAAAATAACATAAAAATACAAAAATAAATAAATAATTATGGAAGAGGAAATAAACTTGAAAACATTATTTCAAATTCTGATTCTCCATCAAAATTAAGTTATGGTCACTCACTGAAACCTACCCCAAATTCCAATCCCTTATATTTTTAAATAATTAATGAAAAATTTCCAAAAGGCATGGCCTTGAGATTTTGGCCGTTGTAAAATTTCACAGGAAACACCACATATGGGTTTCACAGTGAAAATATTGTCAGAATCAGCAAATTCTGTAAATTGGAGGAGTTACGTGCGGAAAAGTGATTTGTCACAATTCCCGCATGCAGCCGCGGCAACTAACACACCCATGCGCGGCTAAGCAGCAGCACTGCCACCCTGTCTGCCTATCAGAACAAGCCGGGTATGCAGTTACGGGCATCTGAAAAGTACACAGCCACAGGAATAAAAGCTGACAGGCTGACAGATGCAATGACAAGCCAAGGTACCGCATAAAGTTGCTACTACCAATACTGGGACATACTACATATTTAAAAAATGTCCCTGTGGCTAGGATATATTATGAAAATACATAAAATTATATAAGAATACTTAAAATAAACCTTTTAAATATTTTTACTAGATATAATAAATAAACACCAATATGTCAAAAATAAGATAACCAGAGCTTGAGAAATATTTTAAAATACCTTGAAGTTACAAATATGAGAACTTCAAGATATCAGCATGTCCGTGACATACCAAGGAAATGGAATATGTGATGATATTACATATGTTCTCATAGGATGTATTTTTTATTAATTATTTTAATTAAATAAAAAAATTGAAAATAAGGACCAAAATCATTATCATGATTTTGCTCCCATCAGCTAATACATAATGAGAACTTACCTTACATCAGAGTTACTTTAGGAATCTCTAATAAGAAGAAATAATAACAATCTTGGAATATCTGCTAGGAATGAATGAGTAAATAAAGGTCATGTGAATAAATAAGGTTTCATTCAGATGCCAATCAATCAATCAAATAATAGAATAATTCCCTTACCCTGTAGAATCAGATGATACCCTTGGTATAGCACCAAGACCACGTGATGGGCTACCATTGATTACTCTGCTAGCCTTAGCACCCGTCCCTTTGGGCCCCTATAGACCTCAGAAGTACAGAATTGGGATCCAAAAAGCTCTTAATAAAGAGCCCTTTTTGAGGTTATTGATACCCCAGACCAAGTTATATATACATCCAGACACCGTGCCAAAGTGACCAAATACTTATAAGAGATAAGTAAGTGATTTATGGCTTTATTATGATTAATATTACCCATCCCAAACCAATTATTATCAATTTAAACTGCTGAACAACCTTTTGACCCCAGATAGAGGTTTAACCAATCAGTACACATCCCAAACAGGTACACAAATATTAAAAACATACCAGTGAGTTAATTATCCTTTTTTCTGTTGTGGCAGCTTGGTTACAAAGCCCTGCCACTAGATCATATATTTTATATATATATTATCTTTGTGCAATATCTCCTTTAAGAATATAAATTAAAGGTTCCAAAGGAACCAGGTCTATGTATTTCAAAGTGAATTTCCTGCCAAATAGGTGCTAAAGATCCCCAATATCATTGTGGGCCTGCTTTTTTATTTATTTAATAATCAATTGATTGATAATGATTAATTATAATCATTAATATCCAAACAATATTAACTTGCATTTCCTTTATCCAAATATTTTACAGATTATTGCTGCATTTTTATAATAATATATTTATTATTTATTCTATCACCTCTGGTGGCTAAAAGGTTGTCAAGGATCTTGGCATCCAGGAGGCTGACATTGTTCAAGTTAGAATATTTATCAGTTGGTTGTGGATTTTGAATCCACCATGTACACATTTTTGAGCCTTCTGGAGAGGTTCCAGATAACTAATATTGCAGAGAAATATGGAAAAATTCCAAATAACTAATATTGCAGAGAAATCTGAACATATTACCAAACAAAAATCATCAAAAATGACTCCCACCAGGATTTGATTTTCATGAAATATTATTAAATATTTGTAATTTTCAGCCCATTTTATGTAAATTCACTCACTTAAACTTCCCCCTGAATTCCTACTCCTTATTTTAACTTGCTTTGGTATGAGCTACACAGCCTCAAATGTCCAAAATCAGAATTCACATTTACAACATGTTTATTTTAAATTTCTAAAATGAAGGCAGAAGCTGAATTTTTTCTTTATCTAAAATGAAGGCAGAAGCTGAATTTTTTCATCACTTTAGAATCTATTGAAATATTTGGTTTTTGGAGAAATTGATGCATGCAGCTGCATTAAAATTCAATAATTGACTATAGTAGACTCAAATTCCTCCATGCATTCTGGCCACATGCATCAAACCTTTCCATTGCCTGTACACAGTAAGACAGCTGCATTGAGTACCTGAAATATCTACAATTGATTTTACACCATAAAACCATGAGAAAGGTACACCAGGGATGTACTAAATACAAAATATAAGAGCCATGCCTATGTGATATGCATGAAAACTCTTCAAGAGTGTCTTAAAAATGAAAATTTCTATTTGAAAGCATTCAAAAACAAGTGGATACCATCTAAAGCCAAATTTTATATTTCACAAAAACAATTTTTCATTTCACAAAAACATCAAATCATGAGATATAAACCTTCACAGGAGGTTTCATGCAACAATAGATTAATCCTTCACCTGATAAATTAGATATATATTTCTACAGGATGTCAGCAAAATTAAAAAATTCCAATCAATTAGCAAAACAAACATACTCATACCCATCATTGAAGCAATCACATGTAAAATTAAACAAATTTTCCCTGAAATTATAAAGAATCAACTGCAGGAGAGATCATGTTGAATTCTGTGACATGTCTCCATTTGGAATAAAACACCATCAATCACCTTAGGACCATTCATGGCTTCAATAATAGCCTAATTACATGGCCCCTTCTCCATCTTTACCATGATGATACCTAGAGGAAAAATTAAAATCAGAAGTATAGAAATGCAGGACCTTTATACACTTTATTTACCACACTCAATCAATAAATTAGACAGATAGTTGGGAAATAAAGCATAACAAATATAAAGGATAAAATTGGTTCATCAATGGCATTAATTGGAACCTTATCCTAACATTTTCACTCAAAAACCACTTTGAATTCTTTTAATCCCTCTTTTATCAACCCCAAACAGCATCTAATATCAGGCTTCAATTTTCAAAACAGTTAACAATTAAATATTGATATTTACCCATAGATTTACTCCTTCCTTCCCCACACTCACTGTTACTAAGACCCTGAACCACAAACCTTCCTGAATTATACTTCCTTTACAACCTGAAAGGTTAAGACTGTTCCAATTTCACATATCATATTAATTTAAATCCCTGGAAATAGGTTTGAAAGATCCACAGGTAAATATTTTTCTCCTCTAATACTATTTTTCAAGTTAATTTATTATTTCTAAATCCGCCCTAGTCCAAAATACCACCGCCTTGGCATTAAACATATCATAAAAGATTGTTTCTGAATTTTTTTTTTTTGAAAAACAATATATTTTTTTTCAATCACCAATAAACTTTAGCAGTTAAATGGGAGAAAAGCCCATAGAATCTAGTAGGCTAGAAAAAAAGGTACCAATGTGATTTTAACTCAAAACACTCAAAATAATGATGTTCAAAGTGTGATAACCTAGAAAAAGGGCTCACAGTAGGTGGGGCAAGTGGGTCTGTCATAGGTACGCCATATTCACATTTTCATAGTTCATTTTCCATTAAATTACATCAGCCAAAGACCTGAGTAACATAAAATGTTACTCACCACCAGAGGTCATGTCTATTTGTAAAACATTTTGTTCCTCAATTGTCAACCTTGATGAGGATGCAATTGGGGCTTCCAATGTGTCATTACCCAAATCCTTTTTTTTCCTCAACTTTGTTAATGGCAATATCAATGTAGTCCTTCAACGCAGCCATGTTAAAAAAAGGAGGGCTTTCCACTGTTCCCATAATTCAAAAAAAAAAAGGAAATCCTACTTCAGTATTCAATCCAGCTTTCAATTGGAGAACTACCAAGTTTGCTCACTTGTGAGTTGAGGGAGATCAATTTTGTGGGATGTTTGTTTGAAGTTTCCTATAGTGTCACTTCAATTTTACTTGAATTTCACTTGATTTCACTTTATTTCACTTTAAATTCACTTTAGTGTCACTTGGGGATTGCTAGGTGTGGTCCAACAGTCCCACATAGTATGTGTTGATCCCAAATTTGGGTTGATGGAACAAAATGTGGTCCAGGGGTGCCAAAAATTTTGTCACAACCCCCCAGGGGGTCCTATACCCCTGGCCATGCATCCAAAGCACTGTGAATGGGGTCAAATGACCCCAAAACGCTGTTTATGGGGGGTATACAGCCCCCCAGGGGTTGCGCATGTTTGAGACAAACCCTTGGACGCGTCTAGACACATGTTTTTGCCTGCGCGTGTATGGGCCCCATGTGTCCATTGTGCCATTTAGGGCCCCATACAACTTGGAGTTGTGAATTTATCATCAATCAAACATGTCTATGAAAATCAGCAAAATATCTCAGAATACTTGCAGGGACTTGAACAATGGCCAAATTTATCTTAGGGAAAAAAGTGTAAGAAAAAAACAAAAAAGATTTTTTTATTTTTGGGTTTAAACATAGTCTCAAATGTTTTTGTAATCAAAAATATTTTTTTTAAAAAAAAAAAAAAAATTATCAAAGTAAATATATTTAAAAGCCCAGAAATGGAGTAATCTGTTGTATTTCCTCAACTATTCTACTGCTACCAATACATTTCATGGCTAACAATACATTCAATGGCTACCAATAACCTAACTTTTTTTCCCATTGCAAGTTTTTCCCTCTTCAAGCATCCTCAGCCAAGTCCCCAGCATCAACTGAATTGGATTTTTGGGCATTGAAAGCAGCTACAGGGTTTATTTTTGACTTCTTTCCAAATATTTCATCCATTTGAATATAAACAGGACAAATGGAGTCTAACTTATCTACCACAGAGTCAATTCCCTTTGCTTTATCAGAGTCTGTGATACCAAAGCCAGTGGAGCTTGACATTGAGTGGGCCTTTTTGTACTTGGCTTGAATATTCTTGAATTGCTCCCTCATCTGTTTTTCTGAAAGATCCAGCCTACCTTCTGTTTTATTCTTCAGTTCATTAGCCATCAGGAATAACCATTAACCTTAAAGGATGGAGTTTGGCCAACTTGTTTTTCATTTTTGTACCCAAAGCAAATGTCATAGTTGGAGGGAATTTTGAGCCAATTTACCAGCATTATGTGATCAGCTCTCTTGAGCTTACTTGGGCCTTTGGGAGCTGATGGGCAAGGATTTTTTGTTGTAGATTTCCTTGGAAATGTTTGCTTTTGTGTATTTGATTTTTGTGCAGACTTGCGGGGGGAGATTTGCTGGGGGGCCATTTGGAAAGAGTAAGAGCAATGAAATGATAAGACTGATGAATTGATGAGGAGAGAAATGGTGGGAAGTGATGAGGAGAGAAATGGTGGGATGATAGATGAAGCAATGAGGATAGCAATGAAGAGATGATAGTGATAAAGTGATGAGAGCTATGAAGTGACAAGAGCAACAAAGTGATGAGAGTGATCAAGGGTCAATATCAATAAAGTGATGAGAGTGCTGCAGTCTTCAGATAAATAAAGTGATGATAGGGATGAATCAGATTTTTTCAATGAGGTTGGAGGTATAATTTTTCCAATGAGGTTGAAGGTAGAACAATGTGAGGTTAAAACCAGGGGTGTATGATGTGGACTGTTGTGTGGTTGAGGTGTTGAAAGCCTTTAGATACTTTATCTGAGAAAACCAATTTATTTTCAGGTAACTCTGACACGTCTGATGTGAAATAAGTGGTTTTTTATTTTATTTTAAATGTCAGATTTGGGCTGAAACCTGCCATTAGAAAATGGCAGGTCTGGTTAACTCTGATATGCCCTATTTGAGTTCCTTGCAATAAATTGATCTTGACTGCATTTTTACATATTGAATTTACTCAATTAGTGTCATATTTGAATCCTCCAAAGCCCTGGAAAGACCCCACAGGGGTTCTGGAGGCCTTAATTCAGCTTTCCAGGGCATCATGTAATGTTTACCAGTCTTTTGGGGCCCAACAGGCCATCAAACAGTGTGTTCTCCCACCACATGCACTCCTTTGAAAATTAGCAAGGCTGTATGCATTCCTGGGGTGGGAGAGCACAGCAGTTGGCATTAATATAGTAATTTCTTACTATTATCATGCCAATTTCAACAATTTGCATGGATTTGGTATTTTTTTTTTTTGGTTTGAATTTAGCCCAGGCCTTTCATTATAGATTCCTGCAAGCAATTTCATGGGTAGCTACAATTTAATTAAATATGTTTATTTTTGTTTCCAAGGCCTGTAAGAAGCCATCCAGTTGTGAAAAGACCACAAAAATGCATTTGAGGGTTGTAGTAGTGCCCAACCAACCATTTGATTTTGAGCTAAACAATCTGATTCCCACAAAAAATTTGGACAAATAAGTAATATTCAATGATATTTAAAATAGAGTCTAAAATTATTGAAAAAAAGATAGAAAAACTTCCAAAATATGGCAAAATTAATGAAGAACAAACATAAAAATGTTTGATATTAATATCAGAAAGATACCAAGAATCTGGTATTTAACCATGAACCTGCAATCAACTGATTTTTTTTAAAAAAAAATCCAAAGAAGAAGATATATTATTTTGAATTCTTAACCAAAATTTAAAACTTGTCAATTGTTATTCCTTTAGCCCATTCCATGAAAAAATACCACTTGAATAGGCCTACTTGATAATCTTGAATTATTCATTCATGAATTCAAATTTGAAACTAATCCCAATAAAACTATGTGAGCCTGAAAGGTCCAGTACTTTATTTGTCTATTTCACCAAGAAAAAAACATTTTGAAACATGTGACTGCCTCTCTAGCATCTGTGCAAAGAAAAAATCATCAAATTTTGAAGGCCAAATATGAAAAGATAAACCAGATCAGAAACCAATAAATACCAGCCCCATCTAAGCTGTATGTACCACAGAATCATTTGGAATGAATATAAAATATGCTTTACCCACCATGATCACCTAATGTTTAATTTATGGGTTTGTGACATATTTTAGTGTTTTTACCTTAAGAAAGGGTATTTTATCCTCCAATACAAATCTTGAATACTTTAGAAATATATTTCAGAGTGATAAAGAATCTCATGCTTCTCATTGTTGATTCCTTGGAGCTCCAGGGTTTTCCTTTCTTCCAGGAAACCTTTTAATGTTTTTTCCATCAATTGAATTATTTTGTCATTCTCCTGGTTAAAACTGTGTCCAGTTTCTCCATCATCATTTGAGGCTTTACCTTGATTAGGTCTCTAATTATTCCAACAGTCAAATATTAGTATTTGATAATCAAAATTAAAGAAGGATCAAAAATCTTGAATATTTTAATTTAATCAAAGAAGGTTTGAAACTGAATCAAAACAGCTTTCAGAATATCTAATCATAAAACAGAGAGAAAACAGATAATCTGACTTGTCCTCTAGTCCAGTAAATAAGATTGAAATGATTCAAGAGATTGAATCAAAATTAGAATGGGAGGATATAACTGAGAGAATAGATCAAGTATAAATACAAAGTAAGATATATTTCCAAAAAAAAAAAAAAGTAGAAGAAATAATTGAAATTCAATTTCAAATCTAAAAAGAAATGATTTAATAATTTAACCCTAGGATAAATAGCCCAAGCATAGGCATTTTCAGATGATTGATTAGTCTTTTTTTTTTTTTTTTTTTGAGTGAAGCAGATGAATTAGAAACTAGATGATAACAAACAAGTACTTACCAGAAAAACAAGCCTGAAAAATCAATAGATTGAACTCTGCATCAAGCTACTCAATCACCTTTATCTACTTTATGATTCAAAGTATACCTCTTACCTCTCTTGAAATAAAGAAAAGAAATTGTGTTTCCATCTTGATCAGTAAGCTACTCTTAGATACTTCAACCTTTTGAATCTAGCCAGACCCTTGAACAATGCTCTAACCAAATCAGGTCCTATGGGCTTTCAGTATCATCTTCATCCTGCACCCATTCCTCTAACCCCAGAATACAGACTAGGAAAGCCTTGTTAGCCTCAAGCATCTACCACTCCAGCCTCCTGTGCTCCTGCACACATTCTCTTGCCCACATACAAGTCCCCAATCTGGTGGTTGTACTGATCTAATCTTGCCCCCAGGATCTTGGTGTAGTACTAGATCAGACTTCCTGATGATCTTCCTCTGCACCTACACTTCACTCACCACACAATCTTTGCCTCCTTTCCCTGATTCTTATCATCCCTCTGGAGTTCCAAACTAGTCAACTTTGGATTTCTGCTGACTACCCTTGATCTATTCTCAGGACTTCTTTGGGTTTTATCTCAAGTAGCTATTCCCACCATTTGCTTCAGTTTGGGTTCCACTCCCATGGGCACCCCCAGAAGAAACTAGTACAAGTTACCCAGTCATAGTATCAACCCAAGACAAAAATCAAAGTCAGCGCTTTTGGACTGATGCATGAGATGGTAGTCGGATGAATAGAGAATCTGGAGTCTCTAAAAGATCAGCATGAGTTGGATGATAATCTACTGGTCTGGGCTGATGTATGCGCATCAACTTGATTAGTATTTCCAAATCAACCATGATACGGTTCATTTCCATTCTGGAAACTTGGTGACTCTTGGGCTCAAATGTCAAGTTGCTATGCTTGGAGCGATGGCCAGGAAAATGATTAGTTTGAACTTTGCAAAAGGCTGGTATGAAAAAGAAACAAAGACGATTGTAGTTGTGAAGGAAATGAAGGAAAGGAATAAAAAGTACAGACATTGACGAGTATGTACACCAAATCTTACCTTGAGTTGTTTCCTTTTTTTTTTTTTTTTTTGCTCATCGAGAAATTCAAGAGCAGAGTTGTAGGTCTTCTAAATTATGATTTCCAGCAAGGTCAAATATTATAATCATTAACGATACTTCTGCGGAGAAGGTGCGAGAGAAGAAAAGAAAGATCATTGAGATAAAAACTGAATATCGACAAAAGATAAATCCATGAAATCAGATTTCAAAATTCTTCTAGCCTGTTTTCTTCCAGCAAAAGAAAAGAAAAAAAAGTATTGAGATTACCGAGTACATCTAGCCGATAGGATTTGCTTCAAGACTGACGCCATGTCAGTTTCCCGGCCAATGTCCTAGTCAATCCTCGTCAGAAGGATTCGTCACTACTTTTCGTCGATCAAGATCATCAGAAGACTCGTGGTGGTGTTGATCTGTTGCTGGGGTAGATTCGTTTTTGGCCTCTTCGGTTTCCTCGGGATCCGATTCGGAACTGCATGAATCTTGGGGGTCGGGTTCCATGGAGCGTTCTTGGCCGATTCTTATCCACTTGTCAAACCATGGGTGGTTTGGGTTCGAGCCTGGGAATAACCAGATATGATTCACATGGGCACCAAATTGCTTGCCATGACCGGATTGATTTTCTTGGCTAAGTCGGTTGTGTTCTGGAACTTTTGATTGAGAAGGGGGGTCCGAGCCGGATAGAGTTGCATGGGTCCTGGTAGCCGACTCTTGGGTTTCCTTGGAATCGCTAGAGGTTAAGTCCCACGTAGATTTACCTAACCTTGTACAAAGTTCTGTTAAAATTTGATCGCACTCGCCAAACAAAAAAATGTCAAATTCAAATTCATCTCCATGATATTCGAATGGATCGTCCATCAAAGAACTTCTCTTCGACTGATAGATTGGATCTCGGTTGATTAATATTTGCGGAATTGAAGTAGGCACATATTTGATGATTTCCGAAACTGGGGCAACCTTCAAAGAGGTTCCAATGACTATCATTAGATCACACTTCAACCTATCCGCTTCAATCGCATCGTCAAATTCTCGTGGTAAACCTTCCCCCTGTAGAGATAGATTGTAGTTTTTGAGAATGATAAGACGGCCATTTTGGGCGACAATAACAAAAAAACGATGACTCAATTTTGGGAACCGGTGGTGGTAGAGTGGATTAGAAGATCAGGACGAACGAAGAATACAATATCAGGTTTCATGAGACCCAAAGAAACCCAGTCGATTTCACCATGGTCGTCATCACCATCTTCACCGGATTCATCCTGATAACTTGCATCAAGTCGCCTACGGCCACCAGAGTTAGTCTTCCTACGTTTATTGAAACTCGCCTTGACTTCAGAATCGCTAGAACCCGGAGAATCACACGATGGACATAATACTATCTCAGCTTTGGCAATGAGATCTTCGAATTGATTTGCGGGATACTTCTTTCCACATTTTAGACAGGTGAACGTGGCAAATGAACCTTTATTTTCGTTCCGGTAAGGGAGAGAAGACAAATTTTTATGTCAACAGTTTTTCAGGTTATTTCAAGAATGCGACGAGTGGTCAAGTGTTGATGGACATTCAGAGCCACCGGTGAGTTATTTTAGAGTGCGCGTAAAAAAACAAAGTAAAAACGTCTGACCATGACATTGAATCAGATTTTGAACACCAGCCTTCATCTCTAAGGTATCAATATTCTGGGCTTTTTTGAATTCAAAGCAGGATCAAGCGTAGGGGGATTAATAGCCGATACGTTAGATAGATGTCATCCTGAAACAACTTCAGAATGGAAATATCAAGGGGAAAGAAAGCCAAGAAGATAAATGACTCAACTGTAATTTCTTAATAACTTTGAATTCGATTCAACCAATTTTATAAAACGGTGCGAGATTGATGGATTGATTGACTTCATCGGTCTTTCTGTAGTTGTGGTGATGGCCTGGGAGCCGTCATTGGTGATCGTGCTGGTGGATGATGAAAACGGAAAAATATCTCTGATAAACTTGTAAAAAGGTCTCGGGTTCGATTTGAAAAATCCCAAGTCTGTCAGTTGATGTTGCGTTTTTTTTTTTTTTTTTTTTTCAAAGAGATTATGGGGGCCATTTAACTTGGGGTTAGTCAAACGGGACGGGCCGTATTATGAGAGAGGATTCCGAGGAGGGCATATCTGCTTGGGTTCACTTACCGAACATATCATGCGGATCATCCAATCCATCGTAGTTTTCGAGTTGGGCATACAATCCATTTTGAGACCTGAAGTCGGGAATGCCACAGGCTATCGGAATTCGCCAAACGGTGATAGTGGGTTGTTGGTAAGTGGATCACAAAAAATCGGTCAATGGTTCGATAACGAGATGGGAGTATGTGGTGTACGTGCGGAGCCCTGAGACATCGGCACGTCGTTTTTTTTTTTTTTTTTTTTTTTTTTTTCTAGATGAGATAGAAAAAGAAAAGCATGAATGATGAACTCAAAACAAGTAGAAATTCCGGCTCCAGTCAAGATCAAGATGTTCTTTGCCTCTTGAATTAACGAAACCGCATCGTCAATCGTATTGTACTGGGGTAGTTTTTTGCGAGCGCTCAGGCTGATGATATTTAAAAACGAATGAGCCTCAAGATAAATAACCTGTCGGTATGAGTGATGGGCGGGGTGGATTAGGACATACAACTTGATGATCGATCTTTCAAGTTTGATGAATGGTTGTATTTGATGGATCAGCTCTTCTTCAGGCTGGTCTGAGGCCGAAGCATTAATAAAGGACGCCTGTCAGAGCATGAGAGGTATTTGGGGAGAGTTTCCAGAATTCGATTAATTCAAGTTAGGCGATCGAAATGGTATGGATTGAAGTTTGAAGGAAGGTGAGGAAGAAGAATAGCGACTTCACGATGGTCATGTCAAGGTTGATCAGGAATTTTTTCAAGTCGATCGAGTGGCTGTCTACGTATCGTTTCAAGAAATGATGGAGGCCTGAGTCGGTGGGAAGAATGTTTCTTTGATCAGTGAGTGGCATGAAAGAGGATGAGAGAATGTTTGGATCTCGATGAGGAGGATGACTTACCACGAGACTTGAGTTGCTTCATAGCCCTTTGCCACTCCTTCCAGTCCATCGATTCGTTCGAATCTAGCAATCGATCATAGGTCGAGGCAGAGTGGTCGGATGATGCTGAGGATGGTGATCCTGATGACATCCCTTCTTCTTTCGTCCAACTCTTTCCTCTATCTTCGTCTTCTCCCTCTGTCTTCGTAGTTCTCTGTCTTCCATTCTAACTTTTTCCTTTTCTTCCTCCCACTGCCAATTCCCGGTCTCCTCGGGGGGACTAGGATCCCCCGACTCTAACCCGGGACAGCTCGAAGTGCCCCCTCGGGCGCCCGGGAAGCATAACGCCAGACTCAGCCTGGTCGCGCTGATCGTCGTAGGCCACAGCCTGATAGCGACGCGCATGGTGGCTGCCGACTGGGATGGATGACACTCGATGGTAACAATGTAAGATGACTATGAATCGCCAGAAAATTGTCCTGGATTTGTTTTCCCTCCTTTTCAAACCTCTTGTCTTGTTGTGTATTTTTTTGTCCTGAGTTATCTCGATTCTGTCCGTTTTTATTTTATGCTTGACCAAATTGAAAGTGGTCAGTCATTCAAAATCATCGGTCTTCTTTTCGACTTCATCTGTCCTACATTTAAAAATAATGTCTCCACATTTTAGGTACTTTGGAAAAAAAAAAGTTTATACGATACACAGAGTTCCTGGTGGGAAGATGATAAAAAATAGGTTAGGTTTTGAATTTCCAAAGGGGAAACATCTTTAAACCATAGATTACAACAAAAATAGCAGTACATCCTAATTTTTTTTTAAAAAAAAAAAAGAGAGAGAGAGAAAGAGCAAGGGGTAACAAACTAAAAAATAATGACTTCAGTTGGGATAGCTATGGGGATCATTGATAGTCATTGTAACCGATCACAGTACATTTACCCAAACACAAACAGCTACACCCATCAAGGGTTTTTTTTGGGTCAAAAGCCACATTGGCCACTTGACTTGTCCTGGGCACTTCCTACCCTTGTTGAGGGGACTTGAGCAATTGTCAAGGGGCCTTCAATCCCTTGTTGAGAGGCCTTGTCCTGTTGATGGCTGGCCTTGAATTACTTGAACAGGGGTCTGGATTGGTTGTTATGTGTCCTTCCTCGCTTGACAACTGGACAGGGTTTGCTGGTCCATTGGACTTGTTTACCGGGAAAAGTAGTATGTAGCTCGTGAATCTTACAATCTCATACAAATCCCCTTTCTCGATAGAAATACTTGAAAAAAAATCATGGTGATTGAAAAGATTCTCTTGGATACAGACGTAAAGATTGATCAACCCGTGCACAAAAGGTTGGCATCAAATGGCAAGACAGAGACAAAGCAATGATTGTCAATAATACGTTGCGCGAAGGGATGAATATTCATGAAGAAACAAAAAGAAAAAAGAAAAAAGAAATACATCGGGCGAAGAGATCGCTGCCCTTGTCTTCGAAAAACATGCTTCAGTAAAGGGTCAAAAACTACCAGCCGCCGTCAAATCTTCGCAAAACTGAATAAGCGTCCTCAACATCTTTGCGACTCTTGGTTCTCATATAGAAGATTGGACAATCGCTAGCGGTACAAATCACTTCTTGATGCAACGAGCCTTGGCATCTCTTCATTTTTTCAGCCGAATCATAATTAATACCAAGATCAACCATCCCCGCTGACTTGAAGAATGATAAACTTGAGATGGGCACTAACTTGACATTGAGTCCAAAGTCTCGCAAACGCATTTTCAAACCCCCGAGTCATCGCCATTTGTTTGGAATATAACTCCGCAGTCTTGGGCCGACAATTCTTGCAGACGGCAGAATCTGCAGATGGTATTGAAGTATCAAACCAATAAAGACATGTTGAATCATGAGTGGTTATTAAGCTGAGGGATGAACAAGGGAAATCAGAGTCACTAACTTGTGTCGTTTCTTGCTTTTCCCAAGGGCACTTTACATCCCAAGCATGTCTCTGTGCGCTTGACAAATCCCATCAGTCCTCCTTGAGTCGGTGTCGCGATTGCGACAATGCGAGTATGGTCACCCGACACTATTTAGCATGACCAGGCGTGCCATCAATTCGTGCGTCATCTCAATTATCATAGATTCAAACTGGGGAGGACTCGTCTCACACAATGAAGTGGCCTTATCTCCTAAAATCGGCTCGAAGATTCGCATCAAAGGTTTTGAGAGTTGATTATCGAGATAATATTTAGTGTCAATAGGGATATTGTTTTCAAGCACATACAATGGGTCTTCGGATTTCTCGTACGCCCGTGCATCTACATCCTTTCATACAATTTAGTCACGTGATTCCGACCCAGATTCCAATCAGCAGATAGCACGTTATTGAAGAAAGCATCACCTTTGGTTCCCTTGATGATGACATACGCAACACGATCCCCGAGGGCAGGCGCACTTCCAGCATCACGCTTCTTCATTCGTTTTGCAAGCTCCACATGCGCTTGTTTCGCGGCGTAGTCCGATTTGGACAAGGCTTTCGTGATAACCAGCTGGGAGAGATCTACTCGGTTTTGTAGCAAGTCGGAAATCACTTGCTTGGCGTACGATTCTGCACCCTTCACGTCCCGGTCGATCAACATCTTCTTCAAACAAGTCTCGATGACCGTCTGCACAAGTCGACAATTATCTCTCCGGACCGTCTAGATTGCCAAATCCAAGTCAGCCGAGTGCAACAAACAAAACATTCCACATACATCAACACGCATACCTCAATACCTTTGGCATCCATCTTGTCGTGTTTTTCTAGCTTTGTCCAATGAAGTCCAGCATACCGTTTTTTACTGATCAAGAGGTATGGGAAATAAACTTTTTCGAACTCTAACTTGATTGGTTTCTGGAACTTGCCGCTAACGGATTCAGCAGCTTCAGCACCTGTCTTTATCATTTTGGGGTTATATAAGATTGACTTTGGTTAGCACGAGATTGGCTCATTCAACAATCGACAGTCAAGTTTCTTGCCTAATTTCATGGATGTGCTTAAATCAGGGCAGCCAAATTTAATCATCACTGAATCAGTATCTCCATAGATAACTTCCGCATCGTGATCGTATCCATTCGCTTTGGTGTACTTCTTTTCAACTTCCTATGAAGCAATAAAATGAATGGTCGGTAAAAGTCCAAATCGCGGAACGAAGGACTGGATAAGCAACGGACCTCTTTAGTGAACTTGATCATCTCTCTGCCAAAAGCTGTTACGCTCATCGAGATCGGCAGGCAGGGCAATTTACCCACGGTCGCACCTGTGAAGCCGTACACCGAATTGGCACTGATTTTCAAGGCCAGCTGCCGCCCGTCCAGGACTGCGCGTTTAAAAGGATCAGACTCTAATTTGAGTTCGGCACGAGCTCGCTTTCGGGCTGATAATAAATCTTCCAAGACAATCGCCAGAAGCCCTTTTCGTTTGGAAGCCTTCACAAAGTAATCTGGGAAGCAGAATGATATCGGAAACGTTGAGCCCTCAGTAGACCCATCGCCCAGCATCCTTGCTTCGCACTGTTACTCACCTCCGTTCGGGGTAATAATAAAGTCCTCATTTGGGCGTAGATTCAAAATCTTAGCAGTCTTGGCGTCGGTGAGGGTCGTGTAACACAGGTTGTGCGCCATCATAATGGAGGGGTACAACGAAGCAAAATCAAGGGTTGCGATTGGGACATCGTAATAGCCTCGCACGGGCTCCATGACAGTAGCGCCATCATAAGGCTCGTCGGAACCCTCGTGTTTGAGCGCCGGTACGACATAGGAGTGCGCATTGGCCCGCCGATAAAGTTGGGAAACTACTTTGATCTGTTGGCCTCTAGAAAGAAGATAATTGAATGGCACACCCGTGACACGGGCCATTTCCGTGTAGTTCACGAAGCACATTAACTTATCCATCAGTCTTTGAGGTAGATAAGCATCCTAACATAAGCAATGAGGTTAGACCAAGGTTGAAGGCAAGATCAGTAGAATATGTTGACTCGATTAATCACCTTCAGGCAGTATACGGCTAGCCGCCTTCGACTCTCGGCATTCCCGTTGTGCAAATCTGTAATGATCGAGTGATGGACGTCTTCTTTCTGTTCGCCTGAGAAAGATGAGCTAGTCTTAGCTGCCTGTCCACGAGCAAGAGTCACGGGAAGAGATTACCGAGGAAGTGAGCAGAAACGGCATTCAACGTGTAACTTCGAAGCTTGTAATCCCTCTGCATAACTTGCAATAAATCCAGTTGAAGACGACCGTCTAAATGCGTCTCTTTTGAATCACGAGTACCGTAAGCTTTCGATGAGAAGTGGGTCTCTTTTGCAACAGTTTGAGAATCTTGCATATCAAGGATTCAATCAGCCATCTTTCTGTACTTTTAAGATTAAAAAAAAAAAAACAGTCGACCGCTCACTCCGCATCCTGCCCAGGTAAGGGAACGAGGTAACTTTTAGAGCTTTGGCGCGATCCAACAGATAGGGCATATCAAAATTGCTAGTGTTGTAACCGATCACAAGGTCTGGATCGCACTGCTCTACGAATGATTGCCATTTTGCTAGAAGCTTGTCCTCGGTTTTGAACTCTAGTACATGACTTCCGGTGATATGCGCACACGTGTTGAGTGTAAAAACGTTGCGGATAAATGGAGTGGTTGATCCTAAGTTGGAAGTTCATTCGCATCAACCTTTTCAGTCGGTCGAGCGTTGAGTGAGTCGCAAACTAACCATGAATAGTCACCAAGTTGGCGATTTGGATGACCGGATCTTGGCGGGCATCAGGAAAAATACCCTTGCGACCTGAGCATTCAATGTCATAACTGAGAACTCTGAATGGTGCCATTTTGGACCAGTCGCCTTCGGGCGCATGGGAAATCAAAGTCTCAGAGCTGCGCATCAAACCGCACGACTGTTTCAATATCGGGATCTGAAATTTGAAAGAGATTTTATGGTGAATCCGTGAACGTACGATGTGTCCAGCTCAATCTGGCAATTAGAAACTTGATCTTTGTCTGCTCGGATTGAATATGAGCCTGGTGGAATTTCTAGCCAATTCATACCAGTGACCTGCAACGAGATCCATGAGCATAACGGAGCCATTGAGATCATGAGCCCCCCCCCAAAAAAAAAAAGTGAAGGATGGGTTTGAATTACCTTCTTGTCAATCATAAAACGCAAAGTGTAAGCAATGTTACTTTCAAATGTTGTGCAAGGTGTGAACATTTCACGAAATACTACTTCTCCTCGCTCGAAGGCATCTGTAAAGCATATGAGTTAGTTAGCAGAGAGGCAAAGGTAATCATAGAACCAAAATGACATGATGGAAGAATACTTTTAACTCGACCAAGATGCTTGAAATCTGTCAGAGAAATCTTGAGGAATGGTGATTGATGGTCTCCAGTATAACCCCACAATGAGATCTTGTTTGCAACCGTGATACTATGAATTGGTTGGGCCCCAAGGGAAAGAGCAGACTAAAAGAATGTCATGAGGTGATGAGGAGATTGATGATTTATACCGCAAAGATTGAAGGGGTCACAATTTACGTTGAGCGCAACCGTCAAATCGTGGCAATCCGAATTTTGGAAACCCTTGGGAGCCGGAACCCAAAAGTAAGGTAAAAAGTCATTAACGTGGACCAAGACTGAATGGCCAGCCTCAGTGACACCAAAGATTCGGAGTTGGGAGGAGTTATTTTGAGACTGTTCATCGATGTCAATCTGTTGGAATACTTTCGATCAGAGGGATTCTTGGGTCAGCATGATTCTATCAAATCTTCTCAATTCATCTTGGGTGTTAATGAAGGGCTTACTTATGGCAGTCTGCTTGGGGTCAAAAGGTGATAGTTTCGGGCGTGCCCAGTTGTCACCCCGCTCCAGAGCTTCTCAAGCCAAGGGAACAGAAGGCAATGCTTTGGTCAAGATGGCAAGACGATAACTTGTATGGTTTCGTGACTCACATCCATGAGCTTGCGAATCCGCAGGTCCTGATGGATCGAGATCGGTCATCTCATCTTGATTATCCAGTCGAGCCCGATTTCGCGAGGGTGCTGACTCGCGAGTGCCGGCCATCGACTTGCGTTTCTTCGTACTGTTTGCTTCCATGACTTCTTGACCTGGACCTCAATACAAATTCGACACGGTGGTTGAGGGTGAGATGGACTCCCACCTCTTGGCGATTCCAGGCCAGACGGGTCGACGATCGGGTTGCGGGGGCGCGTCCCGGGCAGCGGCAGCCGCATCCGCACCACATAGGCCGCTTCCTGTTGAGCGAAAAGGAAAGCAGCGCGCTGGCCGCTCGGCTACCTAGTCGGTGTTCCCCCGGTTAGAGCATCTCCAATTGTCTTGTTGAACATGCTTGTTAGCTAAGTTTACCAAGGAATTTCCACAATTGTGGAAAAATAGGAGATTTCTAGCAAGCAAGCTCCATAAGTCTGGTTCACTTTTGATAAGGTTAGGAGAGTTTAGCAGGCTTGCTAGCTCCCCCCTTCAACATCACCATATCCTATACCCCATCAATCCACCATATATTATTTCAGTGCCCTGCAATACCACCTCCCACCATCATCCCAGCTCAGATATCCCCTTACCCCCTCACCCAAGTCCCATATTTGTTTTGAGATTGGAAAAAAATACAGAATGGTAAACTTGTCCTAGCTAGAAACCAGCTACATGGCACACAATTGTGTTATGGATTACTAGCTAGCTGCCACAGCCTTATGGATTACACAATTGCAAAACATGAGCAAAAAATGCTTTTTAGTTAATTTTTTAGCTAGAAAGTGATTTATCATGCACATTCTGCAATTGTGCAATCCATTAGGCTGTAGCAGCTAGCTGGTAACCCATAACACACAATTGTGTGCCATGTAGCTGGTTGCTAGCTAGGACAAGTTTACCATTCTGTATTTTTTTTCAATCTCAAAACAAATCTGGGACTTGGGTGAGGGGGGAAGGGGATATCTGAGCTGGGAAGGGGATATCTGAGCTGGGAAGGGGATATCTGAGCTGGGATGATAGTGGGAGGCAGTATTTAAGGGCATTAAAAGGATGTATGGCAGGTTGAACAGGTAGAGGGTAACAAGGAGGTACTCAAGGATGGGGCTAACAAGCTTTCTAATTTTTCCTAACTTTGTGAAAAAACTGGAAAACTTCTGGAGCTTGCTTATCAGAAAGCCTTTATTTTTGCAAAATTTTAAAAATTTCTTGGTAAATTTAGCTAAAAAGTGGGTTGACAGACACAATTGGAGATTCTCTAAGCTGTTTTCATAGTTCTCTAAACTTCTGACTGCACACACTGATTTCTGATTGGGTTGAAAGGGAGTGTGTGTTTTGAGCCAGGCCAAGTTTGATTCATTATTTTTCTATCCAAAACCAATTCAAGATTAGGTTAAAAGGCTCTTTGTGGGCCGTTTTAGACATTGAAAATTGTTTAATTTCCTCATTAGGGCATATCATGATTATCAAAAACACCATATTATTTAACCAAACCCACCATTTTTAATGGCGGGTTTCTGAAATACACACACCCCCTAACTGGTGTATTTAAAAATGGAGGGTTTCAAAAATCAAACCCGCCATTTCATCCATCCACCATCCATGGCATGCAAAAAACCCATCCACACCTCCAACTCATCAAATCCATACGCATGACAGACATCTCATCTCCATTGCTTCACATCTCCATTGCTTCAAATCTCCATCACTTCACATCTCAATTGCTTCACATCTACATCACTTCACATCTCCATTGCTTCACATCTCCATTGCTTCACATATCCATCACTTCACATCTCCATTGCTTCACATATCCATCACTTCAAATCTCCATTGCTTCACATCTCCATTGCTTCACATCTTCATTTCTTCACATATCCATTGCTTCACACACATCCCATCATCATCACATCACCATCTTTATCATCATGTCCAATTAAACTTCCCAGAAGCAAGTTGAAAATGAAAAAAATCTGACTGAACTTTTTTTATTATTTGACTTGGATTCAGACTCCAATTTGGAATCAAATTGGTTAGCTTTTATTTCTCTATTGGAAAAGCAATAAATGGTTCCACAAAGACACACTCTCCACAAAACTATGTATGAAAGGCAAAAGCTTCACCTACTTCCCAACTTCAGCTTCCAGCAACTGTTCCAAACTTTATTGCCTTCTTTCATGAAACTTTTGGAGATGATTGAAGAACACCACATCTTCCAGAACAATTCTTGGAATCCTCAATGCAATCCAGCTATCAAACTGGCTGTTGCTCTTTGTAGATTTTTATCAAATGGAAATGGAGCAGCAATTCATTGATCAGAAAATCTATTCTTGGTCATTTATGGATCCATTGACTTATAAACCAAAATAGTCATGATTTCTATCCTATCTTTCCATTTCTCAGTCCTTTGTTGGCAAAACAAAGAAGCTGCAAGGACATATCTAAATTAATGGAGTCTGAAGGCTTTCCTGGTTGCATTGGTTGTCAGCCTCCTGGATGCCAAGACCCTTGCTATCCTTTAGCTACCAGAGGTGATGGAATAAATAATAAATATATTATTTAATAAATGCAGCAAAAATACATAAAATATTTGGATTAAGCTTATTGCAAGGTTAATTGGTTTGGTTATGGTTTATTGTTATAAATCAATATGAATAAATTGATTATTAAATATTTTTATAGAGGGGCCACAATTACATTGGGGATCTTTAACACCTCTCTTCAGGGATTTCAGTATGAAAACACGTAGTCCTGGTCACTTTGGGCTCTTTAGTTTAAAGGATATTTTGCCCAAGGATAATATGTATATAAAATACACGGTGGAGTGGAAGGGCCTTGTAATCAAGCTTCCACAACAGAGAAAGGATAATAAAACTCACTGGTATATTATTAGATCCTTTGGTTATCTGTTTGGGACATGCACTGATGGGTTAAACCTGTATACTGGGGTTATAAGGTTGTTCAGCCGTTTTAATTGATAAAAAGAGGTTGAGGACAGATATTATTGATCAGAATGAGCCATAAATCACTTAATTATCTCTTATAAGTACTTGATTACCTTGGCATGGTGTCTGGATATAAATATAACTGTGTCTCTGCCCATCAATATCCTCAAAAGAGCTCTTTATTTATAGCTTTTAGAGTCCCAATACTATCCTTCTGAGGGGTACAGGGGCTCAAAGGGATGGATACTAAGGCTAGCAGGGTAACCAGTGGTAGCCTTTCACGTTTTCTTGGTGCTATAGCATGGATAGCATCTAATTCCTCAGGGTATGGGAATTATTCTACTTTATAATTGATATTAGGACATGTGAATAACACTAATCTGTCCTACTTATGTATTATTTAATTAATTATCCTTAGTAAATTTTCCCAGTAAGTTAATAATTATTTTAATAGACATTTCTACGGAAATCCTGATGTCAGGTGAGTTCTCATTATGTATTAAATAACTGGAGTAAAGTCATGATATTGCTTTTACTCCTTATTTTTGAGTTTCAGTTGATTTACTAAAATAATTACTTAAAAATATAAGTCATGGGAATTCATGTAATATTTTTACATCATTAGTTTTCTTAGTATGTCACAAAGATATTGATGTCTAGAAATTCTCATAAAAGTGTATCAAATTATTTTAATATATTTTTAGAAGTTGTCATTGTCTTATTTTTGACATTCTTGGTACTTCAAATTATATTTAATAAAAAATACGTACAAGGGTTATTTAAGTATTTTTATATAATATTATGTACTTTTAGACTATCTACTATCCACCGGAACATTTATTACATATGCAGAATGTTCCCATGTGGGTTGTAGCATGTTTACGCGGTACCTGAGCCTCTCAGGCCGCCTGTCACTCTGTCAACCCGTAGTCCCGCGGCTGCGTACTTGTCAGAGGCCCAGGGCTGAATACACAACCTTGACGGAGTGACAGGGCTGTATCTCAGCTGCGCGCGGGTGCATTTGCTGCAGCGGCTGCGTGCGGGAATTGTGACAAAACACCTTTCCGTCTGTAACTCCTAAAATAAACACAAAACCTCAATTCTGACTGAATTTTAGGTGTGAAATCTATACGTGACAATACAAGTGAAATATTTAATTGACCAAAAGCTCAATAGTGGAGCCGTGGTATTTTGGTTTTTCTTTCCTTAATTATTTAAAAATATAAGGAGTTGGATTTCAAGGGTGGGGTCAGTGAGTGACCCTACCTAATTTTGGGTGGAAAATCCATTTCTGTAACAATATTTATGGTTTTCCCACTCCTTCTTAGGTTAATTGTATTATTATTATTTTATTTTTGTTACTTTTGCAGCTTGCTCTGCAATATCAGCAAGCTGACATTGGTTTTGTTGATGGAACCACTATCCCCTTGAGTCAAAAACCCAAGCTAGATGGCAACCATTACTTCAATTGGAAAAAAAGGCAATTGATTCATTTCCTTTCCAAAGCCTTGGATAATACAATGACCAAATTTTTTTTATTGTTTTGTATAGATACTCTGTGGCACTACAACTTGTTTGTGATAACAAGAAGAAGTTCATATCCCTCCATGCTGGCATTCCAGGTTCTTCTCATGATTCATATGCTTTCAATTGGTTGCGTATTTCCCAACAACCAGATAATCACTTTGACGAAGATCAATAACTTCTGGCCAATTCAGCTTATGCTAGTGGGAAATATGTGGTTCCGGCATACCACAATGTTTCAACCAATGATCAAGCCAAAACTGATTCCAACTATCATCTTGCCCAATCACAAGTTTGGATTGAGCATGCCATATGAATCCTGAAAGGAAGATGGAACAGCTTACGGGAGATGAAAAACCAGCTCCAATCTCCCAAAGACATGAAGTTCCTCATCAAATTGATTATCAGTTGTGTAATCCTTCACAACCTTCTTGCCAACATCAAAGATGAATGGGACAAAATACTTGAAGAAGATATTCCTGATCCTCCTCAAGTCGTCTCAGCCTCATCTTCTACCTCATCTTTGGCCATGAGAAAGCGGATTTTACCCCTCACACTTGCTCACTTTGATGAGAAGCATTGGATTTTTGATAGGTAAAAAACAAAATCACAGAATTTTTTTGGTTTTTGTTGTTTAACCAAGAATCCTAGCCTGACTCATTTTTTTTTTTTTTTGGTGGACTTAGAAAAAAAAAAAAACTTCAAAACCACCTCACTCCACCAAACCACTGGTACACTTCCTCCTCCTCACCCACAACCCCATCACCACCACCTCCCCATCACCTCCACCTAAACCACCGGTCCACCTTCACCGGTACACTTCCTCCTCCTCACCCACAACCACCACCTCACCCATCACCACCACCTCCCCATCACCACCACCTCCCCATCACCTCAACCTCACCAAACACCTCCACTTCACCTCACCTCACTCACTGCCTCCCCTCCTCCTAACTCTGGTAAACCCCCTCCCCCCTCTTCCTTTTCCTGCCCCTCACTGGTTGCTGATCCTTTGATCATTCAACCTTTAGGTCCCCCCTGGATCCCCATCAAGGTGAGCCCCTCCTCCTCTCCCTTCCCCTGATCAATTGGCAAGCAATTGTTGCTTGCCGGTCAATCAATTGGTCAACCGTCAAGCAATCAATTGCTTGCCAATCAATTGATTGTTTGACCAGTGGGCAATCAATTGGTCAACCGGCAAGCGGTCAATTGGTTGGCCGGCAACAATTGATCTTGCCGGTTGATCAATCAATCGATTGACCAACCAGTGATGTGCCCCCCCTGCAGCTCCTCCTCCTCCTCCAAGTTCTTGAGAAGTTGACTGACATTTTTTTTGGTAGGAAATTACCAGTAACATTCTTCTTATTGTCTATGTTGGTTTATCATCTAATTGTTTTATACTGGACTGATGATTTTTTTTTTTGGTAGGAGAATTGCCGGTATTGTTTTTTTATTTTCTATGTTTGTTGATCATCTAAGTGGTTTATACCGGAATAATGACCATTTTTTTGCTTTTTTTTTATTCAATGGAATGCAATTGGACATTCCACGGCTATGACCACCCTTTCTTGACGGCCCATTTTTCACCCACCAAACTCAAAATTTTACAACTAATGGATTTCCATCTTGATCCTCACCCCAATCAAAGTATATGGTTGGGAGGGAAAAAGGTCAAAGGAGATAGTTTGAAAAACATACAGAGAAGTGTGAAGAAAAGGGCTTTCCAGAGAAGGAGGTCTCAAATGTGGGATTTGGAAATTGCATTGGAATTGACTGAGGAAACAATTAATGAAAAGGTTGTTTGGTATTCATGCAAACTAGTTCCCCTGAACCTTTATCCATCCATTGTCAAGAAAAGTCAAAAAGCCACCCCTGAAGAGTTGGAACAGGCCAAACAGAAGATCAAACCATTCCATTTCTTCAGCTCTGGAAATTTCAGCTTACTGATACCAGGAACTTTGCCATCCTTTAGCTACAGCAAGAGATATTGGTGTTGGAATAATAATAATTCCAAGAAAATTATGTAAAATGCTCAAATGGTTGATTTAGAAGAAAGTGCAAAGTTTGAGTGGTTTGGTTGGATTAAATTGAATTAAATATGTTTTTCAAGAGGGGCCACAGTTTATGCAAACAGGGGATATTTATTGGATAACAACCTCTCTTCAAGGGGTTCTTTTGAACCGTGTAAAGACCTTGTGACAATGAGGTCCTAAGTGATTACTCAAAAGGGGTTTACTCAAGGGGATTGGGTGGACTGGCTGACTCACAGCACTTACACCTGGAGGCAAGGAGGAGATAAATTACTAATTTAAGCAGAAAATCCAAGAAACTTGCAGAAATTCACGGTTGAAAGGGTTAATAATTACAAAATAAGAATGAGGCCATAAATCACTTGTTTATCTTGAATAAACACTTGATCACGGATGGCAAGGGGTCTGGATTGATTGCTTGAAAAATTACTGAGGTTTAAACTATCTGAAAGGGGCTGTTTATATACCTTTCTAAGGTAATAAGACCTTCTCAGGGCACGTAGAGAGGGCTGTGCTTGTGTTCTGAGGCTAGAAGGCTAGCTAGGGCTATTTTGGCACTTAGTCTGGGTGCTGTCAGCTGGCTAGCCTTGCATGTGTCATATTTTCATGCAAAATAATTGTCAGAAGGTATTTAAATTTTAATTTTTTATTTTCATGGTTCAGAAAAATTTCCTTATTTTGTATTACTTTCTTTAGAGTGGCATGAGCAGAAATGGGTATTTGTAGATTTTAAACCATCTTTTTCACATTTTGGTAATTTTTGTTAATTTTTTGGTAGACTTTTTGATGTGTTTCATGGTTCATAAAGATTTGGTAATCCCATTTACATGACAACCTTCATTATTGTTTCTCACAATTTATTTGCTTTAATTTTTTGATTTTCATATTTTTATTCAATTTTCCTAAGTTTTAAACATCTCCACATCCCTCAGTCAACTTTTTAAATATGCATGATGTATGCATGCAAGTTGTAGCATGTGCTTGCGGTACGTGACTGTTAGAATTAGTACAGTTGATGTTGACGCGCACAGGCTTGACAGCTGCGTGGTGGAATCCATGTTAACATGCGCAGGCTTGACAGCTGCGTGTGGGAATCCATCATCTGCGGCCAGTAGTCATTTTGCATGCAGTTTTGTTGACATGCGCCTGCTTACTGAGTGTCAGGCATGTGTACCCTTGCTATATGAATGCGGGGCTGCGCGCAGGAATTGTGACACAACACTAATCCTCCTTTAACTCCTAAAATAAACACAACACCTCAATTCTGACTGAATTTTAGGTTTGAAAAAAATACATGGCATTATGTGTGAACTATTAGAATGGCCAAAAGGTGCTATCATGGTGCCGTGGTTTATTGGTCTTTTCTTCTAAAATTATAAAAAATGTAAGGAGTTGGAATTCAAGGGTGAGGTCAGTGAGTGACCCTACCTAGTTTTGGGTGGGGAATTCATTTCTGCACTAATATATATGGATTTCTCACTTCTTCTATATTTATTATTTATTTTCTGTTTTTAATCTGATTTGACAGGTTGCTCTAGTCAACTAGCAAGCTGACAGGAAAAGTATATGTTCAAGATCAATTGGATCATGAGGCTATGGTTGCCATCATCCAATTCATCACTTTGAATGAACTCTCCGAGAAAGAGAAGAAGGAAATCAACTCAGTAACAACATTCCTTTGCCAATCCAAAAAATTTGTCAACACTGTTGGTCCCTCAAGATCTTGGGGTGGGAAAATGTGGGCAATTGGATGGCAAAATTGATTGACCCTTCTGAGCTATTTGGACAATATTTGAAGAAAGATGTTTTCAAATACTCCCCTAAAGAGTATTATTTTTTGAACCTTAGGTCTGACAAGGTCTCTCAAATATTGGGCCAAATGTTTTTGAAATTAGCCAAACTTGCGTTCAATTCCAACTGTGAAACTATGATGGACAACAAAATCCCTTCCTTCTCCTCATTGGAATTTGGATCTGGCCTTACTGCTTTTGACTGCTCACCTCACCTCACCTTCACCTCATAATCCTTCTAAAACTCACCCCATATTGACCAAGGTGATTTCTCTGACTATTCCTTTTTACTTGTGGTCCCAACCAAAAAATTGAATGGACAACTTATCAACAATGAGGATGAATATCAAGTATCTGACGGCCAATTTGTGTTACCAGAATTGGTTTTTGGGATTGATTTAAAACAAAAGGGTATTTCTAAAGTGGTTTGGGCAGCAAACAAGTACAAACACTGTAATTTTACTGCAGTGGATACTGCCACCCATACTAGGATGGCCATGTCCATACAAATCAATGGAAAAACTCAAAACACTAGCAAGGACTTTGCCAGTTGCAAAATATATCTTAGGGAAAAAAATATAAATAAAAATAAAAAAGATTTGTTCATTGGTGGTGTTAAAAATAATCTCAAGCGTTGTTTAAATCAAAAATATTTTTTTTGTTTTTATTTTTGAAATTTTTATCAAATTAAATATATTTACAAACCAAGAAATCAAGTAATTTGCTTTATTTAATCCACAGTTCTACTGCTACCAATAAATGCCATGGCTACCAATAACTTATCTTTTTTTTCTGTTGCTAGCCTTTCCCTCTCATTTTTGAGTTGGTCTTGCTCTTGATCCTTCTCCTTTTCCTCTTTTTGAAACTCCAGCTTGGCCTGTTTGATTTGCCACTCAGCATCCAACTTGTTTTGATGAGCCAAAGTCTCATCTTTCCACTTTTGACAATCCATAGCCAGTTGAAAATCTCACTTCTCCTTTTCAAATTGAAGTTTTTTGGATTCTATTTGTGATTTCACTGTTTTTTGGAGGGAAATAGGAATGAGCTTTATTTTGAAATCAAGTGAAATCAATCAATGAACTTACTTGAATCTCACTTCTCCATGATATCCTCAAAGCCAGAAAAATTTGAAGTGTTTCTCTGCTTTTGAAGGCTATTAGGGTTGAGGTTAATGGAATTGGAGGCCTTTTGATTTCCCTTTGCAGAGGAGGTTTGTGTAGGAACATCATTTCTCTCATTTAAAGGGGATGTGCAAAGACGGTCAAGATTGAAATTGAGTGGGCTTTTATGTACTTGGTTCAATAGTTCTTGAATTGCTCCCCCGTCTTTTTGGATGAAAGATCCAGCCTACCTTTGGTATTATTCTTGAGTTTGTTGTCAATCAGGAGATAACCATTAAACTCAGAGGATGGAGGTTGGCCAACTTGTGTTTCATTGTTTGATCCAAAGCAAGCATTGTAGTGGGACAGAATTTTGAGCCAGTTTACCAGGATGATGTGATCAGCTCTCTTGAACTGACTTGAGTCTTTGGAAGCTGATGGGGGAGGATTGTTGGATATTGAGTTCCTGGGGGATTTTTGCTTTGGTTGAGTGGAATTGCGGGGGTAGTGTTGCTGAGGGGCCATTTAGAAAGAGTAAGTGGGATGAAGTGATGAAGAAATAAAGCAATGACAGTTAGGACGTGATGAAAGGGGGGATGGAGTGATGAAGCAATGAAGCAATGAGAGGATGGATGTGATGAAAGCAATAAAGTGATGACAGTTATAAATCAAGGTGAGAGTGATGAAGTGATGAAGTGAAATGAAGCAATGAGAGTGATCAAGTGATGAGGATAGCAATGAAGCAATGAGAGTGATGAAGTGAGGACAATAGCAATGAAGCAATGAGAGTGATGAAGTGATGAGGATAGTGATGAAGCAATGAGAGTTATGAAGTGATGAGGATAGCAATGAAGCAATGAGAGTGATGAAGTGATGAGGATAGCAATGAAGCAATGAGAGTGATGAAGTGATGAGGATAGCAATGAAGCAATGAGAGTGATGAAGTGTTCCAATAAGGTTAGATGATGAAATAAGGGCTGATTATGTGGAATGACGCTTTTTTGAGCTGTTGAAGGCCTTTATATACTTTATTTGAAAAAACCCATTTATGTTGAGGTAACTTTGACATGTCCAATGTGAAATAGGTGTGTTTTTTGATTTTTAATGGCAGTTTTTCTTAACTTTGATATGCCCTAATTGAACAGGAAAAACACATTTAACAAGGGCAAAACATGTAACAAGGAAATTAAATGTAACAGAGGAAATTGAAAACACATTTAACACATGTAATAAACACTCATTCCTGACTAATCTCAAGCTTTTTTTTTTTTTTGAAAATTTAACATCTATATAAACCCCCTTTCATCCCACTTTGACTTGATGTACTTCCCCCTCAAACCAGAAATTTACACAATTCAGTTTTTTTTACTTATAAATTTCATAAGGCTTTTTCACTTCCAAAATTCATCACATAGAAGAAGGTCCTCCTCCCCTTACTGGGTGATTCCAAATTTGCTATAAGCTGTTTAGGATGGTGGGTGAAAGAATTTATCCCATATACAGAAGACACAAGAATGGAACTACCATTTAACTGACAAGGAATCATACAAACTTCCTCATTTGTAATTACTGGGTTGTTCCTTACAATCCTTACCTTTTGTAAAAGTACCAATGCCACATGAATTTTAAGATATGTACAGCTATAGGCTTGACATTCATCTTCCTGAATATCAATAGGTTTTTTTGATCCATATGAAGCCCTTGATGAACTTTTTCAAAGATTAACTCATGGAAAAACTATGCTCAAATAATTTTTCAAAATAAATTCAATTAATGGTTTTGAAATTAGAATGAAATACTTCTGAATTTCCACAATAATTCTCATTCAATCCACTCAGAACATCATTCAGGCACTTTCAGAGTGGTTTTTCAATTGGAGGATGTCAGCCATGAGGCATGTACAGATCTCCAATTGTCTGCACAACTCATATGTCTATTTAGCATAGTGGTTGAGGAATGTCTCTGTTATCTTCCTTCAGAGAACTCAGGTTGTGTGCTCAAGCCCCCATTGAGTTTCTGTATCAATATTATTGATTATTTTATAACCTTATAAAGCATTATATAATTATATTTTTATATTATGTTTTTAGCAACAGAAATCATCACATATAACCTTGATAATTTATATTATAAGTTATGGAAGATATTATAAATTTGTTCTGTTTTATAATCCTCTGGATGAGTCCAATTGGATGCATAATGAATGTCCATAGATATTTCCCTCTGTTGAAATAATATTTTTAAAAATTTCCATCTACCATGACCCATATATGGGTAAATTATTATTAACTTTTCATTTAATCTCCTTCCAGCCTGTAGATAAATTTCAGTAACCCAAAAATGCTTGAAAATCTTAAATAAAGAGACCATTAAACTCACCTGATGTATATGAAATCTGTAGTATTAATTACCCAGAGTGTACATACTTATGTAAATTAATTGACATCTGCTATTATGGTTTTAAACCTTTTAACACATGCCTAGATGGATCTATTTAGAGTTATGTAAGGAGATATACTGGTTATGAGGCCTTGAGAGCATTCTCAGGAAGGAGAATAAGTTGTTGGGGTAACTTAAATTTCTTTTCAAGCTTCTGGATAAACAAGTTACAACCTTAAATTGAAAATACGCCCCAATGAGTGTGTTTTTACTGTTAATCATTGGGGAAGATTACATGGGGCTCTGAGCCACTGGAGACGAAATCAAGGACAGTGGTTTACTCCCCTGATGATCCCCTGAGTCCCCTGAGGACTCCTGTTAACATAAAACAGGAGGTTCTTGCCCCTGTTAGACCTTTTCCCCAATTGTATCATTGTATAAGATATTGCAGAACTTAACAAGCCCATTAAACATGATCTCAAGAGGAAGATTGAATGGGGCCTTTTAATGCAATATCATATCAATCAAACAATCCAAAAACCAACCCCAACTTTGAGTCCAAGGTCCTTTTTGGATTTATAGCCCTCTCTGGCTACTATAAAGGGTGTAAGCTTCCAGGTGTAAGTTATTCTCCTTTTAGATTTATTAATCTAAAGCCAGGCCCATTAACTTTTTTAAAGGTTTAAGGTGTGGCTATTGTACTCATAATACCTTGTTAATATTTGAGTTTGTATGGTTTAAGGCATTGCTAAGTTATTTAAGTCATTAAAGCTGATTTCATTCAACTTTTGTCTTAATTTGCAGGTATAACCACAGCCCTTGTTTGCAATAGAGGTTATAACTCTGACACAGGAATTTATACTGTTAATCCTTAAGATGTAGGAAGCTGGTTTTTCAGGTTGTTGCTGAATAATTCTGTTGGTTCTACTTCATTGGAGAGCTGAAGCAATTAAATAAAAATTCTTCTGCAAATTTTAGAGAGGCATATTTGTCCAAGGTTTTACTTGATGATGATCATCATTTTAAAAAAGAAGATTCAAGAAGACAATGAGAATATTCACCCTTTTGAACTAATAAAGTTGTTTGGAATGCTATAGGCACTTTTTCATCCAGAAAACCCAATTTTACTATGAAATTCTTGCTTCAATCTCACAGAAGAAGATTTAATTGAATCTGAGATTACAGATATAAGAGTTATAAAAATTGAAATATTAACATTAATCACCACAATCATATTTCAAAAATGTGGAACAACTGTTGAATAGTATTTTCCTGATTTTGAAATATTTGATCAAAAAATTGATTTTAAAAGAATAAAAAGGGACTGGATGTTTTCTGAAGGACAAACTTCTGCTATAAATGAAGCAGATTTGCACAAAAAATCATCTTTTTAATAGCCAATATGAGAATATATTTGACCTCATATTCCATGCATGACATGAATCTCACCCTATTCATTCTTTATTCATGGCCTGGTGTGTCAGGAAAAACCTTTTATTATATATGAGTGCTTGATTCAATAATATAAAAAGTTATAATGGATATGTTAAGTGCTGGAAATGGAATAGCAGCCATGAATCTACCAAATGGAAGAACCACTAATCTCACCTTTCAAATCACCTTGGAGATCCAAAATCTTTTTAAAAAATATAAAATCATTCTAGTAGTTATGACAAAAAAAAAAAGGGCTCCTTTGATAATCTGAGATAAAGAACCTATGAATCATAGGGATTCTTTTTTGTTGCTTGAAAGACCACTTCAAGATCTAATGGATTCTCATACAATTTTTGAAGGAAAATGAATTTTTCTTGGTGGTGAATTTAGGAGATTTTTGCCCGTTTTTCAAAAGGTGACTCACCCCCCAATATTTGATGCAAGTTTGGTTAAACTCTGCATGCTGGTGAAATTTTCAAGTTTTGCACCTTGCTTAAAATTTTTGTGTTTCAAGTGATCCTGATTTCCAGAATTCTTTCAGTTCTTTTGGGGATTGTCTCAATTCCATACAAGTTTCAAACAGAGTACTTCTCCCTCAGCAAAAATTTATTCATGAAAATAAGGAAGATCATTCTTTGGAAAGATTAATCAATACTGTCTTCCCAAATTTACAAAACAACTATCTTGGTACCAGTTACCTAAAGATTGTGTTACCCTATGTTTCAAAAATAAATCAGCATAAAAGATAAATTGATTACTGCCAAATTCACTGCCTGAAAATGAGGAAAAAAGTATCATTAAGATTTACTGAAGCCATTATTCTGTTAAGGATGTAATTCAAAATGTTTACAGACAGAAAGTGGGTGCCCCTATAATCATTTTGAGGAATGTGGACCATAAAGTTGGCATTTTAAATTGAAATTGATTTATTGTGGTATGATTAGGAAGAGAAGTGATATTTTCCAAAAGATAGCTACAGGTGATTGATTCCTTAGGAAGAGTGATGGCCATTCCATGTGTAACCTTGATTTCTGACGCAGATGAATATGTCCTGCCTTTCAACATGAGATGAATATTTTCTGCCTTTCAACATGGGATGAATATTTTCTGCCTTTCAGCATGAGATGAATATTTTCTGCCTTTCAAAATGATTTGAAAACAGTTACCAGTGAATTTGGAATTCTAATTCAAGACTAAGAAATCACAAGGTTATACAATTTCAAATGTTGATCTTTATATTCAAGATCCAGTTTCCACCCTTTGGAAGTTATAGTTTAAATTTTCAAGTTGTAGATCCAGAAATTTTACAAAGGAAGAAGTGCAACCTGGAAAAAATATTTCATTTGAAACTGGCATCATTCTATATTTCCAATTTGATTGTAATTATTTAAAAAATATTTAATTTTTTCTTCTCAATTTTCTCATTCAATCCATTCCCCAAATTTGGGGGAAATACACCAGGGCCAAATCTTTTAATCCATTCCCCAGATTTCCCACTTGATTAAAATTATTTAAAAAATATGACATTTATAATTTCATTTCTTATCCAATCCTTTCCCCAACTTTGGGGGAAATAAGATTTTCTAAAATGAGTTTCTAAATGCTATCCATACATAAATTCATCTAAAATATGTATTGTGTTTGATTTACTCCTATATCAATAAATTGAAATGTATTTTTTTGGGAAATTTTAAATTCACAACTCATTTCAAATGGGCCGTGTGGCAAGCTAAACAAGTAATCAAGTTGTGTAGCCTCTACACGACTTGGCTATAGTTGTGCTGCCTCCACACAATGGTTTGGTTTTGTGTGGCACCACACACAACTACATTTAAGCTGTGTGGGGTTGTACACGACTGGAATGTATTTGTCTTCCGTGCCACACAACTAAAAGCCTTGTGGGAAAGAAAACTAAATAACTAAAATAAACTAAATAAAAATACAAAAAAAAAAAAAACAGAAATCAACCAAAAAATCAAAAAATGTTGATTTTTTGGTTAAAAAACCAAAAATAAAAAATAAAATAAAAATAAGTAAAAATAAATAGAAATAAATAAAAACAAAATGAACTGAAGGCAACCAAAAAATCAAAAAAGAGTTGATTTTTTGATCAAAATTGAAAAAAATTAAAAAAGAAAAAAATTGAAAAATACAAGTTCAACTTGACTAGCCCTAAAGTAAAAACATCAAAAAAAAACTCCCATCAAAAGAAGTGAAATTACTCCTTATGATTGGATCAGCCCAACACAAGTTGAACTGAATTTGCCATTAATTCTCATTTAAAACACTCAAAATAATGAGGTTAACTCACAAAACTCAACATAATGATGTTCAAAATGTGATAGCCCTTTATATCAATAGAATTACAAGTTAGCTGCATTAAAATAAAAAGTAATATGGAAACCCAATTATGAAATGAAGTCTATAATTGAAGTCTATAATCTAGAATACACATGCATTTTATCTTTGAGATGATCAAATCAACTAAAAGCTTTCTTTGAAATGAAAGCAGAGGGTTTTTCCACAATGGGTGGGATTGGAAACATTTCTCCCTCAATTAATAATAGAACCCAGTGGTTATTTTTTATGAATGAAATATAAAAATTCTCTGATTGATCTGTGACTCCTTTTTTCATTGGACTATAATTACAACATGACTCAAATGAAATGAAAAATATAGGTCTGGCATATTTTTCTGCTATTATTTGATCCATATCTAACTTAGCAGGCCATTTTGAAGAGGGAATCTTTTCATTGATGTCTTCAACATCAAGTATTTTTTGAATCTTTTCTAAATTTTTTTCCCAATCAAACATCTTAATGTAGAATTCTTTATTTCACTCCCATTTTTCAATCATTTCCTTTCTCACTTTAAACCAACATTATTCATCATACACAAGCAATTTAGCAATGACTCTAAATATGCAATTCCCATCACCAATTGGATCTCAAAACTTGCCCAAGAAATTATGTAATTTCTCAGGTATTTGATTGAGTTATTCCACTTTGGGTTCCTATTATCAAAACTCAGTCATAAAAAATTCCAATAACATTAATTAATCACATCACTAATGACCAAAAATGAGCTTCTGTTTGACCCTTCCTGCAGGTCTTCTTCCTCTGAAGAGGATTCCAAGTACAAATGAAGTGAAGCTAATTGACTTTCAGTCTCTTCCTCTGAACTATGAAGGTCAGATTCTGATCCCGTGAAATTTGACTAACAATTATCATCATATCATCATCAGTTCATTAAACCAAAAAAATGAAAATTTCACAAAAGAAAAGACTTACAAGATTTTGTCTTTTCTTATTTGGTGCTTGTCTCATTCCCTTTTGCTGCTTAAGCTCTTTTTGAACATGTTTGAATTGAGAAGTATCTCTCCAGGTATCTTTCAATTTTGGCTGACCTCTTTTATTGAAAGACATTTGGTCCAATCCTTGGCTTTGATCAATAATTTGTGGTCTTCTGAATCAGGTACTTCAACAGCTTAATTTGATCTTGTTCAGGATATCCAAGACCATTGAATTGAGATTCTCATGTAACTGAGAATTTTTGAGAATTTCATCAACATTGAACTTCAAAAATTCAAAAGGATAAAACTTTAGTAAAGTAGGAATCATCCATCAAAAAGGATTAATCAAAAATAATTGATCACAAAGTGATTTGAACAATCCAAAAATCCAACTTAAACCAACTTACAGAACTTGAACTGCAAGGGTCATAATCCAAACCTCAATGAGGATGACCATCCTCAGGCACAACAGATCCTCTGAACGCTGGTAGCTCACCTATCTGGTGGGAACAGGGCAAACCAATAGTCTTGGAGTTGACTTGGTGCACACTTTTCCATCATTGTTCTGCTTTAATTTCTAAAATTTTTCCACAACAAGTTTAATTGCCTCTAAATACAACTTGTATCCCAATGGTAAAATTTCAGTGGGAAGAACTATTCCTAACTTTATTTGAGAGTTGTAAAGCAATTCCTGAATGGATTTAATTTGATTTGACACTTTTCTGTCTAGGTTTTTCCAAACATCCAATGTGTTTCCCAAAGAATTTGCAAGGAATTGTTTGAGAGTAGCATGGGCACCTTCCACCCAAGACATGGTTTCATTTTCAAAGCCAGGTTTTTTGCAAGTCCAAGCCATTACAAACATCTCTTTGATACAGAAGATTTTACTTTCCATATATTTGAGCACATCCTCATGGTCTTCCAAGAAACAATTTATACAAGTCATAATGTAAGCAACCATAAGTAGGAAGATTAGCAGAAGAATTGGTGATTTGGCCCTTACTTTGATTTTTTAATAATTAAACTCTGCCTCCTCCTTGGTTTTAGAGGCCTCATACTTCCCCCACCAAGACATAAAGCTTTTCCATCCTTCAAAATCATTATTAAATCAAAACTTACATTTTGCTTGTATTTTTTTAGACAAGTGCCACAGACAAAACTGTCTTGTTGAATCTGGGAACTAGATTCAATGGAACAAATAAGAGCTTTTTCATGGTCCATCACAAAGACTTTGGGAAGTCTCCCAGGATCATAGGGCAGCTCATTTAGTGCATTTACAGAGCAACTGTAGAATTTGAACATTTCTTTTTTTATAAAAACAAGAACTTTTGTAAAAGGTTTTTGGTTGGATGTAGTTTCTACAACATGCAATGGGGGGATGTTGTACTTATTTGTTTTATAAGTAAAACCCAACATAGCAATATGATGGAATTGTTTGCAAAGCTTTGATGCATCAGGGTGTACCAAAAATAGGGCCTTCAAGTGTCCCTCTCAACTGAATTTTGATTGATGAACTCAACCTGAATCTTCAAGTTGTTCATAGAGGATCTCCATAACACTTTTTCCCTTGAGTTCTGCTAGCGCTACCTATTTCTTAGTGTTATAGATTTTTTGGTCATCAAAATAATTTTCTCCATAAATCTTTCTCAATTTTATTTTGAGTTGAATTTTATTAAGCCCATCATTCAAGCCTTCTCTTGAATTCTCTAAGGCCACCCCAGAGATTCTCCTGAGTTGAGGATGCACTGAGGGTTGTAGAGATGGTTGATGGCTATGTTGATCATTTCTGTGGGAGATTTTCCACAAGGATTCCGCCTTTTTGTGACTTTCATGGATTAAAGACTTGCACCCAACCTTCCTTGTGTGAGTTTGCCTCAACCATTTGGTGAGCAATGGCCCAGAGTAAGAACCATGTCTATCATGGGCCAAATCCACATATTTATCAAGCTTTGAGTTGAAAAATGTCAAAGCTTAGCTGTGCTTCATTGCCCATGTTTGAAAATAATTTTGTGCCTCTTCCCTAGTAGGAAAGGCTCTCACAGGAGGTGGGTCATCTGGAACAAATTAAATGGTTCTATCATAGTTAAATAGTTCATAGTTAAATAGTTCATAGTTACATAGTTACATAGTTACCAGCCACCAATCAGTTTCCATCAAATCAAATCAGTCAAAGGCCAGAGTAACATAAAATTTTACTCATCACCAGAGGTCAAATCCATTTTTGAAACATTTTTTTCCTCAATTGTAACCCTAGATGAGGATGCAATTGGGGCTTCCAATGTTTCATTACCCAAATCCTTTTTTTCCGCAGCTTTGCTAATGGCACTATCAATGTAGTCCTTCAACGCATCCATGTTTTAAAAAGGAGGGCTTGCCACTGTTCCCATAATGCAAAAAAAAATGCATTGGTACTTCAGTATTCAATCCAACTTTCAATTGAACAACTACAAAGTTTGCTCACTTTTGAGTTGAGAAAGATAAAGTTAACCAATGGTCAGTAAAAACTTACTTTTACATTTTCCAATGGGTGGGTTGAGAGTATGCTATGTGGGATGGGGAAAATTTAAAAGATTTTTTTTCCAAAGGCAATGATTGTGTTTTCAGTTCCACTTTATGATTGCTAGGTGTGGCCCAATAGTCCCACAAAGTATGTGTTGATCCCAAATTTGGGTTGATGGAACCCAAATGTGGTCCAGGGCTCCCAAAATTCTGGCACAACCCCTGTACACGGGTCTAAATGGTTGTGTAGGGGGGTAAATGACTTGGAAATGCCGTTTATGGGGGGTATACAACCCCCCAGGGATTGCGCTTGCTTGGAACAACCCTTTGGAGTTGTTTATGGGCTCCCACAGGTCAAATGGGCCATGTAGGACCCTACCTGACTTTCACACAACTGGGGGTTGTGAATTTATCATCACCTGTATTTTTTAGATTAATCCTGATTTGAGTAAAAATTAAAAATGACTTTTTTTCCCTGATCCTGATTTGATTTGAAAATTAAAAATCAACTTCCAACCAGAACCCAAATTTTTCATTCCTGATCCAAATTATGAAATGAAAATAAGTCCCAGTCCCCAAATTTGAGGGCACTACTCTAGTGATGAAATAAAAAGAAGAAGATCTCTATCCCAACAAAATATAATTCATATTTCTGAAAATTGATCATCAATCAATCCCTATTTTCATTCAAGTTTTACCAATCATTCATCCTACAATGTCTCCAATATTTATCAAGATATTCATCATCCACCTCAACCAACATTCCCAAAATCTGAATCTAATTACAAAAATACCTCTGGTTGTTCTCTGGGTAGAAACTATGATACCTTGTTTGATTTGCTGGGCTACATAAAAAACTTTGCTTTTTATCAAGATCCAAATTATTTCCAGAATATGTAAAAAAGCTCAAGCCTCTCAACAATTTTCCAAATTCCTTAAACAATATAAAACTGAAAGCTCTCAAATTGAACAAAAAACTCAAAAGGATTCCCTACCCAACCAGCACTCATGGTTTAAACATAACTTGAGATAATTACTACTCATCTATCACCAGGAGAGTTTTCATGTTGCTTTTTAGCAAGCATCATCATGAAGGGATCTCTAGTTTAAGATTTCTCCATTCTATAGTTGAATCTATGTCCATTCTAGAATCAAAGAGTTGCTGCACATTCAATGTTCATAATGAACAGTTACTGTACAGTGGAGCTTGGTCAAAGCTTGACCTTAGCTAGCTGAAATCTTTAGATGAGCTTGATAATAGGTTGGTTCTAAGCTCCTTGATGATGCTTGCTAGCAAAAATCATCAATTTCTTGGTGGTGTATTTTTTTTATTTTATTATGGTGGTGTATTTTTTTATTTTATTATGTTTTGTTATAATGACTGATTTATGGTTTTTCATTTTGTTTCAATATCTGAGACTTATGTTGCTACTCAAGTCCAAAAAAAAATCATGAATATCAAAAATATTACAAATGCAATCAACCTTCCAAAAATTATAACCCAAAATCTGGTATGAGTTACATTAATGCTTCCTCTATTCAAAAAAACCTTTGAAAGGATCCCATGCTTTCAATCTCTGATTTATCCCAGGTTTCAAACAGCCATTCTATTTATTTAATCTTTCTTTCTAAATTCTAAAAAATATAGCTTTTGGTTGATTTATAATGTGCTTATTTTTTCTTTATTTTGTTTTTCTTTCAAGATCCCAGCCTCATATTTCTCCCTCAAATTATATCAGGGAAATAAGGCAGCCATATATTACTAAAGAATTTCACAAGGTGTCTCAGTATTATGATATTGATTCTGAAGGTTAAACTGATGTGGGTGATCAAGATAAAGACACACCTGTTGTGGATAATCAACATTATCAAAATGAATCCATTATATCCAAGCCAGATATGAAGCCCACTCCCAATCATTTCCAACTTATGCTGAATTTACGCAGTTTGACAAAAATTTTCCAAATTACCATTTTTATGTGGATAGAAGCCTCAATTCACCCAGGGACAAGAATGTGTACTTGAAGTGAGCTCCTTGGGTGGCAATAATGAATCCAATACTGGTCCTTCATCAAAAAATACCTCCTCCAGAAGGTTTGATTTACCTTTCAAGCTTTGTAGATCAAAATAAGCATTTAAAGCCAATGAAATTTTTCAGGACAAAACCACAAGCCCTGTTTTGATCCTAGTGTTAAATGAATTCATTTCAGAATTCCACCTGAAATGCAACCCAAATTCAGATCCATGATTGCATCATTTTTCTCTGCCAAAGAAACATTGAAATCCTTAAAACAGAAAGATGGGAATAATTTGACCAGAAGGAAAAATATTTCCACAATTAAATATAAAATGAAGAAATAATTTTTTTCTGGTAAATAATCTCTTCAATATTTATGCTAACCTTCCAAAGAATTAGGAATGAATTCAGCACTATGCACCCTACCTCCTTAGGCAGAAAATGACAGACATTGCCCACATACATGCTTAAAAATGTTTCTAGGCTGCAGTATAATATAAACAAAAGAGATTGAATGAGACCTCCAAAGAGCCTGAATTTAGAATAGGAGAAAAAGTGCTGTTTGGCACAAATACCTTCAATAACCTTGAAGGTAATAGAGTTATGGGCCCCAATTTGTTTGAAATTTCAATTTTAACAAAATCCATGGCAAAAATTATTTAGAATTCATCCTAAGCAAGGAAAATTTTGAGGAAAAATTCAGTCTTGACTGTTAGTCTGATGACACACTTCTCACCTAGAACTGATCATGAGCTTCATACTCCCAGAATAACAGTAGAAACTGACTGTACAAAATAAAAAGGAAAAACCAGAAGACCTAGAACTGAGGATGAAGTTCCTACTCCAAAAATAAAATTAGAAGCTGATCCTACAAAAGAAAAAGGAAAAAAAGAAAAATACTAAGGGAGAAGAAATAAGGAATCCAAGAAAAAGATATTAAAATTTACATATTAAGATATAAAGGAGATTCTGAACAAAACTATGAGTGTCTAACAGAGAAAAAAATACAAGATGGCCCCATAAAACTGAGAAACTATAGGTCCAATAAAATTCACTCATTGATTTTTCCAGATATGGAAATACCTTGGGAGGAAGGAATTTCAGCCAGCTACTATTCCAGATCCAGCTGAAAAAACTAACAAAAAAACATAAACACCAAGGGATAGGATGAATCCAAATATTATTCCAGAAATGGATTACCCACACAATTGCAGGTAGTTTCACCAAAAACAATACACCTGAAACCCTACTCCTTAACAACCTACCAGAAAGTACCAAAAACATAAAAACCTCACCATGGCACTTTTTGGAAATCTTCATATTTCCATGAACCACAACATTTATTTAACCTGACTCAAATTAACTCAGAAATGGATTTTTGTGCATGTTTTAGGACCTATTTACTAAAAAATGTTTTGTCAAAAATCCTACATGCAGCCATATGCAACACTAAAGCCTATGATACACCCATGCAGCCTCAGGATCTCAAATTAACATACACAGCCACATCAAGAATGTTCCATGGCCAGCATACAGATTTAAAACTGCATAACAAGGTTTCAAGACAGGAATCATTACAAAAAAACCTCAAAGAATTATTAAAACAGACACAGTGAGTGAATGCATATGTAATATTCATGTTTATCCTTCTGGTATGTCACAAAATGTCTCAGATAATTTAAATTTCAAGAAAGAAATTTGAAAAAATCTCAAAATATTATTTGACAAATTGTTTCAAAAATCACAAAAAAGAACCAAATCAGCTTTCATGGGCACTTAGAGCCAAAGTATGCAACTCATTTATAAACTACATAAAGAAGTGTGCAAAATTGTTCATTTAATTAATTCAAGAAAATTGAAATAATCAAATTGAATACATTTACACCTATTAAAAATATGTATACACACAAGAAATGTATTTTTCTTGCCATGATCATGCAATAAATGCAAGAAATAAATTTTTTCCTGACATGTGACATGTCCATCCAGCCTAAACCAAAAAAATTCCACCTGTGGTCCATGCCTGACTGAAATAATGGCCTGAGTGCACAGACCCTTCCTCCCCCTTACCCTGATAGCATCTAGGGAAACCCCAATGAATTGAAAGTGATCAATACAGACCTCTTCCATGATTTATTTCACCCATAATTGATTTTAAAATCATCAAGCTGACCATTTCATAGTTATTCAAGGACTCATAAGAAATAAGTGATTGATTAATGAATTTTATCTTGAATTTATATTCAACAGTTTCCAACATTCAAACCAACTTAGCACAACATTAATTCCTCAATTAACCCTAATAGGCTTGAATTATCCTTGTGGGTTTATTTGAAGGTAATTTTGCTTTCATTTTATACAAAGTAACTTACCCATTCTTCTCTGGCTGTCTTCTACCATTGCCCCAACCACCAACATGTATCATACTCTATTTTATTGAATACTAAAGGCCCAGATAATTCAAGGAGGTTTTATTATAAGCTTAATGAAATGAAGAGAGGGGTTCAAGATCCCTGGCCTTTCTGTGACCCCTCTTTGTTGTTCAAAATAAATTAATGTGATATTCTTTTTGATTCCAAGCCACCTACTTTAATTTTCCTTATGTATATTTTTACAGATTATTTCTGCATCCATATGAATAATATAGTTATTCTGAACACTAGCACCACTAGTAGCCAAATAATTGCACAGTTGTTGGCATCCAGTAGCCTGAAATATGGGAAAAACCAATTTGTTTACTTTACATTCTGAGTAGCCAAGCCCTAAAACAAATGATTTTAGCACCATAAATCAAGTTAATTGGGATTTTTGCATTGAATGATGTAGTTCTATTCTATTTTATTATTTCAATTCAATAAATTCAATAGTCAAGAAAACAGTAACAGTTCCAATCCATTTGTTGAAAAATTGATTCAAAACAGAGTTTTATGTGTATGAGATTGTCAAAGTTATTTATTGTGGTCACAGAATATGAATATTGTAGTAGTATATTCTTGATAGAACCATGATCATGAAAATAATTATTTAAGAAAGACATCTTATTAAAAAATAATGTAAAAAAAATGATGAAATACTGATGAATATCACTTTTCTTCCCAGTTTAAATCCAGTTCAATTTGATTTTCAATCAAGGTGAGAGCCTCTTTATTTCAATTTTCCATCATGTTGAAATAAGCTTTATTTTTGTTTTCCACAAATTTTAAACCCAGTATAATTTCAGCTTGCAGAATTCTGAAATTCAGAGCCCATCTTTTCCCATACTTGGTGTGAATTTGGAGACTTTCTAGAGGCAAAAGGGTTCAAAACTGTTAAAATAAAGTCACTGGTCAGCCAGAACCCCTATTTTCACTGTGGTGTTCATCATCACTCATGAAATTCTTCATCTTCATCCTCATCTTCATTCTGTACACGCCCTAGTCATCCTAAAACTCACACAGTCTTAAAATAAATTCTCATTCATCATCTCAACTACCTTGTGAACATTTCTAACCTGAATTCCAATCAGTGAACTCCTCTTGATCCTCATCATTATCATAAAATCAGTTCTAAATCTTTCATCATCATCAGCTACTAATTCTAATACTTTTTTAAAATCCTTTATATTGTCATCCTTCCTCCTAAACCCTCAATTCTTATTCATCCCTTCCAAATTCAGATCCAATCACCATCATCAATCTCATAAACAAGTTGGTAATTCATACCTTCCCTCCTTTGAAAATTCTTCCTCCCTCATTCAAATTTTCCAGAAAATTCCTCACCAATAAACTCCACTTTTTATGGCCCTCCTCAATTTTTCCCTTGTGGTAATTTTCATAAATGATCCTCATCCTCATCCTCATTAAATTATTTTAAAAAATCAAACTCAACAAGAGATAGAATAAATAAGTTTTTATTTGAAGTTCATCAGAGTTTGTATCTTGATCAGTCTTCAAAAAGTGCATAGAGGAAAGGATTATGAGAACCTATTAAGGAATCTGAGAGTTTGAATTGAAATGAAAAGATTATAGATTCAAGGGATGAATTTTTTGATTTTTGATTAAGAATTCTTGGTGAACCTTTGAACTGAAGTTTTACATTAAACTTAGGGTTCTAAAAGATTCATAAGATACTAGGTAGGTAGGTAGCTTGAAGAGGATGGTTGAAGGGGATTGAAATATAAAATTCTTCACATTTCAATTCAATCAACTGGTTTGAGTATGATGATGAGTACAAAGATGATGAATTAAAAGGAGATCAATCAGTGAGTGAAGAATTTTTAACAGGGAAAAGTAGGATTAAGTTTAAGCAGAAAAATTGGTTGAGAGATCTCATTCAACTCAATGGTTCAAACATGATTATTGAGAGTCTAATTGATTAATTTTATTTTATTTCAAGTGGGATTGGATTTTTGAGTAGGTAAAAAGAGGTGAGAAGAACTTCTTACTGGTTTCCAAGAGCAAAAACACACTGATAACATGCACATACATACATGACTGAGACCAAATGATTTTGAAATGAAATGATGTATTTCAAAAAACTTTATGAAATATTTGATTGAAAAAGATTGAAGATCAATATTCTAAAAAAAAAGAAAAACAAAAACCTAATCAGCTTCAAAGATTAATCATTGATTAGAGGGGTTTCAGAGATTCAAAGAAAAGGTGTTGATTGAGATGATGGATTGAATATGGTTATTGGCCAAATATGAGAGATGATACTATATTTGATGATCTGATTCAGAGCCTAAATAGAAGAAATCCACAACCACAACTTCAATAAACCAAACTTATTGATATACTTCTCTTTTTATTTATTTCCCATTATAATTCCTTTCAGAAAAATTTTGTCCTTGTGTTCTGCTTAAACTTGAAATCAAATCAAATCAATCACCCCTTGTGGTCAACTGTTACCTCAAAGGGATTCAAAAATTCAAAATTCCAAGGATCAAAGGTTTTGAACCACTTAAGAAAACTATTGAATAACTTAATCACTCTACTTTCTTTTTCTTCTTAGAACAAAAAAAAAGAAAAATTTTCAAGTGAGGGGTTAATTTAAGAAAATTGAATTGGAATATATCAATTCACCATTAATTAATTGAAAAAAAGTGATAGATGGGCCCATGAATCCAGGCTGGATCACCCATCATGATTTTACATTTTTGATTGATGTTTGAAGTCATATGTGCATTTCCCAAGCTTTTCTCTAGGCTTACAAGAGCAGTTTTTTTCTGTATTATGTATTCAAGATTTTTTTGGATTCATGGATTTGAGTATGTGTCAGATAATATGCTTATCCTGGGGTAGTTATGCATTCATGATACTACTAATAGCCTCAAACATTTTGATTTTCTTGGAGAGAATGACAAACTTGATTTACAAGGCTTGGAACCAACCAAATGACAACATAGGATGGAGTAGAAGTGCACAGAGAGAGACAGAAACTTATGGATTATTTTTTTTTCTTGTAAGTCTTTGGCTTTTGAGTTTGAAAGTTCAAAAACACCTTAATGGAAAAAGATTGATATTGAGATACTCTTTGAATCCAACAAATCCTGACCCCAGCCCCATCTTGAAATTAATGATTTATTTTTGGTTGGCAAATATCTTGTTGATGATGTAAAAATATTTAATGAGTACAGTAGTTTTTTTTTTTTTAAAAATAAAGGATGGGGATTGTTAGCACATTGGTGGCTGGTGGTGAATGGTAGGTTTTTCTACAGTTGATTCTGGAAATTGAAAAGAGGTATTTTTAAGTTCAAGGGAGCTTTTTGGCAACTTGATGGGTCCTGGAGTTGCAATTTCAATCAGATCAAGGGATATATCAATTGATGGATGCAAAAATGCTTTTCTTGGTTTTTTTGGGTTGTGTTTTTTTTTTTGAAAGTGATTTTGAGGATTTTTTTTGTGAAATTCTTGAGGTCTAGGTGGTAATGAGGATGGATGGAGACAGATCATTTGATCATTTTAAATGAAGAACTTGAGTGCCATTTTATGGCTATTCATTGTAGGTTCAATCTTATTCTTAAGATTTGTTTGGTTTGAGTTGGAATTCTTCTGCTCAAACATTTTTGAGTGCGGGAGGACATGAAAAGAGATGAGATCTTTGGTTTGAGGAGCAACAGGTTTGAGGGGGTGGAGGGGCAAACAAGGTTGTGGGAGGGGATGAGGGGTTGATTAGTGGGGGAAGGAATAGAGATGAGGATGGGATGATGTGGAGGGGTGAATGAGTGTGTTACATGTTGATGGATGCTGATCCATTAATGGTGGATTTGATGTTTGAAATTATCCATGTTTATGAAACCCACCATTTTTGAAATATACCAATCATAAGGAGGACATGTATTTTAAATAGGATTCTTGGTCCAAGAAAGAAAAATGGTGGTGCTCCAATGGTTTAATTTGCTGAGTCTGATATGCCCTCTTATGGCCACAAAAGACTGGGCTCTCTCCTGGAGGATTGGGTTCAGCTTCTATGCCTACCCTACAAAAACTGCAGCAGGAGGTGACCATTGCATCTGATATCTATCTACATATATATATATACATATACTAGATTTCACCCCCAAATTTGGTCATGCTCAGTGTAAAAGCCTGAGGGATGCAAGAGGCACATCCTCAACCTTGGGTGATTAAGATTGCAGAGAACAACCCCAGTTCCAGACCCACCAACACCATCTCCTGATTGGTTTTCCCACAGAGGTTGATGTCAGTCTTTTCCAAGCCTCAGAAAAACCAATCTTTTTATAGAGATGGATTGGGTCAACTGTTTCCTGAGAGAGGGTTAGACCACACTCAGAAATTCAAGCTCAGAGTGATTGAGCTGTCTGGCACCAGTACCATAGAAGAAAACCTTACAGAAAATTGTATTAGTGTTGTTGCAGGGGACAGTCTTGCCAAGGGGTTCTGTTCCAACAGTCCCTTACTCTCTTTCATCCTCACTGCTCTGGAACTTGAAAGTTCTCTTAGAGTGTTGGCTAAAGAGGTGATCATCATTCACCAAGAAGTTTTTGTCTTACCAGGGCAGAACTTGGCAACTTGTTGAATGGTTTGCTCCACAGCATGTATGAGTCCTGCCTTGGATGGATGGCAGAACAATTGGGGATATAACAACTAACAAGATACCATGTCTGGATGTGGGATGATTGTATTCTTAGGGAGGGAGAGAACTGCTGGCTTTTGGTAGTTAGTGTGCGTGGAGGATGAGGTTCATTGTTGACTACTTTTCTCTCAAAAGTTGCACTACATGTACCATACCCCATCTGCCTCTTCCCTCCCCTGCCCTCAAAATAAATAAATAAAAAAACAACACGGACGATACATCACAAATCTTTATCCTCGCTTCTTTGTTGTCTTGTTTGGGGATCAAGGAAAAGTCAAGGTAGATAGGCAGTAAAAAAGTGTAGACATTGGTACGGAGAGGTCCAAACATCCCGGGACACTAGGTATGCGTATAGTGACTATCAAAGGACGGCTACGATGATGCCGAGGTGATCGTGAGGAGTTTGACGTTTTGATAGTAGCTGTGGACAACATGAGGATCCACTTGATTGAGCAAAGGACAGAGCTTGTCGGCTGCACTTGATGCGGAGGAAGAGGAAGACGGTTCGATGGTAGAACGGTTCAAGGTAGGTTGAATCGTTTGTCGGTGACGATGATCGTTCAGAAAGTTGAGTAGGAATCGATTCTGATCGATCAAGTCGATTTTTGGGCTCGATCGTGAATCGAAGGATGAAGACGACCTTCGAGCGATCTCGTAGATCTTGATCAACTTGTCAAAATCTGTCGGGAAGAAGATATCAAAACATCCCGGCTTGACGAGGAAGGTCGAGGTCGGAACCGTCTGGGTGTGTTTCAGGTTTTGAGATCATATCAGTCAACGGGATCCATGGTGAAGGCGGATCGAGGGAATCAAGAGACATGAACTCAAGAGTAGTGACGTACGACACCATTATACCTCGTTTGAACGACCGGGGCACCGGTTGAGGTATGTTTCCGATCGTTGAGTGAGTTAGTCAGTTTAAAGAAATCGGTGAGGATCAGGTTATGGTTCGGGAACCATCGAAAGAGGGTTCTCATCAACCTCAAATAATTCGTGGGTATGAATTCATGATCGGTCAGGTTGGAATAGAACGGTAGATAGGTTGCTTTGATTCGTTCGAGTTGAGTTTTGAGCGAGCCCCTCTTCTTGTTCCTGATGGATACGGGATGACGAGCGTCTTGGGATCCGTGAGATCGTGGTGGTTCATCCTCGACCAAGGTCAAGTACTCGAGCAGGTCTGGATTGTTCTCCTGGGTGATCGGGATGAATCGTTCGTGGAAGTTTCCGTCGAGGTCTGTGATGACGATAGATTGCAGTGGTTGATAGCTGACTCTGTCCCTGCGGATGATGTCTCTCGTCAGATTGTCCAAGACTTCCATGCCCAGTATCCAGCAAGGTTGCTCGTCGGGGGGCAGCCATGGGGGCGGGGGATCCCCCGGGAGAGCACCCGTGTCCGGGCGGTCGAGACCGAGGATCGATTGGTTGATGACCCGGGCGCGGTCCTGGTGACCCGACCGCTCGATCGTCCTCCGCTGTCGCTCGGCCAACCGGGTCGAGAGTTCGATCGTCGTGTAACTCGTGGTCTCGTAGACGTCCGGATAGAAGTCTCGAAGGTAATCGAGAATACCCTGGCAGAGAGTGCCGTTACCCGCGCCGATCTCGTAGATCTTGAGGGGATGAAGATGATGATGGGCAGGAGGAGGATCTTGGGATGATTGGGATCGTTTCGAGTGATGCTCGATGATATAGCTGGCGATACTCCAGGCGTACCATGGCTAGAGGGATGGAAGGATGAATACGCCGAGTCATTAGTTCGACACTGACTTCCTCAGGCATCCTCATCGACGAGCCGATCACAGTAAGCAAGATGGATCGGATAGATGGGTGGGTCTGACCTTGAATAATTCGGTTGGGGTATGCCAGATCTGACGTTGATCCAAGTGAAACGAGTCGATTGAAGAGGAGGACGGGAGGGTGGCTTGAGTAGGTTTTTCGTCCGAGTCGAGATGATCGTCTTTCAGGGGGAGTATCTTGAGACGCTGCTTCAACTCTAGTCCGTCTTCCTGCTGCTCTAGTTCGAGGTTCTTGGCTGGATGAATAGAATGTTGGTGATCATCAACTGAGTCTGTGTCCCAGATCTCGACTCGATGGAAAAAGTAGCCATAGTTTGGATTGTAGAGACTATCGTCTATGAAATCTCGAGCGAGACTGATTGACGGTCGAGGTGGTCGGATGAATCTGGCGAGATGGTGACGATCGTAGAGTTGGAGCGATCGATGGTCTGAGCCCTGGGAGATGGTGAATCGCTTGAGGATATCTTGGATTTCTTCGGGCTCATCGATCGAAAGATAATCTGGATTATAGTTAAATCGAATCCGATTGGAGTGGGGACTGGATTGGAAGCTGTAAGAGTGGAATGGATGACGAATCAAGCCTCGGAGGGGGGGGAACTGGAAGCTGTTTGGCCTCATGAGGTGTTTGGAGCCAGTTCAATGAATTCAGCCAAGGTTGAACTGGAGTCGGATTACAAATCTTACAGGTTTCAAACCACAAGTCGAACCATCTTAAAGAAGACTATTAACATATCTCACTCGTGTATGCTATAAACCAACACTCATCTCGTAGCTAAACTTGACCGATTCCCTGCTCGAGACTGGCCTTGCCCACCCAAGTCCGAGCTCAAGATCTGGCAGCGGGTGAAGCTAATGATGGATTGGCAATGGATAGTTGTGCAGTCCCACAAATCCAATTTAGCTACAGCACAAATACCTTGAAAGCCAACCCACTAGCCTCTACCCCCATGCCCTTGATAGACTCTCAAGTAGGACCATCGTCAAGGCGAACGGAATTTTTCCGAGATACGTCAGAAGTCGACCATCGATCTGAAACCGGGGACGAAGAATAAAGCGATATCTATACTTTTTAGAGCATCTGCAATCGTGCTCGTTAACCCCGCTCGATAGGTGAGAATATACCGAGTGGGGTCCCCAGCCGTGGCAAAAACAGCCCCTCGCTTACAAGCGAGCTCCATAACTCCAACCCCAAATTAAGAAAGTTAGAAAAAGTTAGGGAGCTCGCTAAGCGGGACCTTCGGTGGGATTTACGGGACCTTTGGTGGGATTTACATGGGATAGACAGTATGTAAATCTCTACTATATACTAAAAATATTGGGTCCTGCACCCTTGATAAATATCGGTGTTGTTTGCCTTGGTCCTGCATCCTCCATTCATTTCCCAACCTCAAGGATGCATGCACACCTCTTGCATCCAAGCTTTTGTCACCAGGCAAAAGCTTACACCAGGCAAATGCCCCTCCCCAAACTTGGGGCAATAATCCTAGTCTATAAATATGTATAGAAAGATTGGTTTTTCAAGGGTTGGCAAATACTGACATTGGCCTCCTTGGGAAACCACCCTCAAAAAGCCATTGACTAGCGCCGGCGTTGTTCTCGGCAATTGTAGGGTGCCCTGCTGGCAACTCCAAAGCAGTTGGTTGGCCCTCCCCTGCAGGTACATGCACTCTGCATGGGTGAATGTTGTTTGGCTCTACCCTGCAGGTATGGATGTACATTTTTTTTTTAGTGGACATTTGTATTGCGCATGGGCCACTTTGGGTATGCAAAGTGCCAGGATGAGAGAAAAGGTACAATTTTTCTAGAAGGCCTATTGGACCGGCCCCTCTGCTGCCTACACAATCATTGATAGCACATGAGGAGAAAGAGAAACAGAAAAGAACAGAAGGAAAAGAGAAAGAAATAAGAAAAGGACAGGTGCACAGGGTTGGAGGATGGGAGTGCCAGGTGCAATGTATTACAGAAGACAAGGACAGGGAGTTTGGGAGGTTGTTTTTGGTGGAAGGCATTGTGTGAGGTTTCCTATCTCAAAGGTTGTCATCCAGCTTGTCCCGCAAGCAAGCAAAGCGGTTCGATTTCCAAATCAAGGTTTCCAACTCTGGCCAGGCCTTCCAGTTCCTTAGGGCAGAACTAAGATTACTGGGATTGTAGGGGATCTTCTGCCTTCTAAAGCTTCTCTTGAGGTCTCTTTGGTGGGAGGTGTAAGTTATGCAATAGTTGAAAAAATAAGCCACTGATTCCTTGTGATATCTACAGCAGGGACAAGATTGTTTGGCCACTTTCCTTATCCGGAATAAGTAACCATTCAGGTGCATGTATGTACATACATGTGGTCTGCATGGGTGAATTTTGGTTTGGGATGCCATAAAACTACTCCATATAAGCAACTGTATGTATGCACAACACAACACTGTGGTATATCAGAGATAAGAGACCACCACTGTGGTACATGTAGGAGAAGAGACCACCACTGTGGCACATGTAAGAGAAGAGACCACCACCATGATACATGTAAGAGAGAGGTGGCATAAAACATGTACCAGAGAACAGTGCCCTCTGATGAAGTGTAACAGATGCTTGGTTGAAAATTTTTCATCCTTTTTCAACTTTGTCCTTTAACATATACACCCTCTGATTTTCAGCTTTTACATACTCCCCACTCAACTCAAAAGGCAACACTTTCAACTTCTCATTCCTATTTTTACATTCAAAAAAGACATGAGTCAATTCCCAAGTTCATCACACACAAGGAGATCCTCACTCTCATCCTTTGTGATTCCAAATTCACCCAATCATTTAATTTATGATCAACCTACAAATCACCATCAGCATAGAAGAAAAAATTCCTCCACACACCATCACAGGTCAACAAACTCTCATTAACCAGCTCCCCTCTCACATCTCAACATACCTCATCATTCTCATACACACCCAGGCCCTGGCCATTACAATCAATCCCATAACATTTACAACCTCTCACATCAGTTCTATTAGGGTGTATCAAAGTTAGCAAATCCAACATTAGAAACTCACCATTTTTTTTGACCAAACCCTCCATTTTTAATGGCGGGTTTTTGAAACAATACCCCCTAACTGGTGTATTTCAAAATGGCAGGTTTCAAACCTCAAACCCGCCATTATCATCCATCCACCATCCATTGCATGCAAAAAAAACCATCCACACATCCAGCTCAACAAATGCATATGATCAAAAACATCTCATCTCTGTTGCTTCACATATCCATCACATCAGACACATCCCATCATCATCTCATCACCCCACATCACATCACCATCTTCCTCAACATGTCCAATCAAACTTGCCAGCAGCAAGTTGAAAACAAAAAAAAGCTGACTGACATTTTTTTATTATTTGAATCTGATTCAGAATCTGATTCAGAATCTGATTTGGAATCAACTTGGTAAGCTTTGAATTCCCTATTGGAAAAGCAATACATGGTTCCACAAAGACACACTCTCCACAATCCTATGTATGAAAGGCAAAAGCTTCATCTACTCCCAAAATTAAGCTTGCAGTAACTGTTCCAAACTTTATTGCATTCATTGATGGATCTTTTGGAGATGATTGAAGACCACCACATCTTCCAGAACAATTCTCAGAATCCGCAACACAATCCAGCTATCCAACTTGCAATTGCTCTTTGTAGATTGGGATCAAATGGAAATGGAGCAGCAATTCATCAATTAGAAAATCTATTCTTGGTCAGTTATGGATCCATTGAATTATACACCAAAAGAGTAATGATTGCTATCCTATCTTTCCATTTTCTGTTCCTTTGTTGGCCAACCAAAGAAGAACGCAAGGAGATATATCAATTAATGGATACTGAAGGCTTTATTGGTTGCATTGGATTTGTTGATGGAACCACTATCCCCTTGAGTCAAAAACCCAAGCTAGATGGCAACCAATATTTTGATTGGAAAAAAGGCAATCAATTCATTTCTTTTCCAAAGCCTCTGATAAAAACTTTGATCAAACACTGACCAAATATGCTTCATCTGTTTGTATAGATACTCTGTGTCACTACAACTGGTTTGTGATAACAACAAGAAGTTAATATCCCTCCATGTTAGCCTTCCAGGTCCTTGCCATGATTCATATTTTTTCAATTGGACTTGGATTGCCCAACAACCAGAGAACTACTTTGAAAAAGATCAATAACCTCTGGCCAATTCAGCTTATGCTAGTGGGAAATATGTTTTTCCATATTATCAGAATGTTTCTTCCAAGTATCTACAAAAAACTAATTTCAACTTTCATCTTTCCCAATCACAATTTTGGATTGAGCATGCCATAGGAATCCTGAAAAGAATATGGGCAAGCTTAAGGGATATGCAAAAGAAGCTTTGACATTCCAAGAACATGAAAATCCTCATCAACTGGATTATCAGTTATGTAATCATTCACAACCTTCTTGCCAACATCAAAGATGAATGGGTCAAAATATTTGAAGATGATACTCCCAATCCTCCTCAAATCATCCCAGCCTCATCTTCTACCTCATCTTTGGCCATGAGAGAGCAGATTCTACCCCTTGCACTTGCTCACTTTGATGAGTAGAATTTGGTTTTCAAATAGGTGAAACATTGCATCACAGAATTTTTTTTGTTTTTTTTTTTTTTTCAACCAAGAATCCCAGGCTGACTCCATTTTTTTTTCATTTTTTTTGGTGGACTTAGACTAAAACTAAAACTTCCCAACCACCCACCTCACCCCACCAAACCACCGGTCCACCTTCACCAGTTCACTGCTTCCTCCTCCTCACCAAACATCCTCACCCACCACCTCCACCTCACCCACAACCACCACCTGGCCCATCAAGTCCACCTCACCATCACCTCCACCTCACCAACCACCTCCACCTCACCAACCACCTCCACCACACCCACCACCACCACCTCACCTCACCTCACTCACTGCCTCCCCTCCTCATTTGGTTGGAAACCCTGGTAAGCCCCCTCCACCCTCTCCTCTTCCTGCCCCTCACTGGTTTTGATCCTTTGATCAATCTACCTTTAGGTCTCCCCTGACTGCCTTGCTCAATCCCTCAGGTGAGCCCCTTGCCTCCTCCTCTTCTCCTCTCCCTTCACCTCCTTATTGATGGCAAATTGATCCAGCAATTCATTTATTTGCAATCAATTGCTCAATTTTGCAATCAATTGCTCAATTGTGCAATCAATTGTAGGTCAGCTCCCCCACCCCCCCTCCTTCTCCTTGTCATTGTTATAAAATGAAGCTGACTTTTTTTTTCTTTTTTTTTTTCTTTTTTTTTTTTCTTTTTTTTTTCTTTTTTTTTCTTTCTTTTTTTTTTTTCTTTTTTTTTTCTTTTTTTTTTCTTTTTTTTTTCTTTTTTTTTCTTTCTTTTTTTTCTTTCTTTTTTTTCTTTCTTTTTTTTCTTTCTTTTTTTTCTTTCTTTTTTTTCTTTCTTTCTTTTTCTTTCTTTTCTTTCTTTTTTTTTCTTTTTTTTTCTTTTTTTTTCTTTTTTTTTTCTTTTTTTCTTTTTTTCTTTTTTTTCTTTCTTTTTTTTTTTTCTTTTTTTTTTCTTTCTTTTTTTTTCTTTCTTTTTTTATTTCTTTTTTTCTGGGTTTCAGCTTTGACCGGTGTGGAAAGAATAAAGGTTATCCCCCTATAATTGTCCCAAGGTTTGGAAGTTAACGGTTCCCTGCGTTTGAAAGGAGATGAGGATGTCCAAAGTCGCACTTAAATGAGAAATAGAAATAAGGAGATAAGAGATAAAGAAAAGTAGAGAGAGAGAGAAATCGCCAATCCTTCAATCCTATCAATCCTGAGAACTTTCCACCTGGATGTGTATCCGGTATGAGTTCCTTTAATCTCTTGGTGAGATGAGTGATTCAATCTGATGATGTGATGTGATTCTCCTTCCTCTTCTGTATTCATGCACACACCCACTCTCCTCCAACCCGGAGTTGGGAGTGAGGATAAGTCCTCCCCCTCAACCCTAACCTAAGTACACGCGCAAATGACAGTATGACAAAGAAACAGAAAACAATCCCAAAACAGAAACCCTAGCCTCCTCTCCCCACCTCCTCCATACCAAACTCCCCCCGTTGTCCGTACGCCGTTCCATCCATCCGGTTCGTCCTTCTCATGACGCGGTCCTCGCACCGCGCCCTACTCAGAGCCCCCCGCGCCTGTCCGTATCCCGGCGTGCCCGCAAACCTAGCCAAGCGCACTACCTTCCGAATCCAATCTCCGGGGCAGATTGCCGCCCATGCCGCATTTGATGCTGAGCCCGACCCGTCCACCAGGTGCGGAGCCAAACAGCGGCTGCTGCTGCTGAGCACTCCGCATACCCTAATGCTGAGCCCGCTCGCCCCCAATGCTGAGCGCACAGCCGCAACGCAGTTCCCAATCCGTGTCTATAAATTGACACCACACCGGGGTTTTTTTTGTTTGTTGATCATCTACCTTGATTATAACTGACTAATGATTTTTTTTTTGGATCCCATGCAATACAACCAGGTTTTGACCCCTTGTTCTTTTGACCCCTGCCCCTTTTCTGGACTTTCAATGCTTCTCCCACCACACTCAAAATGTTATACAATTGTATGAATTCCTTCTTGATCCTCAGCCCTGTTAGAATTATGGCCAGCAATTAGCTTAGGAAAATGAGCAGTATTTAAAGCAAAAGAAATGCTGGACACTGGGTGTCAATATTGGCTAATGGGGCTCTCACAATGGGGTAACATGTTGGATGAATTTGATTGGAATGATGAATGAATGGATGGAAAACAGCAGGGAGAAGAGCTCCTTAAGTACAAAAGATTGGCCTCTTGTGAGCCCATGATACAACAAGCCAAAAGGCAAATTTTCCGCCCCAAAAGAGCTCTACTGGCTCTACTGGCCTTGTTAATTGGTTTGGACTACATCAGCCCACATGGCATCAGTCCCTGTACCCTTAAAACCAGCCTATTCTGGTTATTTCTGGTGTTTCCACCATTACGGGGCTGAACCAGCCCCTTGCTGTTCAATCCCCTTGGCTGGTTGTCCGTTACAACCAGCCATGATGACCTCATTACCTTGTTTACGGGCTGGTTGCCTCATGCAGCCAGCCCCTGGCCCCTCAAATGGGCCAGGTGGGACCCAGGGCACACCTGGGTCCGGTCCCAGACTCACATGGGGGGGTGTGACCAGCAGACATGCTGTCCCCCCCCCTCTTTCTCTCAAATCCCTGGTGGGGGCGGTCAAATCCCCTCACCAGGGGCCCTGGGGGTCAATACCCCCAGGGCGTTGTCAAGAGAGTTGGCCTGGGAGGGGATCAGGCCCTCCCAGGCCCATCGCTCCTCCCCCTTGGTAAAGGGGGGGGGGAGAGCGCCCCTAATTGGTTGCTTCAAACAATTGATGGTGGAGGGGTAATGAATTCCCCCCCACCTGCCGGTCGCTCCGCTTGCGGCCGGCGCCGCCACCTCCTTGGGCAAGGGGGTGGTCAGGTTCCCCCTGCCCTGACCGACCGCATTGTTGCGGCCGGTCGCTGGCTGGTTCAACCCAGCCAGCTTGCCCCCATCCCCCTCGCAATGGCAAGCGAGCCGGGGCCCCAAGTCCCAGCTCTGTAGTGCTGGTCGCCGGGCGTGACCAGCTGGGCCTGCGCGGCATCCCTCGGCCGCACGACAGCCCCTCGCGGGCCGTCGGGCCCCACGTGGGCCGTACCAAGGAACACAGGCGGCCCAGAATGGGCCGCGACGCCGGCAGCGGTCCCGAGCGGGCCGCGACACGGGCGGTGGCCCCAATGGGCCGCCCCAAGCCCAAATAGTGAGAATTACATACTTTGGCGGGCCAGCCCTTCTGGCCAAGTATGTCCATAATAAAGCTTGGGCCCTTTTATGCCCAAATAAGCCCATCTGGCTTGGATGGCCCATCCACCCTGGCGGGCCTGTGAGAGCCCGTGTCCCAAAAGACCATAAAAATGTGTTTTGGATCCCAAATGCCCAAAACCAATAACACCCACATAGGCCCACGTGGCCCACGTGATGTCCAATGGGCCGTGGAGGCCCATTTTTGCATCCCATTTGGATTACACACTCCTATGCACATTACCTGAGTGCATCCGCATTTTAACAACCCCAAGTGCATTAGGTACCTGGGAGGGATCAAGATGGAAGGAGATGGTTTGAAAAACATAAAGAGAGGTGGAAAGCAGAGGGCTCTTTGGAAAAAGAGGGCTCAAATGAGAGATTCTGAAATCTCTTTGGAAGTAAATGAAGTAGGGTTTAATGAAAAGGTGGTCTGGTCTTGACAAAAAATGCAAACTTTTTATTTTTACCCTGCCATTGCTTCCAAAAAGAAAACTTAAAAACCCTCCCCTGAAGAGTTTGGGAAAGCCAAACAGAAGATTGAACAATTCCATTTCTTCAGCTCTGGAAAAGTGGCTGTTCTTGATGGTTACAATTGCCAATCTCTGGTTGAAATAATTGAATTTTTCCCTTTGAATAAACTCTCTGAGCAAGAAAAGAAGGAAATCAACTCATTCACAACATTCCTTCACAAATCCAAAAAGTTTGTAAACACGGTTGGTCCCTCAAGGTCTTGGGATGGGAAAATGTGGGAAATCGGATTGCAAAAATAAATGCACCCTTCTGAACTTTTTTGATGCTATTTGAAGAATAAGCTATTCAATCTTCCCCCCAGGAGATTGAATTTTTCAACCTTAGGTCTGACAAGGTATTACAAATTTTAGGCCAAATTTTCAGAAAATTAGCCAGACTGGCACACAATTCCAACCAAGAAACCATTCTAGACAACAATATCCCCTCTTTCTCTTCATTAGAATATGGATCCTGGCTCACTCCTTTTGACTGAGCCCCCAAAATCACCTTCAATTCAAATTCCTTCTACATTTCTCCACACATTGACAAAGCTGAAATTTCTTCCTATTCCTTTCTACTGGTGGCTCCAACCAAAAAACTGAATGGACAAATTATTGACAAAAAGGAAAAATATCAAGTATCCAATGGCCAATTTGTTTTTCCTGACTTGGGATTTGGAATTGATTTCAAAGAAAATTGAATTGTAAAAATAGCTTGGGCAGCAAACAAGAACAAGCACTGTACTTTTCCTGCTGTAGAGACTGCCACCCATACTAGGAGGGCTATGTCTTTGAAAATTAAAAAGACTAATCTCAAAACATGAAAAGACTTGAAAGGTGGTCAAATATATTCTAGAAAAAAAATGTAAATAAAAATAAAAAACATTTTTTCATTGGTGGGGTTAAAAATAGACTAAAAAATTGTTGTATTTGAAAATAATTTTTTTATTTTTACTTTTAAAATTTTTATCAAAGCAAATATTGTAAATGCCAAGCAATCAAGTAATTTGCTTTATTTCATCAACAGTCCTACTGCTACCAATACATGCCATGGCTACTTATAACCTATCTTTTTTTTCCATGGCTAGCATTTCCCTCTCCTTTTTGATTTGGGCTTCCTCTTGATCCTTCTCCTTTTACTCTTTTTGAAACTCCAGCTCAGCCTGCTTCATTTGCCACTCAGAATCCAGATTTCTTTGATGAGCCAAAATCTCAGCTTTCTGCTTTTGAAAATCCATAGCCAGTAGACAATCCCACTTCTCCTTTTCAAATTGAAGTTTTTTAGATTAAATCTGTGATTTCACCATTTTTTGGAGGGGAATAGAAATGAGCTTGATTTTGAAAGAAAGGAGAATCCAATGTGCTTAATTGAATCCTGCTTCTCCATGATGTACTCAAATCCAAAAAATTTAAAGTTTTTCTCCTCTTTTAACGGCTGTTAGGGATGATGTTGATGGACTTTGAGGCCTTTTGATTTCCCTTTGCAGAGGAGGTTTGTGTTGGAACGTCATTGCTCTAATTTGAAGGGGATGTGGGAGGCCCCATTGGCTTGAGTATCTGGCCATTCAGGAACGGATGAGCCTGTTTTTTTACAATCTGAATCAGTCAAGATTAACCAGAAAGAAGAGAAAAGAACTTGGCTCCTTACTTGATCAGATGTTTATGGTAGTGGCAATACAGGAATAAATTGCTTGTCATTGGCCAAGTTGTTAAGTTCTTCCACCCCAGGAAGAGAGAAATACAAAGAAGGAAGTGAGGGGTCCAAGGAAGGGTTTGAATGGTTGATCAATGCTGATGTAGAAGTGATTGGATCTGGTTCTGTTGGAATATCCTCCTCCACAGCAGATTGGGGCCACTCATAGATTTCATTGGGATAATCATTGCTAGGCTGAGAATCCACAGCCAGGTCCTCAGAATCAAATGAATCTGATTGTTGGGCATAAAAAGCAGCTAAAGGGGTGATATTGGCCTTCTTTCCAAAGATTTCATCCATTTGAATATAAAAAGGACAAATGGAGTCCAACTTATCAACCAACCAGTTTATTTCCTTTGCTTCATTGGAGTTGGTGATACCAAAGCCAGTGGAGATTGAAATTGAGTGGACTTTTTTGTACTTGCTTTGATAGTTCTTGAATTGCTCCCACATCTGTTTGGATTAAATATCCAGCCTAAATTTGGTTTTATTCTTGAGTTCATTGGCCATCAGGAGATAACCATTAACATTAGAGGATGGAGGTTGGCCACCTTGTGTTTCATTGTTGGATCCAAAGCAAGCGTAATAGTTGGAGGGAATTTTGAGCCAGTTTACCAGGATTATGTGATCAGCTCTCTTGGACTGAATTGAGCCTTTGTAAGCTGATGGGGGAGGATTTTTGGATTTTGAGTTCCTGGGAGATAATTGATTTTTTCCATTGGATTTCTTAGTGTACTTGTGGGGGGAGGATTGCTGAGGGGATGTAAGTTTTATTTCAATGATACACTATGTGCAAATTCCATTTCCAAATCAGTAAATAATCATTAATTTGGCTCCTCAACTTCCTTTGGATATCCATTGAAATCATCAAAATCAAAGGAGGAAGGAGGTTTAGGATTTGATGACTGGCCATGGAGCAAATTATGGTTTTGCATGATTTGATAAGCTTGCAAAGAAGGTTCTAAATTATGGACACTTGCACCAAAATCAAAGTATCTGGATGCATAGATACAAAAACTAAGATTCTGATGCAACCATCTCCATTGCTGCAGTGGAATGCTTTGATCCATGGAAACTTGCACAAAAATCCTAGTGTTTGGATGCATACATCCAAACACTAAGATTCTGGTGCAACAACCTTGAATGCAGCAGTGCCCCACATCCCTCCATGAACACTTGCACAAAAATACTAGTGTTTGGATGCATACATCCAAAGACTAAGATTCTGGTGCAACCACCTTTAATGCAGCAGTGCCCCTCATCCTACCATTGAAACTTGCACAAAAATCCTAGTGTTTGGATGCATAAATCCAAACACTAAGATTCTGGTGCAAACACCTCCATTTCTGCAGTGCCAGTATTTGAGCCATGGACACTCACCAAGAATTGCAACAGCCTAACTTGCACCAGATCTATGCTTCTGGGAGTGCATAAAGTGGTGGAAATTTTTGGAACAGGACAGAGGCTGTTGCACCAGAATCTCAGTGTTCCAATGGAACATACATGGCAAGATAAGTGGCAAGGCCCCCAGTGGGGGGGGGGGGGTTCCACAAGAATCCTAGTGTTTGGATGTATGCCTCCAAACACAAAGAATTTGGTGCAAGCGTGCATGTGGGGATGCATAGAATTTATCTCTCCATGTATGCATTTAAAATTTGAATCTGGAAAAGGTTCATATGATTGGATGTCTATGATAGTATTAGGATGAATGCCCTACCACTGAATGGATGCAATCATGCAGCTAATTAAAGTATGTTTTTTGAGTATCCAAAACAGGTTTTCATGATCAATATCAATCAAAATCATTCTGCATGATGAGTAACCATGATAATTTTCTCCAATGCCTCAAAGGATTGTTCCTCAAAGTATTTTGTAAAGGCAGCCAAAAAATATCACATGATCCACCCATACAAGGCTTCTGCCACAATATATAAACCCCAGACCACCCTTGTTGCTGCATGCCTCCACACAATCTTTTTTAGACATAGCAAGAATGCCTCCCTCTCTGGGTTGCCTTGGAATTATATTTTTCTCCCCAATAGCACTCAATCCTGATTTTCTAAGTAAATTGCCCAAGAAATCAACACTTTTCTGGGGCTATCTGAAGAAGTCAGATGATCCAGTAGATATATTCCTTGCTAATGGCAATAATCTGGTGGGAAAACTTACTTCTATTTTCACACCTTCCTTCAAAAACCGCTCCTGGACCAGCTGGTGGTTAGAAATCAGAGCACTCCCTGAGGAATTCTGTTTGTGTGGAGCTAGTAATCAATTTCATAGTATCAAATTTAATTCCCTTCCACATGGCTCTGTGGATATTCTGTGCCATGGAGAAAGCAAAGAAGCTGCTTGATGATATTCTTGATGCCAGGATCATTCAAACACGGCCTTGCAACTACAAGCCTGAAAAAAATTCTGGCTGCCAGCTTTCAACCTTTCCCCTTGCAAATCCTACCAGTTTGAGATTTAATCCACATCTTGATTCAAAGCTTCTCTTGATTCGCAGTGGCTGTGACATTCCACCCCAAAATTCCTCACAGGCTGTTATTTGGACAAAGCTTCTGCCACATCAAGAACAGGGACTGGCCTTCCTCCTTGATTGAGAAAATTCCTCTTCAGAATCCTCAAAATTACTATCAAAGATAATTCCCTCTAATCAATATTTTTTGTGGGAGCATATTTCCAGTGGAAAAAAAAAATTGGTTTCTGATCCACTCTCAATTCCTGATACTCCACTTGGCTCTATTCTTGCAGATGACATGGGACTTGGCAAATTGCTCCAAGCCATTTGACTAATTGCCACAAACCTTTGGAATACCTCCTCTTTGCAACTGCAAGGGGATTCTGGTCATTACCTTCATTCAAAATTGCTCATATTTCCTTCACAGCTCCTCCATAATTGGGAGAAAAAATTATCAAGAATAACAGGCCAAAAACAATTAAATATGTCCTGTATCATGGGCCCTCTCAGCAAAATATAGCATTGCATGCAGTCACAAGCTCCTATTTAGTTCTATCAACATATTCCATCATAAAAATAGAATTTTTGCTTCACAAAGAAAGTCCAATTTCCACAAAATCCAGGCTTTTTTCTTACACTTGGCACAGGCTCATACTTGATGAAGCACAGTAAGCATTTTAACTAATATTCAGTTCATCTATGAAACTTCATATTGATCCTGGTAATTTTGAAGTGAAACCAGGAACAATGAATCAAAAACACAGATTGCAATATATTGCCTCAAGGATTCAAAATGTGCCTTTCTGACTGGAATTCCCTTACAGAAAAGTATTCATGATTTAATATAATTTCTCACATTTCTGTGCATGAATCATCAGAATTATTTTAATGACTTGCCACAAATGCTGATTCCACATCTTCAAAAATCCAATGTCAAGCCAATTCAGTTGATTCTACAACATTGTCTGCTTCAAAGGACCAAATCAAGGGAACTGCCTTTTTTTTCTGCCAATAACTCACAATACAATCCTGACACCCCTTTTCACCCCTGTCAAGGAATATTAAAACAAGCATTATCAAATGTTTTTGAATTGTTTTGGCAAAAAAATCCCTCATACTGGCCAAAGAACACAGTAAAACTTCCTCCACATAATCCAAGGCCTACTTGAGATTTGTGATCAACCCCTGATTCACAATCCTGCTCTTGGCCTCAATTATTCAGGGAAAATCACCAAATTTGACTCACAGAAATCACAAAAAGTGACAAAGGAACTAATCATACATGAAATCACTCCAAGGATACGTCTCTTGAGCTCCAAGATATCTGCAATAGTCTAAATTGTTTCACCAATGTCTGATTATATGCAACAAAAACTCAAAGTTGTCATTTTTTATATTTGGAAACTTATTATGGGAATGTGAGTTGTGATTAAGTATTGCATACTTACTGAAAAGCACTAAACTTCAATGGTACTAGTCTTGCTGTTGTATTTGAATACAGAGGAATTCCATTTCTACGGCTGGATGGACAAGTGGATGCAAATGGGAAAGACAGCTGCTTGTGCCAATTTGAAACAAAAAGTCACATCTCCATCATCCTTGCTTCACTCCCAGCAGCTGGAGTGGGGCTAAATATTACATGTGCTTCTGTGTGTATTCTAAAAGTATGTATGCTTCCCATTAGCATTTTGGAAAATTGGAATGAGAGTCTCAATCAGAATCAATTTTGCCACCAGGAGCCCCATTGAGAAACAACTGTTGAGGCCCAAGCTGTTGACCGTCTGCACCAAATTGCTAAAAATAAAAATGTTCAAGTATTACATCTCATTACCCCAGACACAATAGGAAACAAAATCCAAATGGAAAGCTTTTTCCTTTCAACGCAAGTTTTAAACTTTATTCATTGACTAATTTTTCAAACACATGAATTATATAGGTGGAAAGGCGTAAGGAGCAGCTGGCACAGTAGGTTTTTTGATGATGAATTTTTCAATACTTGAATGTATCTCATGATTTTTTCTGATATATCAGGTCAACTATTTTAACAACAACCCATTGGAGGGAGTTATTACAAGCTTTCTTGAACTGAAATCATTGGTAAAAATACAAATTTATATTGAGGGGGAAATTTATTATAGACTAAGTTTGAGGTTGACCATCCACTTTCATGATCTTGGTGTTTGTGATTTCAAGGCTCTCCCTTGTTGCAGCTGTCAATGTGGCCAACCAAGGAGGGTTGTACACTTGGAGTGCTTTATTCTCTGGTATACGTGGATTCTCTTCATATTTAGTGCCATCTTCTCTGATAATGAAGTGTGTTTGTTTTCTGATTTTTCCTAGTCTTGCAGCCACTTGTATTTGATGGTCTATAACTTTGACCAGGTTTGAAAAGGAATCTGACCTCCATTCAAGTTTTTTTTTTGGTGATGCTGTGTCACTTGGCCAACTAAAACTTCCTTGGTGTCAGAGCATATTGCTGGGTCATTGAACTGCGCTGCCAGCTCAAAATAACCATTTTCATCACACAACTTCTGCCTTCTTTCAGAAATATGTGATTTATTTTGAATAAATTCAGCAGCCCTTAATCAATTTGGAACGCTATCAGCAAATTTCACTCACTCTTTTCCTTGTCTTGAGGGAAAGTGCCTTGGATTTCTGATGCTGCAAAGCCTGTTCACCATATATTTGCATTAGCTTCCATTGCGACTGCAGGTGTGAAAAATAAATTTCAAGGATACCTGAAACAACTTCAAGGGTAGCATGATTGCCGGTGTGGTGCTCTTTTATGGACGCGAGTCAGGAAAGGGCTGCAGGCGGCGCGCTCAGCAATGGGAAGGGCCTTGTCACAGCTAGCCGTGCTGCGGGCTCAGCAGCAGTCAGGTAGGCCCAGCAGCGGTTGGGTTGGGCTCTGCACCTGGAGACGGGAGACGACGGATTGCGCAGACCAGAAAGCTTGCGCAGATTGGAAAGCTTGCGCGGATCGGAAGGCTTGGGCGGATCGGAAGGCTTGCGCGGATCAGAAGGCTTGCGTGGATTGGAAAGCTTGCGCGGATCAGAAGGCTTGCGTGGATCGGAAAGCTTGCTTGGGTCGGAAGGCTTGCGTGGATCGGAAAGCTTGCGCGGATCGGACGGCTCGCGCGGACCAGGCGGACCGCGCATTGCAAGACGCGCGGATTGGGTCACGCGGGTACGCGGATACCTGGAACGGGTTGTTGGGCGGACGCGCGCGGGCAGGCAAGCTGGGCGTACGTTGATATTGAGGGGCATGGGTTATGGGGCAAGGGATGGAGGGGTAGGATTGGGCTAGGGTTCTGTGCTTAGGGGTTGTATTTCATCATTCTTGCTTACTTGTGGTTGTACTTAGGTTAGGGTTGAGAGGGAGGACTTAAATACTTTGCTCTCAACTCTGGGCGTAGGGGGGGGGGAGGGGGAAGGACTTCACTTCACGGACTGGACTGCACTCTAGGATATCACTTTTTATGGCATTGGATTGGATTGGATTGGAAAGGAAGGAATTCATCTTATTATTTCTCTCTCTCTCTCCCTCTCTCTCTCTTGAACGGCTGCATCCAATCTCCTTACAGACGCTTTGATCAATAACTTCCGGAACTTGAGGACGACTTCTGGGGTGTTGCTCCCTAAAGTTTCCACATCTGGGGGTCTGGCCGGGAACGATCTTTTGTCAAAGTCTCTTGAAGTTACTCAAGGATGCTACCAACAGCCGCTTCTCTTCCTTCCTCCTCCCACGGCTTCCGCGCTACCCCATGGATTTACCCGCATATTTGACTCAACATTGCGGAAGTGGAGCGATTCATCTCGCGGTATGAAACAATCGCGGACTCTGAAGGCGTTTTGGATTTTGAGAAGGCGCGCCATGTTGTCCTGTTCATCAAGGACGTGGAAGCGCGTCGGGATGTGGAGGAGATGGATGGCTACCTGAACCTGGATTGGCCAGAACTGAAGGAGGACATGCTGGAAAGATGGGGGAGGCGCGGTTCTTGCTTTCGGAAGGACAATCTCAAGCCATCCGCGGAATTGGGTTACAAGGCAGGCGCGCGCGACGGGACCCGGTTGCAAGCGGAAGTGGACTACGCGGAACTGGAGTACTACAGGGCAGAGTATGTTCCGGCCCCACCACCGGAAACCATCTCTTGGGCTAGCAAACTTGCAGAGGTGGCAAGGGGCCTTGAGGCCTATCTGGAGAGTATTCAGTCTCCCAGCGCATCTGCGCCCCGCATGTGTGCAAATGGGGAGGACGACGACCATTGGCGGACGGGAAAAAGGGACCAGAAAGTGGATTCAAACGCTGAATTGGTTTCCCCAGTGGGGGCTAAGAACGTGTTGGGGAAGCGGGACTCAATGGAAGCGGTGCGGCCTACTGACAGGAAGCGGGCAAGGACAACGGAACGGGAAATGGATGCTCCGTGCGGACTGGGAATTGGCAAGCTGCGGACAGATCTTGCAAAGAAGGTACACGCGGCGGCGGAAGAGATGGACCACACGTTGGAGAATCACAACCCAAGCCAGAACTCTTTGACGGCGGAGAGCGCGCATTTGGAAAGGGTAGTGGCAGCAACGGAAAGGACGGGCGCGCGTGGAAGCAACGGTGATGGTGGGCGGACAAGACACAAGAGTCGGACGGCAAACCCAATCAATCCGAGGCCGGCAGAGGCGGGGTGCGTGTTGGGGAAGCGGGTATCGGCGGGACCGGTTCAGTCTAACGGCGGGAAGCAAGCGAGGACAAAGCGAGAAGAGGATACTCCGCACGGTTCAGGATTTGGTGAACAGCGGATAAATCTGATGGGAGGTGGGGGACAAGCGGTGGTGGGAGCAGGTCATGTGTTGGGCGATCGTAACCAAGGCGAGACCCTTTTGACGGCGGAGGAGACGGACACCGAACGGGAAAGAGAATCGGACGGATCAGGTACTGACGGCATGGTTTGGAGGAATGCAGGGAGATTGGGCAACGGACGCGACCCTCATGGCATTGGCTGAAGCCACCAGCTGGGGACAGCAGCTAAGTTTGGGGGGGGGGAACTAGAGGATAGGGCGCGGGCGCGGCAATGGGATATAAAAAAAAAAAAAAAAAAAAAATCTCTTGTTCCTTCTTATCTATTCATTCTTCCTTTGCTGTCTACCCATGTACTCTTGCGGATACTCTCACTGGCGCGGATTTCTCACCTTCAGACTCTCACTGGCGTGGATTTCTCACCTTTTCCAACTTCTCACTGGCGCTGATCTTCTCTCTCCAAGGTGCGGATATTGCGCGCGGTCCTTATTCTTGCTCAGGGACTCACAAGCCCAAAGGCTACTCAATCACGCACAACGTATGTCTTTTTTTTGTGTATAGGCGCTAAATACAAAGGAGAAAGGATAACTACGGAAGGTGAGATGGTGGGAGATCTCTGGGGACAGAACTCAAGTTGGGGGGGGATGTGGTGCTCTTTTATGGACGCGAGTCAGGAAAGGGCTGCAGGCGGCGCGCTCAGCAATGGGAAGGGCCTTGTCGCAGCTAGCCGCGCTGCGGGCTCAGCAGCAGTCAGGTAGGCCCAGCAGCGGTTGGGTTGGGCTCTGCACCTGGAGACGGGAGACGACGGATCGCGCGGACCAGAAAGCTTGCGCGGATTGGAAGGCTTGCGCGGATCGGAAGGCTTGCGCGGATCAGAAGGCTTGCGCGGATTGGAAAGCTTGCGCGGATCAGAAGGCTTGCGTGGATCGGAAAGCTTGCTTGGGTCGGAAGGCTTGCGTGGATCGGAAAGCTTGCGCGGATCGGACGGCTCGCGCGGACCAGGCGGACCGCGCATTGCAAGAAGCGCGGATTGGGTCACGCGGGTACGCGGATACCTGGAACGGGTTGTTGGGCGGACGCGCGCGGGCAGGCAAGCTGGGCGTACATTGATATTGAGGGGCATGGGTTATGGGGCAAGGGATGGAGGGGTAGGATTGGGCTAGGGTTCTGTGCTTAGGGGTTGTATTTCATCATTCTTGCTTACTTGTGGTTGTACTTAGGTTAGGGTTGAGAGGGAGGACTTAAATACTTTGCTCTCAACTCTGGGCGTAGGGGGGGGGGGAGGGGGAAGGACTTCACTTCACGGACTGGACTGCACTCTAGGATATCACTTTTTATGGCATTGGATTGGATTGGATTGGAAAGGAAGGAATTCATCTTATTATTTCTCTCTCTCTCTCCCTCTCTCTCTCTTGAACGGCTGCATCCAATCTCCTTACAGACGCTTTGATCAATAACTTCCGGAACTTGAGGACGACTTCTGGGGTGTTGCTCCCTAAAGTTTCCACACCGGACCACAGGTACCTATTAGATTCCCCCAAATGCAGGGAAATTTGAAGTGTCCTGAAAAACAGCAGGTCCATCAGCTGGTTGAATGGATGCTTCCATGAGCTTTGCCAATTGAATGTGAAATGTGTTAGCACAAGCTCCCGGATTTGGGTTTGAACCCAACTTTTGTATGCTTTTGTGTTGTTATTTATTGTTGGAGGGGCTGTTGGGGTAGGCTGAATGAGACTGAGACTCTTTGAACGTTGAACTGCAAGGTCCCTCTAATCTTGTAGTGGTTGTGCAGGGAGGTTTTGGAGGTCAGTTCCTTCCACATCCATGAGAAGCCTGACATTTTGATGGGCAATTGTCTTCATGATTTCACTTCCATCTGGAAGGTCTCCTCTAAGTTCCTTCATCCTCTTGTTTTGGGTTTGATGTTTGGCTGATTGGGCTTCTTTCATGCAAATTCCTCAATGTTGAAGTGCTCTAGAGTCTTCAGCATAATACTTAACTTCCACTGGGTCCACTAAAATTTCTGACATCACAGTAAATTGTTTTTTCCAACAACCAGGCATAAACTACGAAAAAACTTGCCCTGATCATCAGATCAATGTTCATCTTGAAATTGAATGTTGTTCATTGATTTTGCTACAGGCCAAAATCATAATTAGCTAGTGAGATAATGCTCAAGATTCTTTTGAAACAAATAGCTCACATGGATTTGGCTCAGCAGGCATTGCTCCTCCTTGTGCTTGTGTTGCAAAATTTTAATGATGGGTCTCATTTTCATGAGGATCATCTTGCAATGTCACACCTCCAGAAGCACATGGGGTTGGGAAAGGTGTAGTTCTCCATCCAGGGGCTCTCCCAGTGAATATACGCTGAGGAGTACCTGTGGGTAATTGTTCACTTGAACTGGTAGTAAATGGCACTTCTTGGTGTGTTCTTCCTGGAATTGGAAATTGAATTCTGCCTGGGAGTTTTATATGGACTGCAGCTTCTTGAGCCCCAGAAATGTTTTCCTCAAGTGAGGTCACATCTATTTGACACTTCACAATGAATTAAATAATTGGATAATATTTCTTCCTGTGATTATTTTATTACCTGTGGGACCAGGAGCCCGCATTACTATCCTCTGGCTTGAACCCTGTGCTAATGCACCCACACTGAATATGGAGTGTAATTGTGCAACTTCCACAGATATATCTGTGTTTGATCCTAATTCTTAGCTGTTGAAAAAATGCTTGAACATTTAAAATACTCACCTGTGCTAATTTCCCTTTGCTTGCCCTTGTCCATCCTTTCAATAGGAGATGATAATTCTTCTTCTAAAACACGGCCTATGGGTTAGATTCATTGTGCTCTAGCTTATGCCATATTAAATTGCATGGGAAAAAAAACTACCTTATCCACTCTCTCCCAGATATTCAAAACACCCTTTCTTGGGAATCCTGAGGAAATCATCTAATTCAAAATATCCCAATGATTTTAATTTATGATTCTTTGAACAACCTTATTTTATGAATATTTACAATCATTTCCCTGGCAGAAAACATTCTTAGGTCAAGTTGGAAATGCATCTTCTGCAAGTCTCTTGGATCTCAATTGAGATCAAGATTGTACAGGAGGATTTATTCTGGGATGTGCTGATATCCTCCAATGGTGGCTAAAATTATTTTTCTTAGTCCTTGAAGGCTGATTTCTGCTTCCCCCTAAAAAAAAATGAAACATGTTACCAATTAGGTTGTTTTCCTCTTTCTATATTTAAAATTGAACTTATACCTGTTTCCCAAAGTCCCATTTGAATTTCTCTATCAAAATCTTGAAGCCTCATAGAAATTCTCTTTGATATCTCCCAAGCAGCAGCTTTAGATGATTTTTTCAGCAGCCAGTAATTCATTGACCAAAAAGGTAATTTACCTTCCATCTTCCAATTCTCCGGTTGCTGGGCTTTTGCTCCCAGTGTGTAATTGATCTGGCTTTTCTTTTTCTCACTTCCTAAAATAAATTTTTATCACCACCAGGATTTCTTGCAACATTATGAGTGCAAAGCTATAATTTGTACAATACAATTCAAATTGATCCTCACTATCAAACACTTCCATATTTCCCAGTTCTCCAGCCATATGCCTTGAATCTTCCTGTGATTTAGAAGCCCCAGCATGCACATTTGAACTGTTTCTCATTTTGTCTGATTTTGGGCTTATCAAATCTTCATCAATTGGTTCCCAACCTTCTCCATCACAAAGCATTAGGTTACTTGTCTCAAATCCTTTTCCACTGTTAGATTTTTGATCACCCAAGAAATTATGTGATTTTTAAGAATAACTGAAGCTTTCTAAGATGGAAATAAATAAGCCATTGTTCCCATACACATAATTTTTAAAATACCACGTTACTCACCCTGGGAATTCAATCTTCCACGCCAAAAATCCCAATTTTCCTGCACTGGTTGGAACAGATGCAGCCTGATTAATTCTTCCAACTCACTTCCCCTGGACAAATCTCTCCAAAACAAACCAGAACTCTGCTGGAAACCAGGGACATTTCCCAAACCTCTTGGGATTAGCATATCACGCACATTTCTGGAAATGGATTCACCAGGGATTCTATCATGCAATTTAGAAACCGGGGGCCTTAATGATCTCTCCAAAATTTAGCTGGTTGATCTCTGATCAGACTGATCCTTTTTTACACCAGAAATTTGAATCTCAGGGCCTCACCCTATATTTAATGTTAAAAAGAATTTCCAATTAAATTTCTTCAGTGTTTTAAATTTCTGAAATAACTTACAATCTGTTTCACCACCCAATGGCAAGCGTGTGTTTTGAGCTGTGGAATAAAATTTTCAGTCTATAATTTCAACCCAATTTTTGAGATCAAACAAACCTATGAAATAAATATGCCCACCTAGAATCTGTGTCATGAGAACATCCACAAATTTTCTCCCCAAGATTGATTCTCCAATTGAACCAGCAGCTTCAAGTGTGTCATGTTTTTTCTTTTTGGCCCCTGATAGTGTTTCTGAAGATTTGGTGGGTTTTCTTCCATTCCTAATTTGAAAATTTTAATAAGTCAAATAAAAATTCCTGCCAAAGGTTAGAAGTCACAAATAATTTCCACATACCTGTTGAAATTATTTTTGGTATGGTTTTTGTCAATGCCTCAGATGCAGAAAATTCAGATGAAGCCACTATAAAAAGTTTTTTGAAAATGTGAAGAATTCTAAGAACATTGTCCTGATTCACTCACAAGTATTGCTAGTCTCTCTTCTTGATTAAAGTGGGTGTAGTAGTCTCTCTCTTCAAAGGAATTTTAACCAAGAATCAGTCTTTTTGTTTGATTCAAGCACATTTAGATACACAAACGTTCATCTTCCATATCCAACTTTTTTTCCAAGGCAATGCCCACAGAGGTCACTCCTAAGGCTGCCAACCTATTTGCATCTGCACCATGCAATTCCATTTGCTTTGTTGATGAGAAAGACTTGCCAATAACCTTTTTGTCCTTTCTGTGTTGGAATATCAAATTTTTTTAGCTTGCTACTATTGCAGAGCAAGCTGCAAAAGTAACAAAATAACATAAATAAAACAATTAAATAAAAATCTTATTAAATGAGAAATAATATTAAAAATATTATTTCAAATTCTGAATCTACAAAAAATTTAAGGTAGAGTCACTCACTGACACCTAACTCAAATTCCTACTGCTTATATTTTTAAATAAAGAATGAAGATTTGGAAAGAGACACGGCATTGGGATTTTGGCCATTTTAATATTTGTAAGCCATGAGACAGTTAGACTTGTCCAAATGTCTGGAAACTCATATGTCCTGCTGGTATAGTGGCTAAGTACTAGGCTCACTTCCCAGTATCTGATACCAAGGTCACTGGTTCAAACCACAATGGAGACAATAATGAAAATGTTGAGTAGTTTTGTAATTATATATTAAATCTTAATAATATTATATAATGTTGTATAAGTATGTTTTTATGAGTATGGATTATGGAATTAAAACCTTGATAATTTATATTATCAAGAAGGGGACCCAATATAACTTTAAATTAAGTTATGAGGACTCAAATGCGTCCCAATTATTGATATAGAAGTTCCCAAAGTGTTTCCTCTCTTTGGGAAGGAGTTACAGTAATCATATTAACCCATACTCTCTATACTGTATAAATTAATTACATATTTAATATCATCCCTTTTGGGATACATTAATACCTTAATATAATAATCTGAGCCTTGAGTGCGTCCACTCAGAAGGCTCAGGGTTTAGTTGGGAGCCATGGTAATCATATTAACCCATACTCTCTACTCAGTACAATTAAATTGCATAATTTTTACCTTATCCCTCTTTGGGATGTAATTATAAGTAATACTCCCTCTGTACACTTAATACATCTTACTGAGCCTTGAGAGCGTTCACTCAGAGGCTTTAGAACTTAATTGTAAGCTATGAACCTTCTAGTAGCACTTCCAAGAGTATATACCCCTTGTAGGTATAGTATAATTATAAATTAATTACTTATTTAATACTATCCCCTTTTGGATGTAATAATGCTTTAATATACTTCACTGAGCCTTGAGTGCGTCCACTCAGAGGGCTCAGAGTTCATCTGTAGGCTGTAAACCTTTTAATAAACATTGCAAAGAGTATACATACTCTATGTGTATAGTATGAGTTAAGATACTTATAATTAAAATTAAACTATTTGCCAAGGTATTAAGCTACATTTAATAAATATAAATAATAATTATGATGGATTCTAAGGCTTCTATACCGTCCATCTGAGTGGGGTATAAGTCCTAAGACCCAGTAAGTAACCTTTTAGTAAGTAAAATGAAAACTTTACCTTCAAAATCCTTCCCAATGGGTACTAGTTCTTCATTACCCATTGGGAATGATGTAATGATGTCTTGGGCCTTTGAGGACGAAACCAAGGAGAGCCTGACACTCCCCTGGTGATTACTAGAGTCCCCTGAGGGCTCCTGTTACCTTAAAAGAGCAGGGTCTTTACCCTATAGCCCTTTCATCATCAATTTTATATTATTATTTGAACAAGAATACAAGCAAGAGTTAACAAGCCCATTAACCTTAATCTCAAGAAGAAGATTGACTGGGGCTATAAACTTTGGTATTAAATTCAATCAATAACCTATTTGGCAACACCAATTTCGAGTGGAAGGTCTCACTTGGATAATTAACCCCTGTGTGTTACTCTTTAAAGGGTGTGAGCTTATTTATAAGCAAAGCTCCTTTTGGTCTTACTCCTTTAAGACTAAGGCCCCTTACCTTTTATAAAGGTTTAAGGTGTGGCTATTTACTCATAATACCTTGGTATTATTCTAGTCTGTAAACTTTTAAAGTTACTGTTTGGAATATATAAGTCAAAACTAATTTAAATATTGGTTTGTCTTTATTCTTTTGCAGGTTTAACCACAGCTAGGTATAGCAATAGAGGTTAAATCCCTGAAAATATTTCACATGAAACCCCACGTATAGGTTTCACAGTAAATTTTGTGACAGAATCCAAGAATTCTGTGATTTGGAGCAGTTAGGGGCAGAAATGTGATTTCTCACAATTCCCGCACGCAGCCGCAGAAACCAACACATCTGCGTGCGGCTGAGCAGCAGCACTGACACCCTGTCAGCATACCCTGAATAGCCCTGTATGCAGCCCCAGTCATCTGACAAGTACACAGCCACGGGACTACGGGCTGACAGAATGACAGGTGGCTCAAGAAGCCCAGGTAGCATGTAAAAGTGCTATAACCTAGAAGGGGACATACTAAATATGTAATAAATTTCCCCATGGATAATAGATAATCTAAAAATAAATAAAATTTTATAAAAAGAATTAAATAACCTTTCTATTTATTTTTTATATAATACAATAAAAAAACCAAATATGTCGAAAATAAGATAACTACTATTTGTAAAATATGTCCAAATACTTTAAATATACAAATGTGAGAACTTCATTACATCAGTATTTCCGTGAAATACTAAGGAAACCAATAATTTAGAAATATGACATGAATTCTCATAACTTATATTTTTAATTAATCATTTTGGGTAGAACAACCAAATTTTGAACATAAAGAGTAAAATCAATATCATGATTTTCCTCCCATCAGCTAATACATAATGAAAACCCATCTGAAATCAGATTGACCGTAGAAAAGTCTACTAAGAAAATTATCAACATACTGGGAATATTTACTAAGTATAGTTAATTAAATAATAAACAAGTGGATAGATTAGTGTTATTCACACGTCTAAAAATCAATAAAAAAGTAGAATAAATCCCATACCCTGTTGAATTAGATGCTACCCGTGCTACAGCACCAAAAAAAAGTTACAGGCTACCACTTGTTACCCTGATAGCATTAGAACCCGTCCCTTTGAGCCCCTTTATCCCTCAGAAGGACAGAAATGGGACTCAAAAAGCTATAAATACAGAGCTCTTTTGAGGATATTGATACCCAGAGACCCAGTTATGTATACATCCAGAAACAGTGCCAAGGTAATCAAATACTTATAAGAGATAGGTAAGTGATTTATGGCTTTAGTCTGATTAATAATCTCCATCCCCAACCCTTTTTTTATCAATTTAAACTGCTGAAAAACCTTGTTAACCCCAGTAATAGGTTTAACCCATCAGTGCACGCTCCAAAAAGTTACCTAAAGGATTTAAAAAAAATACCAGTGAGTCTTATTCTCCTTTTTATGTCGTGGCAGATTGGCTAAAAGGCCCTGTCTCTCCACAATATATTATATATATATATTATATTTGGGCAATATCTCCTTTAAGAATATAAATTAAAGGTTCCGAAGTAACCAGGTATAGGTCTTTTAAAACTGAATTCCCTGAAGAGAGGTGTTAAAGATCCCCAATATAATTGGTGCCCCTCTATTAATTTGTTTAACAATCAATTTATTAATATTGATTTTTAATATTAAACCATAACCAAACCAATCAACCTTGCAATAGATTTATCCAAATATTTTACCAATTTTTGATGCAATTATTGAATAATATATTTATTATTTATTCTATCACCTCAGGTAGCTAAAGGATAGCAAGGGTCTTGGAATCCAGGAGGCTGAAAAATTTTCTCTCTTTGCTGCTGCTTCAGTTTGTCTTTGTGCATTTTTTCTTTCTTGTTCAGAAGTAGTCACTTTTCCTAAAAAGTGAAATGTGATAAACTTACAAGGAATTATTTCTGAAAAAATTTATGAATACCCACTTTGACTTCCAGATGGAGCCACTGAGGACCTTGGAGTGCGGACTATATCAAGATTCAATTATTACATAAGCCTACAAATATCTCTCACATAAATAGGAGAACATAAAAATTGTTGGATAAACATTTCATGCCTTTGGTAGGCTTTTTTTTGAAGACTGCAACCCAGTTGATGATTTTTTTCCCTGTGAGGCTGATATTGGGACAGAACCTGCACCAAAAAAATTTTCAAAATTTTTCTGTGATTAATTCATGCCATTTTCAACCAGTGAAAATTTGAACTGCCCACTTGGCTTATCAGCTTTATTAACACTCTTTTACAATGAACTCATTGGAAAAGACTCTGTATATTGATGTGTAACTGAGTTATCTGTAACTTCAATCAAGAATTAATCTTTTAGATCTGGATGTCATGTGCTGTAATTGAAACAAAGATTAACTTTCCAAAGCCTGATTTAACTTTGAAAAATTTAAAGTGCATGAGTTTTACAAAAGTGATTTTTAGTACCCCAAAGCAACTCACAATCAACTGTAATTTTGGACATGATATGAGAATAGATATCCAATAGTAAAATCCATTGTAAATGGTTTGAAAGTGAAGAGAGGAGGATACAGAGGATGCAAAACAACCAAAGATGAACCTATTTATATTTTTGAAAAGCCTTAAAGCTACATTTCTTTGATTAAAGATCAATTATGAAGCATTTCCATTCATGGTGATTGGAGCCAATCTGAAATGCAAGATTTTTCACAAATTAGTACCCAAATAGTAAAATAAAAAATTTTCAAGTCCCAATGCTAATTTCTCTCATTGTAAATGAACAAAATTGCATTGGTGGCTATTTCCCCTGATGCCTGAGCAGGTTGACCTATTTATTTTGGCTTGTGTTTGTAAATTTGTGCCAAGTCATAAAATTATGAAAGTACATTAATAAAAATCCAAGGGAACTCATAAACATCAACATGGAAAATTCAAAATTTGCATATCATGTTTGTTCTACATAGTATGTATTCCTTCAAAGCCAATACATGTGATTTATATTGTGAAAAATCTTGCAGCAAAAACTGCACTTCAATTTTTGTAATGAATTTGGGAAAAGCATAAAAAAGTTTCTGGGGGTTGAACCAAAATTGACCCATTGCATGTGGGCTTCTTTAACTGTTGAGCTAGACTGCTTAGTACAAGGTGTACATCACAACATTGTTGGAATTTTCTTGTAAATGCCTAAGATCATCTACCACTGTCTTTATAAATTTGACAAGTTGTTGAGGCATGCAAGGTTTGATAACTTTCAAAACATGTTTTTGCTCCCTTGTTGCAATAAATCAGGCCCAAGCAACATTTATCCAGCTGTTAGGGATCAGTACCCACCATTGTTGCTTCCATGAATCCCTGCTCAATAACAGTTGGGACTGCCTGGTTGTGGTGAACAATTTTGGGAAACCATTTATAAGGGATTTTTTTTTTTAAAAATTTTTTGATATGCATTCTTTCATCCAACTTCCATCAAAAAAAAAAAGTTTTTTTGGGTTTCTATGGGAACCCCTCAATTTTATCTTCTCTCATCTCCTCAGTGTTCTAGTGGTCTAGGTAGGCCTCGCCAGGGCTTTCAAATCCCCAGATACACTGCTCAACTCCTCATCCTTGCAAGAGCTTGCTGCCTCAATTGTTTGGCCAAGTGCGCACACAATCACCCAATTCCTTCTTGTCAATCACCTTCATCACCAAATTGACCATCTTGCTACTCCATTTGACAGACCACAAGCCATTTCTTGCGGTCATTGGCGGGGTTGTCTGTTGAACCGCAAGACATACATCTGAAAATCATCCACATCAACAGCAACACTGACCAATCTCACCGGCATAGGCAACAACAGCAAAGTTTGCCGCCAACAAAATCAACCATTCCCCTTCCCTTCAAACCCACCGGATTATGGCGGTTGTTGAAGCTCATTTTCAGTGACCATCTATCATCCAAGGCCACCTGTTGCAAAATTCCCAAGCTCTCCATCCCAATTCTCATCACCTTTAGTTTGCTCACCTGAAAAAAAGAAAGCGTTTTCTTCCGGCCATTGGTTCCACTGTCTGTCATCATCTGAGCATCACTCCATCTGTCTCCCACCTCTGACAACCGCAAGAAACGCTTGCAGCCGTTGGGGTTTTTGCATTGATCATTGACCCCCAATACATCCACCTCCTTGGCCAACAGCCAACATTACCAACATTGGCCAATATGCTGGCAGCCCTCATCAGAATCTCCCTTCCTATGCCTTGATCTTCCCAACTGACCAATCAAATTGCTAATCCCTCCATTAATCATCCCATCCCAAGCTTTTTTTCATCCATCACTGTTGTTGCAAGCCATTGCCTGCTGTCACCACTGTTCATCCACTGCCCACTGTCACCCTTGACGCAGGGTGGTTTTCTTGTTCTCAGCTTCTTTCTTTTGCCTGTCATAATATTTCTGTTGCCATATTTGTTATTGATCACCGTTTGTTTTTTTTCTCATATCATTATAAAAAAAAAAATTCTGATTTCATTTGTAGTCATCTCTTGTAAGTATTCTACAGGGCTCTTATCCATAAAAGGAGGGAATCTCCCTTGCCTTTTTGCCCCATCAAGAGCTATCATCAAATAATTGATCCTATCATCATCATCTACTAATTGATCTGTGGGGCCCTTCCCCTTGTATGAGCATCCTTATCCTGGTCAGAATATTTTGATTGCCCCTTGATCCTTTGAGCCTGCATACTCAATTCCTTGATCCTTCCACTGAGACCTGATCCTTATCACCACCCAATAGCCTTTATGGTTGAAGAAGAATTCATTGGGTTTAATTCTTGAGTGTGTTAAGCCACTCTGCTGATCCCTTTCTCCAAACACTTTGTTCCTGATCATTGAGTTGATTGTATTTCTGGAACCAGTCATGTTTGGGCAAGAGGTTTCTTTAAGTTTGAAACCTGGAGTGTTAAACCTACCTTTATTCACTTAAAGTTGAATTCTTCCAGGCTATTCTTAAGTTCCTTTAGAAGTGTTGGGTCATTCTTGTTTGAATTTGTTGCTGCTTTGCCTCTAGAGCGTCATAGGAAAAATTTCTTTGTTTTTTACAACCACCCACAGTTATCTGGTACCCTTCAAGCGCTTGATTGCGTAGAGTTGGTCAGGTTCATTAAGAACCTGGAGGTTGGTTGGGATTGATTTGATCTTTCCTAATCTTCTGCTGACAACCAGAGTTATTAGCTTGTGGGCTTTGTTACTTACAACTGCCTTGTTCTATTGAACTCTGAAACAACTTTAAACTCATCTGTTCAAGTCTTTTCCTGCACCATCTTGCCTCAGATAGTGTTGTCTTCCATTGCTACTAAATAATTCCAAACTCATCCTTTCCACTGATTCCTCATTCATAGGGTTCTGGACCTTGATTACGGTTACATTTAAATATTTTTGTAACTCTTAGAGGGGAAGCCTAACTAGCACTTTTCCCCTCCACAGAACTGCCTCCGGCTCAGCAGCTTTTGGAGTCTTGCACCAAACATGAAAAAAAAAGTCATTGGATGATTTTGAGTTCAAAAAGAGAAGAAGAAAAATTAAACCAATTGGGAAGGATGTATGTCAAGCACTATTGAGCAGACAATGGTGGCTTTATGGGATAAATCCTCAATAAGTCCGTTTCTCAAGCGGAATTATCAAGACAGTGTTAAATGCTCTAAAAATTCATTTAAATTTTGTAGCTTTCAAATTCAATTCCAAAGTGTTGTGATTTACAACTTTCTCAAAGGAGTTGTACCTCAATGGTTAGAGAAAGCCCCATGCAATGTGTCAATGTGGGTGAAATTACCACTGACTGCATTAGCCTTTTCCCATCATTACAAATGACATACAATATGAAAACATGATACCCCATTTATTTTATCATTTTAGATTTCAAATTATTCCCACAATTTCTGATCAAAGTTTCTGAGCAGAATGAAAATTGGCATGTTACCCACAAAAAACAATGAAAATTTGGAGACCAAGTGCCAGTTTTCATCAAAAATAGTGTCATGAAGGATAACCTATTTTTTGAGCCATGGAACAAGATGGCAAAACCGGTTGAAAGGCCGGAAAAACCATGGTGAAAATTGTAATACATACTTGGTAATTCCAAAATAAAAAAGTGAAATGAACTGGGAAATATCAGTTGTTTTATAAATGATGAAATTAATCAGAATGCAAATTGCCATTGTATAAAATATTGATCACAAAAATTTGAGCTGGGATATCAAAATACACAATCTTTTATTCCAAATTTTTATTTGATGGGGAATTTCAAGTGAGTCCCAGTTGAATCAACATGAACATCCAAGTGAGTTCAGGTTCTTTCATTGGGGAATTTAAAGTTAAATTCATTTTCCACCATGGTGAATACAATGTGAATCATATTTTCTTTTTGGTGTAAAATGAGGTGAACTCAAGAATATTCATTGGTGAATAGAAGTTCCCCCTGAAGGGACTCAATGGGCCAGGAGATGTGACTGGATGGTGACATGAAGTAACTGGCCAGCCAGAGACCCCAATTTGGCCCTGGTGTTTGATGGTTTGACTGGGAACTTTGACAATCTTCTTCAGCAGTTTGACGGGGAAATTTGGTGGGTCAAACTTCAAAACATTGATGAAGCACTTTGACGGTTTGATGGTTTGACTTTGACGCTTCAACAGACTGGTTCAAAGCTCTGAAAACCGCCTTTGATTCTTTGATTGATTGCTTTGACGTCTCAACAAGTTGAACCTTGAACCTCCTCTTCAATTCTTTGAAAACCTCCTTTCATTGGTTTGACTGGTTCAATTGCCTCCTCATCTATAAGGTATTTTGACAGGAACTTGAAAAAGTTGTCATCAAAATCTATGTGAGGTGTTCCCCACCTTATAAATGCCTCTCCACGCTCCTCCTCTTGATGCCTCAAACCTACTGTCTATTGCCAAATGCCTGGTTCAACGCAAGTTCTCTCTCTTTCCCTGAACTTTCTGCAATTGCTCCCACATCAGTCAAACTGCTAACCCCAAAAAATCAGTACAATCAATCATCCCAACAAAGAAATCTGGCAAACTCTTACCTGAAGATCTAGTCATCCTGGATAAATAGCCAAAAGTCATGGCATCATCATCTGGAGCCTCCTTCACCTCAAAAGGCTGGATCCTCTCCAGGACCCATAATTTTTGCCCTATGGCCTTCCTAACTTTCTTATGCATATCACATACTCTTCCGTACTGTCTGCAACTTTCACATTTGGAGGAGTGTTGTTTGATGCTAGTGGTACAGATTCTTTCCAACTTGATACACCTATTTTAACGACTACCCCCAGCGTGCAAGGGGTGGAAGGCACAGGCACCACTACTCATAGAACCCAAGGAAGTTGATTTGATTTCAATGAAGAAGAAGAAGAAAGGAGGAGTACAAGTGATGTGAAGAGGAAGAAAAATAAGAGGAGTCCAAGAGGAGGTTGAATCCTATAAGAGTAAAACCAGGAAGGGGCAAGGTGATATGATTTAAGCAGGATGGGTGAAGGTTGTCTTGTACTGAGATGACACCTAATGGCAGAGGGAATAACCAGTAAGAAGTAGTATACTAATTCCTTGGGGGGAATCAGTCCAGGAGGGAAGGAAAGGCCAGTATATGTGAGAGCTGAGAACAAGGCCTTGAGATATGAGTAACTGGTGTTTCAGGTTGGAGTTCCCACCATATTACATGTTGACTGATTGGGCTGGAGGCTGTAGTTGAATAATTGAGTGATCGGCCTATCCAGGAAGGTTTGAAATGTACTGAGATGGAGTCCTGGGAGTATGGACTGAAAAGACAGTGGAGAGTATGTGCTAACTCATATACCAATTGGGTCCAGGAGAGATGGAGGGTGCACCAGCCATGGGGAGAAGGATTTATCCTGAGGAGGTTGACTGAATCACATGACACATTGGTAAGGTGTACATGGACATAGAGCTTATAAAATACAGGGAGAGGGTGGAGACTGAAAGAGGTGCAGAGGTGAAGAAGGGGAAAAGTTGGTGATTGATATGAGGGTGAAGCTGATGAAGAGTTTGGATTGGTTTATTTGAAGTAGTGCCATGAGTGCGGTTAGGGCATTACCCCCCTGAAAGGGAAGGGGAAGCTCCTGATGCCCAGAAAATGATGTGCTGGAATTTCAAATTGAGTTCTGCTGTACTTGCTTATTGGAAGATGAGAGGGTTTGAAGCAAGTTTTCATATCTTGAAGAATGTGAAGTATTGCACGGGGTCTGGGGCTTGACATTGGAGGCTAGGATGGGAGTCCAAAGATTGAAGTTGGAGAGTTTAAGTTTGGAATTTTGACTTTGGCTTCAAAGTTTGACTGGTTTGGCATTTGAAGTTCAACTGGTTTGACTTCAAAGTTAAAATTTCGACTTTTAATTTTGAAGTTCAACTTCAAAGTTTGAAGTTTTACTTCAAAGTTTGAAGTTTTACTTCAAAGTTCAAAGTTTGAGTTTGAAGCTTGAAGTTTGACTTTGAAGCTCAAAGTTTGACTTTGAATCTTGAAGTTTGACTTTGAAGCTCAAAGTTTGACTTTGAAGCTCCAAAAGTTTGACTTCAAAGCTCAAAGTTTGACATTGAAGCTTGAAGTTTGACTGGAGTGTTTGAAGTCTGAAGAGTATTGGAGAAAGGATGAGGGGGATTCTTCATTGGACTAAGGTGATGATGATATTAATCCTGGAGCGCTTGGAGGAAGATAAAGAGAGAATGAAAAACATGAAGGAGTGGTAGTAGAGAAGGAAGAAGTAAGAAACAGAGGAGTGAGTTTTGGATGTGGAAAAGGTTGGTGTGGACATTAAATGAAATGGGAAAGAGGAGGATCTGGATGATGGTTGAAGAGGTTGGAGTTAATGAGCTGATTTCTTATTGGAAGATTCTGGTTTATTGAATACTGGTTTGAAGTTCCAATGGCAATGAAGGTCCATAATTGGAGTTGGAGGTTTTCCAGGAATGGTTGGAATGGATTATTGAAGATAATAATGAGGTGGTTGCTGGATTTGAAATTTGGTGATTGGAGGTTAGAAGGAAGATAGGGGATGGAAATGGAAGTGGTAGATGAACTGAAGGATATTCTGATTTGAAATTATTTTCTGATATGGTATTTAGGATGGAAGGGATTATTGGAAGAATTTTGATAGGAGGGAAAATATTTTTTTATTTATAATTTCTTTTCTTTCTTTTCTTTTTGTTTTTATTTGATTTAGGAGATGATTGATTTGCAAGGATTTGAAGTAATGTGAAGATGTGATATTTTCTACAGATTTTTTTTTTGATGGAAGATAAATGGATTGAGTTGTGATTGGGAAGTGATGGTGATTTGAATTTGGATTTGGGAAAGGATTATAGAATAAGTTAGTTTTGGAATGATGAATGGAGTTGAATTGGTGGATGAAGCAGGGAAATCCAGTGGTGGTGAATTTGGATGTTGGTTCCCAGAAGGTAGTTGATTAGATTGAGGATGGATGAATTAATGGATGGATGGATTGATGGGTGGGTGGATGGATTGGTGGGTGGATGGATGGATTGGTGGGTGGATGGATGGATTGGTGGGTGGATGGATGGATTAGTTGGTTGGGTTTTTGGATTTGAAGCATGAGTACGTAATTTTTCCAAAATAAAAAAAGTTTCCCAACCAATGCTCAAAAGAGCTATCCTAGAAGGTCTGTCAGTAGTGATTTTCTTTGCAGATATTCATACTTAATTCCCACAATGGATGCCTTTTGGAATTAAATTTGTATTAAGGTCAGAATAGTTTCTATACTTTTCCATAGGCTTTTTTTTTATCTTGATTGAAGGGGTTTGGTTAATTGAAGAATTATTTCTAGCTTTAGGTAGTCAGCATTTTGGGTATACCCACTTTAACCATGAGCAGGAGTAAGCAGCTGTAGAAATCTAAAGGAATGTTAGTCACTTCATGTACTTTATTCAATCTTTTAATATTATCCTGAAGTAACTTTTAAGCTTTTTGATTTATGGTCAATTCACTCAGTTAAGCTTCAAGAATTTTCAAAGAGAGATAAAAAAAGGTTTAGAAGTTTCAAATTAATCAGGATTGTTTTCAGAGTAAGCGTTCACCCATCTGCAAACATGTTGTCCCAACACGACAGGAGGCTGGGTGGATTAAATGATGAACTTCCAAAGAATTTAAGTGAGTGATGAAGAAGGGAAGGAGTTTCATGAAATACCCTTGTCTTTTGGTGAGAGCTGTGGAAGAAATGGAAATAATTTTAGAGAAGAAAGATAAGTTAGTTAATCAAAGGCCTGTGATGCTTAAGGGGTAAGTACCCTGATATCAGTTTGGTGAGGATGGTAGAACCTAAGAAGACAGTCAGTGAAAGTCATTGGAGGAATTGGGTGAAGGTTCTCCTTGATAAAAGCGTCAGGTTTGCAAAAATCAACAAATGATTGTAAACCCCTATCCTTCTTCTTGGAAGAAAAAAGGACAGGTGCTCCAGTGCTTGAATTGATGGGGATGGGTGAAACCTTTCTCTACATTCTCTGCTATGTAGGCTTGTGGGGTTGAAATTTCATTTTGTGATAGTGAATAGAGAAACCAACTGGAGACAATGGAACTTCCAGTTTTAAGTGGTGTTGTAAGCGCAGTGAAAAGGAATTTGAACTGCTTTAACCTTGGAGAAGAAGTCTAGGAAAGAATTGTAATCAGCAGTCACTTTCTTTAACATGGTTTCTGATTCTTCAGGGACTTCATCAGTAACAAAGAGAAACATCAAAATAAGTAAACCATTTCATAGTATGCAAGGATGAATCAAATATATCTTCCTCCTGTGAAAAATAAAGGATCAATGAATATCCAAGCAAGTGCAAAGAGTGTTGAACTCAAAGGAATTGGAAGTTGTGTTGGTGAATTGCAAAAGTTTCTGAAGTGAGGGAGATTGCATTGGGCTGCAGCGCCAAAGGCAGAGTAGAAGGAAGGTCAGCTGTGGCAGTATATCCAGGTTGAGTTCAACAAGATTGGAGGAAAGTTCAGTGGTTAGTTGGTTTCTTGAGGTGATCTGCCCCATCTTCCATGTTGGCCTCTGGATTCCAGTGATGATGAGATTTGATTCCCAGGGTGAATTTTTTGGGGAATGGTGCATTGCCTTGAAGTAGTTCCCATTCAAAGCTAGGGAAAAAAGGATGTAAGTGAAACCCTGAGGTTGAAAGGATGAATATGTTTGCACAGAGGGAGAGGGCTATAAGGTATAGATAATTTTGAACCATTGAATTGAACATTACAGATTTAATTACAACTGAATCAAAGAAACAATAGAGATAAGCCTTGAAAAAGAGGAAGAAAAGGGTGAGCCTAATCTTGGTTTGGTATTGGGGAAGCATTGGAAGGTGCTGGATTAGGAGAAGATGATTTGACAGGTTTCTTTCTAAAGTCCTCTGTCTTGTGTTTACCACCACAATATAAGCAGAAGCACTCCCTCTCTATTCTTGCCTTTTCTTCTGCCTTGATTTTTCCACCTGGACCTATGTCCAAAGAGGATCTGGTCAATTTTGTAGTTGAATTTGACTTTCCTGGGGACTGTTCATGCTCCCTACCCTCACCGCTACCCTTTTCAGGCTGATTCAAGGTAGATTGAGATTGAGAAGAACTGTGGGGTTGAAAATTCTTGAGAGAAGAGGATTTTTCTTTTACCCTTTCATGATACCTTTTATCATAGTCCAAAACTATATCCAAAAAGATCCAGGAGAGTTTCTTGAGAGCCATTTTACTCTTCTAGTTGATCCAGAAGGCATGGAGGAAGGTTTGTTCAAACATGGAATTACAAGGCTCTATCACCCCATCCAGAGGCTTTGGTCATAAGTGATCTAAATTCAGTGATGTGGGTTCAAGCATAGCCAGAGTCCTTTATCTTCAATTTCACCAGTTCATTTGCAGCCTTTAAGACTTCTATTATGTAGCCAAAGAAGGTGTGAAGTTTGTCTGTGAGGTGGGACCATAAGTTGAGGAGGAAAGAGAGATCTTGGTTGGAAAGGTGAGCCAGATAGGGTTGGACCAAAAAATTTGAATTCCCAGTGAGATAGCAGAAAGCAAAAAAAACTTTCCTTCAATCCACACAAAATCTTCCTTTGTCATTGGCAAATATGATTTCACAAGCTTGTAGGAAGGATCTGAGCTTGGTAGGGTTACTGCCTTCAAATTTTTCTGGTGGTTTCATCAATAGAGCTTTAAATTTTCCAGAGTGGGAAATACTAGTTTTTGGGGGTTGAGAGAGTTTGGCTACTGCTGAAGTCATAGTTTGGAGAAAGGCTAGGAGATTAGGGTCCACAGCAGGAGGTTGAGGAGGTTGACTTTGAGGAGAAGGGATTGCATTTGAAGCAGAATGTTGGGAAGCTTCTTCCTGAGCACCAGAGTTTGATGACTCAAGATTGCTAAGGATCCTTTAATCAAAGCCTGAGTCTATTCTTTCTTCCTCCTCTTCTTTTTCCTAAGGGAGAGGGATTAAACTGGGATTTTACAAAGGGGATTCCAATCAAAATCCTGCTTTGGGATATCAACCAATAACACAATTAAAAAATTTTCTGACAACAGGAGGAGCAGGGAACAAAGAAGATCTTTGAGGAGCTGTAGGAAGGATACCAGTATCCATGGTTTTGGAAGCAGGCGCAGGGAGTTTCAAAAAGGTCCTCCTATGTCCAATAGCTTGAGGTGCAGATTGCTCCTGATTCTGAAAATCTAAGGTGGAACCACATCCTCTTGCTACCCTGGTTAGGGGTGGACTGGTGATGATGGAATGTTGTGCATGTTGAGGAGGCATGGTTTCCAGTTATGCCTTAGGGAAGTGAACCAAGAGAAGTACCCAGAGAAAAAGGAGAAAGGGCTTGTCTGCAACAACTCTTGAGGTTGTAAAAAGTTTGTTGAAGTGGGTTGAAGTCAAAGGTCAAAGTTTTAAAGTTGAATTCAAAGTTTTTCAAAGTGTCAAAGAGTCATAGTTGAATTCAAATTGCCAAAGTGTCAAAGTCAAATTCAAAGTGTCAAAGTGTTGAATTTGAAGTCAAATTTTGTCAAAGTGTTGAAGAGTTGAAGTCAAAGTCAAAGTGTCAAAGTGTCAAAGTTGAAGTCAAAGTGTTGAATTGTCAAAGTCAAAGTTGAAGTTTGTCAAAGTGTTGAAGAGTCAAAGTCAAAGTCAAAGTGTGGAAGTGTCAAAGTCAAATTCAAAGTGTCAAAGTGCTGAAGTCAAAGTCAAAGTGTCAAAGTGTCAAAGTTGAAGTCATCAAATTTTGATCAGATCTATTGGAGCCTACAACGTGCCGTCAAAAATCAAGATCCCCGTTGAAGCGTCAAATTGTTCTGTTGTGGTTGCGTTTAAGGCCAAGTTGAGGGAGGAGATAAATTCTGCAGTAAAATCCCTTGGAAAAGTGGGGGTTACACACTGTTTAGCTCTGTACCATTCATGCCCACAAATATTGTAGGTAGTGTTATCCGTGAGATGGAATGGGTTGAGGTGGAATGGATGGACTATGTCTATTAGGATATAGATATGGGTAGTAATCAAGGGGAAGTATTCAGTATAATGTAACAACTTCCCTTGGCGTTCAAGGGGAGGAAGACACAGGCACTACTACTCATAGAACTCAAGGATGTTGATTGGATTTCAATGAAGAAGAAGAAAGGAGGAGTACAAGTGATGTGAAGAGGAAGAATTAGAAGAGGAGTCCAAGAGGAGGTTGTTGAAGATGGAGTTTTTGAATCCTATAAGAGTAACACCAGAAAGGGGAAAGGTGATATGATTTAAGCAGGCTGGGTGAAGGTTGTCTTGTGCTGAGATGACACCTACTGGCAGAGGGACTAACCAGTAAGAAGTAGTATACTAATTCCTTGGGGGGAATTAGTCCAGGAGCAAAGGAGAGGCCAGTATATGTGAGAGCTGAGAAAAAGGCCTTGGGATATGAGTAACTGGTGTTTCAGGTTGGATTTCCCACCATATTAAATGTTGAATGATTGGGATGGAGGCTTTAGTTGACTAATTGGGTGATGGACCTATCCAGAAAGGTTTGACTTGTACTGATCTGGATTCCTGGGAGTATGGACTGAAAAGACAGTGGAGAGCATGTAATAACTCATATACCAATTGGGTCCAGGAGAGATGGAGGGTGCACCAGCCATGGGGAGAAGGATTTATCCTGAGGAGGTTGACTGAATCACATGAGAAAGTGGTAAGGTGCACATGGACATAGAGCTTATACCACACAGGGAGAGGGTGGAGACTGCAAGAGGTGCAGTGGTGAAGAAGTGGAAAAGTTGGTGCTTGGTATGAGGGTGAAGCTGATGAAGAGGTTGTATTGGTTTAGTTGAAGGAGTTTCATGGGTAAGGTTATGAACCCTTTCACAACTTGGGTAATGCTGTTGGAATGGATGGTAGTTGTTGGTCTTCTCCATTGGATTGGTTGGTGTAGGTGATCTGGTGTAGGGAGATGAGAATGTTAGTGGGGTGGATGGTGGTGATGGTTGTGGGTAGGGAGAAGGAAAGCTCAAGTTAGACATGGCTGAAGGAAAAAACTGGATGGCCTCTTCAATCTCTCCTTTTTTGATCATCAGGAGATGCCCTCCTTTTAACCAGGGGGTACTGTCATACTGACACCTATCTCAGTCTAACCTCAGTATGTAACCTCAGCAAACCCAATCTAACCCTCAGGTCTGATCTACTTTCCAAGTAACTTCAACCTCAAGGCTCAGGAGACTTTATCAATATGTCTCCAGTAACTATATAACTCAGGAGCTTCATGCAGTAAATATCTCCATATAGTCTAACCTTATACATCATGCAGATAGACTCCATGGGCTTGCACATACTTAATCTCCCAGGTCTGCACATACTCTAAGATTATTGACTCTGTATAAAACATACTTTCTTATGGTTTATCCTTTGGAAATCCTTATGTACATCCTCTTTCAGATTGTATTACATGCTCCCTCTACCTAGTACATAGTGCCATGACTTCCATGTACACTGGACATCCTTCAAATTTACTCTCCCAACTTAGAAAGCCCAGACCTTTAACCTTGCCCCAATGTAGAAGCAGCTTAACCTAATGTAGGAGCATACCTGATCAGCCCTCTCTGTTACCTAGACTTTTCCCATGAAATCACACCTGTATTCTGAGCCCTAATCACTTGTACCTCTGTTATAGTTCCAACCTCTTGTCTATTTAAACTGGCCTCCTCTGCCTTCTTCCTGATTTTTCCCCAAGAAATCAGCTTAATACTTCTTACTAGGAATCCATCCCAGCAAGTGTCAACAGCACCTTATCTTCAATTCATTCCTACTCTGCTCCTTGTAGCACCTTCCAGTATCCTTTCTCCCAAGCCTACTGAGAGTAGAGTCCCCTCTTTGCCAAGGCCTCCTTACATGTCAGCAGCCCTTGTGACATGTTCCCCTTATGTTGAACTCTATTTGGCCACTAATTACCTTCCACTAGTGAACCTGCTGATCACTGCTCCTGCTGCCTTTTCAGAATCTATGGAACAACAACACTTTCCTTCAAGTTCAACATCTACCTCTGTGAATTTGATATTATTTGGACATTCTTGTAAATTCTTGGAGGATATAGAGGATAATCTATCCATTCAAATTTGGCATATGATTATTTTGACTTCTGACTTTAACCCAAAGCATACTTCTGCAGAAGGCCTGGATGAAGAAGAGGAAACTGAAGAAATTGAAACTGTGATGGAGAGAGTTCCAGAAGCTTACCATGCCTTTTATGATGTTTTTTCCAAGGTTAAAGCCTATAAACTACCTCCTCACTGTGCTTAAAACCACCATATCAAACTGAAAGGCCCTTTGCCTCAATTTGGGGCTATCTACTCTCTCAGTCATCATGAGAAGGAGGCCCTACAGGCCTATATAGTGGAAAATATAGAGAAATTTTTCATTTTCCCAAGAACTTCAAGCACTGGTGCACCTGTGCTTTTTGCAAACCAGAAGGGTGGTGGTTTGCAATTGTGTGTTGACTACCACAATCTTAATGCTTTCACTTGAAATAATTGGTACCCTCTTCCTCCTATGACTCACTTATTAACAGTCTTTTCTGGTTCTACTATTTTCTCCACAATCAACCACAGGGACCTTCTAAGAATCTGTGTGGTGGTACACCTTCATGAAATCCTTATTTTTTTCAAGAACTTAAACAGAAGCACAAACCATGTGTGGGAAGTTTTAAACAGACTTTGAAATAACAACTTATATATATGCAAAAGATTCTAAATTTGAATTTCATGCCCCCTCAGTGGATTACTTAGGATATGTGATCTCTAGGTATTCTGTTGAAATGAAAAAATAAAAGTTAAAAAAGATCGGGGATTGGCCAGCACCAACAAACAAAAAGGATTTTCAACAGTTTTTGGTTTTTTCTAATTTTTATTGCAGGTTTATCATTAACTATTCTAGAAATGTCTTCCTCCTCACTTCACTCACTGGTTCATACCCTATATTTCCTTTATCTCCAGGGGATTTGAAACAGTTTGAGGACCTCAAACAAGCCTTTGAAAAGGCACCTATCCTTAAAAAGTTTAATTTTTCTTTAAAAGCCTTTATGGAGACTGATTCTAGTGAATATGCTCTAGGGTCTGTGATCACCCAAGTCTTCCCTGATGGATCCAAGCAACCAATTGCTTTTGACAGCAGGAAATTGAGTGGTGCTGAAGTGAACTAAAAAATTCACAAAAAGGAGCTTTTATCCATTGTATGGGCTATCAAGATCAGGAGAGCTTACCTCCTCATTCTTACCTATCCCTCTGAAGTTCTCCCTGATCATCTATCTCTGAATTAATTGATAACGTCTAAAGTATTTTTTTGTTGCCAAGCATAATGCACTGATTTCTTTCCAGATTTTACTTTAATATATTCTACAGACCTGGAAAGCACTCTATAGTGGTTGATTTCTTGTCAAGTCAAGACAAAATTTATCCCAAGGGGGGATTCCCTATGCAGAAAAGAACCCAGAAAATGTCAAGAAACTCTTGAAACAGACTTACTTTGAAACTTCTAGAATATTCTTTCTTTCCACAAAAAAAGTTGATGGACACTTTGAAAACTTGAGTCAATTTCAGATCTCCAAAAAATCAACCCAGCAGATTATTCAGAAGTTGCATAAAAAGGAAAAAGTAAATAGTTACCAAATAGATCCAGACACTAATCTCCTTATCTTTCAGAATAGAATAGCAATCTCCAAGGAAGATGAAAAGCTCCAACTTGAGATACTTTGACAACAACAAAATTCCCCACTCTCTGGTCACCCTGGAAAAGACAAGAAAATTTACCTAGTCAAAAGAGATTTCCACCAGGAAAATATGACTGATTTTATCAAATATTATGTTTCCACTTTTTACCCCTGCAGAAGAAACAATCCCAGTCATCAAAATAAGTTTGGAATCCTTCAAACCTTACAGATTCCAGATGCACCCTGGAAATCACTCTCTATGGAATTTATCTCACAGCTGCCACTATCCAATGGATTTGACTCAATCCTTGTGCTATTTGATTGCTTTCCAAAAATGTCTATCTTTATTAAAACTAGAAATGATCTGTCCGCTGTGGAGTTACCTAACTTGCTAATCTCCCATGTCTTTACTAAACATGGACTTCCAATTGATATTTTCAGCAACAAAGGATCTTTATTTTTTGCTTATTTTTGGAAAAATGTGTGTGAAAAATTACAGATAAAAAGAAATCTCTGCACATATTATAATCCTGAAACAGATTTTCCAACAGAACGGTTTAATCAGATCCTAGAAAAATTTCTCAGGATATCTTTCAGTTATCACCAAGACCACTGGGATACCTGGATCACTCTTTCTGAATTTGCCTACAACAACTCCGCCCACACTACTACTAAGAAATCTCCTTTCTTCACCATTTAGGGATGACACACCAATTTTTTCAGCCTACATGTAGTTGATAATCAAACTGCCATTGACTATATTACTGAAATTCACCAAAATAAGGAAAAACTATGATTTCAATTAAAGAAGTCAATTAAACCTATAAGAGATATGCTGACCTTAAAAGAAGTGATTTTACTGAATCAATTTCTGTTGAAAAAAAAGTTTGTCTTTCTTCTAAAAATATAAAAACTAACCGTCCAAAAAACAAGCTCTCAGAGAAATAGTTAGGTACTCTTTTGATTACAGAACAGATTGGAAAAATTTTGTTCAAGCTTCATCCCCCTTGCCAATGGTCCACTATTCATCAATTTTTCCATTCATCACTGCTCAAACCTTACCAGGACAAATCTTTATCCTCCAGACACCAACCAACAACTGAACCAGTTGAAATAGATGGGGAAGGAGAATGGGAAGTTTCTCAGATATTGGATTCCAAGATAAAGAGGGGGAAATTAATTTATCTGGTTGAGTGAAAAGGCTTTCAAGACAATGACAAACAAACTAATTGGGAAACTCACTATAATCTTACCAAGTTCCCTACCTTAAATCTAGATTTCCACACACTCTATCCTTCAAAACCAAAAAATCCTTGAAATAAATAAAAAATTCTTTCAAAAAATGATATATAAAATAAAAAAAATGAATTTTTTTCTTCCTCCTGTCAAACTTCAAGGTTAAGAATTATTTTCTTCCTCACCTTGAAATATCCTTCTCCTCAGTACCATCTACCTCAGTCCATAAAGTGAGACAAAAATAGAGCACAAAATCAATGGTGCCTTCTGCTTACTAAATCTGGCTTGCGTAACAACCTTCCAATCTTAGCAACTGACTCAGTATATACTTACAAATATAGCAGTTAACTATAATAACAGTCAACCATCCATTCAAGATTTTCTCTTATACCCTGAATGTCATCAACCCTTGCACTTCCATTCTTGTTCATACCCTCACACTAGTTTGCACTCGTGCCTAGATAGCCACATCAACTGTATAGTCTGCAAATAGACTAGTTCCTTAACCTGAAAAAGCTAAATGTTCACACTCACATTTTTCTCTCACGTCATTCCTTCCTGTCTCATCCATTACATCCATGTACACTCACATTCTATTTTCTCAAACCTGCGCTACAACCTTGGAGAAAACTGTACTGTTATTTCAATTTCCCATTCTGTTCCTTTTATTCATTGCCTGATTGCTCTCTAGCTGCAGTTGAAAATCCATTGGGTTGTATCTAGTCATCTTCAGATTACCTTATAAGGGCTGTGTTGCCTGCCAGAATATTGTCTCATTGTTTAGTTAATTTAATACATTCTTGCATTTGCTAAATAGATTCATCAAATTGCGCTTGGATTTAGTCTCTTTCCATTGGAACCCTTCCCTCCTCATGCTTTTTTTTGAGCCATCAAATCTTTATTTTGCACTTTTCAGTTAGCCTTGCTACCTTGAATTATGATTTGCACTCAGCCTCTCCCTTTGCACTCACAATCACCTAAGATTGGCCTATACTACGTGGGGTGGTTGCGTGACTGTAAATTAACTAACTAAACTCATCTATTGTAGTTTGGAACCCTATAATAGATTCTTCTTTTAAAATTTTACAAACTTTCTCAACCAGGAATACTTCCCTCACCCCTTACAATGATGATATTCATTGGGTAGGGAGACCCAGCGCTTCATGGGCCCAACAAACTTTAGATCCCATTCCTTCTTCCAAATCTCCTTTGGTTGAACCTATTTACAATCCTCTTGCTCCTCAATGGGAAGATCCAGTGGATCCTCTTGAGTAAATCAAAGATTCCAAAAATTTCTCCAATGAAACCTTGATTCATGGTAGATCAGGGGCTTGCACAAGTGCTCCAAAGACCAAAGCCTCAACCTTTCTCTCAACCTTGACTCAGGCTCTCAATCAAAATGCCTCACAATCTGGTGAAAGTGGTCCTAGCTTGCGTACTCTGGGAATGAAGCAGCCTGACCACTTTACAGCAGAACATTCCCATAAGCTTAGATTGTACCTACAGTCCTGCAAAATCATCTTTTCAAACAACCCCAACAACTTCCCTTCAAATAGACATAAATTCATGTATGCATGCTCCTTTCTAGGGGAAAGAGCCTTGCAGTGGTTCAAAACTTATCTCAAACTATTATCCAAGACTAGTCCCACATGTACTCTCAACAATTGCAAAAAGTTTGAGCAACAACTGTTCACCCTTTTTAGCAACCTCAATAAAGTGCAAAATGCAAAATAAAAATTTAATAATCTATTTATGAAAGAGAATAGTAAAGTTTCCATTTATATCTCCCATTTGCAAACCTTTCAGTCTTTCATCCAATGTAACAAGGCAGCACTTTTATTTAATTTTTGAAAAGTTTTACTGGAAAAACTAATTGAACAACTGGCAGTTGCAGGACATAAGACAAACTCCCTTCAGCAGTTAATAAATTGGGTGATTGACCCAAATCATGGCTATCACAACAAGAACCGCTCTTGGTGAAACAGCCATGGTTTTTCAAATTTGGCTCTGAAGGCAGACAACTCTTCAAAGCAACATTGGAAGAACCCAAAACACTCAAAACCAAATTCAACCTTGAACTCCAACCCAAAGTGGAAAGCGGTTGCCAAAAATCTGAAATTACTGGACAAGGAAACTGGGATGCTCTGGAACAAGGAATGATAAAGCAGGGAAAAGGAGGGTTTATGTATGTATTTTGGAGGAAGACATGATTTCAATATTTTTGAAAAGTGGCTAGCGCCTGAAGCGGCTAAACAGCCAAAAAATCACCTTGTTGTTTTTCTAATGCTTGCAAGGAAACTACACATTATATAAATTACAGAAAGTCAATCTTTGCACTTGTGAGTCACTTGGTGCTCCAAGTTCAAGGTTTTTCCTCTTCCATTCCAACAATACTCCTTATCTTTTTTTAATCAATTCCAGAGCTAATGTTTCTTCTTAAATTCATTTTTTGCAACTTCCAAAATATTATTTTCTTTCTGACATAGATAAGTTTCCCATCTATTTAGTAATTAGTGCAACCAAACTGTCTCATGGGATTTCCCAAAAAGCAAAATGGACCTTTCCATTTTCCAATTTCCAAAGCTTAAAAAGGGGTTTGTTTGTGTTGGATATCCCCAGAATGGACAACACCATTCTAGGCCATGACTTCCCAGTTTAGTGGAATCCAGATGTGAATCGGCAAGGAGGAGTAGTTAAACTTTGAGCTTTGCAACCCCAGGATGATAACCTTTCTGTAAAAAAGGAATTAAAAATCCTACCTCACACTTTCATTGAGTTGGATGAAAATTTTCTGCCAGGACAGCTGCAATTTCATGACCTTCATTCCCCAGTTTCCTCTTCAGATTTAGGAGTTATTCCCTATTTGTCCAACTGACCTCTTCCTTTTTTCTTCAAAGAAAAACATGTGCCTATCAAACGGTGTATTTTGAGCTCCCTAATGCTCTTGCATTGTGCAAGCACTTCAAATCTGGTGCTCAAAGATGACAAGATTGAAGATTTAGAAATCATTTGAGAGTCTCTACCCTTGGTTTGCTATGACTTTTCTGACCTCTTTTCAGCAGAAAAAGCAGATAAACTGCCTCCTTGCTCTTCTTATGATCACGGGATTGAGCTTACTGGCCCACCTCCAGCACCCAGACCATTCTACTCTCTCTCAAAGCAATAATAAATTGTGCTTCAAAAATACATTGCAGAAAATGCATCAAAAGGATTTCTTTGACCAAGCAATTCAAATAGCAGCTCACCCATCCTTCTTGTTCCAAAGAAAGACAGAAGAATTTGACTTTGCCTCAACTACAGGAAACTTAACCAGGTAACCCAGAAGAATGAATATCCATCACTGCCTATGTTGCACCTCCTCACTCTCTTTGATGGAACTGCTTATTCTCAAATTTAGACCTTCAAGGCGCCTATAAACCAATTTGAATTGCAAAGTTTAATGAGTATTTGATGGCCAAGAGAACATGTTTTGGCAGCTATGAGGATACCCTCATGCCTTTTGGCCTCTGCAACACTCCTTCCAATTTTTAACATTTTGTCAATGATGTTTTTTCTGAACTTGTAGAGAAATGACTCATGGTGTATCTTGACAATATACTTTTCTACTCAAAAATTCTTCAGGATCACATTGCACATGTGCAAGCAGTGCTGCAGCAACTTTGAAAGAATAACCATTTTGCAAAAGCCTCTAAGTGTGAATTTCATACCCATTCTCTTAAATTATTAGGTGTCATAGTCTTGCAGCAAGGAATATTCATGGACCCAGCCAAATGCCAACACATACCGGACTGTCCCACACCTTCTTCCATCAAATCCCTTCAAACGTTCCATGGCTTCAGCAATTTTTACAGGAGGTTTATTGAGAACTACACCAAGAAAACCGTAAATCTAACTAACCTTCTTCAAAAATACACTCATTTTTTTTAAAGAACAGGCTGCTTTGGATTTTAAAGCTCTAAAGAATTCCGTCACTACTGCTCTGATACTTGCTTGTTTTAATTAGCTAGTTTGCACTATTGTGGAAACAGATGCAAGCAACTATGCAATTGCAGGAGTAATCTAGTAGTTTTCTTTCTTTTCATCTATCTTTAATTCTGTAGCATTTGAGTCTTTCAAACAGCTCCCTGCAGATCTTAATTACATGATTAATTAAAAGGAGCTTCTTGTAATTGTTTACTGCTTGAAGAAATGTTGCTCATAACTTTTGAGTCCCTTGGATACCTTTGAGGTTTTAACTGATCAAAACTCTCTTAAATATTTTATGAGCTCAAAAGACCTAACACACAGACAGGAACTTTGAGCCAAATGAATCTTTGAGTTCAAATTTACAATCATGTACCGTCGTTGGAAACAAGCAGTAGTCCACAATGCTTTATCAGGTTGGGACAAAGTTTACCCTGGGGGGGAGCACCTTTTCCCATTACAACCCTGAAAAAATTAGGAAACTCTTCTCTAATTAGTCTTCCAAGCTCAGTTCAATCATCAATCACCTTTGAGACAGGGCTTCCCAAACTTAACAAGCTCAAGTTGACAACCCCAAGCGTAACAAAATTTGCAAGAGTGTGAAATTATTAGATAGTGCCTATAGTATTGATGAAAATGACTATTTATTTTAAAATGATTGTATAGTATTACCTGATAATCCTTGCATGAAGTTAGATATCTTTGAGTCTGGGAATGACTCTCCATTTGCTGGTTATCATGGTCAGGATAAAATCTACCAATTGATTGCACAAGACTTCTATTGGCCTGGTATGACCAAGGAAGTAAAAGACTATGTTAGAGCGTGCTATGATTGCAGTTGTAACAAGTCCTCAAACACTGGAAGTATGGGCTTCTCCAGACACTTACAATCCTGCCTATTCCTTGGAACTTGTTTTCAATTGATTTCATTTTGCAATTAACTTTTTTTTGTGGTTACTATGATATCTTAGTAGCAGTAGATTGCTTCTCAAAGATGGCTTTATTTCTTTGCAGTACTGTGGCCACCTCTTTGGAAGACCTAGATAACTTATTTTTAGAATATGTATTTTTGAAACATGGCCTTCCTGATAATATAGTAAGTGATTGTGTATCTTTTTTGTCTCTAGCTTCTGGACCTTGCTTTGCCAAAATTTGAAGATCACTCACAATTTATCAACGGCTTAACACCTGGAAATGGATGGGCAAACACCAAAATTTAATCAGATTCTCAAACAGCATCTTTGAATGTATGTTTCCTATCAACAGGAAAACTTTTCACAATGGCTCCCATTAGCCAGGTTTGACCACAAAAACTCCACTCATTCCTCCACCAAACAGTTGCCCTTCCAGACTCCTTATGGTAGAAACTCAACTTTTGCTTCTATTCAAGTAGCACCTTCTCAAACCGCTACCAACTAGCTTACTCACATTCAAAGCATTAAATTGCATTCCAATCCAACCTCAAAGAAGTGAACCAGCACTAAAAGGAGAAGGCAGGCCAACTTTGAACTATGTCACCAAACTTTCCAGTAGGATATCAGGTATGGCTTGATGCTTGCAATATTTGCAGTACTCTCCCAACCCAAAAAACTCTCTGAAATAAGACTTGGCCCCTTCAAAGTCCAATCAGTAATCTCTCCCAATGCTTTTAAACTAACCGTACCTGCAAAATGGAAAGGTATCCACCTGGGCTTTCATGTGTCTTTCCTAGAGAAAAATTGAGTACTATACCCAGGAAAGACTCATCCCCCTCCTGAAAATGTCAATTTCCACAACCATTTAAAGTTGGAATTAAGCCATATCCTGGATTCCAGGTTATGCAATGGAAAACTTCAATACCTCTTCAAATGGACTGGCTTCCAGTCCAAAAAAATTTCCACCTTGTGGGAATCAGCCCATCAACTTTGCAACTCTCCTTATTTGTTTCAACATTTCCATGCAAACCAACCTTGAAAACCTTTCCAACCTTAATTTCATCCCTTCCAATCCAATCCAAGACTTCCATCCTATTCCATCTCATCCAATCCCATCACCCTTTTAATTAAATTTCCTCTTTCATTTTTTTTTATTAAATTTGTTTCTTTCTCTTATTGAAATTATTTTATTTTATGTTTCCAAGTAATGAAATTCTCACCCCTGAAATTTATATATATATAATAATAGTATAAAATAAATAATATTGATAAAAATGATAAAACACATAAAAAGAAATTTACAAAGTTTCCTTTATTTCTTTTTCTGCCTCCTCCCAATTTTCCATTAAATCCATTACAAAAAATTTAAATTAATTCAAATATTCATTTTTCAACATCCCCAAAATCCTTTGCAAGACCAGGACCTGCGTAACTAATTTTTTCTCAAAGATCTCCTTGCACTTTGCAGTTCAAGCCCTCTTTGGTTGGGCATTCCATTCATCCTACTCCAAGAGCTCTTCATAGGCTCTCTGCCTTTGACCTTGTGAAAAAATCTCCCCAAAATTACCAGTTAGCCTTCTTGCATCAGTCTTGAACTGCAACAAAACTCACACTTGGTTCTCATTGCTTTGGTCTTCCACCCGGTTTCCGCCTACTCCATCCCTTTCCACCTTGCCTCCACTTCCTGACTCTTTCCCTGTCTTGTTTCCTTCCTTCCCTCCATTTAATTCATTTCCTTCATCTCCTCCTTCCTTTCTTGTTTCATTTATCTTCCTATTTCATATTGTTATTATCTTGTTTTGTCAGGTATTTCCATAACTTGTTCTTCACCTTGAACCTCAATTCACACTTTGGTATTCATATGGATTGCCTAGAAATCAGCTGAAGGCCCAAAATACAGTTGTGGTGGTGGTGGTTTCTTAGGGGTGTACTTTTGGAATCTCTGAAAGACTAAGAAGGACAAAAACTATTTCATTATTTTTTTATCTTGTTCATTCAGTTGGTCTCTAAGACTTTCTCACCTGGGTTTGGTATTCCTAGGAATTCAATGTCTGGACCAGTGGGATGTGATAATTCAAATGTGGAGCAGACCTACAACTTTGAAAATCACTAGTGGACACCTCTGGAGTATCAACCAATGGCTTACTATTTAAGGGAAAAGTACACGCAACTCTTCAAAGCCAGCATTGCTTGCACTTGTTTTGAAGGCCCCAGGCAGCATTACTAGGGAAACATCTTTAATTTTGACAAATACAGTTTTTTAAACAACAAGAGGAAGATGAAGAAATATTTATATCTAAAGCTTTTCTCAAGCAATGAATTATAGTAGTATTTTAAGGGCATACAGTTATGTAACAAATTTTGGAATTGATGGGAAAATCATCTAAATTCTTTCAGGAGCTTGTGGCTTTATACCCAGGAAGCTGTCACTTTCCAAGGTTAAGGGTTATTGTCTTCCTCACTTTTACATATCCTTCTCCTCAGTACCATCTACCTCAGTCCATAAAGCATCACACAAATAAAGCAAAAAATCAATGGTGCTGTCTGCTTACTACCTCTGGCTTGTTTAAAAACCTTTCAATCTTGGCAACTGACTCAGTATATACTTGGGAATCTTGCAGTTAACTCTAATACTGCCTGACCATGTATTCAAGCTTTGCTCTTCTACTCTGGGTATCATCAACCCTTGGACTTCCATTCTTTGTAATGCACTCACACTAGTTTACACTCATGCCTAGATAGCCACATCAACTGTATAGTTTGCAAAAAAATAGTCCCTTACCCTGAATAAGCTATATATTCACATTTGCATTGTTCTCATATGTCACTCCTTCCTGTCTCACCCATTGCATGCTTTTACACTCACATTCTATTTTCTTGCACCTACCCTAGAGTCTCAGAGACAACTTTGCTGTAATTTCATTTTCCCATTCCGTTCCTGTCATTCATTTCCTCATTGCTCTCTAGCTGTAGTTGACCATCCATTGGGTTGTATCTAGTCATCTTTGGATTACCTTATAAAGTCTGTTTCGCCTTCCTGATAATTTTCAGCTCAGTTAGTTAACAATTCTTTCATTTTCTGAATCCATTCATTGCATTGGGATTGGCTTTAGTTAATTTACGTTGTAACCCTTCCCTCATCTTTCTGTTTGTTGAGCCATCAAATCTTAAGTTTGCACTTTGAAGTTAGTCTCACTACCTTGCATTTTCCCTTGCACTCAGCCTATCCCTTTGTACTCACAATCATCTAAGATTGCCCTATAGTATGTGGGGTGGTTGTGTGAAAACTCCTTGTATTTTCTATGATTCAGAAAACAAAAAAAAATATATAATATTTAGGCCTCTCTTATTTTTTGGGTCAATTCATTTTTCATAGTATCAAAAACTTTAAATCAAAAAAGAAACATATTAAAATAAACTAAAAATCTCCCAAATGGTTTCAAAAATAAACTCTTCCAGTTCTTTTATTCTAGACACCCAAGAATTAACTAGTTTTAATTTTTTTAGATGCATAAGAATTGGGCCCTCTTACATTAGTACCCTTTCAAAAGTCACACCAGCTAAAGCTAAATTATCTGATAGTCTTTTCTTTATCTCTAAGCTCCTCTTTTTTCTAGCGTCTATAAAACCAAATTTTCCCTTCATAATTTCCTGAATCCATCCTTTCTTCAATTTTTCCTGAAAGTTAGTTCCAGCTTGCTACTATGTACAGAGCAGCCTGTCATAGCAACACAAAACTATAAAAAACAAATTAAACAAGAGTATCTAAATTAACAAAAGAAGGAGTGAGAAATCCATAAAAATTATTGAAGAAATGGATTACTCACCAAAACTTAGGTAGGGTCACTCACTGATCCCACCCTTGAAATCCAAGTCCTTACATTTTTAAAATAATTAAAAAGAAAAGTACTAAAAGCTAAAACACCAGTATGGCACCTTTTGGCCATTATAACATTTCACATGTGTTGTCAAGTATAGGTTTTACACCTAAAATTCACTCAGAATTGAGGTTTTGTGTATATTTTAGGAGTTACATGCAGAAATGTGTTATGTCACAATTCCTGCGCGCAGCCCCGCATCCTTACATATCCCTACGTACTCATAGTAGCAAATTCCTGCGTACTAGAGACCCGCACGCAGCTAATTCTGCCACACACGCAGCAGATCCTACCCTGCGCGCATCTGTACTGACTGATCCCTGCTTTTGGATCCATCGTGACTAATCTGACAACCAGGTACCTCTCAGAAGAGCTACAACCTAGTTAGGGTTGCCTGGAATATGTAACAAGTTGACATATGCATTAGTAATAGTCTAAAAAGATCAAGACCTAATGAAATTAATAAAAATTAATTTTAAAAAATTTTTTAATAATAAATCAAAGATCAAGGATTACCACATACATCATTGAATCTGATCTTTGGAGACCACAAAACACTACAAGGAGTGTTCAAAAAGTTATTAAAAATTATCTACGTGACCAGAAGATTATGTACAATCAGTAAACATCCACATCTGTTCCCTTTAAAGAAATACTAATAGTACAAATGAAGGATGAGTGCAGAATGATCAAATTTACGCCATAATAGATTAACAGATCCTGTGGCTAACATAGTAAAAAAATCCAGCAGATCTAAAGTCAGCTGATTGACAGCACCAAGTGGACGTGCTAATCCTTCCCTGACTGGCTTTTCAGCATCAGCAAATGAGCAGGATCCTCTCTACGTGCCCTGAGAAGCTCAAAATCACCCCAAAAAGGTTTTTATACAGACCTCTTTGGATCCATTATTCAGAGATTATCCATTTACCAGGAATTATTATTATCAATCAGAAACCATGTCATTGTTATTCAAGTGCTTATGAAGAGTCTAAGCACGTGATTTATGACTTAGTCTGTAGTATTATTATTTATTTCTTAAACCAATCAACCAATTGAAGTTAAATCAAGCAATCCTCCCCAACTGCTCTGAAACTCTTCTTATTATTTCAGGATTTTCGTGGTAAAGTTCTCAGAGTGAGTGTTTCCCTTCCTTTCTTGGCTCTTGTGCTGTTTACCCCGGCCATGTTAGTGGATAAGCCCTTTCTAAGGCACCATATTGAATCCAAGGTTCTAAAACTGCCTAAGGAGGCCCCTTGAAGAGAGGTTTCTTTGTCTCTCAAGACCCCCAGTAGTATAATACTGTGGCCCCTTTTTTATATATATATTGAAAAACTTTTATTACAAAACTAATTAAACCTTGCAACTGCTCTTATTATATTATTTATTTGAGCCTCTAAGTGTTCATTTTTGGAATAATAATAATTATTATTATTCCAGTATTTTTATCACTCTCTCTAGCTAAAGGACTGCAAGGTTCCTGGTATCAGAGAGCTGAAAACTGGGGGTCTGGCCAGGAAATATCCTTAAATAATCAATTTTTGATTATTTATTCCTTGGAACAGTCTATTAATTTTTTTAAAAATAAGTTAACATACTTATAAAATATATTTTTGATCCTTTGTTTCTCTAGTGAATGTTAAGACCAATGGAGAATTTATCAATTATTATTTGAACCTTCTTAAACAAAGAAAAGAAGAAAAAATCCATAACTTTGTCCCAGTTATTATAACTCCCGAGCAACAACAGGAGAAATTGCTTTATTATAAACAGGAAGCTATAAAGGACAAGGAACTTGAGCTTGAAAGAATTATGGATTTTAATTCTTTATTAAGGCAACATAAGGAGTGAAAAATTTATCAAAGGAAGCTTTATATTTATAAGCTGAATAATCCTGAAGATAAAGACAAATCCAAAATTAATAAAATTGATCATTTTTCTGTAAAAGCATCATCTTACCACGTAAAAATACAAAAAAAATATTAAACTCATATTTTTGTTTTTATCCATCTCAGTGGATTTTGTTTTTGGTGATCTCATTGACCAGGAACTCCTAGAGGACATCCCCAACAATGTACCCTTGGACTTACCATTGGATTAATCCCAAGATCTGATTGGAACACACTCAGATCCCATTTTAATACCCCCCAAGGACAGTTGTGATCCCAACCAAGTGTTGGTACCCTTGAATTTGACTTTAAGTAAGTTAAAAAATATATAAAAAAAATTATTAAAAATAAAAATACTCAAAAAATATTATTTTTTTATATTTTTAAGTCTTTTTCAAAAGTTTCAACAAAAGACTTACACATTTTTTTTGGTGCTATGGATCAAAACAGGCGCAACACCCGCGCAACTGGTAGAGCCCCATCATATGGATCTCTGCCTGGAGGAACCCATAAGCGCAAGGACCCCAGTCGCAAGCGCAATGAGAGGGCTCAAACCCGTGACCATAGCGTCACACGGGACAACAAGGGCGACAACCCCAGCTTCCAATTCAACCAAAAGACCATTGGAGAACAACCATCTGCCCAATTTGTTATCCCAGGAGGATACCGGTCTTCCTATGCCAGCCCAGCTGGACTCAACCAAGGAGGAAAGGGTCAAAGTGTTAGTGAAAGAGGACGTGAGCTATTGGGAAAAATTAAAGTTGGCTAAGACCCAGGAGGATCAGCCAGGTATGAGAAAAGCTATCTCTCTGGCAAAGAAATCTCAGATTTCTCTGTAGAAGTTGATACCAAAGAAAGAAGTAGAAGGCTACGTGCAGAGCTGGAATCCTTGGGATCAGTTAGCTTTCTTAAAGGGAAAGGACCACAAAAAGAAGAGGTACTCAGCCTATCAGAGGTTAAGGAACCCAAAGGATTGGGACAGAATAATATACCTAGCTCAGAAGTTGAAAAAGGTGTACCACTATTAGATGTAGAAGCTGTTAAAAACTTTTCTGTAAATGTGTCTCACAATTTTACTATTAACAGCAAGTGCTTTGACAAAGTCTATCAACAATTGGAAAAATTGAGTCTGAGTATTTTCAGACTATGAGAATTGATGAGTTGGAAATAAAACAAATCAAGGATATTATAAAATCTAGTAAGTTGGACCTGATGAAAAATATTGATGGTAACCAATCAATTCTTCAAGAAGATATTCTTGCAAACATGGACCAGCTTAAGGAAGAAGTTAAGAAAACTAGTCCTACTCCTACAGCTGATCTGATTAACAAAATTGATTTATTAAACAACAAACTTAATTTGGAGTTAGGTATGATTAAGAATGATCTCAGAGATCTTAAAGTCAATTCTACTAACTCTCCAGTAATTGACCCGGAAGAAAATAGACCTGCTAGGTTCACCAGTACTCCTGGTGTTCCTCCCAGAACCATGACGACTAGGAATGAATCTTTTAGGCCCAGTCCTACTCCTGAAGTGGAACAGGCTTTGATTTTACTTCCTCCCATTACTGAATGGCCTAAATTCTCTGGAGAAGGAGAATAAAACCATGTCAGTTTCATTAAATTTATTGATTATACCCTTGCTTCTTATGAACTCCCTGATGCAATAGCTGTGGTAAGATTGCCCAGACTGTTTGAAGGAGTGGCTCTTGATTGGTTTATCAATAAAAGGTAAGAAGTTGGAGCTTTATCCTGGAGTTCTTGGAAAGAATTGATCAAAGTAAAATTTGGTACCAGGATTTGGAAAAGAAAGATGACAAAAACTTTTGAAAACTCCCAGTTTGATCCATCCAAGGAAAAACCTCACAAGTTTTGTTTAGACCAGAAAAGGAGGTTAGACTGTTTTTAACCTAATGTTGATAAAGAAGAAGTCAATGAAAGACTTCTCAACTTATGTCCTGGGCAAATAAACCACAGTGCAAGGTGCAGGATGCCTATGGATTCTGATATTTATACCTTGATAGTGAGAAGAAGATTGTTGGAAACCAGGACCTCTGGATTGATTTCAACAGAAAGAATGAAGAAATGAAATGAAAAACAGTAGTTGAAAACATAAAGACCAGGATGAAAGATCAGACCAACAGGAGCAATATAATTCTGATTGGTTGTTGAATCAGCACGTGTCAAGTTTCTTCATGGCCTGAGTGAAATGCGCTTGAAGTCTTCTGAGTTGCGGTGAAGAATCTGTGGATTGGGCTCAATCAATGCATGGAAGGGGATTACTCAAAATGCTTTTAATCCATCTTTACCCGCTTGAGGCGCTTCCAGACTTGATCAATTTTTTGAGGCGTGCTTTGTAGGTGTGAGTGTGAGAGATGAAGAAGAGGAAATGGAAGTGAATGATATGTGGCAAATGATGTGGAGAATAATCATGAGTATTCTCTGAGCTTCTTTGTCACAGTTGGATGGCTGAGAGGAGGAGAGAACCGCGCATGTGGGTCTGTTGGAGTTGAGCCAGGAATGAAGCGCCTGTACCCGGATGCCAGAATGAGGGGCTTCAGTCTCAAGTGGGAGCTTGAGGATGTATTTTTTACAACAGATAGGTGTGTTGGAAGAGACTATTGATATGAAGTGTCTCAATAAGAGAGTCAACAGACTCCCCAGGGAACAAAATAATAGAAACAGGGAAGAGTATACTGCCAAAACTAAGGAGTCCCCTGCCACTAATCCAACCAACTTGGAGGTCAAAAAGACTCCAGAGTCAAAGGAAAAAGTATGCTGGAACTGCAACCAAAGAGGACATGTAAAACCTGATTTTCCTCTACCTAGGAAAAGGATTAATCCTATTGAAGGAGAAGATTATGATAATCCTGACCCTCACCTTGATGATACTGATGGAATACTTTCTGAGTGTGATTTAATGATCACTAACCCCATCAATATTTGTTATTGAAGGAAGTATTGAGTCTTCTCTGGAAATAAATTCTGTTAATGAGGATTCTAACTTACCTTAAAATGGAACCCCACCAGGAAGATTCACCACATCTCCAAGGCTAAGTCCTTGACGCTGAAACCTTCTACCAGCAAAAGTTACACTTCTGGCAAAACATGCTACACTACTGGTTTGATCCAAGGTTCCCCTGTTAAGTTACTCTTGGACAGTGGAGCCTTTTGATATTGTGTTGGTTCAACTTATTTGGAGAAAAAAAACCCAAACTGGAAACTGAACTTATTACCAGTACCTCAGGCTAAGTTCAGAATTTGTAATTCTTCTCTCAATGCTGTTGGAGTATGGTCTTCTGATATCATACTCCCTCACTCTGAAGGTTCACTCAAGCTGAAAATTGAATTTTTAGTGTTCAAAAATGGAGGATGTGATTACTTTATCCTTGGAAATGATTCTCTTTGCTTTTATGGTATAGATGTATTCCAAAGCAAGGGTAGATACTTCAATATAGGGGGAGACTGGAACAAGAAGTTCCAAATATGCCATGTCAATGCTCAAACTTCTGATTCAACTTATGAAAAACACTTAGAGAGTTTCAATAAGGAATACTTCTCTCAAGCAGATTTGAATTCCCTGCTCAATGAAGAACAAAAACAGGACATCCTACAAGTATGCTTTGAAAATCAGAATGCTTTCTGTACCAAGGATCACCCCATTGGTAACATCAAATGAAATGATATGATTGTGACTCTAACCATTAAGCCTCCTTACCCACTTAACCTTGGGAGACCTGCTTACCCTTCTAGTCAAAAATCTAGAGCTGCTCTGGAAACTCATATTCAAGAGTTGGTTGACTTACAAGTCTTAAGGAAAGTAGGACACAATGAACAAGTGGATATCACTACCCCAGTAACTATAGCTTGGCATAATGATAAGTCAAGGATGGTTGGAGATTTTAGATTGCTGAACAACTACACCCAAGCTGATTATTATCCAATTCCAAGGATTGACCATGCTCTGCATAACCTGTCAAAAGATAAGTAAATCACTACCATGGACATGCTGAAAGGTTTTCACCAAATAACTATCAGACCTGATAGCCAGAAATTCATGAGAATTATCTGTAATTTGGGAATTTATGAGTATCTAAGGATGCCTTTTGGTATAAAAAATGCTACTTCTCATTTTCAAAGGATGATGGACACAGTTCTAGGATTGTTCATCAGACAAGGATGGATGATGGTTTAAATTGATGATGTTATCATTTACTCTGATGATTGGGATACCAACCTGAATAAAGTAAGATTAGTCGTCAAAACTATCTCTGCTGTGGGATTAAAAGTATCAATGAAAAAGTGTAACTTTGGTTATGGAGAACTGAAAGCCTTAGGGCGAACCTTCTCTGGACTAACCTTAGCTGCTGACCAAAAAAAGATAGCAGCAGTAATGAATAGGCCAATGCCTCAGAATAAAACTGAAATTCTATCTTTTCTTAGCTTCTGCAGGTACTATAGGAAGTACTTACCAAAGTTTGCTCTTCTAACCAAGTGTCTGTATGAAATCTGCAACAAAACCACCTTGTTTGAAATGCCTCATGAAAGAGTTAAGAATTATGAGGAACTCAAGTTGGCTACGGCTTCAGCTCCATTACTGATTCAGCCAGAATATTCTAAACCCTTCAGGCTCTATATAGATGCCATTATGGACAGGCTAGGAGATGCATTACACCAGGAAGTCATAGAGGATGACAAACTGGTGGAAAAACCTATACTCTTCATATCCAGACAAGTTAAGGATACTGAGAAAAGGTATGGCGCAAGCCAAATGGAATTCCTTGCTTTAGTATGGGCTCTGGAGAAACTTCATTACTACTTGGAAGGCACCAAGTTAACAGTAATTACTGAATGCAATGCTGTCAGGACTTTGATGAACATGAAGACCCCTAGTAGGCACATGTTAAGATGGCAGATAGCCATACAACAGTACAGAGGTCAGATGACCATAGTTCACCAAGCTGGTGATAAAAACCAGAATGCTGATAGTTTTAGAAGGAATGCTTTACCCAATGAACCAAGGAACCCTGCTTATGATCCAGAGGATAATGATATGTTCCCTGTCCTTAACATTAACATTTTGGACGTTGAAGCTCCTATAATGGGAATCCACATTTTTGAATTAGATGAATCCTTGTTCAACTCAATCAAAGAATCTTACAATTCTGGCATGAAAAGTCTGATAACCATTATGGAAAGTACTTCTCCACCATCTGAATTGATCAATAGCCTACCTGAAACCCTCTTGAAACCATACAAAGCTGGAAGGTTCACCATATGGGACAGTCTAGTATACTACAGGCATCAACATTCAAGTGTTATAGTATTAACTAAGAATGACCATATCAAACATGTCCAGGCTGAATGCCATGATAACTGCTCATATGGTCATTTATCTACTGATAGAAACTTAGATAAGGTTAAACAAACTGCTTGGTGGATCAATTGGAGAGGCTCCACTATCCAGTATGTTACTAGTTGTGAAACTTGTCAGAAGTCCAACAGGACCACTGGGAAAGGGTTTGGTTTACTTCAAAAGATTGCTGAACCCAAGAAAAGATGGGAGATCATCAACATGGAATTTGTAACTGGACTACCACCAGGAGGAGCCTATTCCTACAACTCAGTCCTAGTCATAGTGGATATGTTCTCCAAGAAAGCAAAGTTTCTACCTAATTACAAGGAAGAAACTGCTATGGAAGTTGCCCTGTTATTTTGGAATAGACTCATTGCTGATGTTGGAGTTCACAAGATCATTATCAGTGAAAGAGATCCTCAGTTCACCTCTGAGTTCTGGCTAAATCTTCATGAAATGCTGGGAACTACCTTGGCTTTCTCTACAGCTTATCACCCTCAGATAGATGGTTTGGCTGAAAGAATGATTCAGACTCTGGAACACATGCTCAGGAGGTTCTGTTGCTTTGGTCTAGAATACAAGAATTCTGATGCTTATTGCCATGATTGGGTTAGTCTTTTACCTGCACTGGAGATGGCCTACAACAGTAGCAAGCACTCTACCCTAAGGAAGCACCCTATATACTGGAAAGAGGATGGATTCCTAAATTACCCAAGGATAGCCTTAACCACCAGCTAACAAATATTCACTCTACATCACTTGACTTCAAAAAAATGATAGATGTAGCTAATAAACATGCTTTTAAGTGTGTCCAGAATGCTGTGTAGTATAAACAACAAAGGTGGGATAGAACCCATAAGGAGCCAGATTTAAAGATTGGTGATCAAGTATTTATCTCTACCACCAACTTCACCAACTTATCTGGAAATAGAAAGCTTAGACCAGCTTTTGTTGAACCTTTCACCATTAATAAAATTAATGGTAAGAATGCTGTGGAAGTAATACTTAGTGATGAGCTTTCTAGAAAACACCCAGTCTTCCCAGTAAGTCTCATCAAACACTACCACCCAAGGAAAGGATAACACACACCTTCACCTGAAATACCTGTTGCAGAAGAGCCTGAAAAAGACAAAGGAAAAGTTAGCAAGATCCTTAATGATTAATAATACAGGATCAATGGAAAAGATGTCAGACTCTACATAGTTAGATACAAGGGAGAACCAGCTGATAAAGATTAATGGTTGCCTGAACACAATATCCCTGATGGACCCATACACCTAAGGAACTACAGAGCCAGCAGAAGTTATTAGGCCCAGAAAATATTTTTTAGATATAGAAATATCTTGGAGTGGGGGAATGTCAGCTTGCTACTATGTACAGAGCAACCTGCCATAGCAACACAAAAATATAAAAAACAAATTAAACAAGAATATCTAAATTGAAAAAAGAATTAGTGAGAAATCCATAAAAATTATTGAAGAAATGGATTACTCACCAAAAATTAGGTAGGGTAACTCACTGACCCCACCCTTGAAATCCAAGTCCTTACATTTTTAAAATAAATAAATAAAAAGAAAAGTACTAAAATTTACAACACCAGTATGGCACCTTTTGGCCATTATAACATTTCACATGTGTTTTCACGTATAGGGTTTACACCTAAAATTCACTCAGAATTGAGGTGTTGTGTATATTTTAGGAGTTACATGCAGAAATGTGTTATGTCACAATTCCTACGCGCAGCCCCGCATCCTTACATATCCCTACATACTTGTAGTCGCAAATTCCCACATACTAGAGACCCGCGCGCAGCTAATTCTGCCACGCACGCAGCAGATCCTACCCCACGTGCATCTGTACTGACTGATCCCTGCGTCTGGATCCGTTGTGACTAATCTGACAACCATGTACCGCTCAGAAGAGCTAAAACTTGTTGAGTGTGAATGTTTCATTGCTCTCCTCTTCCTCTTGCTTGTTGCAAGGGAGTATATATATGCTCTGCTGCGGCTGGTAGAGACCTTGCCCACAGCTTGGCCAACACCCCTCCCTTGACCAGACAAAGCACATGGCTGTTCAGCTGGCGACAAGATCAGGACGGCCAAAATTACAACCAATGAAACACCAAAAGGAGGATGACAACATAGGAGACAGTGTGAGAAGGAAAACACGGGAGGCTATCACTGAGACGTTCCCAGGGGCCCACGCAGGTTTTCTATGGGTGCTAAAACCATTAGCAACGCCAGTAGGCCTTTACACTTATCTGGCCCCAGAGGCTTGGTCAGCATGTCTGCTAGTTGTTGGTCAGTGGCTACCCACCTCAGCGCAGTTTTGCCCTCATAGATTTCCTGGTGGGTGAGGAAGAACTCTCTGCTCAGATGCCTGGTCCTCATGTTGGAATACTTGTTAGTACTGACATGTATAGCCGACTCATTTTTGCAGACCATTTCCCCAGGCACTAGTTTGCCGGTGAGGTCCCTTAGAAGCTCTCTTACCCATAGTAGGTGACGTGTGGCAATGCCCAGCGCCATGTATTCAGCCTTGCACATCAAGGATTCCACCGCTTTCAGGCAGCACAAGTTCCACAGCACAGGCGCTCCATGGTAGACCAGCAAGGTCCCATACGTAGATTTAGCAAATTCCCCCCCAGGACCCATTGGAGTAGCACGTCAGGGGGGGTAGCTTCCTGTCCGGGAACAGTTTCAGCCAATAGTGTCTTGTAAACGCAAGATGACTTACCAGGTGGTTGATACCGTTCCAGTGGTTTGTGGTTGGCTTTGCGGAGAAACGGGCCAGAAAGTTCACGGCCTATGCCAAATCCAGTTGTTTCCCTACCGCTATATAAATCAGAGCCCCAACTATTTGAAGGTAATTACCAGAGGTGTCAGGCTGGTCTTGTTCAGTTGATGAGTAGTCCAGTTTTGGGAGGCACCCAGCCTTATGGGAGACCCCATCCCAATACTTAGCCAGGATGGAGTCAATCAATGTCCCCTGGTGCAATGTAAAGCCCTGGTCCACCTGCTCTACCTGCATGCCAAAAACGGAGTCTAATCCCTGTGACCATTTAATTTCCATGGTCCCCTTCAGGGCCATCTCAAGGCATTGCAGGACCTCACAGGACGTGCCCAACACCACACCGTCGTCCAGGTGGATCCACACACATGATTGCATTGCCGGTTCCTCCAGGATATACAGGATAGCATCATAATGGCTTGCCGTGTATCCTAGCTTTGATAGTGCGTCCTTCAGGTGTAGCCACCAGCACCTCGCGGCCTGCCTTGTGCTGTAGAGCACATTATGTAGGATCATCACCCCTTCTCCCAGGCGGTCAGTCCCGTCTGGCGCCTCCACGTACACTTCTTCATCTATTGGGGAGTTCAAAAAGGCCGCTGTAAGACTCCAAACAGTGCTAGGCCGTGGCATTTCTGCGGAGGGGAAAGGTGCTGTTTAGGCTGCCCTCCTGAGTGTTACAAAAACATTTAGATGTAACCAAGATTAAGGTCCAGAACCTGGTAAATGAGGAATCAGGGAGTTGAGGATAAAGATGACACTAGTTTGGTAGCAATGGAACAGCACTATCTGAGGAAAGATTATGGAGGGAAAAACTTGAACAAAAGAAGTTAAAGTCTGCTTAGAGTTCAAGTAACAAAAGCTGTTGTATCTAAACAACGCCCAAAAGCTAATAACTCTGGTTGTCAGTGGTCAGTGTTGAGAGGAAATCTACCCAATCTCCGCGTACTTAACCCCACCACTCCCGCGGCTCCTCTCCGGATTCCAATCCCCGCTCCCGCTAATATCTCCCGATCCCCGCTCACTTAATCCTTGTTCTCACTCCGTCTCTTGATTCGTGACTCAGCGGGATCCATCCTCCCTCATCCTTCCCTCCATCTATCATTCCTTATCCTCATCATCCTCCGCCTCTGCTCCACATAACCCAGATCCTCCTTTCCCCGCTTCCCTCTCATCTCCCAACTCCACCTCTCCCGACTCCACCAGTTTTGCAACCTCCATCCATCAATCACTTCAACACTTCACCCACCTACCGCTCCTCAATACTCTACTCGACATCAACTATCCTCCCATTCATCTCAATACGCTACCTCATTCATCTCGATACACTATCTTAATCATCTCGTTACGCTCCTACAGCCATCAACACGCTCCGACATCAATCAATACCGATTTCCTCTTTTGTTCATATGTGAGGTTGACTTACTTCAGCTTTCACAACAACTGTTTCATTCCCTTCATTTTGAGCAACCCATATTTCTTGTTCATGTCAGCATTGAGTAAGAACTTTCAGTCTCATTTAACTTCCTCCATTATTCTCCTTTCTTTTTTGTTAATTTGTTTCTTCTTTAGTCTGTTGGTTCAGGAAATCAAATCTTTTAACTCTTCACGGTTAAAAGCCAAAAAGCCGCAACTCCGACAATAATCACAAGCTACAGCATGGAACCAACACCTGGACCAACGGATCTCAACTCCCCTTGACTCAAGACCCTCACGGACTCCATCCCCACGCTGACGGAATCGAACTTCTCTCTATGGCGCTCCAAACTCATGACCATCTTTGCCCTCAAAGGGGTTGCTCAGTGGCTTCAGTCCTCCAAACCCGAGAAATGCCCTCCCGAAATTAACCTTGAACTGGTTGGATACATCCTGGCCAAACTCAACAATCAAACGTACATCAATTGCGTCAAGGACTACCATCTCACCAACGGGATAGAACTCTGGTAGTCAATAAATGAATTCTACGCATCCTCTCAAACAGCAAACCGGTCTTGAGTCTTCTTTAATTTTCTCAATCTTCAGTTTGACACGAAAAACGTTGATAAATTCATCACCAAAGTCAAATCCTGTTTAATCCAAATCTCAGAAATTGGAATCAAGATGGACAATGATATAGTTGCTTACCTTATACTCTACAAATTTCCACCCGAACTCGAACATCTCAAGACCACAATCACCCACTTGCTGGGAGAATCCAAGATTGACGGCGACCTGATTCTCCGACATCTGAATCAAATCAAGAACGAGATCGCGGCCGGCACTTATGCCTCAGCAATGTTGAACAAGGGTACGAAGCAAGATGTCATTAAATGTCAAGCCACATGGCATAATCCACAGTCCTCACATCCTAAACACTCGTGCTGGTGGTTGTATCCCCATCTTTGCCCAAACTCCAACAATAACCCCAAATCAAACAAGAATAAACCCGCCTCCGCTAATCTGTCATGTACCTTGTATAACTTCGCGATGATCAACTCTCAACTCCTCTCAACAGTCAGCAGAAGATTGGGAATGATCAACTCAAACCCAAGCAACCTCCAGGTTCTCAATGAACCTGCCCAACTCTCCGCAATCAAGCGCTTGAAGGGTACCAGATAACTGAGGGTGGCTGTACAAGACAAAGCACAATGTTTAATAAGCTCTAAAGCAAACAGTAACTGATTTGAAGCAAGGATAACCTCAACACTTCTCAAGGGACTCAAGAGTAGGCTGGCAGAATGCAACTCCAAAGAAAGTAAAGGGAGGTAAAACACTCCAGGTCTTAAGCTTAATAAGACCTCTTCAATCAATTGTGATTGGCTCCAGAAAGATGATCAAGGATTGGGTCCAGTATGGTCAGAGAAAGGGATCAAGGAGTGGTATAAAACACTCAAAAATTCCAACAGACAGAATTTTTCTTCAACCAGCAAGGCTATTGGTTGGTGATAAGGATCAAGGATTTGAGTATGGAGGCTCAAGGATCAAGGGTGCGCTGATTTCATGCTTGATGATTTGATGATGGATCCAAAAGGCAGGGGAGAGCCCCTCCTTTTATGGGCAGGAGGCCCTGTTAGACTATGTACAACGGATTCTACAAATAGAGCCGAAACGGAAAGAAAATCATGTGGTCACTTGCGTCCGTCCATGGATGGGCTTGCGCAACAATACCAGAATCACCCACCCCTCTTCCAAAGGTGGACGGGGTGGGAAAGGAAAATGAACTGGACCCCCGCGGATGTCCGCGGGCGGTAGTTGACACTTCTCCACCCCTTGTCCAAAAGCGGAAGCCGGTGGGAGAGTCCCAGGAAAGGTGAGGGATGAAGTTTGTGAGAGCGCGGATGGGCGGATAGGAGATCAGCTTGAGGCAGTTGAGTAAATCCTGACAGGCTTGAGATTCATGACTGATAGATTGAGTGAGATGGGAGATTGACGGATCCGAGGATAGGACAAATGCCTGGGGGTGCGGTTGGGATGGATTTGGTAAGTCATGGATGAGCGCCACGCGGCAGCGGACAGGAGATTGGGACGCGCGGCGGTCGGATAAGAGATCGGGACGCCAGACAATGATAGATGAACAACGCGCAACGATGAAGGTGAGCAGCGCGCCACGATGATCATGCGGACAAGGGACGCGCGACGCGCGTGGATGAGGATGGGGATGAACCTGAGGATGAGTTGGAATTGTTTTTTTAGATGCCGGACGGTACTTTTGCGCAACAGTTTATGAATTGAGGTCTTAAGGTAGCCAGGGTGTCCAGGATGAGGCACCACATCTCTCCCCAACTTACAGAATGTCCCTAGTCTGCTCCTGAGTTTGATGCCATAAAAAAGAAAGGAAAGAAAAGATGATTGAAACCAAAGAATGGCCATTTTGATCTTGAGAGTGGTTGAAAAAGAATATGTCGACCCGTCCAGAAATCCTAGAAGTGGCTGAGATAAAATGAAGAAGGCGTCCCAGGTGCTCACTTTTGGAACAAGTTGCCTCCTTGAGAATGAAATTTTTTGACCTGATCAGCATAGAACCTTCTGGCCATCTGAGTACCATCCAGTTCCTCCAAAACATATTATCCACCTCTAATTTGACAGATCACTTGGTAAGGACCATTCCAGCGGTTAGAGAAAAGCTTTCCCCACTGAGTTTCTAAAGATTGATTATAAGCCAATACCAGATCACCAGGGTTTAAAGGGTCCCTGATTCAATTTAGGTGTTTATCTTCCCAATACTGAAATGATTTTGCTCTTGATTCCATCATCTTCTGATAAGCTTTGTTACAAATATCTTCACTACGCTCCAGTTGCTTTGATCTGGCAACTAATAGGTCAGTAGTTGAGAAAACTTGTTCCCAAGAGATTCCCAAGAAAGACTCCATTTCAAGATAAAGAGGAAGAACAGCCCTCTGACCAAAGATGACTTCATAAGGGGAGTATCAAGTGGTTTGCTTGGTGGAAATTCAATCAGAGAAGAGGACCAAGGGGAGAAACTTCCAACAATTCTTGCCACTTTCACCAGCCAATTTAACCACAGCATCCTTCAAGGGCGCATGGCCTCTTTCCACCATGCCTTTTCCTTCAGGATAATAGGGAGTAGTAACTCTATGTTGTCCAGGGAGCAATTGGATCATTTCAGCAAGTTTTCCACCAAATTCCAAGCCACCATCCGTAGAATAAGATCAAGCCACGCCATAACACATTGTCCAAGTCTCATAAAGGAAAGCTGCTACTGATTCAGAGCTGAGGTTCTTAAGAAACTTTGCTTCAACCCATCCAGAAAAATCATCTCTATCCACAATGAGGTAGTTAGCTCCACCAGCCTTAATGTGAACCACATCCATAGAAATCCTCCAAAAGACAGTGGACTCTCCAGTGGGGTAATGAATTTTGGCCAGGCGCCTAAGATCACGTTTCTGGCACACTTCACAACTAATGCACCATTGAGAGACGGATTTCTTCAGAGATGGCCACCAAAATCATTTGGATTTTTGTTGATAACTTTCAGTTTCCCCACAATGACCAAGGCCTTCATGGAGAATTTCCAGGATCAAATCTTGCTTGGAAGGGATAGTGACAACAACAAGTGCATAGGGAGTTCCTCTTTTCATAAGCCTGGTGCCTTGAACAAAGAATTTGGAGAACTTCCTCTTGAGAGATTGAAAATCTTTAGCAGAGATATCAGGGGGTCTTTGGAGAGTTGAAAGGTACTGCTCTTACTTAAGCCAGAAACCTTGCTGGAAGCCAGAGTAATCTTGGGAGGAGAAAGCAAAAACAGGGTGTACAAAAGGTTCTTCCTCATCAAAATCCATTCCAACCTCTGATTCATCATCTCCAATAGGTCTCCTAGATAAACCATCAGGCATAGTAAAAGATTTCCCAGGCCTGTGGAAAATATCAAAAGAGAAAAGCTGGATAAAAGCTTCCCAGCAAGTCATTTGAGCATTTGGAAGACTGGGAGCATTGATCATTTCCACAATGGATCAAGCATCAACTTGCAATTCAAAACGTTGACCCCTAAGGACAGTCTGGAGCTTCTTCAACATTTGGGCCACACCGCACAGTTCCAGTTTTAGCTGGGAGTACCTGGATTCCACATCTGAGAAAAGAAGAGATTCATACAGAGCAGGAAAATCCAAACCATTTTCATCTTCCTGGGTAAGGACAACCCCAAGAGATTGATAACTAGAGTCCACTGCCAGCTTGATCTTGCCGGCTCTGGGTCCATAAGTGATCTTTTTCAAAAAAATGTCTTTCCCAACAATTTTTTTGAGCAACTGAAATGATTTTTTTCAGTCTTGGGTCCAAATCCATTCAGCATCCTTCCTGGTTAAGCGAAGCAAGGGAATACAGATTTTGGAAAGTGAGGGAATGAAGATCCTGACATAAGTTACGACACCTAGGAAACCTCTAACTTCCGTTGGATTTATTGGTGTAGGCCAGGTGATGATTTTGTTGACTTTAGAGGGTGCCATCCTTCTTCCTTCCTTGCAGACTATATGACCAACAATTTCCAAGGCAGGCAAACAGGTGGCAAGTTTTGATCCAGAGACAGTAAGGCCAGATTCCTTGATTCAAAACAAAATTCTTTCCAAGATAGTAGCATACTCCCAGATAAATCGTTGAATTCCATCATCAATAAAGATACCCGCATGATCCGGGATTTCATCCTGCAGGAGACACATCATCTGAGCCTGATAGACTGCAACCAAGTTGTTGGCACCTTGAGGCAACTGAGTCAGCTGAAATTGACCAAGGGGAGTATCAAAAGTAGTGAGGGGACAAGAAATGGGATGCAGGGATTGTTTGTCATAGCCACCCATAATGTCACCTAGACCATAGCAAGCTCTCCCAGAGAAGGATTAAACAAAATCTTCAGTGGAAGGAGGCACGCCAGAGTCTTTAATAGTAACTTTATTAAGAGGCTGGAGATCATGAACTACTCTAAGTTTACCATTACTCTTTAGAACACAGAAAAAAGGACTGGAATAGCTAGAAGCTGATTGTTTGTATAAACTGGTTTGGACTCGTTTGCGGACCAACTTGATGAATTTGTCAACTTTAGCAGCAGGGATCGGGATCTTTTTTTTTTGCCAAGGGTCATGTTCAACTACAGGGATGATGTAAGGGAGACCATAGGATTCTTTCAAGAGACCTCTCTCTTCTTCACAGAATGCAATAGATTTTTCCCTTAGAGACAAGATATTTTTGATCAAATTTAACTCATCAGGAAGAAGCCATCCATCTGGACCAAAGTTTACCACTTTCAGACGTTCTTCAGTGACCCAACCAGAGGGAATAAATGGGCCAGTGAGGGATTGGGATAGACCACAGTAAGGATTGAGGGATAGAGGAGGACACATAAGAGGAGGATTGAGGGTGAGAGGCATTGGTTGGTTGACTGGATGGACCTTCTTTGCAACTGGTTTGTACTTGGTGGCAAAGGAGAGGAATCCTTGCTTCCTCCAAGCATTGACCAGTGAGACCTGACTACAAAAACTGAGGCCATATTCCAACATCTTCCAAGTTTGATGTTCTGCTGCGTCGTTGAAAGGTGCCTTCTCCATAAAAGAGGATCCAAAAGATAACACATTGCTCACATGTGTGGCACAGGGTAGAGTTTTGAAAACAACAGTAGTAGAAGCCCTTGGTGGTGCACAATTGGGAGGACTTACTTCTACCCCAAATTGCCTCCACCTAAGACCATACTCCTTCATACCAAGGCCACCAAGAAAAGAATCAATATCTAGTTTAGAATCATTGCGGAGATTCAAGACCGGAATAGAGGATGATTGATCAGGCTGAAAAGAAAAAGGAAAAGAAGATACAACAGATCCAGACAGAGAAGAAATATTTTTGGATTTTTTGGATTTTTTATGTGTTTGATTTTTGATCTTATTTGGATGAGAAGGAAATGATGAGGAAAAAGAAAGATATGCCTCTGAGATGGAAGTTGGTCCATGAGTTGACATCTGAGGCTGAGAAGAACTACAACTATCAGTAGGGCCAACTATTCTGCTAAAAAATGAGGATGAGAGGAATGGGAGTTTTCTTTCAGCTTTCCTTTCAGGACAGATTTCGGAGGATGACCAGGGAAGTCTCTTTCCCAGCAACCAGAATCCAGAGAACAAAGAGGAACTTCAATCTTTCTGCTATCAGCATCAGGGAGGAGAATTCTCTCCCCAACTTGATCAGAAAACATCAGGGTAGCACCAAAGACTATTAAGAAAGGCCTTCCCAAGATCATGGGGCCATCCAGACGAGTGATCCAGAAGTGACAGGTGCCAAAAATATTTTGACCAATTAAAACAGGGATATCCTCAGCAATACCAACCAGCTCACAGGACTGGTTCCCTATTCCGTACATAGCAGAATTGAAACTGACCCTTGGGCTAAGTTTAAGCTTGCAGGCCATGGAGTCCAAAATCAAGTTGAGCTGAGAACCCAAATCCGCAAGGAGAGAAACCGTTTTAGTTGATTCACCAAGATAACATGGGAGAAAGCCAAGAGGACAGGAATACAGGTTGGGATCTGAAGAGGGATCTGTTCCACCAGAATCCTCCATCAGAGTACCAGAGGAGACCTTTAATTTTTCCAGACCAATCTACACATGTCAACAAGAAACCCATTTCTTCATCCCTTCAGCCACAGATGGAGAGATCAACAGGAGTTCAGCCACAGATAGATCAGGGATTTTAAGATCAGAAATTTTCTTTAATACTCCTTCCACAGCATTAGGGTAGTCCTTGGAGATGCCCCTCTCAAATCAAACTTTTGGATGCGTGGAGGGAGAAAGATCAGGTGAAATAGGTGATGGAAGAGGATCTAAGGGTGAGGCATGTTGAAGAGGGGGAAGATCAGAGTTGTCCTGGAAACTTTCCATAAGTGGTTCCCTTTCTAATTCCATGTCTTCCGCATCAGAGGAAGGAGGCTCTGGTGAAGATTGACGTTTAATGGGTTTTTGCAGAATTGAGGATGGGACAGGAGGAGACTTATGAGGTTTTGGTTCCTCATGGCGTTTCCTAGCTGCATTGGATTGATAGGTGCCAGGGAAGCTGGAATAAGTGATAGCTGGAGGATACCAAGGTTGCAGAGTTCCACAGGACAATCAGAAATCCACAGAGACCAAGGATGCCTTCTTAGGAGTTGGTGGTTGGTATGAGGCCACCACATGATGGATTGGTCAAGACAAATCAAAAGGGATCAAGGCACCTTTAGAAAGGAAAAAATTATTTCCCTTCTGCTCTACTAACTTCTCCTCCTTGTCCTTCTGGAGTTCAGGACATCTACCAGTACCATGGCCTTCCCTATGGCAATAAAAACAGAATATAGTAGATTTAGGAACAGAATTAGCAGGTTTAGGAGTGGCTAAAGAAGATATTTTCTGATCTATTTTATTCTCAAATGCCTGAAGTAATTTAGTGGTCTCATCTATAGTAGGTGTCTCCTGGTGGGTCTGAGGATTGGGTTTAGGTCTGCAATTGGCTTCCATCTTATTCATGATTTTGTTAGATGCTTGAAAAGAGGGGGCAAGGACTTGTTCAGTGATTTTAGGTTTTTCAAAAGTGAGAGCTGTTTGAACTTTCATCACTTTATCCACAGTATTCCTAAGAACCATGAAAGCAGGGAGCTTGAACCAATTATCTCTTGTTGTGATCATGGATCCAGATTTCACCAATTTATCCTTAATTCTTTCCTGCACTCCTGGAGAGAAAGACTGAACAAATGCACTCAAATTTTGTCCAACGTATCAATGTGATTGTTCCGGATAAGGTAGGACTGGATAGGTTCCCAAGATTTTCCAAAAGCTTGATAGTCAGAGGCTGAGGAGATACCACCATTGGAGATCAATTGAGAAACCAGGGAATCCAAGTCTTGCAAAGTAAATCTGGCTACATCTATTTTTCCCCAATAGGCCAACATAGCCTCCTTCAGGAGCCTCCAGTTGTGAGTTTTGAATCCCTCAAACAATTTGATAACCTCCATAACTTTTTCAGAAGAGATACAAAATCATAACTGATAAGTCATATAATATTCACTGGCACCATCCACTTCAGCAGCCATCTCATAGGAGTCCAGGAATTGTTTGACATTGGTCCCATTGAAGCTTAAATTTTTGTTCTGAGGTTTGATTTTGACCATCTTGACCCAAACAGATGAGGAGGATCCAGCAGATTCCATGTTGAAGGGTTCCTAAGAGATCCAAACGAGCAGAGTTCCAAGTTGGCTCACAAGTGTGGCAAGAGTAGAGTTTCACAAAAATGACAAGGATCTTGCCCAGATGGTGCACAATTGGGAGGACTTACTTCTGGAAAAAGTTTCCTCCACGGATCAGATCTGAAAAAAAAGAACAAACAAAAAAGAAAGAAAAGAAAAAAAAATTGGATTGGATTTTGGAGTTGATTCTTTAAGTTGGGACTGTAAATCCCAAGGTTGCTGGTTTGATCCCGGCCCGGGGGACCAAATGTAAGACTCAAAACTGTGCTAGGCCGTGGCAGTTTTGCAGAGGGGAAAGGTGCTGTTTAGGCTGCCCTCCTGAGTGTTACAAAAATATTTAAATGTAACCAAGATCAAGGTCCAGAACCTGGTAAATGAGGAATCAGAGAGTTGAGGATAAAGATGACAATATTTTGGTAGCAATGGAACAGCACTATCTGAGGCAAGATTATGGAGGGAAAAACTTGAACAAAAGAAGTTAAAGTCTGCTTAGAGTTCAAGGAACAAAAGCTGTTGTATCTAAACAACGCCCACAAGCTAATAACTCTGGTCATCAGCAGAAGATTGGGAATGATCAACTCAAACCCAAGAAACCTCCAGGTTCTCAATGAACCTGCCCAACTCTCTGCAATCAAGCGCTTGAAGGGTACCAGATAACTGAGGGTGGCTGTACAAGACAAAGCACAATGTTTAATAAGCTCTAAAGCAAACAGTAAATGATTTGAAGCAAGGATAACCTCAACACTTCTCAAGGGACTCAAGAGTAGGCTGGCAGAATGCAACTCCAAAGAAAGTAAAGGGAGGTAAAACACTCCAGGTCTTAAGCTTAATAAGACCTCTTCAATCAATTGTGATTGGCTGCAGAAAGATGATCAAGGATTGGGTCCAGTAAGGTCAGAGAAAGGGATCAAGGAGTGGTATAACACACTCAAAAATTCCAACAGACAGAATTTTTCTTCAACCAGCAAGGCTATTGGTTGGTGATAAGGATCAAGGATCAAGGATTTGAGTATGGAGGCTCAAGGATCAAGGGTGCGCTGATTTCATGCTTGATGATTTGATGATGGATCCAAAAGGCAGGGGAGAGCCCCTCCTTTTATGGGCAGGAGGCCCTGTTAGACTATGTACAACGGATTCTACAAATAGAGCGGAAACGGAAAGAAAATCATGTGGTCACTCGCGTCTGTCCGTGGATGGGCTCGCGCGACAATACCAGAATCACCCATCCCTTGTCCGAAGGCGGACAGGGTGGGTAAGGAAAATGAAATGGACCGCCGCGGATGTTGGCGGGCGTTAGTCGACAATTCTCCACCCCTTGTCCAAAGGCGGAAGCGGGTGGGAGAGTCCCAGGAAAGGTGACGGATGAAGTTCATGAGAGTGAGGATGGGCGGATAGGAGATCAGCTTGAGGCAGTTGAGTAAATCCTGACAGGCTTGAGATTCACGACTGATAGATTGAGTGAGATGGGAGATTGACGGATCCAAGGATTGGACAAATGCTTGGGGGTGCCGTGGGTATGGATTTGTTAAGTCATGGATGAGCGCCACGCGGCGGCAGACAGGAGATTGGGACGCGTGGAGGTCGGATAAGAGATCGGGACGCAGGACAATGATAGATGAACAACGCGCGATGATGACGGTGAGCAGAGCGCAACAATGACAATGCGGACGAGGGACGCGCAACGCGCGTGGATGAGGATGCGGATGAACCTGAGGATGAGTTGGAATTGTTTTTTTAGATGCTGGATGGTACGTTTGCGCAACAGTTTATAAATCAAGGTCTTAAGGTGGCCAGGGTGTCCAGGATGGGGCACCACACTGCCACAAAATCAAAAGAGAAAACCGGCCAGTTGTTCAGTCCTGCCACGGCAAGAAGTAAGCCCAGTGAATTAAATGTGGCTGTAGGGAAAAAGTGTCAGTGAAGTCAAGGCCGTGTGTTTGCGTAAATCCTTTTGCTACATAGCGCGCTTTATATATACGCTCTCCGTTGGACTTGACCTTGATTGCAAAAACCCATTTCCCCGTTGGAAGCCAACTAGGGGACAACACTTTCTTTCTTGCTAGGTTCTCCATTTCCACTTCCATGGCAGCCTTCCACTTAAGCCAGGCTGGACTCAGACGCGCCTGTTGTAGGGTCTTTGGCGCTGTCAAGTCTGGTTCCCACGGTTTGCTGACTCTTTCAAAAATGCTTTCTTGTTTGTCAAACAGCAGGTCAGCCAAGAAGTCGCCTAGACGCGCATGGTTGGTCAGAAAGTCAATCCCCATATTCCCAGTTGTTCTCCCAATTCTAGAACCCTGGTCAGCCGGCAAGGGCTGGGATCAAGGGGTGTCTTCTACAAACCTTGCCGTTGCTGAGGAAATGTAAGTGTCAGTATCTGGCAGTTAGAACAACCAACCTTTCCCTTCTGTCAGCATTGTGACTACCTGGCCCTTCACTGCCCGGTCATCAATTTTAGTCTGCTTCTCCTTAGGGATGTGGATGAAGGCAGTAGCCCCAAAACATTTGCTAGGGTCAAGCTGGGGGACCACACCGTAGATCTTCCCATAAGGTGTCTCATCCCCTGACCTCTTGTTTGGTATTTGTTTCAGGAGGTACAATGCCCACAGGAACGCAAATCCCCAGAATTGCTTTCCAAGCCTGCTATCAATCAAAAGTGCCCTACCCATGTCAGCTAGTGTTCTTTTGAAACACTCTACTTGCCTGTTCTGATGGTGATGAAAGGGAAACAATTTCTCCGCTTGGATTCCCTTGCCAGTGAGGAAGGCAGCCAGCTTTTTGTTGCTGAACTCCCCTCGGTTGTTGCTTTGTAGGATCTTGACTCTGTGGTCAGTCTGGAATTCCAACCGGTTGATCATGTCAATGATGGTGTCCGTTGCCTGTGACTTTTGCGCCAAGACATGGCATTTGTTGTAACCTGTGAAGGCATCTCGGACAGTCAGCGCGTACTTGCCATTATCAAACGTGGCTAACTCAAACGGGCCCATGAGGTCCACAGAAAATAGGGCCAGCAGGGTTAGCTCCCGCATAGTCCAATCCAGGACAATTTTGTGGGTACTCTTTGCCAGGTTACAGACCGCGCATCCCACTTCCCCCTTTGGGAGGGTGTCTGGCAGGCCCTGCACAATACCTAAGCGGATCATTTTTCTTATCTTCCGCAGGCTGGTGTGCCCCAGACAGCAGTGCCAGTACAGGAGGATCCTCTCTGTTTCAGTGAGCTGTTCTTGTTGCCATGTGACATGGACATCATCATGGAAAAATATGGTGAACAGGTTGTCAGGAGGGGGGTTTGGGGTAAAACAGAATTCATTGCTTGTAGGACATGGGGGGACTGGGACAGGGTGGGGTCAATATGGGGGTCACAAGGCGGCGGTGGTTGCGGGAAAGGCATGAACCACTTCTTTGCAGCTACCTTCAGGGGGCACTTTAAAGTTGCCAGGCCTTCAACATTGCAAATGGTGAAACAGTCTTCTGAGGGGTCATACGTGAATCACATGTTAGCTTTTCTTATTGCTGCCAACAAGATGAGGGTAGCACAAGCTTTCTCACAATAGAGTACGCCCTTCAGGCGGAGCTCACTCCCATTGATACCTTGGAAAGAAAGTTCCCCAGTCCCAGTCACAAAACTTGTTTTGCCCTTGGTTACCACTTTAAGCGGTAGGGGGCGTTTTAGTACACAGAAATTCCACAGAAGGGCTTTATTCCCAGTTAGATGATGTGACAAAAATGTATCCACAATTGGGGGATTGTTTGGGCTGTCACCAATGCCCAGGTGTCCAAACTGGAGCTTGTTGTCCATCATTGGATCCTTTTCCTCCAATTCAACCATACGCGCCTTCCCGGTCTGGTCTCTGTGGCTGCCCTGCTGCCCATAGCGTGGGCGGTAGTAGGCTGGGCTGCGTTTTTTGTCCTTTCCATCCGCCTTGCGTTGTGTGATTGGAGGTCGGTTGGTTGGGTAGCTTTTTGGAGCCGCTGGTGGGGCAATTGAGGGGTAAACTGAGGTGTGTCCTGGAGGCACAAAAATGGGGTAGAATGATCAGAACCCATGGTATGCCGGTTTTGGTCCGGGGTAGTATTCCCTGGGTGGTCATCCCGGTTGGAAAGCATTGGCTTTGGCTTCTTCCTTGTTGGAAATTTCTAAGTCTTTCCTCATCCCACCATGATTTCCCACAAGTGCCGCCATCAGGGTGACGGGGTTGCTGGTCCCCATGGTTGCACCTTGGCTGGACTCCTGTGGTTTTGCGCCGTTCTGGTGATGTAGTAGGGTCTTGACCGCGTCGAAATGTTGGATAAGCCAGTTGAAGGCAGGCAATTTTGGTGCCTGCAAGAATCTGTTGTTGGTTTGTGGCATTGACTGGACCATCTCAATTTCCACTCTAAGTTCAAATTTGGTGTGGAGATTATCTGACCAATCCATTGCCGCCTGGAGAAAAAATCCAGCGAGTTTGTCAGCATGGAGTTGGACGTTGAGCACATGTAGTTCCTCAATCATTGTCACAATTTTGTAGAGTGATGCTGATGGGGTGGCCCCATCAACTTGGAACTCCAGAAGTCTTCAGAACACCCCCATCTGGCTTGCCCTGCTTATGGTGTGGAACCAATTGCATAGGTTCCGCCAGATCTCTTGGCATGAGTCCATGCGTTGGAGCAAGCAACGGAGGGATGATTCAAGGCTGTGCAGGAGTATTGCTCTGGCTATCTTCTTGCTGATGGCATCCGGTGGTTGCCGGAGGCTGAGGTATATGGGCATGTCAATAGCCTGTTGTAGGTATTCCTTCATATTGTCATACCAGTTGGCAAAATTTCTTCTGTCAACCTTCATTTTTTGGTCTTCCCGTATATGCTGAACAGTTGATGCAATGATGTTGTTGGCGTAACCCCTCTGCTGCAGGTCCAGCTTGGTATTGTTGGCTTTGGCATTCTCCTGCCTGTGTGGCGGAGCTTCATGGCCATGGACCCACGCCAGGTTGAGCAAGTCAACGGCATCCTCAAACCGGGTTGATGGTCCCTCGCTCCGGATGGGGACAGGAGACTCCCTCATATCCCCGTCTAGGACCAACACAGTTGGGTTTGCTGGTGATGACATTGAGTTGGCATGCGGTTTAGGGGTTTGGCATGTGGTTTAGGAGGGAAGGTAGTTGGAAAGACAGGGGAAACAGATCAAGTAAGTACGGACAGGTAGGTTTGTTGGAGTTTGGAATAGGGAGGGATCAACTGGGAGTGGAATGGGTATGGGATAGAAGGTCAAACTAGAAAGAGGCAATGGGATGGGAACAGGGGAAGGGGAAGGGGAAAAACTGAGACAAGGTCCGTGTTACCTCCAATTGGATCCCCAATTTGGTGGTGCCCTGACTGGGTGCAAGGGTTTGGCCAGGACCCTTGCTGACTGGAGCCTACACGGGTACCTTGGCAAGCAGGCAGGGGAGGGATCGGATCAGGAAATGGTTGCCATGGAAGGCAGGAGAAAGGAAAAGGCAAGTGTGGAAATTGATGATGGCAACCTTTTGGTGAGTAGTTTGGTGCTTGTTATTTCTAACGTAACGCACAGCAAATGACAGTCAATGTTTGTGTATTAAACTAGTAGGGCGTTAGATCCTATTTGGATGCCGCATTCATTTATTTTATTCAAATTTTGGTGATGGAAAGATTCTTTTTCAAGGGCTCATGACCTGTTGAGTGTGAATGTCTCATTGCTCTCCTCTTCCTTTTGCTTGTTGCAAGGGAGTATATATATGCTCTTCTGCGGCTGGTAGAGACCTTGCCCACAGCTTGGCCAACACAACCTAGTTAGGGTTGCCTGGCATATGTAAAAAGTTGACATATGCATTAGTAATAGTCTAAAAAGATCAAGACCTAAATAAAATTAATAAAAATTAACTTTAAAACATTTTTTAATAATAAATCAAAGATCAAGGATTACCACATAAATCATTGACTCTGATCTTTGAAGACCACAAAACACTACAAGGAGTGTGCATAAAAACTATTAAAAATTATATAAGTGGTCAGAAAATGATGTACAATCAGTAAACATCCACATCGGTTATTTTTAAAGCAATACTAATAGTAAAAATGAAGGATGAGTGCAGAATGATCAAATTTACGCCATAATAGATTAACAGATCCTGTGGCTAAAATAGTACAAAAATCCAGCAGATCTAAAGTCAGCTGATTGACAGCACCAAGCGGACGTGCTAATCCTTCCCTGACTGGCTTTTCAGCATCAGCCAATGAGCAGGATCCTCTCTATGTGCCCTGAGAAGCTCAAAATCACCCCAAAAAGGTTTTTATACAGACCTCTTTGGATCCATTATTCAGAGATTATCAGTTTACCAGGAATTATTATTATCAATCAGAAACCATGTCATTGTTAGTCAAGTGCTTATGAAGAGTCTAAGCATGTGAATTATGACTTAGTCTGTAGTATTATTATTTATTTCTTAAGCCAATCAACCAATTGAAGTTAAATCAAGCAATCCTCCCCAACTGCTCTGAGACTCTTCTTATTATTGCAGGATTTTCGTGTTAAAGTTCTCAGAGTGAGTGTTTCCCTTCCTGTCTTGGCCCTTTTGCTGTTTAGCCCAGCCATATCAGTGGATAAGCCCTTTCTAAGGCACCCATCTTGAACCAAAGGTTCTTAAACTGCCTAAGGAGGCCCCTTGCAGAGAGGTTGCTTTGTCTGTAAACACCCCCAGCAGTATAATACTGTGGCCCCTCTTTTATTTATATATTGAAAAACTTTTATTACCAAACTAATTAAACCTTGCAACTGCTCTTATTATATTATCTATTTGAGCCTCTAAGTGTTCATTTTTGGAAAAATTATTATTATTATTATTCCAGTATTTTTATCACTCTCTCTAGCTAAAGGACTTCAAGGTTCCTGGTATCAGAGAGCTGACAGTTAGAATTAAAAGATTTAGAATTTTTACTATAAATCTCAAAAGAATGGTTTACTTGATCTTCATTCAGAGCTGAATCTTCTCTAATTCTACTTGCGATAACTCCCCCTCCATCATCCCCAAAAATCTTCCTCCATTTTCTAATTATTCCAACCATGCTTCTGAAATATTTCTTCTATCAGACCTACTTCCTATACTGTTCTTATGGCAATTTCTCCACTTCACTCAACTCCATCCCCAGACTCCCCTCTGTGTCAAAATTTTTGATAATTGGACAGACATATTTGATCCTTTGACCCACACCTTCAAACCTTTGACCAATATTTTGGAAGCTTTGACAGACAACTTTGATGCTATGACGGCTTGATCCAATGATTCAATGGGGTTTGATTGAACTTTGACTCCTTTTGGGGCCAAATGAGCACTTTGAAAGCCAGATTTTATGCTTTGACTTTTAGATTTGATGTTTCAATTGGCATCTTTGATGGTTTGACAACTTTTGATGGGCTCTATGGATTCAATCAAATTTCTATTTATGCTTCTTTTTTTCTGGGACTTTGTGGAACTCCTCATCTGAATCTACTAGAGGAGTCCCCCACCTAATAAATATCTCTCCCCTATTTTCTTTGCAAAATCTCAAAGTACCATCAAGTTCCAATTGGTTGGTTTCACACAAGTTTTCCCATTTGGCCTGCATCTTCTGTAAACTCTCCTGCATCTATCAAACTACAAAGCTATTTCAATACTTAGAAACCCTCAACAAGAAAAGCTATCTGCATGAACCAGAGGATTTTTCCAACCTGGATGAATAACCCAACTTCATTGCATCATTATATGAAGCCTCCTTCACCTCAAAAGTTTGACTCTTCTCTTGGACCCACAGGGTTGGCTCCAAGGCCTTCCTTTTCTTCTTGTCCATTTCACAGGCTCTTCCATATTGACAGAAGCTTTCACACTTGGCCAAATTATGCTTGATGCTTGTGGTACAGATACTATCCATTTTCTTGCATCTGCCACAGCTAGGGAAATATTGTTGAACTTGATAGTAGTTATTGGTCATCTCCATGGTTTGGATTGGTTTAGGTGATCCGTTGAAGGAATAAAAAGATTTTAATGGGGTGGATGGTGGTGATGGTTGGGGGTAAGGGGAAAAAAATATTAAGCCAGACATGGCTGGAGGAAACAAGACTGGATGGCCTCTTGAACCTTCTCTTTTTATGGTCATAAGGAGATGCCCTCCTTTTAACCTGGGGTACTTTCATACTGAAACCTCACTCATTCTAACCTCAGAAAGCTCATTATAACCCTCATTCCTAATCTAATTTCCAAGGAAATTCAACCTCAGGGCTCAGGAGGCTTCTATCAATATCTCTCCAGTAACTTATATCCCAGGATCTTCATGCGGTACATATCTACATATAGTCCAACCTCATATTAAATGCAGATAGAGTCCATAAGTTTGCACATACTTAATATCCCAGGTCTGCACATACTCTAAACTTTTTCACTCTGTCTAACCCATAACTCCCTCATGGTTTATCATTGGGGAAGCCTTATGTACATCCTCTTGTAGATTGTATCCTATACTTTCTCTACTTATTACATAGTGTCTTGAGCTTCATGTACACTCTACATCCTTCCACTGTACAATCCCAAATGAGAAGGCTCAGACCTGTAGCCTTACTCTAATGTAGTACCAACCTATCCCAATGTAGTAGCATACCTGATCAGCCCTATCTGTTACCTAGACTACTCCCTTGTCATTACATATGTAGTCTGAGAAACAACCAACTTTACCTCTTTTGTATTTCCAACTCTTGTCTATTTAAACTGGCCTCCTCTTCCTCCTTCATGATTGTTCCAAAAGAAATCAGTTTACTAATTCTTACTAGAAATTTATCCCAGCAAGAGTATCAGCACCTTATCTCCCATTAACTCCTACACTTCTGCTTGTAGCATCCTCAATTAACCTTTCCCAAAAGCCTATTGAGAGTAGAGTGCCCTTGTGTCAAGCCCTGCTTGTATGTCAGCAGCCCTTGTGACAGGACTGTTTTTTTGGAGATAATTTCCATTTTAATCCCATTTTTTCATTTTAATTATTCTACCAGCCTTTGAATGGGAATTAAGGCCCATTTAGTAAACAACCACCACACCCATTTAGTAAACAACCACCACACATCTTCAATACAAGGGAAAAGTGATTTAATTTTTCTCCCATAAAGCTGGGGGTGATCCAGCACAAATAATTCCTTCTGCATGAGCCAAAGGTACGCTCTGGAAGTTATAAAGTAACCTTGAAATAAAGTGAATTGGGTCACAAATCTCCTTTTGGTCCTAGCTACAAAAGAGCTTAGAACTCTACTATAGGTCTCAGGGGGTGATGACCACCCAGAACCAGGCTGTGGGGGGTAAATGGTTTACTCTACAACCCATTCAATTCTGTGGCTGGTAACCTAGGTGCTGCCTGATTTGGCTTTTGCACAAATACTGGATATTAAAGTGGAGCTGCTTCTGGATAGGCCCCCAAAAATTTCCTTGTGGGGAATAAAATGGTTTTTATGACCTAGCTTGTGCATTTTGTTGCTGTGGTGGCTGCAGAAGCTGCAGGCCAGACCTTCCTTGTATTCTGCGGCTCTCTTGAGGTTCAGTGGTCCTACAGCTGCATTTAAGAGTTATGTACAACCATATTTATGACCATAACTCCTTAAATCAATAGGATTATGGGTTTTTGACCAAGTTCAAGGTCATAAAACCATAAATACTGATGTCTTTCAATCAATTTACAATGAGTGACAAGGTTCCTCCTGATGGAGTGGGAAATTGGGGGTGGGGCCAGTGAGTGACTATACCTAATTTTGGACAATGATTCCATTTGTTGGATAATATTTTTTAAGAATTCTTCCTCCTTTAGTGAGCTCTTTGTTTTATTATTTGTATCAATTATTTATTTATTTATTTGATTTATTAGTGTTATTTGATTTATTATTGTTATTTAATTTATTATTTTTATTTGATATATTATTTTTATTTGATATATTATTTTTATTTGATATATTATTTTTATTTGATATATTATTTTTATTTGATTTTTTTATTTGATTTATTGTTATTATTATGTGATTTATTAATATTAATATTATTATTATTTTTTGATTTCATATTTTATAATATTTCAGTTTTCTCTCAATAGTAGCCAACCAAAAGCTTCTTTGCTTCTTCATTTCTTCCTAATTTTTCCATTCTTCCCATGGCTCTCAATATCTTTTTTGAATATAGAATTTTGTAAATTCTTCTAAGACTTTTTGCCTTTTCTCACATAATTCAACATCTACTATTTTTTTAGGCTTTTTGCGATTTGAAAAATGGGTAATGTTAAATTCACGGCTCATTGAGCCGTGCACATGGTTTTAAAGAGGCCATGTGGCACGCCAAACGGTCCGATTTGAGCCTTTTATGACCCTCCACGGCTCAGGAGTTGTGCATCCCACCAAGCCTGGTCCCCCGCCGTGTGGAACTCCACACGACTGCATTCAAGCTGTGTGAAGTTGTACACGGCTCAAGTGTAGTTGTGAGGCATTCCACACGGCACTGGACCGCGGTGAGAAAAAAAAAAAAAAAAAAAGGAAAAGGCATGAAAGGGTGCTAAAAAACCGTCAAACTAAATAAACCTTCCAAAAAAACAGAAATCAACCAAAAAAAATCAAAGAATGTTCATTTTTTGATAAAAAAACAAATAAATAAATCAAAATAAAAAAACTGGTACTATCCAATTGACTAGCCCTAAAGTAAAAAGACCCAAAAAAACACAAGTAACTGGACTAGCCCTAAAGTAAAAACAACAAAAAAAGACAAGTAACATGACAAGCCCTAAAGTAAAAACACAAAAAAAAAATACAACTAACTTGACAAGCCCTAAATTCATTTCAACTTGACTATCCCTAAAGTAAAAGGGTCCAAAAATTAAAGAAGTCTTTTCACCAGCCCTAAAGTAAAATTGCCCAAAAAAATACAAGTCTTTTTACCAGCCCTAAAGTAAAAGTGCCCAAAAAAATACAAGTCCTTTGACCAGCCCTAAAGTAAAAACACCAAAAAAAACAAGTTCAACTTGTGTTAAGCTGATCTCATCCCAAGCTCAACAAAAGTTAAGATTGTGATGGAATTGGCCCAACACAATTTGAACTGACTTAAAATTAAACTCTCATTCAAAACACTCAATATAATGATGTTAACTAAAAACACTCAACATAATGATGTTCAAAATGTGATAAACCTTTATATTAATAGAACTTGGTAGCTGCATTAGAATTAAAATTTATATGAGAACCAATGATGAAATGAAGTCAAAGTCTATTACAATCTAGAATACATTTGCAGCTGATATTTGAGATGATCAACCCAACCGGAGGATTTTTTAGAAATTAAGGAATGGTTGTGCTACAATGGGTGGGATTGGAATCATTTCTGCCTCAAGTGAAAATAAGACCCAGTGGTTATTGTTTACAAAGGAAATCAACATTGGATCTGATTGATCAGTAAAACCATTTTTCATTGGAGTATAAGTATTGTATGACTCCAGTGAAATGAAACATATATGTCTGGAATATATGTCTTCTACGATTTGACCCATGTCTAATTTAGGAAGCCATTTTGAGGAGGGAATCTTTTCATTGATTTATTCAACAATTTTCAACATCCTTCGAACCACCAAGCATCTTAATGTAGCATGCTTTATGTTTCTCTAATGTTTCAATCATTTCCTGCCTAACTTTAAACCAAAAATGTCCTTCATAACCAAGAGATTTAGCAATGACTCTAAATCTGCAATTCCCATCTCCAATTGGATCCCAAACCTCACCCAAGAACTTATGGAATTTCTTGGGTATTTGATTGAGGTATTTCACCTTTGGTTCCTATATGTAAAACTAACTTATAAGTATTCATTTCTTTAATTGGATCAATCAAATGAATAATCACCAGGGATGAGCTTCTGGTTGAGCTTTGCGGCATGTTATCTTCCTCTGAAGAGGATTCTGATTCCAAATTAAGTGATCCTGATTCACTTTCAGTCTCTTCCTCTGAACTTTGAAATTCAGATTCAGATTCTGCCAAATTTGATTAACAATTAATCATTAGTTAGTAACTAAGGTCATTAAGCCAAAAAATGAACATATCCAAAAAGAAAAGACTTACAATCTCTTGTATTTTCTTGTTTGGAGCCCTTCTAGTTCTTTTTTTCTCCCTTGAGTTGTTTTTCAACAAGCTCAAACCAAGATGGTTCTTGCCGCGTATCTGTCAATTTTTGTCTTCCCCTACCTGATCATAAGACTTTAGGTTCAAGTATAGGCTTTTATTGATATTTTGTAATCTTCTGAATGGTATACTTCAATAGTCCACTTTGCTCATTATCTGGAGATTCCAAGATCATTGCATTGACTTTTTCACGTAACTGAGTAATGCTTAGCATTTCATCAACATTGCACTGGAAAAATTCAAAAGGATCAACCATTAGTGAATTAGGATTCATTAATCAAAAAGCATTAATCACATAGTGATTTGAACAATTCAACTTAAGCCAACTTACATAACTAGAACTGCAAGCTTCATAGTCCAACCTGCACTAAGGATGAACATCTTTGGGTACCACAGATCCTCTGAATGCTAGACATTGTAGATACTCCAAGGGATAATGGGATTATTTAGCAAATGGCTTTCTGGCAGTCACTAGAAGGGGAATTTAGTTCACTAATACTCTTGAATAGATAGAGGTAAGCTAAGGTGGTTTTGAATTGCCTGCCCTTCTGAACTATAATAAGTCTGCACAATAATTATTTTTAATTAGTGTCTGGTTTCTTTGAGACTTAAAATAGGTCTCTTATCAGACCTACATTAATGATTAATAGAGATTTTTGGGAATTGCAAAAATATTCCAGGTTGGATTGGATTATTGGAAAGCTTCCACCAATTAATAATCAAGAATTTTCGACTTTTTCTGACTATTTTTCCAATTCCTTTTAAAGGATTTAAGGGTTGACTAAAAGGAGTTTAACCAGTAGGAGGACCCAAAGATGGGCTTTCCCACAGGAAGCTGGGCGGAAAAAAAAGGTTGGTTGGTTGTTCTGTTGTGCTCTTTCTCTTTTATGAATTTACTAATCAAAAATAAGGGGTTTTCCCTCTTAAGAATAGGTGCTGAATAACAGGCCTTTTCTAAAGAACCCTTCTTCAAGAACACCAGGATTTTGGGTCAAATGGTCAATGATAATTTCGTTTTTGATCCTTTATTTCCTTTTCACTTGATTCTGGTTCACTTATAACTGGGTACTGGTAAGTAACTGGTCAGGCTGATGCCATATTTCACACACTTGGCAGAAGCCATACTCTGGGGCTGATGCCATGCTTACAACTTGGATAGGGCAAGAGAGCCCTCCTTAAATGGAAAAAAACTTCCTCAAGGAATGCTCAGAGCTCCCCTGAGTGCGGTTCTGAGCCTCTCTCTGCACTGTTGAAGCACAGGAGGGTACAGTTACGTGAGACAAATCATTCTGGTGATAAAACGTGTAAATCAGGCTGAGAGATAACTGTATTTTTTTAGTTCAATCTTTGAGACTCAGGCTAAGATATGAGATAAGAGATAATAATGGTGTGATCTGGAAGCTTTTGAGTGCTTATCTTCTATAAAAAAATTATGCAGAAGTTGCCTGGAGCTTGAGTTAATTTTTCTGGTTGGGAAAAGCATGAAACATGCTTGGCAGCTGCAAGCCCTCTTTGGTAGCTTGAATGGTGTGACCTGCATGGGTTTGGTGGTGGAAAGTCATGTGCTTGGTGTTTCTTAGGAAGTTTCTGAGCCCTTATCATGTATAAAATGTTGCAGGAACTACCTGCATGCTGTTTCAATGTAATGAGGTATGCTGTTTTACCGCATGTCCCCTTGAGTAACTTGAGGGTGTGGCTTGCAGGTGTTGTATGGTTGATATGGTGGCAAACTGAGTATCAGAGCGCTTGAGAGGACGCTTCAGAGGGCTTATCTGGTGGTGAAAGTTCCAGAAAAGTCATTTTTACTGAGGTTTTATTGCTGGTTGGTGAGAATTAAGAGATACTTGGCTACATGAGCCCCTACTTCTGTTGGTGCGTGTGCGTGTGTGTTTTATGGTTGGAATGGTGGTAAACTGAGTGTAAGAGTGCTTGAGAGGATGCTTCAGAGGGTTTATCTGGTGGTGAAAGTTCCAGAAAAGTCATGTGTACTGAGTTTTTATTGCTTGTAGGTGAGAATTGAGATATACTTGGCTGCATGAGCCCCTACTTCTGTTGGTGCATGTGTGTGTGTTGTATGGTTGGAATGGTGGAAAACTGAGTATCAGAGTGCTTGAGAGGACGCTTCTGAGGGCTTATCTGGTGGTGAAAGCTCCAGGAAAGTAGTGTAACTTGATTTCATAGTACTGGTTGTAGTGTAACATTGGTACTGATATGGTTTAAGTCCTGCTGGTATGGGGTATGTTGTTTTGTTGTGTGGTTATTTTGAGCATAATCTTTTGATTATATATTCAATTAAGAATTTTCATTAATTCATGTGACATAATCCAGTCTGTGCCAGGTGTTGGGTTGTTTTTGTGACAGGTGTTGATATGGTTGAAGGGGTTTATCTGGTGATTTATTTGGTTTTTCAGGTTGGTTTGAGTTTAGAGTATATTTTATGAGGGTTTTGGAATTTATTTAGTATTTTGTTGACTTTAATTTGATATAAGGATAATAATTAATAAGAAAAAATGAGTCTGATGGCTATAGGACAGGTTTGGTTTACCACAATGGTCACCTATTTGGTGGGAACAGGGAAAACCCATAGTCTTGGAATATGACTTGGTGCAGACTTTGCCATCATGATCACATTTGAAATTCTTGAATTTTTCCCTAAAAAGATGGATTGCCTCTAAAGAATTCTTGTAACCCAATGGTAACAGTTCAGGAGGAAGAACTGTCCCTAACTTAATTTGAGAGTTATAAAGTGATGCATGAACTGAATTCATTTGATTCAAGACTGTTCCTTGAAGGCTTTTCCAAAAATCCAACAGGTTTCCCAAAGAGTTTTCAAGGAATTTTTTGAGAGTGGCGTGGGCCCCTCCAACCCAGGATGTTGTTTTGTTTCCAAAATCTGGGTTTATACAAGTCCAAGCTGTTACAAACGTCTCTTTGATAGGGAAAATGTTATTTTCCATATACTTGAGTACATCCTCATAGTCTTTCAAGAAAAACTAAACAAGTCAAAAGGTCAGAACCCAAAAATAGGAAGAATAAGAAGCAGTGATTTGGACCTACTCTGAGTTCTGCATCATTGAACTCCGCCTCCTCCTTGGTCTTTGAGGCCTCATACTTTGGCCACAGAGTCATAAAGCTTTTCAATCCTTCAAAGTCATTAACAAAGCGCGCTTTCCAGTTTGCTTGTATATTTTCAGACAAGTTCCAAGTGCAAAATTGTCTTGATGACTCAGGGAAACTAGATCCAATAGCACAAATCAGAGCCTTTTCATGGTCCATCACAAAGACTTTTGGAAGTCTCTCAGGATCATAAGCCAACCCCTTTAATGCATTTACAGACCAACTGTAGAACTCAAATGTTTCTTTTGTTGTAAAAACAAGAGCTTTTGCAAAAGTTTTGTGATAGGCTGTCATTCCTACAATATGCAATAGTGGGGTTTTGTACTTATTTGTATTATAAGTACAATCCAACATAGCAATATGATTGAATTTTTTTGAAAGATTTACTGCCTCTGGATGTGCTAAGTACAGGGCCTCCAAGTGAACCTCTCCACTCAACTTTGACCAGTGAATCCAACTTGTTTCTGCAAGCTGTTCATAGAGTACCTCCATAACACTTTTTCCCTTTAGTTCTGCAAGTGTGACCTCCCGCTTAGTGTTATAGCTTGTTTGGTCATAAACATAATCCCGCCCATAAATCTTGCTCAATTTTATCTCCAGTTGTAACATATTGATCCCATCATTCATGCCTTCTACTAGATTGTCTAAGGCCACCCCCCAGCTTTTCCCCAGTTGAGGATGCACAGAGGGATGTTCAGATGGTTGATGGTTATGTTGTGTTTATTTGTAGGAGAGGCGCCACAAGGGCTCTGCCTTTGTGCAACTTTCATGGATTAAAAACTTGCACCCAACCTTCATTGTGTGAGTTTTTCTTGACCGTTTGGTAAGAATATTTCCTGAATAGGAACCATGTCTATTACAGGCTAAATCCGCATATTGTTCACGCTTTGAGTTGAAAACTTTTAAAGCATAAACATGCTTCATTGCCCATGTTTGAAAATAGTTTTTTTCCTCTTCCATAGTAGGAAAAGCTCTCAAGGGAGGTGGGTCAAGTGGATCTTCCAGAGTTACATTGTTATATTGATGGCATGCACTCCATCAGTTTCAATCAAATTAAATATGGCAAAGACCAGTAACATAAAATGTTACTCACCACCAGTGGTCATGTCCATTTGTGAATAATTTTGTTCCTCAATTGCCACCCTTGATGAGGATGCAATTTGGGCTTCCAATGTTTCATTACCTGAATCCTTTTTTTCTTTTTCCAAAGCTTTGTTGATGGCACTATCAATGTAGACCTTCCACGCAGCCATTTCAGAAGAAGGAGGGCTTGTCACTGTTCCCATGGAAAAAAAATGCAATGGTATACTTCATTATTCAATCAAAATTTCAATTAATCAAACAAAGTTTTCTGCCTTTTGAGTTGAGAAAGAATTTTTTGAAGAATTTTATATGATTTATGATTTCAGTTTTCACTTTAATTTCACTTTGGTTTCACTTTAATGTCTCTTTGGGGTTGCTAGGTATGGAACAAAAGTCCCAAAAATTATGCTTTAATCCCAAATTTGGGTTGACAGAACCCTAGTTTGGTCCAGAGGGTGCCCAAAAATCTGGCACAACTTCTGGGGGGTTGTGCACCCCCAAACACAGGAGCATTTATCCATCTGGGATAAATTTCTCAAGGGTGATGATAAATTCACGGCTCCAACTGTGTGTTAGTTGTGTAGGGCCCTACAAGGCTCAAATGAGCCATTTTTGGGGGTTACACGGCTCCTACACAACCCCCTGGGGGTTGGGCGGTTTGAAACGGCCCTTTGTAGTTGGAGCCGTGAATTTAACATCAACCTTGAAAAATTTATTCTAGATGGACAAATTCTCTTTTATATTCTTCTTAAATTCCCTTCTTGAGTCTGATAAAAGGCTGAAATTTTTGGTTTTTTTTGGAGTATGATTATAGCTTTTATGGGGTTCACATTTTTTTTGATTGTTATTTTTGTTAAAAATGGGGAACTAATTGAAGCTCAAGGGTTTTGTTTGTTCTGGAAGATTGCTCTCCATTACTTTTGGTGCTGTGCCTAGCCATATTATTCCCAGGTGGGCAAGGCTAAGTTCACACCTTAAAAATCACTGAATACATTCCCTCTTGCAAAGAAAGGCTTTATTTTAGATTCTTTTTTTTCTAAATCAGCTCTTTCTTCAAAGAAAGGAAGGATTTAATTAAATGATTATGGATATATTCATTCATTCTGGCCTTTTTAAAACCACAGAAACACATGAAAAACTTAACCTTTAAAATGTGTGCCAAATGTTTATTTTCTAAACCTACACTTTTTTATATTGGGAAAACATTCTAAGTTTATAAAACAAATATTTGGCACACATTTTCCAGGTTTGAAGGAGTGAATGGGGTGGGAGAAAATTCTCTTGAGGAAAGTGGTGGGCCTCAAACATATATTATCCATAAGTAGATTTCCTCTCTAGCAAATTACCTTCTGGTTTCACTGGTCCTTTGATTGATTTGAATGGAAGCAGTCAGTCTTGTATGATTTTGAGACCCAATAGTAAGAATTTTCCAGGGGGGGGGGAGTAAGTCTTCCCACTGATTTTTAAAAAGCCTTCACCTTTCTACTATTCCAGAGAAAGCTTTCAAAGTATCAAAAATAACCAGATAACAAAAAAAACATTAAAAAATAGTAGGAAAATACAAATTTTTATTGTATATGTGGATTCTCCACTAAAAGTTAGGTAGGATCAATCACCAAAACCACCTTTGAACCACTACTCCTTAACAAATTAAAATAACATATTAATAATGGACCAAAAATCATGGCACCAACTTGTGCACCTCTTGGCCACTCTAATATTTCATGCACATTGTCACCTATAGTTTTCACACCTAGAGCTCTTTCAGAATTTTCAAATTATGTATAGTCTGGAATTTATGAGCTAAAAAGTTTTTTCAGCCACAATCCTGAACTTATAAACTTGTGCACTTGGCCACTTCTGCACTTGTGCAATTGTGCAATTGTGCACTTCTGCACTTCTGCATTTGTGCACTTCCGCACTTCTGCAATTCTGCACTCTGGAACTCCCACATGCAGCCCAAATCCCACACTTCTGCACTTCTTCACTCCCACATGCAGTCTTTGAGCATCACATGAAAACCTGCATTCATCAAAATATCCGCCCAGAATGCATAAAAGATTATAGCCCCCATGCATTAACAGATAAAAGCCACATCAATAGCCCAGATCTGCTCACAGATCATCCCTGCATGCAGCAGGATGGATCTAAGCCACCAAGGTTGGCAACACTAAATGAGATGCTAGGTACCAAACTAATCGATTGCAACCCAAAATGAACATCCATGCATATTTAAAAACTTGAACAATGCATATTTTAGGATCCAAAACCGTATTAGATCACATAATACAACAAAAAATCAAAGTCAAAATTATTTAAAAATCACTGTGAAATAAAAAAGCGTACTACAAAAATAACAGATACTGATATTCAATGACCACAAAACATATCAAGATCAACCAATTAAATAAAGAAAAAAAATATTAGCAGAAGAAGACATAAAATCATTTTAGTCTAACTTTAAAGCATTTATCTCAAAATGAATTAGTACAAAATCAATTATTACAATAAATGATTAAATTCAGAACCACTAGATCCGCAAATAAAAATAAAAAATGATCTAGATCCAAAAATAATGCACTAATCATAAAGATTCAGTTCAGAATTGTTAAAGAACCCAAATGACATTCTAATATATCCCTGAAAGCCCTTCTAGCCGCTGAAAACATGTCCTGTACTTTCTGTTTTCCCTGAAGAGGCTTTTTCAAACCAAAAAAGGTATTTATAAAGCACCTCTTTTGGCCTATTTTCCACAAAGAATGAATCAGATATCATCCCAGAAACTGTTCCAACATTTATTCAAGTGATTTTCAGATATACAAATTTTGTTTATGCCCTCATTTGGATTGTACATTAAATTTAATTCCACCATTATTGCCATTTGCACTGAAGATAAATTTTTAAACCACCCCTCTTAGATATGAAATCTTGAAATAATGAATCACTGTAGGAAAACAAAAATTCACCATGTAAAGATTAATTCCTTTACTCTCTGGTATGGCCCGTGTGTTCCCATATCCCAGCCATAGAACCTCATTCTTGATAATACTTCCTTATTGTGTTGGAATAAGGTTCCAACTTCCTGGGAGCCAGATTAAACCGTTAATCCACTGATGTAGAGGTATTAAAGACCCATATTCTTCACAAAATTTGGCCCCTATTGAACCTCTTTTTATATTAAAAAAAAACCTTTTAAAAAAACTTTAACTTGCACCATTAACAATCATTGACAGCCTTATTGGAAAATTCCTGATTTTTTTAAGGATTATATTTAAAATTTTTACTTCATCACAGCTGATAGCTAAAGGATTCCAAGGTTCCTGGCATCTAGGAGCTGGAAAATTCAGTAGATTGAGTTTTAGACAGATTTTCAATGAACAGTTTTTCTTTCCAAAAAATATGTTAATTGGTTCGGAATTGTATGATGATTTATTGTAGAATCTGTTATTCAAGGTGCAAATTGATTGATCAGTGAAATAATAAAACTTTAATTCTTGCAAAAAACAATACAGAAATTTAAAAAATACCCATAAATAGATTTTCAAGAAATAGAAAAAATGAAGCCATTCTTTTTCAGTTATTTTTGTTGTGAATAGATTTGATTTTAAAAAATGGTCAGGATAGCACTATGTAAAAAAAACATTGCAAAATTTAATTTTTCTATTCATGAGAAAAGAAAATTATATAAATGTGGGTTTTTTGTGGGTTTTTTGATATTTTGATTCAATTATCAATATGAGAATCTGAGAACTCATAAAATTCAAGTAGAAAATATTTCTGATTCACTTTGGTGCCAAATTATAATTAATCTGAATATACCCATTTTTTAGAGCTTCAAGAATTTGTTCAAAATTCTTGGTTTTGTTGTCTTTGGTGAGGGTCTCATCCCATTTCTTGGAAAATCATTAAAATTGAAAAATGAAATAAAATACTTTGGTGATTTTTTTTATTTGATCTGATGAATGGTTTGAAACCTTTAAAAAAAACCTAATGAAATGAAATATCAAATTTTGAACTTGACTGAGCAAAAATCTGAAAGATGTCTGAGCATCATCCTTTTTTTTGATTTTTCAGGCAGAAATTCATCTATATTAGAAAATGAAGGCTGAGAAATTGTTAATCTGTTTCATGTTTATGTTGATTCAAGGAAGTTTAATTTTATTTTTGATTTGAATTTGGTTTTTTTTAGATTATCTTCCAAAAAATAAAAATTTCCTTGTTTCTGGCTTTTACAAATAAGTGTGGGTGGTCATTTGTTTTTGTTTCATAATTTTTCAATTTTATTTTCAAAGTTTTTCCTGGCCAAATCTTGAAAAATTCCATCCAATATCTGGGACACCTGGTCTAATTTCAGACTGAGATACTTGAAATCTCAAAGATAAAATTTGGCTGAAGGTTTTTTAATATATTGACCAAACAATTCAAAGTAGTGCATTAATTTTTTTGACACTTTTTCCCACATGTCTTGGCCCCATTTTCTTGTAGGGCCAACAGTTTTCAGGCACTTTTTGTATTTGTGAAGGTAGTTGATGAAAAAATTGATGTCTTTCTTCTTTTTCTCTGTAAGTGTATCCAAAGGAATTAATTCAAGATGTCTAGAATTGTTCAATTTTCAGGATGATAAAAAACAAAAATAATTTCCATGTTTGAAGAGGCAAAAAGTTGTGACCAGATCTTTAGCTTGCTGTATCTCAACATTTGTTGGATTACAGGGACAGTTCTTCTTTTCAAGGTGGATAGGTGGGTACAGATGAACTGGTTTTACAGATTGGGTACACCAGGAAATTTGATTGTTAGGCTGGAGTTCAGCACTATCAATTCAAAGGTAAACTTCAGAGACACTTGTCTTGTACCTCTTCCTCCTCCATTTGGCCTTCTTTTGCTTTTTCTTATTAATTTTAACCTCATTTCCATTTATTTTTAATTAAGTACCCCAAGTCCTTCAATTTACTGCATAAAAAATGGAATGAAAAAAAATTTTTAATCAATTCCAAAAAGTCAAGCAAGCATTTTACAAAAAGGATTTCCATAAGGATTGAAAAGAGAAAAAAATAATTTCAGTAATTTTTTGATGGCAATTTTGAGAAAATATGGAGATAAAAATTTGAAAAACTTGAGAACCTAATAAAAAATGAAACAAATTCAGATTTTCATTTATCAAGTTTTCAATTTTTCAATAATTTATTGTAGGAATTTCAAATTCCCAATACAAGGAAACTTGAATTCATTTAGATACTAGAAGTGATGAAGGTTAAGAGGAATATATCCTTATAAATGAATGAACAAATATCCAGAAGTATAAAAATGATTTATAATGGAGCAAGGTTTAGATGGTTTTTTTAAATTTGCTTCATTTTGATATAATAAATAACAAAAAGAGGGTCCACAGTTCATATTACAGACTGGGGAGCTTTAACACCTTTTCCTCATTAGATAAATTTTAGTTCTGGCAGCCAGGAATAATGAGATCTTTATGGATCAAAAACAAGGAATTATTACCCTCTACAGTAGTGTTATTGAAAGGCTATGGTAGCACACAGGCCAGAGCAGTGATAGATTAACTCATTTCTTTGAGCAGTCAATTTATGGGTAACTGCAATGGTTCAAACTTGAAGAGTTTCAAATCAAAGATGGGGTCCTTGTTTATTTATTATTCAATTTAAAAAATTATTTTGGCTCTGAATTAATACTAATAGATTTCATACCAAGTCCAGAAATCAATTACTCATCTCTGCATAAGCATTGGTTACATTGAGCATGGTTTTTGGATGATATCTGATGGATTCTTGGTGGAAAATAACAAAAGAAGCTGCTATATAAATACCTTTCTGTGGTTAATAAGGATTCATCAGGAAATGTAGAGAGGGTAGGGCTCATTTTCCAAAGTTAGAAAGGCAGGAAAAGCTTCATTAGCACTTCTTTTTAGTGCTTTATCTCTGCTTATCCTGGATCTGCAGGATCATTGTGTGATTTTTGGGTTGGTATCAGTCTGTGTTTGTTTTTAAATTTTTAGATCCTTCAATTGATCATTTTTTATTATTTCTATTTTTCCACAATGATCATGAGTGGTTTTTTTAATATTTTCTAGCTCATGCTGAGAATTTCAGTCCTTTTTATTATTTTATGTGTTTTGTGGTCTCCACAGATCTGAATCTGTTAACTTTGTGGTACTTTTCATGATTTGATTTTTCATTTGAAATACTTTTTAGTTTAATATTGCGCATTATTATTTGTATCATTATAGTTTTTTTATCTTCCAATATGAATATTTACCTTCATTAACTATGCATGGATGATAATTTTGTGTTTTAGTAGTCACATGTGGTGCCTTAATGATTTTTTTGGGTAGTTGCAGGTCTGGGAGGCCTGGATCAGATTCTCTGCTTGTGTTTTTAGATCTGCTTTGTGCAGGAATCATGGGTGGGCTTTTCATGGTGGACCTGATTGATTTATGCATGCAGAGCTGTTCTCAAAGGTGCAGGTTGCATGTGAGTATGCAGATGCTGCATTAAGGAATTTTGACCAAACCCTCTTTATTCCATAACTCCTAAACTATACACAACATGTCAATTCTGACTGAATTTTAGGCATTAAAAATTGACTTGGAAATTCACATGAAATATTCAAAAGACCAAAAATTTCAGCTCTCTGATACCAGGAACCTTGCAGTCCTTTAGCTACAGAGAGTGATAGAAGATACTGGAATAATAATAAAAATTCTATTCCAATGATAAACACGTGGAAAGCTCAAAAAATGAATATTTTAAGAGCTGGTGCAAGGTTTAATTGGTTTGGTTAAAGAAAGGTTTCAATATGTTATACAGGAGGGGCCACAGTATTATACTACTGGGGGTCTTTACGAACAAAAAAACTCTCTTCAAGGGGCCTCTTTATGCAGTTTAAAAACCTTGGAATGAAGATGGGTACCTTAGAAAGGGCTTATTCCACTGATATTGCCAGGCAAAACAGCACAATGGCCAAGCCAGGAAGGGAAAAACTCACTCTGAGCACTTTACCACGAAAATCCTGCAATAATAGGAAGGGTTTCAGAGCAGATGGGGTAGATTTGCTTGACTAACTTCAATGGGTTGATTGGTTTTGAGAAATAAATAAAAATACTAAAGACTAAGTCAAAAATTACTTGCTTATCTCTTTATAAGCACTTGACTAACAATGACACGGTTTCTGATTGATAATAATAATTCCTGGTCAACTGATGGGAAATAATAGGTCCAAAGAGGTCTGTATAAATACCTTTTTGGGGTGACTATGAGCTTCTCAGGGCGCGTAGAGAGGGTTCTGCTCTTGGGCTGAGGCTGGCAAGCCATTCAGGGCAAAGATTAGCACTTCTACTTGGTGCTGTCAATCAGCTGACAAAAGATCTGCTGGATATCTGTGCTATTTTAGCCACAGAATCTGTTAATCTTTTATGGTGTAAATGTGATCATTCTGCACTCATCCTTCATTTTTAATATTAATATTATTTTCAAGTGGACAGATGTGAACTTTTACTGATTTTGAATGATCTACTGATTACGTAGGTAATATTCAATAATTTTTATGATGACTTCTAGTATTGTTTTGTGGTCTTGAATATCAGGATAAGTGAGTTATGTGGTAATCCTCAATATTTAGTTTATTGTTAAAAAATACTTAAACTTAGTTTTTTTTTAATTTTATTTAGGTTTTATAGTTTTTAGACTATTAATAATGCATATTTCAGGTTATTACATATGTCAGATAACCCTAACTAGGTTTTAGTTACCTTGAGCGGTACCTGGTTGTCAGGTTTGTCACAACTGATCCAGGCGCGGGGATCAGTAAATTCAGATGCGCGCGGGGTAGGATCCGCTGCGTGCGGAGCAAAATTAGCTGCGCGTGTGACCTCTGTACGCGGGAATGTGTAGCTACGGGTACTTAGGATTGTTTAAGGATGCGGGGCTACGCGCTGGAATTGTGACATAACACATTTCTGTGTGCAACTCCTAAAATATACACAACACTCCAATTCTGAGTGAAATTTATTTTTAAAACCTATACGTGACAATACACGTGAAGTATTGAAATGGCCAAAAGATGCCATAATTGTGTTGTGGCTTTTGGTCCCTTTTTTATTTAATTATTTAAAAATAGAAGGAGTTGGATTTCCAGGGTGAGGGCAGTGAGTGACCCTACCTAATTCTAGGTGGGAAATCCATTTCCTCAATATTATTTGTGGATTTATCACTCCTTCTTTAGTTAATTTACTTTTATTATTTAATTGTTTTTTTCATATTTCTTCTGTTACTTTGACAGGTTTCTCTGTAAATAGTAGCAAGTTGACATTCCCCCACTCCAAGATTTTTCTATATCTGAAAGAAAAAATTTCTGGGTCTAATGCCTTCTGCTAACTCTGTAATTTCTCTAGTTTATGGGTCCATCTGGGATATTGTGTTCAGGCAACCATTCATCTTTATCAGCTGACTCTCCCTTGTATCTGACTAGGTAGATTCTAACATCTGTTCCATTGATCCTGTCTTTCTTATCCTTAAGGATCTTCCTAACTTTTTCTCTTTCTTTTCCAGTTTCTTCTGCAACAGGTATTTCTGGTGAAGGGGTATGTTCTCCCTCCCTTGGGTGGTAGTGTTTGATGAGACTTACTGGGAAGACTGGGTGTTTCCTAGAGAGTTCATCACTCAAGATTACTTTGTCAGCTCTCTGATACCAGGAACCTTGCAGTCCTTTAGCTACAAAGAGTGATAAAAGAATTTGGAGCAATAATATTCCAAAGAATAAACACTTTACAGCTTCAATAATAATATGGTAAGAGCAAGTGCAAGGTTTAATTGGTTTGGTTATAAATATTTTAAATATAATATAAAAAGAGGGGCCACAGTAATATACTACTGGGGGTCTTTACAGACTTGGCAACCTCTCCTCAAGGGGCCTCCTTAGGCAGTTTATAACCTTGGAATGAAGATGGGTGCCTTCTAAGGCCTTATCCACTAATTTGGGCGGGCAAAACAGCACACAAACCCAGAGCAGGAATGGAAAAACTTACTTGGGAAGTAATCCACAGAAATCCTGCAAAGATTCAGGTAAGAAGCTTCAGAACAGATGGGGTTGGTGGCTGGTTCAAACTTCTGGTTCTTGATAGTTATTTAGAAAATGATAATAATACTTCAGACTAGATCATAAATCACTTGCTTTCTTCTTGATAAGCACTTAACTAACAATGACACAATTTCTGATTGATAATAATAATATCTCTGATAACTGATAACTGATGGATCCCCTGGAACAAAAGGGAAAAAAGAGCCTGTTTAAATATTCCTTTTTGGGTTCTTGAGGGCCTCTAGAAGGGGTATTAGCCATGGGCTGAGGATAGGGGGGTAGTAAGGGCAAGATTGGCACGTTCTCAAGGTGCTGTTAGCCTGCTGGCCTTATATCTGTCAAGGAACAGCTCCTTTTTAGCTGCAGGATCTGTTAATCAACAGATTAATCATTTTGCTGATCCTGCACTGATCCTCAATTTGTACTGTAAGTACTGGTCCAAAGTGAGCAGACGTGGATGTTTATTGATGCTCCATCATCTGCTGATCCTGTATGTAATTTTTAATAATTTTTAAGACCACTCCTTGTGTAGTTTTGTTGTCTTTGAAGGTTCTGATCAGCTCATGACGTGGTGAGTCTGGATCTTTATTTAATTAATAAAAAATACTAAAAATTAGTTAATAACTAATTTTAATTGACTTTTAAGGTTTTTAAACTATGATCTACGCTTTCGTGGTAGCTTTACATGTGTAGAGTAGATCCTACTATGTTGTAGCTCCTCTGAGTGGTAACTGGCTGTCAGACTGATCACGGCAGGCTAGGCGCGGGGATCAGTCCATTCAGATGCGCGCGGGGACTGATCCGCTGCGCGCGTGATCACGGCAGGTTTGGCGGGGGGATCAGTCGATTCAGATGCGCGCGGTGACTGATCCGCTGCGCGCGTGACTAGGTCACGGGGTTACCTGCACGCGGGAGGGATCAACTGCGCGCAGGAGTTTGTGTGCGCAGGAGTCCAGCGCTGTAGGGACGCGGGGCTGCGTGCGGGAATTGTGAAAAAACACAATTCCCTGTGTAACTCCTAAACTACACACAACACCTGGATTTTGACTGAAATTTAGGTGTGAAACCTATACATGATATATCATGTGAAATATTAAAATGGCCAAGAGGTGCCATATTGGTGCCGTGGTCATTTACCATTTTCTTTTAAATTAATTAAAAAAATATAAGGAGTAAGAATTCAAGGGTGGGGTCAGTGAGTGACCATACCTTATGTTGGGTGGGGAATCCATTTCTGCAATAATATTTATGGATTTCCTACTCCTTCATTTTATAATAATTTTATTTATTTATTTTTTTTGTTCTTTTTTATTTTTGTTAATATTATTATTGTTGTTGCTTTCTCAGGTTTCTCTGTGCTAAGTAGCAGGCTGACATACTTCCACAGCATTTTTACCATGAAGGTTTTTGATAGTGAAAGGTCCTACAAAAGCTGGTCTGAGCTTCCTGTTACCAGCTAAGTTAGTAAAGTTAGTGGTAGAAACTAAGACTTGATCTCCAATCTTGAAATCAGGTTCTTTATGGGTTTTATCCCACCTATTTTGGTTATACTCAACAGAATCCTGAACACACTTAACAGCATGTTTATTTGCTACATCTATCATTTTCTTGAAATCAAGTGACCTAGGATGGATATTTGTTAACTGCTGGTTAATTTTATCCTTGGGTAATTTAGGGATCCATCCTCTTTCAAGTATGTAGGGTTCTTCTTTAGTAGTGGAGTGCGTGCTACTGTTGTAAGCCATCTCCAATGCGGGTAAAAGACTAAACCAGTCATGGTAATAAAAATCAGAATTCTTATATTCTAGACCAAAGCAACAGAACCTTCTGAGCATATCTTCCAGAGTCTGGATCATTCTTTCAGCTAAACCATCCATCTGGGGGTGATAAGCTGTAGAGAAAGCTAAGGTAGTTCCTAGCATGTCATGAAGATTTCTCCAGAACTCAGAGGTAAATTTTGGGGTCTCTATCACTGATAATAATCTTGGGTACTCCAACATCAGCATTGGGTCTATTACAGAATAACAAGGCAACTTCCATAGCAGTTTCTTCCTTGTGATTAGGTAGAAACTTTGCTTTCTTTGAGAACCCATCTACTATAACCAGGACTGAGTTGGAAGAATAAGCACCTCCTGGGGGTAATCCAGTTACAAAATCCATATTGATGATTTACCATATTTTCTTGGGTTCAGAAATCTTCTGTAGTAGACCAAACCTTTTCCCAGTGATCCTATTGGAATTCTGACAAGTTTAACAACTTTTAACATATTGGATAGTGTAGTCTCTCCAATTAATCCACCAAGCAGACTTTTTGACTTTCTCTAAGGTCTTATCAGTAGATAAGTGGCCAGAATAGCAGTTATCATGGAACTCAACCAGGACATGTTTGATATGGTCTATCTTAGTTAAGACTATGACACTCCAATGCTGGTGCCTGTAGTATACTAGACCATCCCATAAGATGAACCTTCCAGCTTTGTAATATTTCAGAAGAGGGTCAGGTAGACTATTAATCAGTTCAGATGGTGGAGAAGTACTTTCCACAATGGTGATTAGAGTCTTCATATCAGAGCTGTAAGCCTCCTTGATAGAGTTGAACAAAGATTCATCCAGTTCACAGATGTGGATTCCTAAAATAGGAGCCTCAATATCAAGTATGTTAATATTCAGTATAGGAAATATATCATTGTCCTCTGTGTCATACGCAGGGTTACTTGGATCATTGGGAAAAGCATTCCTACTCAAGCTATCAGCATTCTGATGTTTAGTACCAGCTGGGTGAACTATGGTCATCTGACCTCTGTAATGTTGTATGGCTATCTGCCACCTTAAAATGTGCCTACTACGGGTCTTCATGTTCATCAATGTCCTGACAGCATTGAAGTCAGAAAATACAGTGAAATTGGTGCCTTCCAAGTAGTGATGGAGTTTCTCCAGAGCCCATACTAAGGCATGAAATTCCATTTGAATTGCACCATACCTTTTCACAGTGTCTTTAACTTGTCTAGATATGAAGAGTATAGGTTTTTCCACTGTTTTGTCATTCTCTATGAATTCTTGGTGTAAAGAAGCTCCTAGCCCATCCTTCTGGCATCTATAGAGCTTGAAAGTTTTAGAATAGTCTTGCTGAATCAGTTCTGGAGCTGAGGTCATTGCCATCTTGAGTTCCTCATAGTTCTTGACTCTGTCATGATTCATTTCAAACACCTTGGTGTTGTTGCAGATTTCATACAGACACTTGGTTAGAAGAGCAAACTTTGGTAAGTACTTCCTATAGTAGCTGCAGAAGCTAATAAAAGATAGAAGTTCAGTTTTATTCTGAGGCATTGGCCTGTTCATCATGGCTGCTATCTTGCTTTGGTCAGCAGCTAAAGTTAGTACAGAGACAATGTTTCCTAAGGCCTTGAGTTCTCCATAGCCAAATTTGCACTTTTTCATTGATACCTTTAATCCCACAGCAGAGATGGTTTTGAGGACAAGCCTTACTTTCTCCATGTGAGTATCCCAATTATCAGAGTAAATGATAACATCATCAATGTACACCATCATCCATCCTTGTCTGATGAATAATCCTAGAACTGTGTCCATCATCCTTTGAAAATGAGAGGGAGCATTTTTGAAACCAAAAGGAATCCTAAGATACTCATAAATCCCAAATGACAGATAATTCTCATGAATTTCCGGCTATCAGGGCTCATAGGTATTTGGTGAAAACCTTTCAGCATGTCCATAGTAGTGATTTATTTAACCTTTGAGAGGTTATGTAGAGCGTGGTCAATCCTTGGAATAGGATAGTAATCAGCTTGGGTATAGTTATTTAGCATTCTAAAGTCTCCAACCATTCTTGACTTATCATTATGCCAGGCTATGATTACTGGGGTAGTAATATTCACTTGTTCATTGTTTCCTACTTTCCTTAAGACTTGCAATTCAACTAACTCCCGGATATGATTTTCCAGAGAAGCTCTAGATTTTGGACTAGAAGGGTAAGCAGGTCTCCTGAGGTTAGGTGGGTAAGGAGGTTTAATGGTTAAAGTTAGAACCATTTCATGTCCTTTGATATTACCAATGGGGTGATCCTTGGTACAGAAAGCATTCTGATTTTCAAAGAAAACTTGCAAGATGTCACTTTTTTTGATCTTCTTTGATTAGGCAATTAAAAGCTGCTTGAGAGAATTATTCTTGGTCAAAACTTCCTAAGTGTTTCTCATAGGTTGAATCAGAAGTCTGAGCATTAACATGGCATATTTGGGACTTCTTGTGCCAGTATCCCCCTATAGTAAATTATCTAACCTTGCTTTGGAATAGATCTATACCAAACAGGCAAAGAGAATCATTTCCAAGAATAAATTAATCACATACTCCATTTTGAAGTACTACAAATTCAATGTTTAGTTTAAGTTATTGTTTAGAGTGAGGGAGTATGATGTCAGAAGAACATACTCCAACGGCATTGAGAGGAGAATTACAACTGCTAAACTTAGCCTGAGGTGCTGGTAATAGGTTCAGCCTCCAATTTGGGTCTTGTTTTTACAAATAAGTTGAACCAACACAAGAGCAGAAGCCTACACTGTTCAAGATTAACTTAACAGGGGAACATTGGATCAAACCAGTAGTGTAGCATGTTTTGCCAGAAGTGCAACCTTTACCAGCGGAAGGTTTCAGAATCAAGGCCTTAGACTCAGAGACATGGTGAATTTTCATGTTAGAATTCCATTTTTGAGGTAAGTTGGAATCCTTATTAACAGAGTTTATGTCCAGCGAGGACTCTATACTTCCTTCAATAACATTGATGTGGTTTGTGATCATTAAATAACACTCAGAGAGTGATCCATCAGTATCATCAAGTTGGGGGTCAGGATTTTCATACTCTTCTCCTTCAAGAGGATTAATTCTTCTCCTTGGCTGTGGACAGTCAGTTCTAACATGTCCTGTTTGGTTGCAGTTCCAACATACTTTTCCCTTGGAATCTGAAGTATTCTTGACTTCCAAGAGGGTAAGATTAGCAGCAGGGCAATCTTTAGTTTTGGAAGTGTATTCTTCTCTACTCCTAGCATTTTGTTCCCTGGGGATTTTGTTAATTCTATTTTCAAGACCATTCATGTCAATAGTTTCTTCCAATATACCTATCAAGGTAGAGAGATCAGAGTTCATGGGCATTCTGCACCTTACGCTATGGATTATTTGTCCAGGACACAAGTTGAGAAGTCTCTCATTGACCTCTTCCTTATCAGAATCCAGGTAGAAACAGTATAACCTCCTTTTCTGGTCTAAACACCACTTATGAGGTTTGTACTTGGATGGATCAAACTGGGAGGTTTCAAAGGTTTTCATCATCTTTCTTTTCCAAATCCTGGTACCAAATTGTTCTCTGATCAATTCCTTCCAAGAATTCCAGGGTAAAGATCCTACTTCTTTCCTCTTATTGATGAACCAATCAAGAGCCACTCCCTCAGAAAGTCTGGGTAACCTCACCACAGCTATTGCATCAGGGAGTTCATATGAAGCAAGAGTGTAATCAATAAACTTAATAAAACTGAAATGGTTATACTCTCCTTCTCCAGAGAATTTAGGCCATTAAGTGATGGGAGGAAGTAACTTCAAAGCTTGCTCTATTTCTGGTGTAGGGATTGGTCTAAAGGTTCATTCCTAGTTATTCTGTTTCTAGGAAGAATACGAGGAGTACTAGTGAACCTGGCAGGTCTAGCTTCTTCCAAGTCAGTGGCTGGAGAGTTACTGAAATTGAACTTAAGATCTCTGATATCATTCTTAATCATACCTAACTCCAAGTCAAGCTTGGTGTTTGATAAATCAATTTTTTTAATCAAATGAGTTGAAGAAGTAGGACTAGTTTTCTTAACTTCTTCCTTAAGTTGATCCAGAGTTGCAATCATGTCTTCCTGAAGGATTGATTGATTATCATCAATATGCTTCATCAGATCCAACTTACTAGATTTGATACTTTCCTTGATTTTTTGTATTTCCAACTCATCAATCCTCATAGTCTGGGATTGGGTGTCAATAATTCTAAAAACACTCAGACTCAACTTGTCTAATTTTTCATAAACTTTGTCAAAGCACTTGCTAATAATGATAAAATTGTGAGACACATTTTCAGAAAAGATTTTGAGGGCTTCTACATCTAATTTTGGTACACCTTGTTCAACTTCTGGGCTAGAGAGATTATGTTGTCCCAATTCTTTGGGTTCCTTAACTTCTGATGGGCTGAGGACCTGTTCTTTTTGGGGTCCTTTCCCTTTAAGGAAACTAACTGATCCCAAGGATTCCAACTCTGCACGTAGCCTTCTACTTCTTTCTTTGGGATCAAATTTTGCAGAGAAATATGAGATTTCTTTTCCATAGAGATGGCTTTTCTCATACCTGGCGGATCCCCCTGGGTCTGAGCCAACTCAAATTGTTCCAAGTAGCTCATTTGCTCTTTAACTAACACTTTGACTCTTTCCTCCTTGGTTGAGTCCAGCTGAGGTGGCGTAGGAGGACCTGCACCCTCCTGGGATAACATGTTGGGAAATGCCTGACTCTCCAACAGTGTGTTGGTCGAGTTGGCAGCCGGGGTTGTTGCCATTGTCTTCCCGTGTGACGCTATGGTCACAGGTTCAAGCATCTTCATCGCGCTTGCAACTGTAGTCCTTGCGTGCATGGGCTCCTCCGGGCAAAGATCCATAGGATGGTGCTCTGCCGGTTGCTTGGGTGTTGCACCTGTTTTGATTCATAGTGCAAGAAAGGTATAAGTCTTTTTCAAAATGTTTGAAGAAGACTTAAAAAAAATAAAAAAAATAATAATTTTTGAGTTTTTATATTTTTAATAATTTTTCTATATATATTTTGACTCACTTCTGGTCAAATTTCAAGCTACCAACACTTGTTTGGGGTCACTACCGTCCTTGGGGGGGTATTCAAATGGGGTCTGAATGGGTTCCAATAAGATCTTGGGATAAATCCAAGGGAAAGTCCAAGGGTACACTGTCTGGGACATCCTCCAGAAGATCTTGGTCAATAAGGTCACCAAACACAAAATCCACTAATAAAAAAAATACAAGTTTAATATTGTTTTGTAATTTTTATGTGGTATGATGATATTTCAAAAGAAAATAATTTTCAATCTTACTTTTGTTATTCTTGGATTTTTCTTTATCTTCTGGGTTGTTTATATTATAATTATAAAGCTTCCTTTAAAAGATTTTCCACTCCTTATGTTGACTCAATAAAGAATTAAAATCAATAATTCTTTCTAACTCAAGCTCCTTTTCTTTTATAGCTTGTTGCTTATAACAAAGAAGCTTTTCCTGTTTTTGCTTAGGAGTTTTAATGATAGGCACAAAGTTACGGATTTTTTCTTCTTTTTTCTGTTTAAGAAAGTTCAAATAATCATTGATCAATTCTACGTTGGTATTAAGATCCACTAGAGAAATAAAGAATCAAAAATATATGATATAATTATTTTAACTTATTTTTAAAAATAAATAGACTGGTCCAAGGAATAAATAATTAAAAATTAATTATTTAAGGATAATTCCCGGCCAGAACCCCAGTTGTCAGCTCTCTGATACCAGGAACCTTGAAGTCCTTTAGCTACAGAGAGTGATAGAAGATACTAGGATACTAATAATAATAGTATTCCAATGATAAACAGGTGAAAATCTCAAACAATCAATATGTTAAGAGATGGTGCAAGGTTTCATTGGTTTGGTTAAAAAAGGGTTTTCAATATGTTAAAGAAGAGGGGCCACAGTATTATACTACTGGGGGTCTTTACAGACAAACAAAATCTCTTCAAGGGGCCTCCTTAGGCAGTTTAAAAACCTTGGAATGAAGATGGGTACCTTATAAAGGGCTTATTTCACTGATATTGCCGGTCAAAACAGCACAATGGCCAAGAAAGGAAGAGAAAAAATAAATCTGAGCAATTTACCACGAAAATCCTGCAATAATAGGAAGGTTTTCAGAGAAGATGGGGTAGATTTGCCTGACTAACTTCAATGGGTTGATTGGTTTCAAGAAATAAATAATAATACTACAGACTAATTCATAAATCACTTGCTTATCTCTTTATAAGCATTTGACTAACAATGAAACAGTGTCTGATTGATAATAATAATTCCTGGTCAACTGATGGGGAATAATAGGTCCAAAGAGGTCTGTATAAAAAACTTGTTGGGGTGACTATGAGCTTCTCAGGGCGCGTAGAGAGGGTTCTGCTCTTGGGCTGAGGCTGGCAAGCCATTCAGGGAAAGAGTAGCACGTCTACTTGGTGCTTTCAATCAGCCAACACCAGATCTTCTGGATATCTGTGCTATTTTAGCCACAGAATCTGTTAATCTGTTATGGTGTAGATTTGATCATTCTGCACTCATCCTTCATTTGTACTATTAATATTATTTTAAAGTGGACAGATGTGGACTTTTGCTAATTTTCCATCATCTGTTGAGAACGTAGCTATTTTTTAATAATTTTTATGATTACTTCTAGTATTGTTTTGTGGTCTTTGAAGATCAGGATAAGTGATTTACGTGGTAGTCCTCAGTATTTGGTTTATTATTAGAAAAATACTTCAACTTAGTTTCTTATTAATTTTATTTAAGTTTTAGAGTTTTTAGACTATCAATAATGCATATTCCAGGTTATTAAACATTTCAGATAACCCTAACTAGGTTGTAGCTATCTTGAGCGGTACCTGGTTGTCAGGTTTTTCACAACTGATCCAGGCGCGGGGATCAGTCAATTAAGATGCGCGGGGGGTAGGATCTTCTGCGTACGTGAAAAAATTAGCTGCGCGCGTGACCTCTTTACGCAGGAGGGTGTAGCTACAGGTACTTAGGATTGTGTAAGGATGCGGGGATGCGCGCAGGAATTGTGAAATAACACATTTCTGTGTGCAACTCCTAAAATATACACAACACTCCAATTCTGAGTGAAATTTATTTGTAAAACCTATACTTGAAAATACATGTGAAATATTGAAATGGCCAAAAGGTGCCATATTGGTGCGGTAGCTTTTGGTCCCTTTTTTATTTAATTATTTAAAAATAGAAGGAGTTGGATTTCCAGGGTGGGGTCAGGGAGTGACCCTACCTAATTCTGGGTGAGGAATCCATTTCAGCAATAGTATTTGTGGATTTCTCACTCCTTCTTTAGTAAATTTTACTTCTCTTATTCAATTCTTTTTATCATATTTCTTCTGTTACTTTCACAGGTTTCTCTGTAGGTAGTATCAAGCTGACAAAAAAACCCAATTGTTTTGCCATGTTTTTTGAAGACTTTTTAGTATATTATTTCAAGGTGTCAAGCAGCAAAAATGCAGAGGTAGGGCAGTGAGGGACCCAACCTGAATTTTGGTGAATAATTAAAATTTGAAATAATAACTGGAGCTTTTTTACTATTTTTTTGAGTTTTTTTTTAATTATTATCATATTCTGCTTTTTGTTAAATTACTTTTGGTAATTTTGAAAGTTTCCCTGTAAATAGTACAACTCTGAAAGGGAAGAACTAAAATTATAATCCGACAGGACCCAATGTGGTCCTGAATTATACATAGCAGTTCAGGGCCAGGAATTTGAGCTGGAAGAACCCAAATATGGAAGGCAGATCATCATTTATTAATTTTACAAGTTTCCACTCCTGTATGTAAAAATTATGGCCAGAAATTAGCTTAATGGCAGGAGAAGCAGTAATTAAAGAAAAATAAATGCTGGGGACCCTGTTTTTATATAGGCTAATGGGCTCTCATAATGGGGAAATACGTTGTATTATTGATTGGATGAATTCAAATGGATGAAGGAAAAAAGCAGGTAGACTTGCTCCTTAAGTATGAAGGTTTGGCCTCTTGTGGGCCCATGATACTGTTGAGTTTTGGAACTTATCTCCTTGTCTGCTCACCACCCTCTTTCAGCGCTCTTATACTTTATTATTTAATATGCATGTTTGGGGCTCTTATAATCTTTCTCCACCTCTTATCATTATTATTATTGTATGTTTGTGACACCCTAAGCTGTCCCAACCACCTATGTATGTCCTGATACTTGTAGATATCCAGGAATCATTATTATTATGTATGTCAGGTACTTGTAGTCTACTGGGCACCTTCTCTTGCACATTTCACAGGATCTTGATACTCAAATTTCACCATCCTTAGTCCATGTGATTCTCTTACCAAACATCCTGTCTCAACCATTTCCCACCCCTCCTGTTTTATTGAATATTCTTACTTGTCAAAGGTCCCAACTTGTGGTTCCTTATTTATCCATAAATACTCCTTCTTTTGGATCCACTAAAGGAAAAGCCATCAGATCATTCCTCCTCTTATCCAGGCCCACTCACTGAGGCCCTACTGAATGTGGTCCCTTCTGGACCCCCTAAATCAGATTGAAATCCCCTCCATCATCTGCCTCTCCTCTCCCATCCCTCCTTTTTCATCTCTTCAAGCCTCTATTCCAACAGATACAACAGGGGGAAAGTCAAAAATTCTGCCCCAAAGGGGCTTTACAGGCTCTAAAAGCCTTTTTACATGGTTTGGGATGTATCAGCCCACATGGCAATGCACCCTGAACCCTTTTGACTGGAATTTTCCGGTCTATTTTGATGTTTACATCCTTACAGGTCTGAACAGGTCCTCCTGCTTTTCAAACCCCTGGCTTGTTGTCCATTAAAAACAGCCCAGGTACCATTGTTACCTCAAATACTGGCTTTTTGCCTCATGCAACCAGCCCCTGGCCCCACATATGTGCCAGGTAGGACCCAGGACTCACCTGGGTCTGGTCTCAAACTTACACAGGGGGGGGGGGTGTAAATGGCAGACATTCCCCCCCTCTTTACTACATAGGTAACCATAAGGGGTTTTCAAATCCCCCACTGGTTGCCTGGGACAACGTTCCCCCCAGGAAAATTCAAAACAAGAGTGGGCTGGGGGGGATCAGGTCCCCCCTGCCCTTGGTGCCTCCCCCTTGGTAAGGGGGGGGGAGAGCGCCCTGCTCACTGCCACCTTGCATAGGTGGGTGGGTGATAAAATCCCCCCCCCATTTTGGTTGCATCAATGCAATCAGCCCTGGGTGGCCATAGCTTCCTGGTTGCAACCAGCCAGCTGGCCTTCTCCCCCCTTGCAATTATTAGCAAGGGGAGGGGAGGGAGCCAGCACCGTGGTTTGCAGCTCCCGCAGACCCAATTGCTGGCTGCCATCCAGTGTGGGAGGACTCCATTTGGAGTCCCTCTAGCCCCTATTACCGCCCCGTGTAGGCTGTTGGGCCCCAAAACAGGCCAAATGGAAGGAACAGCATCCCTGAGCAGGCCCCAACATGGGAAACAGCCCCAACAGGCTTTCCCAGCCCAAATTCAGGAAATGAAAACTTTAGCAGGCCAGTTTCAATCTATGGAAATACCAGCTTATCCCCTGGCATGCAAAAAAGAAAATAATCCTGTTAGTCTCCACTTCCAAATTTCACTAAAAAGAATTTGGAAATTTTTTGAAGCAGTTTATGTGGCTCCCAAGAATTTTTCAAAATTTATGTGGTTTTAAATTCACTTTCTCTGCCCCATTTGACAACTAGAAGGGTGCCATGAACCAGGAAAAAAAATCCAAGTTGATTTGGCTTAAGAACAAAATATATTGAACTTAATTTTCATTTTTTCCAAAATTCTATTTACAATTAAATAATAAATCTAAAGTAAATACCACCAAAATTTGTGCATTCCAAATTTTTCTCCAAGCAAATTGGGTGTACTTCTTTCATTTTACCCAGAATGCAATCAATCTTCTGCAGCTGAAGCCTGTTGATTGAAAATAAAGTGGGCTGTTGGAATTTTCATAGCCCAATTATTCTTCCTGATCCTTTTTTATCCTTCTTTCCTTTTTTTCATCATAAATTTTAATTTTCTTTTTTTACTAATTTTTACCTTGCTCTAAACTACAATCCTTAAATTTCTACTCACTTGCTTAATAATATCACCATTCAAAGTTCCCACAGTCCATAATAGAATGGATTTGTGGTTTTTCTTCCTCACACCAGCTCCAAATTGCAAAATCATCCCAAGATTTGAAACTCTAACTCAAGATCAACAAACCACTTTTATCTTCACCTCTACAAATGACCACCACTTAAGCCTCAAAAAACTACCTTCAGCTCAAAACTTAAACTTTAGATCCCAAACTGCTCATCAATACAGTCATGTTTGCTCAGTCCTTCTGATTTCTACGTCTCATTTTTCTCCCCTTGAGGGCTAGATTCAATCCCACTTCTTTTTAATTATTAATATTTTTATCTTATTTTAAATAATAGCCAAACATGATGTGATGTCCCTCTAGTTATCATTAAAAATTAATTGATTTTTTAATTTATATTTCCTTCAATATTCCAAAGCATACATTTTTATTTCCACATCATTTCATCAGTTTTCAAAATAATTAATATATCTTCTTAGAATTCCATAACTATTATTTATCAAAGGTGAAATAAGTTTTTCTACTAAACCTTGTAAAATTGAAAATATCACCATTCCAATTTTACAAACTCCATATTAGACCACAGATGTGGTTTTTCTTCCTCACACCCACTCCCTTTCTCAAAAATCAATCCAAGATTGAACCTCTACCCCAGTATTAACAAACCACTTTTATCTCAACCTCCACAAACCACCCCAAATTAAGTGTTAACAAATCACCTTGAGCTCAAAAATTAAAATTAAGTTCCTGAAATGTTCATCACTACACTTACAGTTTCTCAGTACTTCTTATTTCTCATTCTAATTCTTCTCCTCTTGTTGGTTAGCCTTAAACCCACTTCTGTTTGATCATTTATATTTTTATCTCAGTTTTAATACTAGCTACCTATGATTTGGTTTAAATTTAGGCATCATTCAAAATTGATATATTTTTTAATTTTAATTTCCTTCAATATTTCAAAAAAAAAGATTTTTTTTCCGCATCATTTCATCCATTTCCCAAATTAGGAATTTATGTTTTTGGTATGCCATGAATATTAGTTTTTAAATGAGAAATTATTTTTTGTACTAAAGGATGACAAATCTTTTCCTTCATTTATAATATTATATTATTATTCAATATGCATAATTCTCCCCCATCATGATATATAAACTATAGACAAATTGATTTGTATTTGAGGGCTATATTGATGGATCTTCCTTAATTATCTTGGAAACAGAGCAAAATTCAAGTTGGTCTGAGTGACTTACTATGGGTTGATTTGTCTTCTGAATCTACTCATGATATTATAATTATGAATAATTAGATTTTATAATATTTTAGGCCCCTCTATATTGAGTTGAGAAAAAATAAGATAATTGATTAAAGAGGAAAAGGAAAGGGAATGGGGTCCCGCCATGCATGGGACAGTAGAATTTAAGCAGCTGCTTTTCTGCCTACAATCCTTGGGAATGGAAAGAAAATTTTGTAGCAATAGCAGCTTCATGTAGGAATTTTTACACAAAAAAATTCACAGAAATTGCTCCAGAACTATACACCTCAATTCAGTTCTGACTTAATTTCTTGATTAATATATTTGAAACATACCTTAATAGTTTATCATGTTTTTTTGTACTATGGCAACTCAATTTAAAACATGTAACATGGACAACACAAGGAAAGAACATGTAACAGGGAATATAAAACAGAAAAGATGAAACAGAGAACATGGAATACACCTGTAATGAACACTGATTTCTCACTTGGTTCAAAATTTGGGTTTGAGAATTTAAAATTCATATAAAACCCTTCTATTCCACTTTGATTTTGCTTCCCCCTCAACCCATATATCAACACCAACATAGGTTTTCCTATTTTGATTCAAAAACAAAAAGAGTCAATACCCAAATTCACATAGAAAGTCCTCCTTCCCTTACATTTTGGTTCCAAATTCACTACACCAATCTCATTGTCACACCTGATGCCCATCACCATCATATGGGGACCTCTTCATTATTCCCACCTCCACCATATCCTCCCAAAAATGCTCTACATAGAAGGAACAATTCTTTATTCTCATCCCCATGCAATACCAGATCAACACATGATCATCATCCCATTCCTGATATTTCCAAATTGCCAAATATCCCTGCCAACTGCATCAATTACCATGGAATTGCACCTCCTCCTGATTCTATCTCCATTTCAAACATCAGCCATCCTTATTTATTTTATAATTTACCAAATGAAACTCCACTTCCTTGAAATCCTCAACAAAATCTTTATAATACTCCTCAAAATCCCAAAATTCCCATTTCTGTGGAAAGTGATCCCCATTCTTTTCACATAAATGAGGATCTCAATGTTGCTTTGGAAGATTTGGAGCTGAATAAACATCAAAGTAATGAACATTTTGAGAAAATGAAATATGAAAATTACCATGGTTCCCCAAAACCTGCATCACATGGAATTGAAGAATACCTGGCAGGCCAACCACAAGAGACTTTTCTGAAAGGTTATCTTATGGAGCTCACAACTTTGGTGAACATTCCAATCATTTTTGACCTGAAGAGAACATTCAACAAGTACCAATTACCCACCCTGTTTCCTGGGGGTGGATGAAACCAATTCTTTTTGAACCATACACTCTACAACCCACCAGTTCATGCCAAAATTTCCAAGAAATCCTTTTCAAAAATGAGACAAGCTACCTGTGCTGTGTCAATGGAAAGTTGTTAGTACAGCAGTAAATAACACCACTTGAGTTGCTCTGTATATTCAAGATTTCTACTAGGGATCATCATTCCCATGAGCATCAACTGCTCTCCAATTTCAGTCTGATAAAATAAAATTTTGCCTTAACATCAATTGGTCTTAACTAAAATACTTACAATGCCCTCAATTTCAAGACAAGGGGAATATACAGATTTAGGATGAATGGGACTATTCACCATATAATTGGTAGTCTTCATCCAATTGGTGGAAATCACCCATCATTCTTCCACTTTTATATAAATTACAGGGAAAATGAACTTCAAAATCAGCACAGGTGGGGCTCACATGTTTCACAGAATTTGTCTTCAGGATTAAAGAGATTTTAAACCAAAATAATGGTTTTATAAATATTTTTCAAACAGTTACTCCTAAGTTTGATCCAAATCAAACCATCAGGCTTGCTGATCCATCTTCACATAATATGGATCAGTGAGTTTCAAAACTACCAAAAGGAGAAAAAATAGCTACAATGTGGACAGAAGGTAAGATATTTCCTATTTTTATTTTGTTTCATATCATGAAATTGAAACTTCTCTCATGGAATTGATCTCAAAAAGTAATGATTCTGCTCAATTGACCCATAGAGATGTTTGGATCAGGCACTCAGATGGACCCTTCAGCAGAATTAGTGAAATGAGAAAATTGTATGAACCTCTTAAATATGTTCTTATTTATCCTCATGGTGATATATGGTTGTTTTCCAAAATGGAAAGATGAACCTGGAAAGAATCAGTTAAATTAAATCAATTATTATTCAAATTTTTTGGCATTTTGTCATTCTGATTCTTCCCTTTTTCACTGGGGTGGTTGACTTTTCCAACAATATTGTGCTGGACAATACATAGAAATTGAGACAGAAATATTATCCAATATTTGACATCATCAAAATAATCTTAGGTCTGAGCAGTTCTATGGTGCTGTATATGCAATACACCATGGGTTTGTGTCAGCCTCCTGGATGCCAAGACCCTTGCTATCCTTTAGCTACCAGAGTTTATAGAATGAATAATAAATATATTAATTAATAAATGCAGCCAAAAGCCGTAAAATATTTGGATAAAGCTTATTGCAAGGTTAATTGTTTTGGTTATGGTTTATTGTTATAAATCAATATAGATAAATGGATTCTTAAATATTTTTATAGAGGGGCCACAATTATATTGGGGACCTTTAACACCTCTCTTCAGTGAATTCAGTATAAAACATGTAGGCCTGGTTACTTTGGGACCTTTAGTTTAAAGGATATTTTGCCCAAATATAATATGCATATAGAATACACAGTGGAGTGGCAGCGCTTTGTAACCAAGCTGCCACGACAGAGAAAGGATAATAAGACTCACTGGTATATTATTAAATCCTTAGGATATCTGTTTGGGAAGTGCACTGATGGATTAAACCTGTATACTGGTGTTATAAGGTTGTTCAGCAGTTTAAATTGATAAAAGAGGGTTGAGGATGGATATTATTAATCAGACTAAGCAATAAATCACTTACTTATCTCTTATAAGTATTTGATTACCTTGGAATGGTTTCTGGGTATAAATATAACTGGGTCGCTGGGTATTAATATCATCTAAAGAGCTCTTTATTTATAGCTTTTGGAGTCCCAATATTGTCCTTCTGAGGGGTGCAGGGGCTCAAAGGGACAAACACTGAGGCTAGAAGGGTAACCAGTGGTAGCCTGTCACGTGTTCTTGGTGCTGTAACATGGCTAGCACCTAATTCCACAGGTTATGGGAATTATTCTACTTTATAATTGATGTTTGGACATGTGAATAACACTAATCTGTCCTTTTTATTTATTATTCAATTAATTATCCTTAGTAAATGATCCCAGTAAATTAGTAATTATTTTAATAGAAATTCCTACAGTTATTCTGATAGAAATTCCTACAGTTATTAATAATTATTTTAATAGAAATTCCTACAGTTATTCTGATATCAGTTGAGTTCTCATTATGTATTGAATATTTGGAGTAAAGTCATGATATTGATTTTACTCCTTATTTTCGAAATTCAGTTGATTTACTAAAATAATTACTTAAAAATCTAAGTCATGGGTATTCATCTAATATTTCTACATCATAAGTTTTCTGAGTATGTCAAAAAAATGTTGATGTATATAAATTCTCATAATAGTATATTAAAGTATTTTAATATATTTTTGGAAGTAGTCATTATCTTATTTTCGACATTTTTGGTACTTTGAATTATATTTAATCAAAAATATGTATAAAGGTTATTTAAGTATTTTTATATAATTTTATGTATTTTTAGACTATCTACTATCCCCAGGAACATTTATTACATATGTAGAATGTTCCTGTGTAGGTTGTAGCATTTTTACGCAGTACCTAGGTTTCTCAGGCCGCCTGTCACTTTGTCAACCCATAGTCCCGTGGCTGCGTACTTGTCAGAGGCCCGGGGCTGCGTAAAAGACTTTGAAAGAGTGAAACAGCTGTAGCTCAGCCGCGTGCGGGTGCATTGGCTGCCGCGGCTGCGTGCTGGAATTGTGACAGAACAAATTTCCGTCTGTAACTCCTAAAATATACACAAAACCCCAATTCTGAATGAATTTTAGGTGTGAAACCTATATGTGACAATATGTGTGAAATATTTAATTGGCCAAGAAGTTCAATAGTGGTGCCGTGGTATTTTGGTCTTTATTTTCCTTAATTATTTAAAAATATAAGGAGTTGGATTTCAAGGGTGGGGTCAGTGAGTGACCCTACCTAATTTTGGGTGGAAAATTCATTTTTACAATAATTTTATTGGTTTTCCTTTTCCTTCTTAGGTGAATTTTATTATTTTTTATTTTTATTTTATTTCTGTTACTTTTACAGCTTGCTCTGCAATAGTAGCAAGCTGACATTCCCCCACTCCAAGATATGGCCATATCTGAAAAAAAAATCTGGAGCATGTTGGGAAAAAAATTTATTCCATGTGCGTTTCAGTTCCTTTTTCTGGCTCTTTAGTTTCTAAGATGTATTGGTCCATCAGTTATATTATACTCTGGTAACCATTCATATTTGTCTGCAGATTCTCCTTTGTATCTTACTAAGTATAGTATAACATCTTTTCCTTGCACTCTCTCTTTCCTGTCTCTCAATATACTGCGGACTTTCCCTTCTTCTTTCACAGGGTCAGGTTCTATTGGAATTATTGCTGGAGGGAGCTTGCTAACTTCTCTTGGTTGAAAGTGTTTTACTAGGCTAACAGGAAATACTGGGTTTTTTCTTTATAATTCTTCACTCAAGATTACTTCTACAGCATTTTTGCCATGCATCTTTTTGATAACAAATGGTTCAACAAAGGCTGGTTTCAGCTTTCTTTTACCTGCTATATTTTTGAAGTTGGTAGTGGATATTAAGATCTGATCTCCTATTTTAAAGTCAGGTTCCCTATGTGATTTGTCCCGTCTTTGTTTGTTGTGCTCTACTGCTTCTTCTATACATTTTTGAGCATGATTATTTTCCAAATCTATAATTTTCTTAAAGTAAAGAGATCTTGGATGAATGGTGGCTAATTTATAGTTTAATTTATTCCTAGGTAGTTTTGGAATACATCCTCTTTCTAGTATGTCAGGGGCTTCTTTGGTAGTAGAATGCTTACTGCTGTTATAAGCAATCTCTAGATCTGGCAGTAGGATTACCAAATCATGGCAATAACCATCTGAGTTTTTTTATTCTAGACCAAAGCTAAAAAACATTCTTAACATATCTTCTAGGGTTTATATCATTCTTTAAGCTAATCCATCAGTTTGGGAATGGTATGCTGTAGAAAATGCTAGAGTAGTACCTAGTATAACACGTATATTCCTTCAAAACTCAGAGGTGAATTTGAGGTCTCCGTCACTGATTATAATCTTTAGTATACCAACATCAGCTATGATCCTATTCCAAAATAGTAAAGCTACATCCATAGCACTATCTTCTTTGTGGTTAGGTAAGAATTTTGCCTTCTTAGAGTATCTGTCAACTATAACCAGGACAGAGTTATATGAATGAGTAACTCCAGGGGGGAGGCCAGTGACAAAATCCATATTAATGATTTCCCATCTAGTTTTGGGTTCAGAGATCTTCTTTAGGATTCCAAAACTTTTTCCAGTAGTTTTATTAGATCTTTGGAAAGTCTCACAGCTAGTAACATACTTAATAGTGATTTCTTTCCAGTCTATCCACCAAGCAGTTTTTTTTACTTTTTCCAAGGTTCTTTACGTGGATAGATGCCCTTATGAACAGTTTTCATGGCATTCCTGGAGTATGTGTTCTATATTTTCTTTTTTTCTCAGTACCAATACACTGGAATGTTGGTGTCTGTAATAAAGGAGTCCATCCCAGAAAGTAAACCTTCCTGCTTTAAAGGGTTTGAGTAATGAGGCTGGTAAACTATTTATCAGGGCTGCTTCTGGGGATTCACATTCCATAATGGTAATCAGCAGCTTGATATCAGAGGAATAGTTCTCTCTTACTAGATTAAATAAAGCATTATCTAATTTGCATAAGTGGATCCCCATAATTGGAGCATATAATGCAAAAAGATTGATGTTTAAGATAGGAAAGATATCCTGATACTCACGGTCATATGCTGGATTTTGAGGTTCATTAGGCAAATCATTCATAATTAGACTATCAGCATGATGGTTTTTAGCTCCAGCTTTATGCACTATAGTCATCTGGCCTCTATACTGTTGTATAGCAATTTGCCACCTGAGAATATGTCTACCAGAAGTTTTCATGTTCATAAGAGTTCTTACAGCATTACAGTCTGTAATTCTTTGGCAAGTGGTGCCTTCTAAGTAATAGTGTAACTTTTCCAGATCCCATACTAGAGTCAAGAATTCCATCTGGCTGGCTCCATATCTTTTCTCAGTGTCTTTGATCTGTCTAGATATGAAAAGCACTGGTTTCTCCACTGGTTTTTCTTCTTCTATTTACTTCTTGGTGTAAGGCGGCTCCTAACCATTCCATACAGGCTTCAATTTAAAGCTTAAAGGGTTTAGAGTATTCTTGTTGAATGAGTATAGAAGTGGAGGTCATAGCTATTTTCAATTCTTCATAGTTTTTCAACCTCTCATGTGTCATTTCAAAGAGAGTGTTATTGTTGCATATTTCATACAGAATTTTAGTTAGCATAGAAAACTTTGGGATTTATTTTCTTTAGTAGCTTTAAAAACTAATAAATGATAGCAACTCTTTTTTATTCTGAGGCATGGGTCTGTTCATTACAGCAGCTATTTTATTCTGGTCAGCAGCTAGAGTTAGACCAGAGACTATATGTCCTAGAGCTTTTAGTTCTCCATATCCAAATTTAAATTTCCTCATGGAGACTTTTAATCCTGCCTTGGAGATATTTTGGAGGACTAGTCTTATTTGATTTATATGAGTATCCCAATCATCAGAATATATGATAACATAATCTATATAAACCATAATCCATCCTTGCCTGATGTAAGTACCTAGAACTGTATCAATTGTTCTCTGGAAGTGTGATGGAGAATTCTTTATACCAAAGGGCATCCTGAGGTATTCATATATTCCTAAGTGGTAGATTATTATCATAAACTTTATTTTTTCAGGGCTTATAGGTATCTGGTGGAACCCTTTAAGCATATCCATAGTAGTGATGTATTTAGCTTGAGATAAGTTATGTGGAGCATGATCAATCTGGGGTATAGGATAATAGTCTGCTTGAGTATGGTTATTCAGCATTCTGAAGTCTCCTACCATTCTTGAATTATTGTAATGCCAAGCTATGATTACAGGTGTGGTTACATCTACTTGTTAATTGTGCCCTACTTTCCTCAATACTTGTAAGTTTATAAGTTCTTGGATGTGTTCCTCAAGAGCTATCCTAGATTTAGGACTAGAGGGATAAGCTGGTCTTCTTAGGTTAGGAGGGTAAGGAGGCTTAATAGTAAATTTTAATACCATGTCATGTCCTTTTATATCACCAATGGGGTGATCTCTATTACAGAAACAATTTTTATTCTCAAAGCAGACTGTCAATATATCTTTCTTCTGTTCTTCAGAAATGTTCTCATTTAGAGCTGCTTGAGAGAAGTATTCTTGATTGAATTATTCTAAGTGATTTTGATAAGTAGAAGAGGGGAAGTTAGTGTGCATGGTGCATATCTTAAACTTCTTGTCCCAGTTACCACCCACAGTGAACTTTGTAACACATCTATGCCATATAGACATAAATCATCATTTCCTATTATCAGTTAGTCAAATAATCCATTGAGAAATACTACAAATTCCACTTGGATACTCAAAGATCCTTTGGTATGGGGCAGTATTATAGGAGAAGTCCATACTCCAATAGAATTCTTAGTGGAGTTCCAAGAACTAAATTTGGCTTTTGGGATGGTAAAAAGGTGGTATTTCCAGTTTGCATCCCATTTTTTCAAGAATTCAGTGCAAACACATGAACAGAAAGCCCCACTTTCAAGTAATAACCTTATAGGCCTGTTTTTATACAATCCTGTTGCATAAAAACTTTGACCCTTAGTATAACTCTTACCACTTATAGGTTTAACTGTAAATGGTTTAACATCAGTGACATGTCTAGGAATTATGGTGGGGTCCCATTTTTGGGGAAAACTAGAGTCACCATGGATGTTATTGATTTCTATAGAAGTGCCTATATCTCCTTCTATTCCATTGACAGGGTTAGTCAGGATCAATTCACATTCAGACAGAGATCCTTCAGTATCAGCTCTATCTTCATAGTTCTGATTCCCTTCAATATCTTGTTCTCCTTCCATTACTGCTATCTTTCTTTTTGGTAATGGGAAGTCTTGTATCATATGTCCTGTCTTGTTACAGATCCAACAAGTTCCAGGCATTCTCTCTTTATCCATGTTCTCATTAGTTTTCTTATTGTCAGGGATATTTATCAGAGGAGTTTTTTCTCTGTTTTTTTTTAGTATTGAATTTATCTTTGGGTCTAGAAGGAGCTTTCTTGTCTAACCCATTCATTTCTATCACTTCTTCTAACACATTGATTAGAGTTGTTAAGTCAGCATCCACACTCATTCTGCATCTCACACTATGTTTAAGATTTCCAGGGCACAGGTTGAGAAGTCTTTCATTCACTTCCTCTTTATCAGCATCTGGATAGAAGCATTCTAGTCTTCTTTTCTGTTCTAAGCACCATTTGTGAGGTTTATCCTTGGAGGGGTCAAATGAGGACTTTTCAAAATTTTTCATCATTCTTCTTTTCCACATTCTAGAAACAAATTGTTCTTTAATTAAGATTTTTCAAGAATTCCATGGTAAGGATCCTACTTCTTCTCTTTTACTAATAAACCTGTCTAGAGCTACTCCTTCAAAGAGTCTGGGCAGCCTGACTACGGCTATAGCTTTTGGTAGGTCATAAGAGCTTATGGTGTAGTCAATAAATATGATGAAATTTATATGGTTGTATTCTCCTTCACCAGATATTTAAGGCCATTCAGAGATTGGGGGTAAACATTTGAGAAAATTTTCCATTTCAAGAGTAGGAATAGGCCTGAAAGTGTCACTCCTATGCATTCTATCAAGGGTGGTGCATAAGGGGTAGTTGTTTGTCTGGGAGGTTTTGTTTCCTCTGTGGTACTCCTCAAGGGGTTGGCCAGATGGAATTTTAAGTCTCTAAGATCATTCTTGATCAGATTAAGGTGCAGGTCCACTTTATTATTAAGCAGATCTAATTTCTCACTAAGGGGAAGAATGGATTTTTTAGTAGTATTTATTAATTCTTCTCTAATAGGCTGAAGGGACATAATAAAATATTCTTGGATACCTGATAAAATATTCTAAATAGTTTGAGTCTGATTAGTTTTACCTTGGTTTATTTTCTCCAATAATTGTTCTGTATGTTACTTGATATCTTCTATCCCTACAGCTTTTGATTGGTTACTAATTAATCTGGCTACTACTGAGGTCAACTTATCCAATTGGGTGTAAACAGCGTCTAAATTTCCACAAACAATTTTTAACTTATGACGCATATCATTATAAAAGGAAGAAATTACATCAGAGGTGGGTTTATAAAAGACACTGGGTTCAGAATTAGAAGCTAATTGTGTTTCACCTTTTTCAACTTTTGAGCTAAGGATATTATCTGATCCCAATCCTTCTTTCCCTTTGGCTTTGGATGGGATGAAGATCTCTTCTTTCCTGATCCTCTGCCTTTCAGTTGGGATAATTGATCCCACGGATTCCACTTTTCTATGTAGGACTATACCTCTTTCCTTGGTATCATTTTCTGAAGAGATATCTGGGTAGCCTTTTCCTGGGATATTATCTTTTTCATAGATACTACGTCCTCCTTGGCTTGGGCTTCTTTGAATTCTTCCCAATATTTCATGTGCTCTCTGACTAAGTCTTTGATCCTGGATTCCTTGGCCATATTCTACTGGGGTGGCTGCAGGGGAACTTCTTGTGATGGAGGGGGGCTTGATTCCACTACCTTCTTTGGCTCTAAGTTGGGGGAGGAAAACAATACTTGGGGCTGTTCCTTGTCCACCAACATTTGATCCACGGGTTCCAGCCCCCTCATGGTTTTCATTATTGGTTGCCTCACTGTTGTGGGGGCTCCTGGAAAAGTGTCATAACCAAATTGACTCAGTCTCCTCAGGCTTACTCAGCCCTCAGCCAACCTCAGCCCAGCTCAATCATACTCCACTACTGAACATCCTTAAGTATCCCCCTGCATATCCTGCAGCCTTTAGGTAATCTCCCAGGCACACCCTCTACCTCTCTATGGCTTGGTGCATCCTCATCTCTCCTTCAAACTCTATCTAGCATGAGAAGTACATACAGTAAAACCATAGTACATAATCCTGGCTGGACAACCCATACTCCAGCTCAGTACATGACCTTCCTGAACAGGCCCATCACTCAACCTGTCAATCTGCAACCTTCAACCCAATTGGTCCACATGTAATGCCATGGACCTCCCAACCCAGCACCAGTCATCCAATCCTCAAAGCCTCCTCTCAGCCCTCACATATACTGGCCACTCCTCTCCCCTTGGAATAATTCACCCAAGGAATTAGTATACTACTTCTTATTGGTTAGCCCCTCATCCAATAGGTGTCATCTCAGCACAAGAAAACCAACCAGCCTACCTTACTCACTTCACCTATCCCTCTGGTGTTACTCTTACAGGATTCCCTCATCACAATCCTTCAGAGCCTTACTCCTGGATTCATCTCCTCCTCATTATCCTTACTCTACATCCCCTCTTCATTTGCAATAAATCTCTTATCTCTATCCTGAGTTCTGTGAGCAGTAGTGCCTGTGCCCTCAGCCCCTTGTACGCCAGGGGCAGTTGTGACATTATACTGATTCCTTCCCCTCAATTACTACCCACCTCTATATCCCAATGGAATCATTTCATCTCCTGGATAACACTACCTACAATATTTGTGGGCGTGCGTGGTATAGAGCTAAACAGTGTGTGGCCTCCACGTTTCCAAAGGTACACCCAGCGGAATTTATCTGCCTCACCCCCTCTCCTGGAATTGGCCCTCAGACAACCTTTGACTTCGAACTTCGACTTTGACACTTTGACTTTGACCTTTGACTTTGACACTTCGACTTTGACCTTTGACTTCAACCTTTGACTTTGACACTTTGACTTCAACCTTTGACTTTGACACTTCAACTTCAACCTTTGACTTTGACCTTTGACTTTGACCTTTGACTTTGACCTTTGACTTCAACACTTTGACTTCTGTAAAAATTAAGGAGATCTGTGAAACCTAGACCAGGCTGATTTGCATGAAATGGAATACAAGCATAAGAAAGGAGACAAGCAATAAGACTGAAGGAAAGAAAGAGTCAGGAAACTGAGGAAAGAATACCAACTTGGAGGATAAGTCTAAAGATGAAGTTACAACTAATTGATAGACTTAGCCGGACAAGGGCAGCAACATCTGAACATAGAGAAGAAAGAAGGTGAGAAGGTAGTTCTGTTGTAGAGCAAGGAGATGAATAAAGGGATTTGATATTCACTGGTTTCTGGCTTATGAACTCGGGACAATGACGACTGATCCAACCGTTACCAATGAGTAGACTGTGGTCACAAATCACAATCTTGAGTGAGACTTGATGTAGAGTTGAATGAAAGGAGATACCTACAGTTCTTCGGATGATAGGTGATCAAGTCATTGACGAGTTGAGAACAGGGAAGACCAGGAAGACAAATAATGTGATGAGCAGATAGATTAAGATGGGAACTATCCAATGGCTTGCTTCGTAAGCAGCTTGTAGGAGTAGTCTGTACCAGAGGTTGAGAGTTCTGTAGGGTTCCCTGGTTGGTTTGAGGTATGATGCAGACAGAGCGCGTAGACAGCGGGGAATTGTGACAGTGACGGAGATGGAATCGTGACAGTGACAGAGATGATTGAAAGAAGGGAAAGCGTAACAGAGGTGATAATAAAGAACAGGTAAGAGGAGGGAGTGTAAGTCAACTGGATAACTAACACGCCCACTCAACTCTACATCAAGAGAGTTTAGGAGTTGACATACTTGGCCAGTCATTTTACAGCAGCATTGCTAGCGGCTTTTGTTAACGCATCTGCCAGCATTTCTTGTGATACAAGAAGCTTTACCATGATTTCACCATTATTGACATTGTTGCGTAAGCTCTTAAACTTGATGTCTATGAGCTTCGCGTGAGACTTTGTGCCGAATTTCTTTATCTTGTCTTCAAGACCTTTGTTGTCAATGTAGTGTACTGGAGGACGCAGAGGTTCTTGCCAAAGTTTGGAAAATAGGTGGTAAATCCATTTCCCTTCGAGGTGACTGGTTGACAGAGAGTTGCATTCCGCTTTGGTTGAGGAGTGGGCAATACTGCGTTGACGACGGCTAGTCCAATAGATAGGAGTCCCTTTGAATAGGAACAGGAGACAAGACTGAGAAAGTCTGGAGTCTGGGTTGTTGCGCCAGGTTGCATCACTGTATATCTCTAGGTGGCAGGAGTTTCTTCTGCTCTTGATTACAAGTTGGAAGTCAATCGTGCATAATAGGTATCTTCACACGCGCACTAATTCTTGCCAGTGTTTGATTCATGGACGTTCTGAGAATTGATCCAGGCTAGACAAAGAAAAACTGATGTCTGGCCTGGCTAGGTTTGCTATGAAGTTGAGTTGTCCAATGGGAGACCAATAGTTGACGTTGAGTTCTTTAAATTTAGTGATCTCTTCTTCAGTAGCTGGTAGTAGATGCAGACCGGGGGTGCCGGGATTATTTAGAGGTTTGGCTTCAGTGAGTTTCATCTCCTCTAGTCCTTTCTTGATGTGATTGGGAAGAGACAGACTGATGGAGTTCTTACTTCTGTCAACCTTCATCCCAAGCAGAGTGTCGATGTCATGAGCTGACAAGTCTTTGAATTTGTTGAGGAAGGCGGATTTGAACTTGTCAACGTTCCCAACAACGACTAAATCGTCTACATGAAAGAATAAGCTGGTTGTTGCGTCTTCATGGAGATATAGACAAGGGTTGTAATTGCTTTTGTGGAACCCATTACTTTTGATCCAGCTGATTAAGGTTTTATACCAGTTGAGGGGTGCCTGCTTCAACCCGTACAAGGATTTTTTGAGTTTGAGGTATTTGCAGGTCCTTTTTGATCCAGTAGGAGTTTTGATGTAAACTTTCTCGTCAAGGGGAGTGTGGAGGAAGGCTCCTTTGACGTCAAACTAAAGAATTGGCAAGTCTTTGTTGACGGCGTAAGTGAGGAGTGCGTGAAGTGAAGCAATTTTTCTGGTTGGCGCAAAGGTTTTGAGATAATCAACACCGTATCATTGATTGAAGCCCTGAACGCAGACTCTGGACTTGAGAGTTATCTCTCCGGTGTGAAGATCTTTCTTACGTCTGAAGGTCCAAGTTGTATTGAGAGGGTTAGTGACTTTTCTTTTGTCGGCCTCTTCCCACACTTCAAGGTCTTCAGCCGTACCTAGCTCCTTTTTGATGGATGGTATCCATTCTGGGCATTCTAAGGCTTGGTGAATGTTGGTTGGAACCTCATTTGATTGATAATACACGTATCTTTCAGGAGCTTTAATAGAGTAGCGATCCCTTAGTTGAGGTTGGAGAGAGTCTTGAATGTTTTCAGTTGAATTGTTGGATTCTGAGGTGATGGTATCTGTTTGGGAGATAACAGATCTGGAGAGATCAGAGATAGTAGGTTTTTCTTCATCTTGTGGAGTGTCTGCAATTTGATTGGACAAATCAAAGGTTGGTGGTGAGATGATAGTCAAATTTGGGTCCAATGTGGTCGCAGAACTCATAGGTACATCAAGAGTTGCAATTTCAGGTTTTAGGAATTCAACGTGTTTAGTGTCAATGATTTTGCCACTGGTGGTGAGTAATTTATAGGATAGCAGACAAGGATTGTAGCCAATCAGAGTTCCTTCAGCTCCTTTGTCAGACAGTTTCAATTGAATTTTGGTATCTGAGAGGAGGTAGATTGCTCTCAAGCCTAGGGTTTTAAGATAGTCATTGGGTATTTTAGTTCTGTGCATTTGCTCCCACGGGGTTTCTTCCCCCTTTTGTTGAGGGATTTGATTCAAACCAAAACAACAGCTTTGGATCACTATATGCCACACGGTTTTCGGAATGGTTGAGTCGCTAAAGGCTTCTCGGAGTGACTCCATAATTGTCCTGTTAGCTCGTTCGGCCTTTCCATTGTGCTGAGGATGGTACGGCTCACTGATTAAGTGATTGATGGATTTTGTTTTGAAGTAATTGGATAAAGCGATATTTACGAATTTGCCACCACCATCTGTAATGACTTTGACAGGATAGTATCCTAGTTCCTTGGCTTTGTTGTCAATCAGGAACATGATGGTAGCAGTAGCAGCATCCTTAGAAGGTAGAGGAAAACTCAAAAGATATCCGGACTTGTTGTTGACTACAGTGAGTGAGTATTTCATACCTCCTTTGCTGGGAGGATTCAAGGGTCCCATTAGGTCCATGTGAAGACGATCAAACACTCGAGCTGCAGGGGTTTGTTGATTGCTAAAGGATGACCTGGTGATTTTGGATTTCTTGCAGGCTAAACATTCAAAGTCATTCTTGACTTGGCCGTCTATTTTGGATCCAATCTGTGTCTCGATTCTGCTTATACTGGCGTGGCCGAGTTTCTTGTGAAGTTCGTGAAGTTCCGACAAGCTTAGGTAACAGATTTGACTCTTTTGTACCGGCATGTGATACAGAACAAGGAGATTGTTCTCAATATAGCCTTCCAGAATGGTCGCGCCTTGAGGTTGAATGGAAAAAGTAGGAGTGGCAGGTTTGATATCAAGGACTAGGCTGCATCCTTTCTTCAATAGTGCTCCCATTGATATGAGATTGACAGTTGCTTTGGGAACCCAGGCAGAGTTTTTGAACAGTATGGTTTTGTTTTGACTTGTGATGTTAGCGGTCCCCAACCCTTGAATAGTCAATCCTTTGCCAACCTTTCCTGTTTTGATTGTCTCTTCGCCAGTTTGAATAGAAAGTTTGTTGAAGAGAGATTTGTCCCTGAACATGTGGATGGAGCAACCGCTGTCAAGGATGAATTGATTTGGATTGATTTGGCAATTAAGTTTTAGAGCGCAGAAGAAGGAATAGAAGTGAGCTTCCTCCTTCTTCTTAAAACCTTGTCTAGCTTTGCTTGGAAGATGGTCTGGCCTAAGGTGAGGGAATTCACTCCAACAGGAGGAAGGAGGGTGAGTTTTGACCAACGGATTGTGTTTTCCATTTTCACAGCGTAACAAACTGGTGGTGCTTGAGTTTTGATGGTAGAGGGCAGATGAAATGTCAGTTGGGTCCTGATTTTTGGATTGGACTTTGTTCCTATGTTGTACCAGATGGTTGAGGACGAGAGTTACTGTCAAATCGACTCCCAAGTGCATGATTTGAGAACGGATAGATTTGAGAGAGTTGGGTAGTTTGAAAAGGATGAGATAACTAAGGATGTCTGGCGGAAGGTTGATGCCAACTTCTTCGAGTTTACTCAGGTGTTGCTTGACAGCGGTGACGAAGCCATCAATGTTGTTTTGGTCAAACCCAAGGTATAAAAAATTGAAAAACATTCAAGCCCTATTCGCGGCTTGACTTGAAGCAAAGTGATTCTTAGCCGCTAACCAGATCAGCTTAGACAAGTCTTTGTTTTCATGGGTTATAATATTGGTGCGGGTGGAGGGATCAAGTTTGGACATGAGATAGCCAGCCATTTTGTCGTCGTCAGGAATTTCCTCGTAAGGATGGCTGGAGTTGATGAGATTCAAAATTCCACGCATTTTGAACAAGCGCTCCATCTTCTTCTTCCACACAGTATAGTTTGTTTCAGTGAGAAGAGGAGTGGATTCCATTAACGACTTGAGAGCCAAAGCCTTGAAGTTGCTTTCTCCGCCTGGTCCAGGAGAGACAGATGGTTGAGCCATATTGGTTGAGCAGATCGAGCGTTTTGGCTTTTAACCGTTTAAAAATTAAGGAGATCTGTGAAACCTAGACCAGGCTGATTTGCATGAATTGGAAGACAAGCATAAGAAAGGAGACAAGCAATAAGACTGAAGGAAAGAAAGAGTCAGGAAACTGAGGAAAGAATACCAACTTGGAGGATAAGTCTAAAGATGAAGTTATGACTAATTGATAGACTTAGCTGGACAAGGGCAGCAACATCTGAACATAGAGAAGAAAGAAGGTGAGAAGGTAGTTCTGTTGTAGAGCAAGGAGATGAATAAAGGGATTCTATATTCACTGGTTTCTGGCTTATGAACTTGGGAAAATGACGACTGATCCAACAGTTACCAATGAGTAGACTGTGGTCACAAATCACAATCTTGAGTGAGACTTGATGTAGAGTTGAATGAAAGGAGATACCTACAGTTCTTTGGATGATAGGTGATCAAGTCATTGACGAGTTGAGAACAGGGAAGACCAGGAAGACGAATAACGTGATGAGCAGATAGATTAAGATGGGAACAATCCAATGGCTTGAGTTGCAAGCAGCTTGTAGGAGTAGTCTGTACCAGAGGTTGAGAGTTCTGTAGGGTTCCCTCGTTGGTTTGAGGTATGATGCAGACAGAGCGCATAGACAGCGGGGAATTGTGACAGTGACGGAGATGGAATTGTTACAGTGACGGAGATGATTGAAAGAAGGGAAAGCGTAACAGAGGTGATAATAAAGAACAGGTAAGAGGAGGGAGTGTAAGTCAACTGGATAACTAACAACTTTGACACTTTGACTTCAACCTTTGACTTCAACCTTTGACTTTGACACTTCGACTTTGACACTTCAACTTTGACCTTTGACTTTGACGGGTTTGACTCCGACTTCAAAAAAGGCGCCGGGACTGCAACGGAACCTTGTACAAGTTCAAGACATATTTTCTGCGGCCAAATTTTCTCTCTCATTTTCTCCTGGTATTTTTCTTGGGTCACTCTCCTACGGCATACTTGGAAAACATGCCTCCTCAACATGTAGGACCTTCAATCATCACCAGTCCACCTCTTACCAGGGCCGCCCGAGGACGTGGTTCTACCATAGAAATACAAGACCACGATCAATCTACTCCTCAAGCCCGTGGACGAGGGAGGACCTTTTCCAACCTCCCTGCACCAGCTTCCAACACCATGGACACGGGTATCCTTCCTCCAGCTCCTCCAAGAGCTTCTCTGTCCCCTGCTCCTCCTGTCGTCAGACCATTTATTAATCAAGTGATTGGTCAATATCCCCAAGCAGGTTATGGATTGGACTCCCCATCATACAATCCAAGTCTAATCCCTCTCCCTGAGGATGTGGAAGAGGAGGAAGAAAGCAAGGACTCAGGTTTTGACTCAAGGATCCTTAGCAATCTTAACTCACCGACCTCTGGACCTCAGGAAGAAGCCTCCCAACCTTCCGCTTCAACTGCAACCCCAGCTCCTCCAGTTCAACCTCCTCAACCTACAACTGTGGATCCTACTCTCCTAGCCTTGCTTCAAACCATGACTTCAGCAGTGGCCAAACTCTCTCAACCCCCAACGACTAGTACCTCCCACTCAGGAACCTTCAAAGCCCCATTGATGAATCCGCCAGACAAATTTGAAGGCAATAACCCTACCAAGCTCAGGCCCTTCCTACAAGCTTGTGAACTCATCTTTGCAAACAACAAAGGGACCTTCCATGTGGATCGAAGGAAAGTTCTGTTTTCTGTCTCCTACCTCACTGGGAACGCAAACCTTTGGATTCAACCCTACTTGGCCCATCTCACCAATCAAGAGCCCTCATTCCTTCTCAAATCCTGGCAACACTTCACGGAAAAACTTCATACTCTATTTGGCAATTGTCTGGAAACGGCCAAGGCAGAGAAGGAACTTGCGAACTTGAAGATGAAGGACTCTGGGTATGCCTTGACCCACATCACAGAATTTTGTTCCCTTATGACAAAAGTTTCTGGATGGGGGGATAGAGCCTTCTACTTCCATTTTTGCCAAAGCCTCCCTGCCCAACTTCTGGATCAATTAGCCTGTTATGATGGTTCTGTAGACACCCTTCAAGACCTTATGGATGTAGTGTTGGACTACGATACCAGGTACCACAAATGAGTCAAGGAGAAGTCTTCCCATCCAAGCCACTCTAAACAGCAAAATTCCTCTCAATCCCAACCCAATTCTTCCCAGTCTGACAAGGGCAAGGGCAAGGCCAAGAAGAAAGACAAATCTGCAAAGAAACAATCCTCTCAGACCAAACCCACCTTGGACCTAGGTCCTGATGGCAAGCTCAAGGCTGAAGAAAAGGCAAGAAGGGAGAAGGAGGGACTGTGTATGTATTGTGCAGGGAAGCACAAGACAGACGACTGCAAAAAGAAGCCTGCCTCCAATACCAACTCCTCCTCCAACCCCAAGCCAAAAAAACAATTAGGTGGTTTTCCTGCTGTACTACAGGATTATCACCCTACTGACATTAGTGTACAAAAGATACAAAAAGACTACTCTGACCCACTTTCCAAAAGCTTACGTTTTATTCTCTTTCACCAGGTCTTGAGTTATAGTGTTTTGATTGATTCAGGTGCTACTCAATCTGTAATGGCTAACACCATGGTTCTAAAGTTTTCATTGCAGCCCATACCTTTGGGAAAACCTATTCCTCTTTTCAATTTTAGTCCAAATGAGTCACCCTCTCAACTAATCTCCCACAAGGCAACTTGGGTGGTCTCTCTTCCTTCTTTTCCTAGCTTTGAATGGGAATTCCTCCTTGTCGACACACCATTCTCAGAAGACCTCATCCTGGGGATTGACTTTCTTCACCACTGGAATTCTGAAGTACACTGGAGAATGGGGCTGATCACCCCAAGACACCAGCCCGCTGACAATTTTTCTTCCCAATCCGTTGAACTCAACATGGCCAACCTACCTTCAACTGGTTCCGCTTGCACTCTGCCTCTGGCACTGCAGTCCATTGCACTCCCCTTCACTTCAGAACCCTTGCATCCTCAACACCCCATCCAATTTCTATTGAGTTCAACGATTTCCCACCTTGCTTGGATATTCATTGATCCCCTGACCATTCCTCTGGAGGAGGAACCTAGGGATTCATCCTTGCATATCATGCAATTGGTCACCTCTTCTAACATTTCTGTTACTCCCCATAAGAACGCTTCAGCTGACTGGGACAAGTTTGACATTGACAAAGACCCTGAAGAAATAGAAACCGTGTTGGAGAAAGTTCCTGCTGATTACCATTCTTTCCTAGATGTTTTCTCCAAGGTTAAAGCAGATCAACTTCCTCCTCACCGCGCTTACGATCACCACATTGAACTGGAAGGCCCACTCCCTCCAGTTGGGCCCATCTATTCACTATCCCAAGGTGAAAAGGAAACCCTACAGGCCTACATAGCAGAGAATGTAGAGAAAGGTTTCATCCGCTCCAGCACTTCAAGCACTGGGGCACCTGTTCTTTTTGTTAAAAAGAAGGATGGGAGTTTGCGGTTGTGTGTTGACTACCGCAAGCTTACATTGTCACCAGGAAAAACCATTACCCTCTTCCTCCAATGAATTTCTTACTGACTGTCTTCTCAGGTTCTTCCATCTTCACCAAAATTGACCTCAGAGGCGCCTACAATCTATTGCGCATCAAGGAAGGAGACAAACACCTAACAGCATTCAGATCCCAGTTTGGAAGCTATGAATACCTGGTCATGCCCTTTGGGCTGACCAATGCACCAGCTTCTTTCCAAAATCTTATAAATGAAATCCTTGCTGATCTCCTCACAATTTATGTGGTGGTTTACCTTGACAATATCCTGATTTTCTCAAGAAACTTACAGGAACACATCCCTCAGGTGTGTGAAGTACTGACCAGACTCAGAAAACACAAGTTATATGCAAAAGCCTCCAAGTGCGACTTCCATGCACCCTCTGTGGACTATCTGGGCTACGTGGTCTCAGGGGATGGGATCTTTATGGACAACAACAAAGTCAAGACCATCCTTACCTGGCCCACTCCTACAAACAGAAAGGCTTTACAATCTTTCCTTGGGTCTGCTAACTTCTATTGCAGGTTCATAAAGAACAACTCCAAACAGTTCTCTCACCTCACCTCTATTGCTGGAAACAGCTCCCCTTTCAACCTCACTCCTGAAGCCTTGCAACAATTTGAAAACATCAAGCAAGCTTTTACCCAAGCTCCAGTCCTTTGCCATTTTGATCACCTTCTGAGAACCTATGTTGAGACTGATGCCTGTGACTATGCCCTGGGTGCAGTCCTACACCACTTTACTGCTGATAACACTAAACACCCTATTGCCTTTGACAGCAGAAGAATTTCCAGTGCTGAACTCAACTATGAAATCCATGACAAAGAGCTCCTTGCCATTGTTTTTTCCCTCCAGCAATGGAGGTCCTACCTCTTGAGCGTTTTGAAGTACTAACTGATCATTCCTCTTTGAAGTATTTTATGTCTTCCAAGGTCCTTACTAGAAGACAAGCCCGTTGGGCAGAATTCCTCTCTGAATTTGATTTTCTGATCACTTACAGGCTTGGAAAACTCTCAACCATCCCAGATATCCTGTCACGTTGGGACAACGTGTATCCAGCGGGGGGAACACCATATTCTGAAAAGAACCCTGAAAATTTTCAACAGCTTCTGAAACAAAATGAATTTGAAGCTTCTAAACTCTTTTTTATTTCTGCTAATAAACTTGAAAATCAACTGAGTGAATTGACTTCTTGTCAACAAGCTGACAAGTTATTTCAGGGAATCATTAAAAGATTGAAGAAGAATGAAGAAGTAACTGATTACTCCTTAGACCCCTTTAGTGGCTTACTCCTGTTCCATGGTAAAGTGGTCATACCTGACCAAGCTAACCATCTTAAACAAAAAATACTCTATCAAAGACATGATTCTCCTCTTGCAGGTCACCCTGGCCAACAGAAGACTCTCAACCTCATCAAGAGATCCTTCTCCTGGAATGGAATGTCAAAGGATGTCAAGAACTACGTTTCAGACTGCTACCTTTGCAACAGGAACAAGGCAAGGCATGAAAAGAAACTAGGACTTCTCAAACCTCTTCCAATCCCTGATGGCCCTTGGACCTCTCTTTCTATGGACTTCATCTCTCAACTCCCTCTCTCCAATGGATTTGATTCTATCCTTGTTGTGGTGGACCATTTCTCTAAGATGGCCCTCTTCATTAAAACAACTGGTACACTGACTGCAATAGAACTTGCTAACCTTTTCATCAGTCATGTCTTCTCCAAACATGGCCTACCTGCTGACATTATAAGTAACCAAGGCTCCCTATTCATCTCTTCTTTCTGGAAAACACTTTGTGAAAAATTACAGATACAAAGGAATCTCTCCACAGCCTACCACCCTGAAACAGATGGTCAAACTGAAAGAGTCAACCAAGTACTAGAACAATACCTCAGAATTTATATCAGTTACCATCAGGACAACTGGGATACTTGGCTCCCCTTGGCAGAATTCTCTTACAACAACAGTGTCCACACCTCTACCCAGCAATCACCCTTCTTTACCCTCTATGGAAGGCACCCAAGTTTTGACTTCCTGCATGTGTTGGACAACCAACCTGCCAGTCACTACCTCGACCAGATTTAGAATAACCAGATTCAATTAAAAAAAGAATTTAAAGAGTCTATTGATAAGTATAAGTACTATGCTGACCGTAATAGAAAAGACATTCCAAAAGGTATTTCTCCTGGGAATAAAGTTTGGTTATCTGCAAAGAATATCAATACTAACAGACCTTCCAAGAAGCTCTCTGAGCGTTGGTTGGGTCCTTTTCTCATTATTGAATGTATAGCATCTCATGCTTTCAAACTCCAACTCCCTGATCAATGGTCTTCCATCCACCCTGTTTTCCATGCTTCCCTTCTCAGACCCTACTCCTCAGACCCAGACTCTCCTAACCACCATCCACCCCCAGAACCAGTGGAGATTGATGGCCAGGAAGAGTGGGAAGTGTCTCAGATCCTGGAATCCAAGATTAGACGTGGCAAACTCCTCTATTTAGTCAAATGGAAAGGTTTTTTAGAAGACTCTGAAAGAACCTCATGGGAACCAGTAGCCAATCTCACCAACTGTTCAGACCTCCTCCACGACTTCCACGCACTCTATCCTTCCAAACCCAAACCCTCATAATTGCCATTCTGGTTCCCCAACCAACTCCATCCTTTTCCTTGTGCTTTCTCCATAATTCAAAAAAAATTCACTCCCACTCTCCCAAAAAAATAAACCAAATCAAACCTATCTCCATTTCATCCATCTACATCCAGAAAAGTAAAAGAAAACAAACAAATTTTCTATCTACCACTCCCTTTCAATCTTATAAATCAAATCAGTAATTTTAGCTACCCAAACACTAGCCAATTTTATCTTCCTTCCCTCATATTCCTCCTTATCTTTAGCAGTAGCTCCCAACTCATATGTTACACCAGAAAAAGATAAAAAATCCTCTAGCTCTTCCAACACTTCCTTTTTTGCCTCCTTCTTCTCCTTCTTCTTCTCCACTTCTTCCCCATTATTCAAACTCCACCCAAAAATGGCATTGCTCCTGGAATCCTTTGAAAACCTCCCAAGACTCCTTTCAATCTCCTTCAAGTCCCCCACTGGATCATCTTCAATAGCATCCATGGGTCCAACTACTTTTCCTCCAGAGCAAGCATAAAAACCAATATCCCCCTGGGTCACTTTCCTATATCCACCTATCACCCCATCCTCAGCCAGTAACCTCCCGACCAACTCTCCAACAGACTGAGGGCCGGGGGAATCATCCTCCAATTCTATAACTTCCTTACCCTTTCCCTTACCCTGCTCCACTCCACCTCCTTCCCTTTCCATGTTTCCTGTTTCCTCTTCTTCTTCCTCCTCTTTGTCCTCTTCTTCTTCCTCTCCTTCTTCCTCTTCCTCTTCTTCATCATTGTCAGGCTCCCCAGGAGCATCTTAATCCTTGTCCTCCTCTCGCCCTGCTTTGACACCTTCCTTGACTTTGACTTTGACGGGTTTGACTTTGACTTCGATAGAGGCGGTGGCGCGTTCCCGGCGGTTGGCTCCCTGGCGGTTCAAACCACTTTTGAACTTCAAGCTTTGACGTCTCTTCAACGCTTCAACGCCTCTTCAATCCCCTCTCCGCTACCTCCCCCATGCTTCGACCGGATCACCACCGCTTTGACCGCCCTTCTATGCGGCTCATTCACCTCGACCACCTCGCGTCGAACTTCGACCGGTTCAATCCCGGGCTTTCGAACCTCGGCCGCTTCGACCTTTGACCGTCGAACCTCAACGGCACCAACCTTTGATTGTCAAACTTTGACAGGTTCAAACTTTGATTTTCAAACTTCGATGGATTTGATTTGGCCTTTTCGAACTTCAATCGGTTTGACCACCTTTTGGCTTGCTTCGACCGCTTCGATGGTGGTTTGACTGTCTTCGACAGGGTTGGCCTGGCTTTGACGAAGGTTTGATTGACCCCCTACGCACTTGGAATCCGCGATCGAACTAATCAAAGACAAATAAGGGGTCCCCCAATGCACGTCCATTGCGTTTGAACTGGTTGCTCCCTTCTTCGACGTACCGTCCAAGGCCAGCTGTCCTTTCCTCCTCAATTCTGTTCAGCGCTTCTCCAGTATTTTCATCTTCTCCTTCAGCGCCTCCACTACAATAGTAAGATCACGGGCTGGAGTCAGCCTATCTAAACAACAAAAAAAAAAAAAAAAAAAAAAAAAAAAAAAAAAAAAAAAACACACTCACCGTCTAAAGCCCCTACCCTACTCTCCACGCCTAGCGACACGCTTGAATCGTCCGGCGCCTCCTTCACTTTGAAGTTGGGGCACAGCTTGTCCTTCACCAAAACAACAGGTCCTAGCACCTTCCTTCCAGCGTTGTGAGTTCAAGAACAGGGCCTTGTGTATTGTTGACAATACTCACACTTCCCAGACTTGGGAGTGATGCTGGTGATGCAAATCTTGTCAGTCTCTGCACACCTGGAACAAGGAGGAAAATACTGGTTGACAGGGTGATAGCCCTTGGTGATTTCCATACTGAATGAGGGGGTGGAAGATCTACTGTAATGGGAAAGGGATGGACAGGTATCAGGTGGCAATGGTGATGGATATTGTGGGGGAAAAGATAGTTCAGTCATCTTGAAGATCTCAAACTACTCTCACCTCTTCTTATGGGTATCAGGAGCTACTCCTTCCTCTTCTGGGGGGGTACTGTCATAACCAAATTGACTCAGTCTCCTCAGGCTTACTCAGCTCTCAGCCAACCTCAGCCCAGCTCAATCATACTCCACTACTGAACATCCTGAAGTATCCCCCTGCATATCCTGCAGCCTTTAGGTAATCTCCCAGGCACACCCTCTACCTCTCTATGGCTTGGTGCATCCTCATCTCTCCTTCAAACTCTATCTAGCATGAGAAGTACATACAGTAAAACCATAGTACATACTCCTGGCTGGACAACCCATACTCCAGCTCAGTACATGACCTTCCTGGACAGGCCCATCACTCAACCTGTCAATCTGCAACCTTCAACCCAATTGGTCCACATGTAATGCCATGGACCTCCCAACCCAGCACCAGTCATCCAATCCTCAAAGCCTCCTCTCAGCCCTCACATATACTGGCCACTCCTCTCCCCTTGGACTAATTCCCCCAAGGAATTAGTATACTACTTCTTATTGGTTAGCCCCTCATCCAATAGGTGTCATCTCAGCACAAGAAAACCAACCAGCCTACCTTACTCACTTCACCTATCCCTCTGGTGTTACTCTTACAGGATTCCCTCATCACAATCCTTCAGAGCCTTACTCCTGGATTCATCTCCTCCTCATTTTCCTTACTCTACATCCCCTCTTCATTTGAAATAAATCTATTATCTCTATCCTGAGTTCTGTGAGCAGTAGTGCCTGTGCCCTCAGCCCCTTGCACGCCAGGGGCAGTTGTGACACAAAGATCCATAGGAGGGAACTCTCCCTGAGGCCCTTGTGCTACATCTATTCATGTTTAATAAAATTTTTTGTAAGTATTTTTCCAAAGAAAAATCTGTGATAATAAGTTTATTAAACCTTACTTAAGTTGATTTTCAAAGGTACTAAGACTTTATTACGATTAAATTGGTCCTTAATAGGTAATCCTACAGGGTATTGGTGTGTTCCAATGAGGTCTTCTCCAGTCCAATCAATATTTTCAGGGTGTCCAGAAATATCTGGGACTTCTTAATCCAATAGATCAACTTCATTGGCGGTGGTTTGTGGAATAGTTGGGCTCACTGAGATATGAGAAAGATATTTCATTGGTTAATACAATATATTAATATTATTATAAGAAAATATATTAATTTTATTTTAATAAAATATATTAATATTATTTTTAGAAAATATATTAATATTATTTTAATGAAATATATTAATATTATTTTAATAAAATAATGTGGTAATATGAATTTTTTGCTTACTTTGATATTTTAAAGAGTAATTGATACAGTATTTTTTCCAAGCTTTATGTTTGCTTAATAGGACTTGAAAGCTGATACGCCTCTCAAGATATTCTTGTTCAAGGAGTTTGTCAGCTTGCTACAATTGCAGAGAAAGCTGCAAAAGTAACAGAAATAACATAAAAATAATAATAATAAAACTAACCTAAGAAGGAGTAGGAAAACCATAAATATTATTATGCAAAAATGGATTCTCCACCCAAAATTAGGTAGGGTCACTCACTGACCCCACCCTTGAAATCCAACTGCTTATATTTTTAAATAATTAAGGAAAGAAGGAGCAAAATATCACAGCATCACTATTGAACTTTTTGGCCAATTAAATATTTCACATGTATTGTGATGTACAGGTTTCACACCTAAAATTCAGTCAGAATTGAGGTGTTGTGTATATTTTAGGAGTTACAGACGGAAATGTGTTCTGTCACAATTCCTGCACGCAGCTGCGGCGGAGCTACAGCTCTTTCACTCTGTCAAAGTTGTTTACGCAGCCCTGGGCCTCTGACAAGTACGCAGCCACGGGTCTACGGGTTGACAAAGTGACAGGCGTCCTGAGAAACTTAGGTACCGCGTAAACATGCTACAACCCATACGGGAACATTCTAAATATGTAATAAATGCTCCCGTGGATAGTAGATAGTCTAAAACAACATAAAATTATATAAAAATACTTAAATAAACTTTATACATATTTTTTATTAAATATAATTGAAAGTACCAAAAATGTCAAAAATAAGACAATGACTACTTCTAAAAATATATTAAAATACTTTAATATACTATTATGAGGATTTCTAGAAATTAAAATTTTTTTACATAATAAGAAAACTTGTGATGTAAAAATATTACATGAATACCCATGACTTACATTTTTAAGTAATTATTTTAGTAAATCAACTGAATTTTGGAAATAAGGAGTAAAATTAATATCATTACTTTACTCCAATTATTTAATAAATAATGAGAACTCACCTGACATCAGAATATCCATAGGAATGTTTATTAAAATAATTATTAACTTACTGAGAACATTTACTAAGGATAATTAATTAGATAATAAATAAAAAGGATAGATTAGTGTTATTCACACGTCCAAACATCAATTATAAAGTAGAATAATTCCCATACCCTGTGGAATTAGATGCTGCCCATGTTACAGCACCTAGAAAATGTGAACGGCTACCACTTGCTACCCTACTAGCCTCAGTGTCCATCCCTTTGAGCCCCTGTATACCTCATAAGGACAATATTGGGACTACAAAAGCTATACATAAAGAGCTCTTTAGAGGATATTGATACAGAGAGACCCAGTTATATTTATATCCAGACACCGTCCCAAGGTAATCAAATACTTATAAGAGATAAGTAAGTGATTTATGGCTTAGTCTGATTAATAATATCCATCCCCAAACCTCTTTTATCAATTTAAACTGCTGAACAACCTTATAACCCCAGTATACAGGTTTAACCCATCAGTGCACGTCCCAAACAGATATCCCAAGGATTTAAAAAATACCAGTGAGTCTTATTATCCTTTCTCTGTCATGGCAGCTTGGTTACAAAGCCCTGGAACTCCACCATGTATTTTATATACATATTATCTTTGGGCAAAATATCCTTTAAACTAAAGGGCTCAAAGTAACCAGGCCTACGTGTTTTCATACTGAAATCCTTGAAGAGAGGTGTTAAAGATCCCCAATATAATTGTGGCCCCTCTATAAAAATATTTAAGAATCAATTTATCTATATTAATTTATAAAAATAAACCATAACCAAACCAATTAACCTTGCAATTAGCTTTATCCAAATATTTCATGGATTCTTGCTGCATTTATTAAATAATATATTCATTATTTATTCTATCACCTCTGGTAGCTAAAGGATAGCAAGTGTCTTGGAATCCAGGCGGCTGACAGAGTTTATCTAATTTCATACTGGCAGAAGAGATATTAAGTTTTTCAGCTTGAGTTAAAGCTTCCCAACCAGTTGGTTAATAATTTTTAATGTATTCTTCTTTTCTTATTATTAAAATATTTAAATAATATATTATTAATTCTGAATTAGTTTTTAAATCCACTTCAAAAGAAATTAATAATAAATCACAGTTAAAAAGCCAGATAAATTGTCTTTGATTAATTTTTACGTGAAATGTCTGGATCAAGGTATTAAATATAATCTATAATGGAATATTTCCCTGCAAGACCCCCAATTTTTAGCCTTATGGATTCCAAGAACCTTGCTGTCCTTTAGCTTCCAGAGGTGATAGAAAAAATAATAAATATATTATTCAATAACTGCAGCAAAAATCCATAAAATATTTGGATAAATATATTGCAAGGTTGATTGGTTTGGTTATAGTTAAATATTATAAATTAATATTAATAAATTGATTATTAAAAATTTTAATAGAGGGCCACAATTATATTGGGGATCTTTAACACCTCTCTTCAGGGATTTTAGTATGAAAAAACGTAGGCCTGGTTACGTTGGGCCCTTTAGTTCAAAGGATATTTTTCCCAAAGATAATATGTATATAAAATACATGGTGGAGTGGCAGGGCTTTTTAACCAAGCTGCCACAACAGAGAAAGATTAATAAGACTCACTGTTAAATTTTTTAATACTTTTGGTATCTGTTTGGGACGTGCACTGATTGTTTAAACCTGTATACTGGGGTTATAAGGTTGTTCAGCGGTTTAAATTGATAAAAGACAGTTGAGGACAGATATTGTTAATCAGACTAAAGCCATAAATCACTTACTTATCTCTTCTAAGTATTTGATTACCTTTTCATGGTGTCTGGATGTAAATATAACTGGATCTCTGGGTATCAATATCCTCAAAAGAGCTCCTTATTTATAGCTCTTTGAGTCCCAATATTGTCCTTCTGAGGGATACAGGGGCTCAAAGGAACCAACACAAAGGCTAGCAAGGTAACCAGTGGTAGCCTGCAACTTTTTTTGGTGCTGTAGCACGGTTAGCATCTAATTCCACAGGGTATGGGAATCATTCTACCTTTTAATTGATATTTGGACGTGTGAATAACACTAATTTATCCATATTATCTATTATTTAAGTAATTATCTTTAGTAAATATTCCCAGGATGTTAATAATTCTTTTAATAAAAATTTCTAAGGGTAATCTGATGTCAAGTGGGTTCTCATTATGTATTAACTGATGGGAGTAAAATCATGATATTGATTTTACTCCTTATTTTTGAAGTTCAGTTGATTTACTTAAAATAATCAATGAAAACCTTAGCTATGAGAATTCATATAATATTTTTACATCATCAGTTCCCTTAGTATTTCATGAAAATACTGAGGTCTTGAAGTTCTCACAATTTTATATTAAAGTATTTTTATATATTTTTACAAATAGTAGTTATCTTATTTTCTACATTTTTGGTATTTTTAATTATATTTTATAAAAAATACGTATAAAGGTTATTTAAGTATTTTTTATATAATTTTATGTATTTTTAGATTATCTACTATCCACACGGACACTTATAACATATGTGGAATGTCCCCTTCTAGGTTGTAGCACATTTACGTGGTACCTGAGCTTCTCAGGCCGCCTGTCACTCTGTCAGCCCATAGTCCCGCAGCTGCATACTTTTCAGATGCCTGGGGCTGCATACACGGCTTGTCAGTCAGGGTACGCTTACAGGGTGACAGTGCTGCTGCTCAGCCAAGCGGGGGTGCATTGGTTGCTGCGGCTGCGTGCAGGAATTGTGAAAGAACAAATTTCCGTTTATAACTCCTAAAATATACACAACACCTCAATTCTGACTGAATTTTAGGTGTGAAACTTATATGTGAAAATGTGTGTGAAATATTTAATTGGCCAAAAAGTCCCATAGATGTTCCGTGGTATTTTGGTCTTTTCTATCTTTAATTATTGAAAATATAAGGAGTTGGATTTCAAGGGTGGGGTGAGCGAGTGACCCTACCTGATTTTGGGTGGATAATCCATTTCTGCAATAATATTTATTGATTTACTACTCCTTCTTAACTTGAATTTAATATTTTTATTTTATTTTATTTTTTTTACTTTTGCAGCTTGCTCTGCAATAGTAGCAAGCTGACAGGCAGCATAATAATGAACCAAACTCCCAAAAATTCTGAACCTTGAATCACCTTGCATGGATAATGTTACATGCAGGAAGAGATAACCCAAATCCTTCTGTCCTGTAACTATCATGGGTGAAAATTCCTACCCTGTATATAAAAGATTCCAAGATGGAGTTACAATTTATCTCTCCCACAATCAAAGAAGAGATATCATTGATAATTCCTGCATTTTCCCTTAAAATCCCTATCTCTTTGCAAAGTATCAATTTCAAATCAATTTAGAACTATGTGCAGGTATCTCAGCCTTCAAATATCTCTACAAATATGTTTATAAGGGCCATGACTGTTCTACTGTGGAAGTTGGTCAAAACTTGGATGAAATAAATTGATTTAGGGATAACCTGAGGCATATTGGAGAATTTTTACCTTTAAATTGTCTGCTATCTCACCTGCTGTTATATGACTGCACATGCACCTGCCTGACCAACAAGAAGTGATTTTTGAACCTGATGAATCCCTGGATGAAGTGGTTCAAAGATCAAACCATTTTGAAATTATGCTGACAGAATATTTAAAAATTAATTCAATTGACCCCTTGGAAATGATCTTCAAATACTCTGATTTTCCACAACATTCCAAATTTCATCCCCAGAGAAAAGAATGGAAACCAAGACAGAGAGGTTGATCAATTTGAAGGATTTATACTGTTTATCCTTCAGATGCTGATAGGCTGTATCTCATATTTTTGTTAAATATCTGTGTTGGTGAAAATTATTTAAATCACCTAAAGCAGCTAAATGGGATCTGTTATACAACATTACGAGAGGCTGCCTTGGAAAAGGGTCTGCTTGGGGATGATCATCATTTGTAAAAAAAATGGAAGAAGCTGCAGAATCTCTTGGACCTTCTGAGATAAGAAAGCTGTTTGGAATGCTGTTAGAACTTTTCCATCCTGAAAAACCATAATACCTATAGAGTTTTTTATTAAATTTTATTCTTGATGATTAAATTCTTTCTGGAATCACAGATCAAAGAGATCTCACCAATAAAATCTTAAAATCCATAACCCCTACATTATTTCAGAATTGTGGAACAATTTTTGAAGAAGGTTTTCCGCATCTTCCAAGAATTGAACAATAAGTGGAGGAACCAAGGAAAAAGAGGAACTGAATCCTTGAGGAAGAAAAAAATTCTGTAATAACTGAATCAGAATTGCAAAAATTTTCTCTTCCGAATCATAGAAAGAAGCAAATATTTGATCAGATAATGCATGCATGCAATTCCTCTCATCCCTATTACTTATTTATTGATGGAATTAGCGGGTATGGAAAAATCATCCTATATAAATTCTTGCTGGCCCCTATCAGATCATCTGGAAGAATAACTATGGCATGTGCTGGTAGTGGAATAGCTGCCATTAATCTACCAAATGGAAGAACAGCTCATCTCACTTTTTGAATACCCTTGAGGTTAAATCACTCCTCTGTATCAAGAGTATTCATGAATTCTTAAAAGGTTGAAGCTCTCAAAAAGGCTTCTTTGATAATCTGGGATGAAGAACCTATGAGCCATAGGCATTCTCTGGAGTTGGTTGACAGGCTACTACAAGACCTCATGCATTTTAACCTACCTTTTGGAGGAAAAGAAATGGTTCTTGGTGGTGACTTTAGGAAAAATTTACCTGTGGCTCAAAAAGTTACACATCCCAAAATCTTTTATGTAAGTTTGGTCAATTTTTCTTTCTGGATACATTTCAATTTTTGGACCTCACTTAATATATTCATGCTGAAGGCATCCTGATTACCAGGATTTCTTACTCAATGTTGGAGACATTCTGAATAATATACAGGGCCCAAACAAAATTTTGCTTCCTCATCACATGGTTATCCATGGTTATAGTGAAGATGAAGCTTTGGATAGATTAATCAACAATTCTTTTCCAAATTTGCATCATTTCTGCCTTGAAAATGGTTATCTCATAGATTGTGTTATTTTATGTTGCAAAATACAGCAGTTTACAACATAAGCAAATTGCTATTGGATTCTCTCCCCGGAAATGAATGAAAACAAGGTATGAAGAATTGTTAAAGCCATGACTGTTTTTAAGATGATACTCAAAATCTATACCAACAATAGTTCCTCAACAAATTTTTCTTTCCAACTCTCCCCCTCATAGCTTTACTCTGAAAGTTGGTGCCCCTATAATTATTCTGAGAAACATGGACCATAAAATTGGCCTTTGCAATGGAACTTTCTTGATTGTTTTTAGATTGGCATGGAATGTTATAGTTGCAAATATTGCAACTGATGATTCAATAGAAAGGCTGTTTGACATTCCCTGCATCCCCTTGGTTACTGACCCTGATGAAAATGGCCTCCCTTTCAAGTTGATTTGCGAAAAGTTTCCCGTAAATTTGGATTTCTCATTGACAATAAACAAATCTCAAGTTCAGACAATTTCCTATGTTGGTCTTTATCTGCAAGATCCAGTGTTCAACCATGGTCAGTTATATGTAGCATTGTCAAGGAGCAGGTCCAGCCACTCAACAAAGGTAGTGATCACACACAGAACTGCAATCAGATTTCATTTGAAACTGATAACATTGTTTAAAATGAGGTTTTAAATTATATAAATCCCAGAAACTGATTAATTTGGGATTTACCTTGTGTTTGAGTTTATCCTTCATCAAGAAATTGCCATGTATTTTTTACTGTAATTCTGATTTTATTGAAAATTAAAAATGACATGTATTTCTTAACTTAATCATGATTTAATTTGAAAATTAACACTTTCCTTCCAATCAGCACCCAAATATTATTAAAGCCCAATCATTCCCTAAACTCAGCCCTAGAAACTGATGTGTTTGAAATTTATATTTTGTTTGACTTACTCCTTAAATCAATAAATTGACATTAGCTCAAACTTGATTTGACAAAAAATTCAAATAAAAAAATATTTTTCACATTTTTCCAATCAACCCACATTCCATCCAAATTATTAAATTCCAATCAGTTCCCAAATTTGGGTGCAATACTCTAGTTGTTACTTATCCAGCTACCTCTGCTATAGTAAGAAGCTGACACAAGGTGTGTACTGCAGTGTAGAACTCTGATGGCCTTGTTTTAGTAAGAGCTCCGCCCTTAATTGGAAGCTGGGTAGGGTTTTTGTCGGGTGGACTCACCGGTGTAGAGGTGGGAGAAAAAAGGAAAAAGGGGTTTAGTGCAGACAGAGCGGTAACAGGAATGAGTGGAGGGAGGAAGGCAATAGTGGGTGCAGCGGAAATATTCAAGGATGCTGGTAATGTACAAGCGCGAAATATGAACAATGCTCTAGCGGGATACGGGGCTTGCTTGCGCAAGATGGTTGGGCTAAGATGCTGTGTTTTATAATAATCAATATCTAATTACTCTGAGCGTCTGATACTGTGGTAGAGATCGGCTTGAGCACATGTGAGACACGGTTGTGCTGCGCGTTGCAATAGGTCGTTGATAGGCGACTACAAATCTTGCTTGTTGCAGAGACGGACACAAGGGTTAACCCGCCGGTAGACCATTCTAATCGGCATGCGTGATCCCCTGTGCACAGTAGATGGGTCCACAACAGTCGAGCCTCGAGCAGGTTCTAGAATTCTGTCGACTTGACAACTGTCGAGCGTCATCGAGCAGGCAAGGGTGGTCAAGTCGAGAAAGCCCTCGATGGGTCCGGTTATCTTGCGGACTCATCGAGACGAGTGTGAATTGTCTGACATTTCCAGGTCGGTTCGCGGGGAAAACCATTTCAAGTTTCATGGTTGGGCTGCAACAACCAGTGATGAGTTGGGCATCTTGGTATCACCCTGGGAACACACAGCTGTAAGTTGGGAGTCAAGCCTTCCGCTTCCGTCAGTCCCTTGTGGTGCTGGGTCACAGCCAGGGACGCTGAACGACTGCGAACAGATAAGAGAGGAACTCAGATCATGCACATCAACCGATAATCGGGTTTGGCTCCAAGGAAAGCGTGTTCTTTTGGATGAGCTATGAGAGGATTGGTTACTCTTCCGGACGTAGATCCCAGCCACATAAAGCACTAGTTGTTGGGCCGATCGTTCAATCATTGAGCAGGCAGCTGCGATGTTACGAGTCAAACCCATAGTTCGCGTAAAGAAAGGAACCAACTGAAACAAGCCTGTTATTTATTCGAATACAGGAACTTGCGATGGGTAGAGAGCATACTGGGCAGTCTCAGTTATGCGGCTGATGACCAACTATCCATTAAGGCGGATTCTATTATCCACTTGGACAAAGTCAGCGTTCATTGTCTGGGGGACATTCGTCAAAACATTGTACATGCATATCATTTTCTGACCCGCACTTTTCATCAAAGTGAACTTCGGGTCGTTGTCAAACTTCATGTCAACCCTCTAACAGATGGCAGCAAAGCATGTCGGCATCATCGCAGATAACGTTGTCGACGGCTCTTCGCATTAGGCTGTTCGAGTGGTTCAGCTCCAACCATATGGTAGTTCTGCCTCTAGGCCTGCTCGTCACCCTTCATCATGAAATCGTTGTTCATCTTTGGACAGCCTAACACATAAGTTTGCGTCCTCGCCAGGGTGCTGATACATATCCTTCGACTCTTGGCCTGGGAATTGTTTCAAACATTGAAAACAACGCACTGCTACGGCACCACTATCACCACCAAGGCAAGAAAGCTTTTTTCTCGGGCGGGGCCACTTCAGCCATGAACGACCTGCCTGACCGATCATTGCGCAGTGAACTAATTCATGCGCTTGAATCCGACTGATTCTCGCCAAACAGTATTGACGTCACGCTAGATAGCAGCTCAGCTCCTAAATTCGGGATGATCCATCGCGGACACAGCAATGCGAGAGTGCGATTTGACTGTTATCAGACATATTGAAACTGCTTCATAAGTGGAGTGGAGCCTCTTCAGAATCACCGTCGTCCGAGGAAAACGAAAGATCCTACTTGCTCACCTCCGTAGTGACAATCGACAGCTTTGAGGCGAAATTTTTAAAAGCTCCTTGCTTTCAGTTACCACCAGAAGTGAATCCTCTGGTTTATCTCGAGCCTTCTTTTTTAGCTTTTTAAGTAAAAGACCTCTGTTTATTTCCTGATTGTTACAGTCAAAATGCAGGTCTTCGATCTTCTCAGTTCTCTTTTGCTATCTTTATGCTGGTCCAACTTACACAATGCAGCGTTGCTAGGCAGGCGTGGGCTGTGCCGGAATACCCAAGCTCGTGCGGCACAAGGTGAGTTGGCAACAATTTTTCAAATATCAGATCTTGCAGGCCCTTTAAGCTTGGAATTACCTCATCATCCATACTAATCTCACTGGAGTACCTCTGAAGAAGGATTGTTTGAAGTAGTTCCAATCTCTTCCACCGCGGGGTCAGGTCGCCGACCACAAACTGAATCACATTATTTCAACACGGCTGGACGCTGGCTCAGGCCCACTGACCTCGCCGGCAGTCAGACGATTAGTGAAAGTTCTGCTAGTCTTGGTCGATCAGAACCACGGTCGACAATGCAAAGTAAGTATCGCGGACTCGCATTTTCCAGAGTATTCCGATCGAAGTTCCTGTGGAATTCTAATTACTGTAGATAGGGAGCGGGAAACATGGTGACTTGCCATCGCTGCTTGCTGAAAATAATCCGGGCGCGAGAAATTAGGTCCATGAGGAGAATCACCAGACTCCTAATATGGATCAGCTGTTCCTTCCCCTCCAGAATCCCACGTGAATCCGGCCGGAATGGGTTTCAGGGAGCCCTGAATGAAAAAACGACGAAAAAACACGAATATGCTGCAAATTGTAACTAGAATCAGGGCTTGCGTGTCTGAAAACGGTAAGAATCCGTTCAAAATAGAGTCCAACTGAGATCATCGAGTATTCTTCCGATTTTTTTGGTGCGGTGAATCTTTTCCAACTATCTGTTATCTATTTTGTTGCCGTTCGGTCGCATCCTACGCCGGGTGGCTTGATATGTCAAAAAGGGTTTGCTCGAAGTCTATTTGGTTGATAGGCCAGCTGTAAACGAGTCTTCAAATATAAAAAGCATCTTCAATGATATTACATCCATGCTCTTCTAAATAGATATAAATCAAATTTATTGAAACACAAGATATGATAGTCATGAATCATGGTTTGAGGAATGGAATAAGGGAAGGGCACGGGATATGTTCATACCTTGAAAATTGATGAATTCATGCCTTTTTACCTCAAAAACTGTCCAAAGTCAAAATTTTTACTAAGGTTGGATTGCCAAGGTCAGTGACAAAAAACAACAAGAAAGCTTCGTGGGCTGAGAAAGAAACAAAAAGAAAACAAGATGAGGTACCTGAGGGAACCTTGAATGAGAATAAGAAACGCAGGCAGATTAGCAGTGAAACAAGCAAGTGCAAATATGGTGAGTAGTCTGAATAAGCATTGGCCAAAGAGACGGCAAGGGAGTTGTGAGAATCAAAGTGATCTGAGGATGGTAAGAGAATGAGGGATGATTGAGTTTGGCAGCTGAGGTTTCATTGCTTAGGAAGTGGTTGGGGAGATTTAAGTAGTCTGGTTGATGAACCTTGGTCAAAGTTCCGATTTCAAATTGTATTGAAGTAATCCTCAGAGGTGACAGTTTGTGGAAGTTTCATGTGCAGGAGCACAGGTAGGTGACAGTTTTGGTTTGAGTGGGTGAGAGGGTGGGAGTGAGAAAACCGGAGGTTTCATAGAGGTAGAAAAGCAATGGAAGAAGAAGAAGGTATGGAACAGAACAAACACTGGAAAAAGGCAGAGGAATTAGATGGACAGAAGAGTGATTGAAGGAAATAAATGGATTTGGAGATTTGTTGCATAGAAGGGATAAAAATTAGATGGAAAATGTTGGAATTATAGCCTGAACCAAGTTTTGCCTCAAGCTAGAGTGCAATCTTATTAGTTAGAGCTGCATATTTGTCAATCAATGTAAGCTCTTGAGTGTTCAAGTCTAGTGTTTTCTTTATTCTATACTGATTATTTATAGAGCTAGTGACATCTTTATCTTGAATCTAGGTGGACTATCTTCATCTTTGCTCATGAGTGTTTCAGTCTAGTGACATCTTAATACTATGCTAAGTAGTTATAGTTCTAGTGGGCTCTTTATCTCAAATCCTTGATGCGCTATGTTAGAGTACATATGTTGAGTGTTGTTCAAGTGAGTGAATGCTCAGCACATTTCAACCATTTTCTCTTGTGAAAATCCTACTGATAGCTTGAACAGATTTTATTAATCTTATCCTTTTTATTCATTCATTGGGTCAATCACATGTCAGCCTCTGTTTAATGAGTCTATTCAAGCTTCTGGTTCTCAAGTGAATGAAACACCATCTGTTTGGACTCAAAATGAACCACATTTCCCCCTTTGACTCTCAGATCCCCCCTCCTAGTTTTATAAGATCTATCTCCACATTATCTCTATTTAAGCATCCAACCTAAAATCCCACGGAAAACTGTTTTTTTATGTCAAGGACCTGTTTCATGAAAGAGATAAAAGTTAGATAAATAATGAACTTATTTGTTTTAGGTGAAAATTCCCCTTTCTCCCAGGCATAAAAGGAGAGCAGAGATTAATTAACCTTTGTGAACAGACTATTGAGGCCATGGTAGTGGCCTTGGTGAGGAAGTTGGATAGCATCAAAGCTGTCAGAGTTTAGGTTGGAATTATTGTACCATCAGTGACTGTCTCCTGTATGAACTGGAGGCAAGGACTCATTTGCTTGGTTTTGAATGAGGATGAATTTGACTTTTTGTAGGCAAGATCTATTTCCCCCTTTTTTTCTTCAAAGATGACTGTGGTGTTGAGATTCTGAATGGATTGGAAGGTTGAAATGGTAGTTTGAATCCACATTCCCTCTTTTTGGCCTCAGAAATAGCCATGTATTGAGCCTCATGGGTGGAGAGCAAGACAGTTGGCTGCTTTTGAGATTTCCAAAAGTTGGGGTTTTTCCAAGGTGAGTCAGGAGCCCAGGGAAAGACTGGCAGGGCTTGGGAAAATCAATAATTTTAAATAGGCATAAAATTTAAGTTTTGTTGTTGAAGGATATTTTGAGCAGTTTATAAAAAGTAATTTCTTCCCCTTTAGATAGAAAAATACCTGCATTCCCACATCATAGTTCTCCAGGTTTGGAAGCTCTGGGAATTGGGATAGGCAGCTAACTGTAGAGGTTATATCTGTTTGTCTGGTACAGATGATGAAGCTGAGGGTACCTACCAGAAAGGTTTGGGTAAGATCACTTCTCAGAAAATTGCTTGCTTTGTTGGGGGTGGCTTAGGGTAGAAGGCCTTTGGGGTTGAGACTAATTTCAGAAGTAGGTTCACTGGCAAGATCAAATTCTTCCAAGGATTTATTGATGCAATGTGCTTGCAACAAAGAAATTTTGATGGAAGAAATTTAAATATTCATTGCTAGCAGAAGTTTGGCCACACCAAGGTCCTGAAAAGAGAACATTTTTTGGATGAGTTCCTTGAATAATTCCAGTTCTCTGATTAATATGGAAATGTTGTCCCCATAGACATAGATTCAGGTTTCCCAACTACTGAAGATGCAGGTTTCTTCATTGCAGAAAATGAAGCCAACTGAAAGGAGCCAGGAGGAGAGATTTATGTGAATTTCTTGAGGGAAACACTCCAACTTTTGGACAGCCCTCTTGAGGAGGAAGGATCTCCTAGGGGCAGTATTGAGACCAGGGAGAAGTTTTACACAGAGTAATTCTGATTGAGGGATGTTTAATTTTTCAATTTGAAATGAATTTGATTGAATTTGATTTGATTTTTTGTTGAACAGTGATCTATAATCAGGAGGGAGGTGAGTTCTCCATTTGATGAAAATTTTCACATTCAAAGGTAGTCTTGACCTTGGATTTGCTTGAATACTTGGATGAACATTTGTGATTTTTACTTTTTTGCCCAGGGGTAATTATCACAATTAATTTGGAATAAACAGGTGCATTCAAGCAGTTGCACAACAAAGGGGGTTTCAAACTGGACCCAGATCTGTTTTTTTTATATTGAGGACTTCCTTGTTTATTGCATTGTGTCAAAAAAGGAAATTAGGAGACTTTAGCTCATCACCATCAATTTTTTGTATCAAGATTGCTTCATGGGCAACAACCCTTTAGGCATCTTTGGAGACTAATTCACCAACCAGGGGGACAATGGGCTTCTGTTTATTATAAGTTATTTTGTGCTGATCCACTTCTTTTGCAAATCTGAAGTGGTTTATAATTAAAAGAGGCAGATTTGGAAAAGATTTAGTGGTGGTAGGGGGAGTGGGAGGGGTTGGGTGGGTGAAAGCTGAGGGAACATGAAGGTGCAACAGGGATGGGGGAACTTTGAAGGAGTGGGGCGTGTTTGGAGGAGTTAGATAGATGGAGGCGGAGCTAAGAAGTAGGGAAGAATGATGAAATAGGTTGTATGAAATAAATTATGGCTGGCATATCTTAAGACCTGGAAAGACAGTTTTTTACAGAAATTTAATAATTAACTGCATAGAACCTGGTTTTTTCCAGACAAAGGGTTTTTTGTTTTGAGTATTTATTAATTTAAACTGTTAAAATGCGGATGCACTCAGGTAATGTGCATAGGAGTGTGTAATCTAAATGGGATGCAAAAATGGGCCTCCACGGCCCATTGGAAATCACGTGGGCCACGTGGGTGTATGTGGGTGTTATTGGTTTTGGGCATTTGGGCTCCAAAACACGTTTTGATGGTCTTTTGGGATACGGGCCCTCACGGGCCCGCCACGATGGATGGGCCACCCAAGCCAGATGGGCTTATTTGAGCATAAAAGGGCCCAAGATTTATTATGGACATACTTGGCCAGACGGGCTGGCCCACCAAAGTATGTAATTCTCATGATTCAGGCTTGTGGCAGCCCATTTGGGCCCCCGCCCCTGTCGGGGCCCACTAGGGGCCGCTGCCCGTTTGGGGCCGCTGCCGTTTTGGGGCCGCTTGTGTTCCTTGGTACGGCCCACGTGGGGCCCGACAGCCCGCGCGGGGCTGTTGCGCGGCCAAGGGATCCCGCCCGGCAACCAGCCCCGCCGAGCCAGGGCTTGCGGCCCCAGCTTGCTCCCCCTCCCCTCGCTTGCCGTCGCAAGGGGGATGGGGGCAAGCTGGCTGGGTTGAACCAGCCAGCAACTGACCGCCACAGTGCAGTCGGTCAGGACAGGCGGGACCTGACCACCCCCTTTCCCAAGTAGGTGGCGGTGCCGGTCACAACCTTAGAAACCGGCAGGTGGGGGGGAATTCATCACCCCTCCACCATTGAGCGGTTGAGGCAACCAAGCAAAGGGGCACGCTCCCCCTCCCTTTACCAAGGGGGAGGAGCAATGGGCCTGGGGGGACCTGATCACCCCCCAGGCCAACCTTCTTGACAACACCCTGGGGGTATTGACCCCCAGGGCCCCTGGTGAGGGGATTTGACCGCCCCCACCAGGGATTTGAGAGAAAGAGGGGGGGGACAGCATGTCCGCTGGTCACACCCCCCCCATGTGAGTCTGAGACCAGAACCAGGTGTGCCCTGGGTCCCACCTGGCCCATTTGAGGGGCCAGGGGCTGGCTGCATGAGGCAACCAGCCCGTAAACAAGGCAATGAAGTCATCATGGCCAGTTGTAACGGACAGCCAGCCAAGGGGCTGGTTCAGCCCCATTGAGGTGGAAACACCAGGAATAACCGGAATAGGCTGGTTGTAAGGGTACAGGGACTGATGCCATGTGGGCTGATATAGTCCAAACCAAGTAACAAGGCCAGTAGAGCCTGTAGAGCTCTTTTGGGGCGGAAAATTTGCCTTTTGGCTTGTTGTATCATGGGCTCACAAGAGGCCAATATTTTGTACTTAAGGAGCTATTCTCCCTGCTGTTTTCCATCCATTCATTCATCATTCCAATCAAATTCATCCAACATATTGCCCCATTGTGAGAGCCCCATTAGCCAATATTGACACCCAGTGTCCAGCGTTTCTTTTGCTTTAAATACTGCTCATTTGCCTAAGCTAATTGCTGGCCATGATTCTAACATAAACAAGAAAAATAAAATCGTTTTTGGATTAGTTTGGAAGAAATGCAAGTTCTAGAACTGGTGTGTAGGTGGGGCATCCAAATGGCTAGAGTTTTGAGTAGTCAAAGTGGCTCCTAAACCAGCTTGAGTGGGGGTTTTGAATTTGATTGTTTGTCAGGAAAGGTGTTTCATTTTTCATTTTTCATTTTTCATTTTTCATTTTTCATTTTTCATTTTTTATTTTTTATTTTTTATTTTTTATTTTTTATTTTTTATTTTTTATTTTTTATTTTTTATTTTTTATTTTTTATTTATTTTTTATTTTTTATTTTTTATTTTTTATTTTTTATTTTTTATTTTTTATTTTTTATTTTTTATTTTTTATTTTTTATTTTTTATTTTTTATTTTTTATTTTTTATTTTTTATTTTTTATTTTTTATTTTTTATTTTTTATTTTTTATTTTTTATTTTTTATTTTTTATTTTTTATTTTTTATTTTTTATTTTTTATTTTTTATTTTTTATTTTTTATTTTTTATTTTTTATTTTTTATTTTTTATTTTTTATTTTTTATTTTTTATTTTTTATTTTTTATTTTTTATTTTTTATTTTTTATTTTTTATTTTTTATTTTTTATTTTTTATTTTTTATTTTTTATTTTTTATTTTTTATTTTTTATTTTTTATTTTTTATTTTTTATTTTTTATTTTTTATTTTTTATTTTTTATTTTTTATTTTTTATTTTTTATTTTTTATTTTTTATTTTTTATTTTTTATTTTTTATTTTTTATTTTTTATTTTTTATTTTTTATTTTTTATTTTTTATTTTTTATTTTTTATTTTTTATTTTTTATTTTTTATTTTTTATTTTTTATTTTTTATTTTTTATTTTTTATTTTTTATTTTTTATTTTTTATTTTTTATTTTTTATTTTTTATTTTTTATTTTTTATTTTTTATTTTTTATTTTTTATTTTTTATTTTTTATTTTTTATTTTTTATTTTTTATTTTTTATTTTTTATTTTTTATTTTTTATTTTTTATTTTTTATTTTTTATTTTTTATTTTTTATTTTTTATTTTTTATTTTTTATTTTTTATTTTTTATTTTTTATTTTTAATTTTTTTAATTTTTTTTTATTTTTTATTTTTTATTTTTTATTTTTTATTTTTCATTTTTCATTTTTCATTTTTCATTTTTTATTTTTTATTTTTTATTTTTTATTTTGCATTTTTCATTTTTCATTTTTTATTTTTTAATTTTTGTTTTTTATTTTAGGTGGAAAAGTAGGGAATAAGTTGCTCTGTGCTGACTTGTTCAAGATTTCAGCTCTGAGCACTTTTGCTCACAATAGAAGTGGCCATAAGGTAAAGGACAGCAACTGTGAGAGTTTTACCTTAGGGGCCAAGACCAGGAATGTGTTCTCAAAGAGAAGAGACCACACAGAAGTTCCTAGAGAGTAATTCTCCATTGATTTGGCAGGGCCATTTTCACCAGCTTCTCTTGGAGGGGCAAGATACTTCATCAATTTGGTTGATACAGCAACCAATTTTGTTTGGGTAAAACCAATAAGATCAAAGGATAAAACCCCAGAGGAGGTTTCAGTAATCTTCAAAGTCTGGAAACAGAATGGTTTGATGAGGGAGATCAAGAGGGTTATTACTGATGGAGGTGGTGAGTTTGTGAGTAAAGATTTTGAGAAACTATAGAATGATTATGGTGTTACTCATATAGTTACTACTGCTAGTACTCCACAAAACAATGGAATAGTTGAGAGGATGAATAGGACTTTATTGGACAAAGTCAAAACTATTATTGCTCAATGTGGTCTACCAAAGTTCTTATGGGCTGAGTTGGTGTGCACAGTGTGTCTGTTGCACAATATTGTAAGTGTTAATGGGAAGTGTCCTCATTATTGGTTTTGGAAGTTGTAGCCCAAAACATCATACCTAAGAACAATTGGTTGCGTGGTGTATTATAGTGTCCACCATAATGAGATGGTTGGAAAGTTAGATCCTAGAGCCAGAACAGGGGCACTTGTGGGCTATGACTTAATAAGTAAGTCATACAGGATTTATTGTCCAGGGACAAGAAAGGTTATCCGTAGTAGGGATGTAAAATTTGAAGAAAGTACCTTTCCACTCAAAAGGGGTGAAACTAGTGCTGTTCAGGAATCACAGCAGGAAATAGAATTGGAGCCTATTTCCCCAGCAGAGGCTGGAGAGAATATCATTAGTGATGATATTGAGGTGGCAGACGTGCCACATGAGGGTTCAGTCCCCACTTCAGGGGAGTCTGTGGAATCAGGACCTGATGAGCCTCCACCTCCAGTTAGAAGGAGTGGCAGGATGAGAATGCCTGTTGATAGGTATGGGGAATGGAAGTCCCATTATGCTTCTGCGGAATATGAGGAAGATACACTTCAGGAACAGTGTATGCTTAATGAGATTCTACAGTTGAGTTCAGAAATGGGTAATAGAGTTAACCCAAATACCTTTGGCCAAGCTATGAATTCTGATGAGAGAGCCAATTGGAAGACAGATATTTTTGAGGAATTTGATTCTCTAGAGAATAATAGTGTGTTTGAAGTGGTTAAGCAGGATTCAGTTCCAAAAGGAAAGACCATTGTTGGGTCTAGATTAGTGTTAACAAAGAAGTTTGATACTAATGGAGTTTTGAAGAGGTTCAAGGCTAGATGCGTTGCACAGGGCTTCAAACAGAGAGAGGGTGTTGATTACCAGGAGACTTTCTTGCCAACTGGAAGGCTGTCCACCTTCAGGTACATCATTGCTTTGGCAGTGGAGTTGGGTGAAGAAATCAGAAAGGCTGATTTTGTGACTGCATTCTTGAATGCAAAACTTGGAGAGGAAGAGACTGTTTATATGTCAATTCCTGATGGTTTCCAAGGAATTGCTGGTCGAGACCAAGCCAGAAACTATGAAGGAAATCTGTGTGAGAAGTTTCCTCTCAGCAGATAAAGGGGAGTATGTCCTCAAACTGTGTAGATCCCTGTATGGATTGAAGCAAGCAGCTAGGTCATGGTATAATACTATGAGCATGAAACTGATAGAGATTGGTTTCAAAAAAAGTTTGGCTGACCCTTGTCTATTTGTGAGAAAGGATGAAATTTTGTTTGTATGGGTTGATGAAATTATCATTATTGGGAATGGTAAGGAGAGAGTCATGGAGACACTCAAAAAGGAGTTCAAGATAAAAGATCTTGGTCTGGAACAGAAGGTGCTGGGAATGAAAGTTAGTAAGAGCAAGAATGGGATCAGGTTGGATAAGAACCATTATGTGTCAGCTCTACTTAAGCAGTATTGCTTAGAAGATGCAAAGGAGTTTTGTACTCCAATGCAGTCTAACATTTGGTTAGAAAAGTCTAAAGATGAAGAGCATCTAGAGTTTTTTCAATCCGGGAATGATTATAGATCAGCTATTGGATCTTTGAATTATTTGGGGCAGTGTACAAGGCCAGATATTACTTATGCAATTGGGATTTTGTCACAACACTTAGAGAAACCATGCATGAGACATTGGCCAGCGTTTAAGAGAGTCATGAGGAATCTTAAAGGAACAAGCAGTCTGGGACTGCAGTTTTCAAAGTCATCAAAATTTGACTTGGTTGGTTATTCTGATGCAAGTTGGGCAGATGGTAACACTAGGGAATCAACAAGTGGTTTTGTATTCTTCTTAGGAAAAAATCTAGTGCCTTGGATGTCTAAAAAGGTGTCAGCAATAAGTCTTTTGTCAACAGAAGCAGAGTACAGAGCGTACTTGTCAGCTTCACAGGAAGCAAAATGGTTGAGAAAGGTCTTAGAGGATACTCATAAACCACAAGGGTTTGTGTTGTTGTATTCTGATAACCAGAGTGCCATTGCATTGGCAGAAAATCAGGTGTTCCATTCTAGAACAAAACATATTGATGTTCATTATAACTATATATGGGATGCAGTTAACTGCAAAGAGATAGTGTTACGGTACATGCCTACTGGGGAAATGATTTCAGATATCTTAACTAAGGCGTTAGATAGGAACAAACATGAAGGTTTTGTGGCTAGTATGCGTATGGCATCCCTTTTGGATTAAGAGGGTGTGTTAAAATGCGGATGCACTCAGGTAATGTGCAAAGGAGTGTGTAATCCAAATGGGATGCAAAAATGGGCCTCCACAGCCCATTGGATATCACGTGGGCCATGTGGGCCTATGTGGGTGTAATTGGTTTTGGGCATTTGGGCGCCAAAACACGTTTTTATGGTCTTTTGGGACACAGGCCCTCACGGGCCCGTCAGGGTGGATGGGCCAACCAAGCCAGATGGGCTTATTTGGGCATAAAAGGGCCCAAGCTTTATTATGGACATACTTGGCCAGACGGGCTGGCCCGCCAAAGTATGTAATTCTCACAATTCAGGCTTGTGGCGGCCCATTGGGGCCTCCTCCCCTGTCGCGGCCCGCTAGGGGCCGCTGCCCATGTTGCGGCCCGCTCAGGGCCGCTGCCTGTGTCGCGGCCCATTCGGGGCTTCCTGTGTTGCGGCCCGTTTGGGGCTGCCTGTGTTCCTCAGTACGGCCCACGTGGGGCCCGGCTGGTCGCGCCCGCCGACCAGCGCCGCGGAGCCAGGGATCGCGGCCCCAGCTTGCTCCCCCTCCCCTCGCTCGCCATTGCAAGGGGGATGGGGGCAAGTTGGCTGGGTTGAACCAGCCAGCAACCAACCGCAACAGTGTGGTTGGTCAGGGCAGGGGGGACCTGACCACCCCCTTGCCCAAGGAGGTGGCGGCGCCGGTTGCAAGCTTAGCGACCAGCAGGTGGGGGGGAATTCATCATCCCTCCACCATTGAGCAGTTGAGGCAACCAAGCAAAGGGGCTCTCTCCCCCCCCCCTTTACCAAGGGGGAGGAGCAATGGGCCTGGGGGGACCTGATCACCTCCCAGGCCAACCTTCTTGACAAGGCCCTGGGGGTATCAACCCCCAGGTCCCCTGGTGAGGGGATTTGACCTCCCCCACCAGGGATTTGGGAGAAAGAGGGGGGGGGACAGCATGTCCGCTGGTCACACCCCCCCCATGTGAGTCTGAGACCGGACCCAGGTGTGCCCTGGGTCCCACCTGGCCCATTTGAGGGGCCAGGGGCTGGCTGCATGAGGCAACCAGGCCGTAAACAAGGCAATGAGGTCATCATGGCCAGTTGTAAAGGACAACCAGCCAAGGGGATTGAACAGTTAAGGGGCTGGTTCAGCCCCATTGAGATGGAAACACCAGAAATAAACGGAATAGGCTGGTTGTAAGGGTACAGGGACTGATGCCATGTGGGCTGATGTAGTCCAAACCAAGTAACAAGGCCAGTAGAGCCTGTAGAGCTCTTTTGGGGCGGAAAATTTGCCTTTTGGCTTGTTGTATCATGGGCTCACAAGAGGCCAATCTTTTGTACTTAAGGAGCTCTTCTCCCTGCTGTTTTCCATCCATTCATTCATCATTCCAATCAAATTCATCCAACATATTGCCCCATTGTGAGAGCCCCCTTAGCCAATATTGACACCCAGTGTCCAGCGTTTCTTTTGCTTTAAATACTGCTCATTTGCCTAAGCTAATTGCTGGCCATGATTCTAACATAAACAAGAAAAATAAAATTGTTTTTGGATTAGTTTGGAAGAAATGCAAGTTCTAGAACTGGTGTGTAGGTGGGGCATCCAAATGGCTAGAGTTTTGAGTAGTCAAAGTGGCTCCTAAACCAGCTTGAGTGGGGGTTTTGAATTTGATTGTTTGTCAGGAAAGGTGTTTCATTTTTCATTTTTCATTTTTTATTTTTCATTTTTTATTTTTTATTTTTTATTTTTTATTTTTTATTTTTTATTTTTTATTTTTTATTTTTTATTTTTTATTTTTTATTTTTTATTTTTTATTTTTTATTTTTTATTTTTTATTTTTTATTTTTTATTTTTTATTTTTTATTTTTTATTTTTTATTTTTTATTTTTTATTTTTTATTTTTTATTTTTTATTTTTTATTTTTTATTTTTTATTTTTTATTTTTTATTTTTTATTTTTTATTTTTTATTTTTTATTTTTTATTTTTTATTTTTTATTTTTTATATTTTATTTTTTATTTTTTATTTTTTATTTTTTATTTTTTATTTTTTATTTTTTATTTTTTATTTTTTATTTTTTATTTTTTATTTTTTATTTTTTATTTTTTATTTTTTATTTTTTATTTTTTATTTTTTATTTTTTATTTTTTATTTTTTATTTTTTATTTTTTATTTTTTATTTTTTATTTTTTATTTTTTATTTTTTATTTTTTATTTTTTATTTTTTATTTTTTATTTTTTATTTTTTATTTTTTATTTTTTATTTTTTATTTTTTATTTTTTATTTTTTATTTTTTATTTTTTATTTTTTATTTTTTATTTTTTATTTTTTATTTTTTATTTTTTATTTTTTATTTTTTAATTTTTAATTTTTAATTTTTAATTTTTAATTTTCAATTTTTAATTTTTAATTTTTAATTTTTGTTTCTTATTTTAGCAAATGTTAAATCCACACCTCATTGAGCCATGCACACGGTTCAAAAGGGGCCATGTGGCACGCCAAATGGTGTAAGACTTCAGATGGTGCTAAGCCGCAGGCAGTTCTGTGAAGGGGAAAGCTCCTATTTAGGCTTCCCTCCTAAGAATTACAATAATGTTTAAATGTAACCAGAATCAAGGTCCAAGAACTTGTAAATAAGGAATCAATGTAAGGCATGAGTTTGGGAATAGTGGGTATCAATGGAAACAACCCTATCTGAGGCAAGATGGCGCAGGGAAAGACTTGAAAAAAATCAGTCAAGGTTTTTCTCAGAGTTCAATGGAACAAGGCAGTTTTAAGTAACAACACCAACAAGCTAATAACTCTGGTTGTCAGCAGAAGATTAGGAAAGATCAACTAAATCCAAACCAACCTCCAGGTTCTCCATGAAAATGCCCAACTCTCCGCAATCAAGCGCTTGAAGGGTACCAGATAACTATGGGTGGCGGAAAAAAACAAAAGCAATTTGTTTGTGAGGCTCTAGAAGCAAAGAAATAACAGATTTGAACAAGAATAACCCAACACTTCTCAAGGAACCCAAGAATAGCGTGGCGGAATTCAACTTTTAAAGAATAAAGGGAGGTCTAACACTCCAGGTTTCAAGCTTAAAGAAACCTCTCAGTCAAACGTGACAGGATCCGGAAAGATGATCAGGGAAGGATCAGACCAGTATGGCTGGAAAAAGGGATCAAGAGTGGTTTAACACACTCAAGAATTCCAGCACACGGAATTCTCTTCAACCAGAAAGGCTATTGTTGGTGATAAGGATCAGGGCTATAGATGGAAGGATCAAAGATTGAGTATGGAGGCTCAAAGGATCAAGGGGCAATCAAAAAATATACCCAGCACACAAGTTGCTGATGAAGGGAAAAGAGGCCCTCCGGAATTATTAGATTATTGATTACTATATGAGATGGATGATATGAGATGATATTTAAAAAAGGCAGGGGAGAGCCCCTTGTTTTATAGACCAGAGGGCTGTAGACTATTTCCAAGAGATCGTTACAAATGAGTGCAGAAAACATTTTTTTTAAAAAAAATGAAGATTGGAAAAAGGAACCGCCTGAAATGCGAGAAAAAAACAAAAGAAAAAATGAAGAGGAAGATGGAAACCTGCCCGCATCAAGAACAATGGTGGCAGTGGATGGCGTGTTTGAGGGGTTTGAAAAGCTGCAACGGCCATTGGACAAGGGAGAATTCATGAAGGTGGTGTGAAGGTTTGGAAGGCCACAAACAACAATGTCAGTTTGCAGGCGGAGGAGAGGGATTGGTGGAGCCAATTGGTCCGGATTGTTGGGGACAATTGGTTGAAGCTAGGATAGTAAATGATGATGGTGGGAGAGGGGGTTTGTCAGAGTGACCAACTGGATGAGGATCAAGGTGAGATTGGTCATGGGAATGACCAATTAGGTCAGGTGAAGCAGATTGTTCCCGTGACCAATCTCACGCGGTGATCAGATGGATGATGGGGGGCTGGTCATGTGGTCACCAACAACCGCAAGCAATGCTTGCGGTCATTGGTCAATGGCAGCAAAGATGGGGAGTGGAGCTGGGCAGTTTGTCCGATCAAGGGTTGATGGCCAATGAGATTGAGAGATCAATGGAGAAGGGTGATTGGATGGTGGTGATGAGTTGAGGAGGGGATGGCCACCGGTGCGCATTTGGCCAAAAAAATCAGGGAAAAGCCTGCGCAAGGAGGAGATTTGAACCAAGGAGGACAGCATTGGATGATCAAGGAAGGCCTGCCTAGACCTCTAGGACAGGGAAGAGCTGGGAGAATGATAAATGAGTGGGTACCCATAGAAAAACAAGAGATTTTTTTTTTTTTAAAAAAAAATGTATTGATGGATAAGGGGATGTAAAAAAAAAATTCAAAATTTCCATGAGGTGTCCCAGATTGGTCACCACATCTCTCCCAACTTACAGACCGTCCCTAGTCTGCATCTTGAACTTGAAGATATAAAGAGAAGGAGAAATACAAGGAAATTAAATAGAAGATTGGCGATTTCTTGATCTTGAGAGGTATTGAAGAGTTGGAAAACATCTTGATCCATCCAAAAGCGCCCTAGAAGAGGCAGAGATAAGACACAGGAGGCGTCCCAGGTGCCCACGTATATGGCATACAGTAGAGTTTACAACAAAAATGCAGCAAAGAACCCTGGTGGTGCACAATTGGGAGGACTTACTTGTGAGATAAGTTGCCTCCACAACAATGAAACTTCTTGAATTGGTCAGCAGAGAACCTCCTGGCCAGTTGAGTAACATTCAGCTCCTCCAAAACATAAGATCCACCTCTAAGTTGGCAAACCACCCAATAAGGAACATTCCAGCAATTTTAGAAAAGCTTGCCCCACTGGGTCTCCAAAGATTTATTATAAGCTAAAACTAGATCACCAGGGTTCAAGGAGTCCCTTATTTGATTGGAGTGCTTTTCTTCCCAATAATAAACTGATTTTGCTCTGGACTCCATCATCTTCTGATAAGCTTCATTGTTGAGATTTCACATTCTACACCTTTCACATCCTCTGGTCTCCCCGCAGGACCTCTTCTCTCCCTCTCCCCGCGGGACCTCTTCTCTCCCTCTCCCCGCGGGACCTCTGATCTCCCGCGCGCCTTCCTTCTCGCCCACTGCGCCTCCTGCGGCAGCCATCTTTCTTGACCTGGTCTCTTTCTGACTCCTGCTCTCCTTCTAGATTCTTCTCCTGGAGTTCTTGATTCTTTTCTTTTCTAATTTACCTCTTTTTTTCTTTCTCTTCTTCATGTCTCTCCTTTCTCATTTTCTCAAGCGTTCACCACCTTCTTACCCATCCGCCTCGAATATCTCAGCCACCTTTTGTCACCAACTATCTCCTATCTCTTCCGCATCTTGTGCCTCAACATCTTCTGACTATCCATCTCTTCCTGGTAAGACTCAACACTTCCGGATTCTTGACCTTGTTTTGAATCTAACCTACAGACTACTGCAACTAGCCTCAAACCTTAACTCAAGTTCTCCTGAAGACATCTACCTCAAACTCCGCCATTCATCTCCACTCAACCTCTTGGCTTCTGGCGTAGGATCCTTTCTTGTTATCCTCTTCTATGTCACTCTCACCCGTCTCTATTTTCTTGTTTCTCATGTTATTTGTTTCCTCTCAGTCTGCTGGTTCTGTTTCATAAAGAAATTTAGTCATTCTTATTATTCATCACAAACATCTTCACTTTGCTCCAGTTGCTTGGATCTAGCAAATAATAGATCAGTAGTTGAGGACACCTTGTCCAAAGGGATACCCAAGAAAGATTCCATTTCCAGATCCAAAGGAAGAACTGCTCTTTGGCCAAAGATGATTTCATAAGGTGTCTAGCCAGTAGTCCTTTTAGTTGAGATTTGATTAGAGAATAGAACAAGAGGAAGGAATTTTCAACATTTCTTGCCACTTTCCCCAGCAAGCTTAACAAGTGCAGTCTTCAAAATAGCATGGACTTGGCCTTCAGGATAATAAGGAGTAGTAACTCTATGTTGTCCAGGAAGAGATTGGATCATTTCAGAAAGTTTTCCACCCAATTTGGAGCCACCATCAGTAGAGTAAGATTGAGCCAGGCCATAATGCATTGTCCAGGTCTCATAGAGGAAAGCTTCCACTGATTCAGAGCTAGGATTCTTAAGAAAATTTCCTTCAACCCATCCAGAAAAATCATCTCTAGCCACAATGAGGTACTTAGAACCAGCTGCCTTAATATGAACCACATCCATAGAAATCCTTCCAAAGACAGTGGGCTCCCCAGTAGGATAACAAATTTCAGCTGGACGCCTAACATCACATTTTTGACAAACTTCACAACTCTTTCACCATTGAGAGATGGATTTCTTCAGAGATGGCCACCAGAATTGTTTGGATAGTTTTTAATAAGTTTTGTTTTACCCACAATGACCAAGAACTTGATGGAGACTTTCAAGGATAGAATCTAGTTTAGAAGGGATAGTAACAACAATAAGAGCGCAAGTATTTCCTCTTTTCATAAGCCTAGAGCCTTGGACAAAGAAACTAGAGGACTTTCTTTTAAGATATCAAAATTCTTTAGAAGAGAGATCAGGAGGTTTTTGAAGAGTTAAAAGGTACTTCTCTAGTTTAAGCCAGAAAACTTCTCAAAATCCAGAATAATCTTAAAAAGAGAAAGAGAATACAGGCTGGATTATAGGTTATTCTTCATTGAAATCAGCTCCAAAATCAGATTAATTGTCTCCAAGAGGTTGTTGAGATAAACCATCAGGCATAGTGAAAGATTTTTTAGGCCTGTGAAAATATCAAAAGAAAAAAGCTGGATAAAGGCCACCCAACAAGTCATAGGAGCATTGGGGAGGCTGGGAGAATTGATTATTTCAATCATGGATTGAGCATAAACTTTCAGTTCAAAATTTTGGACCCAGAGAACGGTTTGAAGTTTCTTCATCATTCAAGCCACACCACAAAGTTCCAAATTGGGCTGAGAGTACCTAGACCCTACATCTGAAAATGGCAAAGATTCATAAAGAGCGGGAAGGTCCCAACCATTTTCATCTTCCTGGGTAAGAACAGCCCCAAAAGATTGATAACTAGAATCAACATACAGCTTGATCCTGCCAGCCCCAGGTCCATAGGAGATCTTTTTCAAAAATATATCTTTAACCACCATCATCTTGAGCCACTGAAAAGAATGTTCACAATCTTGGGTCCAAATCCATTCAGCATCTTTCCTGGTTAGACGACGTAAGGGTGCACATATTTTGGAAAAGGATGGGATAAAGATTCTAACATAAGTGAAAACACCTAGGAAGCCCCTAACTTCAGTGGGATTGATTGGAGGAGGCCAAGAGGTGATCTTGTTGACTTTGGCTGGTGCCATCCTTCTTCTTTCCTTACAGACCACATGACCAAAAACTTCCAGAGCAGGGACACAAGCAGCCAGTTTGGATCCAGAGAAAGTAAAGCCAGATTCCTCAATTCAAAACAGAATCCTTTCCAAAGTAGTAGCATTTTCCCAGATAAAACAACAAATTCCTGAATTCCAAGGTAAGAGCTCATTATCATATTCAGAAACTGGACCTTCAATTCCACCATTTTCAACAAAGATACAAGCATGATCAGGGATTTCATCCTGGAGGATCCACATCATCTGAGACTGATAGACTGCAAACAAATTGGTGGCACCTGGGGGCAATTGAGTAAGTTGAAATTGACCAAGAGCAGTATCAAAGGTGGTGAGAGGGTGAGAAACTGTTGAGACCAAGGATATTCAGATTTGGAGATCAGAGAGAAGGATGAGTTTGATTTCAGAAATGAAATAACGGATGAAACAGAGATGAATGAAAATATGAATACGGAGAGTACAAATGATAAATGATAGTGAGTCAAAAGAAAACAGAAGAGACGCTTACCTGAGGATATTCAGATTTGGAGATCAGAGAGAAGGATGAGGGAGGAAATCTTCTCTCTGACCCGCGATCTGTCCTCAGGTGTTTTATCCTGATCAGATTTCACAGGAGCAGGTGACATGTGTAGAGATGAAAATGAATTTGAATAATGAAATTGACATCTGTACTTCTGGAGGTGAGAGGCATACATTGAGTGTAGGCTGATATGATTATGGTGATGGAGGAGACTTGGAAGGGGATTGACAGAGACATGAGATGGGAAAGTAACAAGTAGACAGAAAGAAAGAGTCTGGGGAGTGACTACTCCAATACCCCCCCTTGCTGAGCACAGTCCAGAAGACCAAAACAAAGTTGATGAGAGCGTAGGAGGACTCGGGAGAGTGGTTTGGTGAGCATGTCAGCAAGCATATTGCTTGTGGAGACGTGTTCAACTGTGGAAATGCCACTCTCGACGCATTCGTGGATGAAATGGTGTCGGGCGTTGATGTGTTTGGTACAAGAATGGTGCTCTGGGTTTTTTGAAAGAGCTTTGGCGCCCTCTTTGTCGACAAAAAGCTTGACTGGGTTATTGTTGCAAAGATGAAGCTCACTCATGACATTCCTTAGCCACAGCCCATCTTTGCACGCATCTGACATGGCCTTGTATTTGGCTTGTGTGCTGGAAAGCAAGACCGTAGGCTGCTTTTTGGATTTCCAGGAGATCGCGCCGGAGCCAACGCAGAAGGTGTAGCCGGATTTTGATTGACAATCATCTTGATCCTCAGCCCAGTCGGTGTCCAAATACCCTGAAAAATCAAGAGTTGTGCTGCCTAATGTCAGCTTGAGGGAGCAAGTGGATTGGAGATAGCAGAGGACTTGTATTGCGGCATCCCAATGCAACATAGAGGGGTCTTTCAGAAATTGGGATAGTTTGTTGATGGGAAAAGAGACGTCGGGGCGGCTGCATTGAGACACCCATAGGAGCAAGCCTATAAGCCAATTGAACTGAGGGTGGGAGGCTGGTTTGCCAGGCAATTTTTGACGGAGTAGTTTGAAACAGCTCGTTGTTGGGCAGGAAAGCGGCTTCCAGTTGGTTGGGAGGAACTCATCAGCCAGGGAGTCTATGTAGTGAGATTGACAGATGGATACGGTGCAAGAGGGAAGATATCGTGAGATGGAGAGGGAGAGGAAAAGGGAAAGCTTGTTGTTGGAGCCTATGGTGAAGATCCCCCCAATTTCTTTGAAAAACTTTGCGACAAAGGCGCTGGTACCAACAACGGCAAGATTGTCGACGTGAGCGGTGAGTGCGCCAATAAGATGTCCGCCATTGAGTTTGAAAAAAAGGGAGGGATTGTATGATGACTGAGACAGACCAAGAGAGGTGAGTGCCGACTGGAGTTTGATGTTCCACTGCCAAGGGGACATTTTTAGACCGTAGATTGCGCGGGAAACCTTGCATACCCAGTCTGGGTGAGCAGCGTCCTCAAAACCTGGCGGCTGTGACATGTAAACCCGTTTGTCGAGATTTCCTTTGTGGAAACTAAAGGGGGCAACACCCCAGAAGTTGTCCTCGAGTTCCGGAAGTTATTGATCAAAGCGTCTGTAAGGAGATTGGATGCAGCCGTTCAAGAGAGAGATAGAGTGAGAGGGAGGGAGCAATAATAAGATGAAATTCCTTCCTAATCTTCCTTTTTCCTTCCTTCTCCTCCCGTTTGGTGATCATCCTCCTCCCCAACCCGGAGTTGAGGGTGAGGTCTTGAGTCCTCCCCCTCAACCCTAGCCTAAGTACAACCACAAACAACAAGAAAGAGTGATGAAATACAACCCTAAGCCGCAGAACCCTAGCCCAACCCTATCCCTCCATCCCTTGCCACATAACCCATGCCCCTCAATACGTACGCCCGGCTTGCCTGCCCGCGCGCGTCCACCCAACAACCAGTTCCAGGTATCCGCGTACCCGCGTGACCCAATCCGCGGTCCGCCTGGTCTGCGCGAGCCTTCCGATCCGCGCAAGCTTTCCAATCCGCGCAAGCTTTCCAATCCGCGCAAGCCTTCTGATCCGTGCAAGCTTTCCAATCCGCGCAAGCCTTCCAATCCGCACAAGCTTTCCAATCCGCGCAAGCCTTCCAATCCGCACAAGCTTTCCGGTCTGCGCGATCCGTCGTCTCCCGTCTCCAGGTGCTGAGCCCAACCCAACTGCTGCTGAGCGCGCCGCCTGCAGCCCTTTCCTGACTCGCGTCCATAAAAGAGCACCACATCCCCCCCAACTTGAGTTCTGTCCCCAGAGATCTCCCACCATCTCACCTTCCGTAGTTATCCTTTCTCCTTTGTATTTAGCGCCTATACACAAAAAGACATAGGTTGTGCGCAATTGAGTAGCCTTTGGTCTTGTGAGTCCCTGAGCAAGAATAAGAACCGTGCGCAATATCCGGGCCTTCGAGAGAGAAGATCAGCGCCAGTGAGAAATCAGAAAAGGTGAGAAATCCGCGCCAGTGAGAGTCTGAAGGTGAGAAATCCGCGCCAGTGAGAGTATCCGCAAGAGTACATGGGGAGACCTCGACGTGCCAGTGTGCGCACGCAATCCTTGAGAGAGACAGGAAGAGGAAAGAAAAGAAAGAAGAAGAAAAAAAGAAAAGGAAGAATGAATAGATAAGAAGGAACAAGGGATTTTTTTTTTTTTTTTTTTTTGAGCCCGCGTCCTGCTTCCCAACTCCAACCTTCTACCCCACACTAGCTCCCTCCCAACTTTGCCGCTGTCCTCAGCCGACCGCGCCCCACCCATCGCCAGATCTGCGGCGCGTTGCCTCAACCAATCCGGCAGGGACCTTGTTTTCAAATTGTTGTCCCAGACCGCCTAGGTGCACCTCTGGCCGCCAAGACCATCCTGCATTCTTTGAAATTCGATCCCATCCGCGCGCAAAACCCAAACAAAAGCAAACACCCCCAGACTTCCTTACAACAACCGGCCGTGGAGGAGGAAAGAGGCTTTGAAACCCTTTCAATCCCAGCTCTCTTCTCCCCCACCCCGTCCACACAACATCCTTCGCCCTTTGCTGTTCTTGCGCCTTGTTCTCCCCTCCGGAGATTTCTGACCACTCCCTGCCCGCCAGACCGCGCGTGACCACTTGATCCTTCCGCTCCACCCCACTGTCTGTCCATTCCGCACCCGTCCTTTCCGTTGCTGCCACTACCCTTTCCAAATGCGCGCTCCCTGCCGTCAAAGAGGTCCGGCTTGGGTTGTGATTCTCCAACGCATGGTCCGTCTCTTCCGCCACCGCGTGTACCTTCTTTGCAAGATCCGTCCGCTGCTTGCCAATTCCCAGTCCGCACGGAGCATCCATTTCCCGTTCCGTTGTCCTCGCCCGCTTCCTGTCAGTAGGCCGCACCGGTTCCATTGAGTCCCGCTTCCCCTAACACATTCTTAGCCCCCACTGGGGAAACCAATTCCGCGTTTGAATCCGCTGTCCGGTCCCTTTGTCCCATCCGCCAACGGTTGTTGTCCTCCCCATTTGCGCACACGCGGGGCGCAGAAGCGCTGGGAGACTGAATACTCTCCAGATAGGCCTTGAGGCCCCTTGCCACCTCCGCAAGTTCGCTAGCCCAAGAGATGGTTGCCGGTGGTGGGGCCGGAACATACTCTGCCCTGTAGTACTCCAGTTCCGCGTAGTCCGCTTCTGCTTGCAACCGGGTCCCGTCGCGCACGCCTGCCTTTTAACCGAGTTCCGTGGATGGCTTGAGATTGTCCTTCAAAAAGCAAGAACCGCGCCTCCCCCATCTTTCCAGCATGTCCTCCTTCAGTTCCGGCCAATCCAGGTTCAGGTAGCCTCCCATCTCCTCCACGTCCCAACGCGCTTTTGCGTCCTTGATGAACAGGACAACATGGGGCGCCTTCTCAAAATCCGAAATGCCTTCAGAGTCCGCAATTGTTTCATACCGTGAGATGAATCACTCCACTTCCACAATTTTGAGTTGAATATGTGGGTAAATCCATGGGGTAGCGCGGAAGCCGTGGGAGGAGGAAGGAAGGGAAGCTGCTGTTGGTAGCATCCATGAGTACCTTCGAGAGACTTCAAAAAAAGATTGTCCCCGGCCAGACCCCCATATGTGGAAACTAAAGGGGGCAACACCCCAGAAGTTGTCCTTGAGTTCCGGAAGTTATTGATCAAAGCGTCTGTAAGGAGATTGGATGCAGCCGTTCAAGAGAGAGATAGAGTGAGAGGGAGGGAGCGATAATAAGATGAAATTCCTTCCTAATCTTCCTTTTTCCTTCCTTCTCCTCCCGTTTGGTGATCATCCTCCTCCCCAACCCGGAGTTGAGGGTGAGGTCTTGAGTCCTCCTCCTCAACCCTAGCCTAAGTACAACCACAAACAACAAGAAAGAGTGATGAAATACAACCCTAAGCCGCAGAACCCTAGCCCAACCCTATCCCTCCATCCCTTGCCACATAACCCATGCCCCTCAATACGTACGCCCGGCTTGCCTGCCCGCGCGCGTCCACTGAACAACCAGTTCCAGGTATCCGCGTACCCGCGTGACCCAATCCGCGCGTCTTGCAATGCGAGGTCCACCTGGTCTGCGCAAGCCGTCCGATCCGCGCAAGCTTTCCAATCTGCGCAAGCTTTCAAATCCGCGCAAGCCTTCTGATCCGCGCAAGCTTTCCAATCCGCGCAAGCCTTCCAATCCGCACAAGCTTTCCAATCCGCGCAAGCCTTCCAATCCGCACAAGCTTTCCGGTCTGCGCGATCCGTCGTCTCCCGTCTCCAGGTGCTGAGCCCAAGCCAACTGCTGCTGGGCCTACCTGACTGCTGCTGAGGGCGCCGCCTGCAGCCCTTTCCTGACTCGCCTCCATAAAAGAGAACCACACCGTTCAGAAAAGCTGTCTTGAAGTCAATCTGACGGCCTGTCCATCCTCTGGAGCCCATCAGACTGAGGAGTAGTCAAAGAGTCTTGAGACAAAGCGTGGGGGCAAACAACTTGGAAAAATCAAGGCTTTTTATTTGGGAAAAGCCCATAGCTACGAGGCAAGCCTTCAATTTGATGATCGAGCCATCTGCGCAACGCTTGACCTTGAAGACCCATTTTGAGCGGATTATTTTTCTTCCATTGGGCGGGGGAACAAGGACCCAGGTTGCCATGCCAAGGAGTGAGTTCATCTCCTCCTGAGCCGAGGAGATCCAGCGGCGCAAGTGTGGCAAACAAAGAAGTTGTTTCCAACTCTTTGGGGCGGGTAGGTCATCCTTGACCAAAGCCTTTTGTGAGAAGGTCCCATATTGCAACAGTGGACGACCAACACGTGAGGAACGGCGGGGAGGGGATGATGGTTTTGGAGGCGTGGGAGGAGAAGATGGGGGAACGGGAGGGGTGGGCAAGGAAGGAAGGGAGGGCGGTGGACTGAACAAGGGGGGTGAGGGAAGGTCTGAGCCGGACAACTGGAGGCTTGGGGAGCGGTGACAACGTCCAGTAGGGCAGGGTGGATGTTGTTCTGAGGGAACAGGAGAAGATGAAGAGTTAGCAGGAGCGGAGAGAGGAAAAGAAGAGGTGACAGTGGGAACAGAGACGGGAGCAGGAACAGAGGGAGGGAGGGAAGAAGTTGGAGTGGGGAAGGAGATGGGAGAGAGGTTGGGAGGCGGCATAGGGGCGGAAAGACAAGAAGAGGGAGTAGGGCAAACAGCAGAAGGAAGAAAAAGGGGGGAGAGCATTCAGAAGGGGTGGGCCAGATAAGAGGTACCAAGGGAGATGGTAGGGTGTTACTTGCATCTTTAGTAGGGCAGCCGTAGGGAAAGGTTGTGTTATTGAAGATGGCGTCTCTAGATTTGATGACGCCTTTTGATTTGAGATCCATCAGACAGTATCCGTTTCCATGTTGTAGGTAGGAGAGCAAGATGGCAGGCTTTGCTTTGTCGGAGAGTTTTGATTGGGTGACGTCTGGGAGTTTTTACCAGGTAAGACAACCAAAGGGTTGAAGATAGGCTGGGTCCACGTCGAGAGCTTTTAGGATGGAGTTGGGGGAGACAAAACCAGAGGGGGTTTTACATGGGAACAAGTTGAAGGGAAAGAGAGGGAATTTAGTACTACAACTACTAATAAGATAGATGAAGACTAAGGGTGGTTTTGAATTTCCTGCCCCTCTAAGTACTATAGTAGTCTCACAACAATAAAAGAAAAGGGATTGGTGGCTGATTTTCAAATAGAGTTGCTACTATAGTAGTCTCTATCAGACCTAGGATCAATGTATTCAAGCTTGATAAGGAAGAAATGGTGGAACAGATAGGTGACCTGGTGGATAGAAGCTGAGTAAGGGAAGAATCCTTTCTCTTGTCTTATCCTTTATATATTCTTTATTTTGTTTTATTGGTTACTGATGAATACTCCCTTGATGTTACAGGTGTTGAGTGATAAAGCTGAAATGGTTGAGACTATGCTTGATAACTGATGATGATGGTTGATGATGCTTGATGATGATGATGATGGTTGAGGTAGGTGATGATGATGGTTGATGATGGTTGATGAATGATGATGGATGAGGTAGGTGATGATGGTTGTTGATGATGGTGATGGTGGATGATGATGATAGTTGATGATGGTGATGGTGGATGATGGATGATGATGATGATGATGTTTAGGTTATGGGGACATGGTGGTGATGTTCAAAGGTATGGGGTATTGGGTAAATAATGGTGGTGGTGGATGGTGAAAATTATGGGTTATTGGGTTGGCTCATGGTCAAAAAAATATGGGGTAATGATGATGGATGGTCAAGGGTAATGGTGGTGGTTGATGGTGGATGGTCAAGGGTGATGGTGGTGGTTGATGGTGGATGGTGATGGTGATGGTATGGGTTGTGGGATTGATGATTTTTACAGTATGGGTTATGGGATAATGGGTTGAGTATGGTCAAAGTATGGGTTAAGGGTGCCTAGGAGGCATGGTGATCCCTGGAGGGGAGGATGGGGGGAACTAATGGGACCTGGATGGGGGAGAGAGGCCCTCTATTTATAGAAAATCCTGCCCTCAGGGCTGCCCCTGAGGGTCTCCCTGATACAGTGAATACAGTTCATGAGGCATTTTTGCTGGTCAGAGGAGGAGGCTTTGCAGGATCTACATGCATGTACACCCTTGCATGCATTGCTGTGCTGCATTGATACAGGTGCCCCCTGCATAAATTACTTCTATATAGTGTCCTGTATGATGCTGTACAGCCTCTGCATGCAGTTTCTTGCATTTATTGCTGTGTATACAGGTGATTTGTTTGGTTCTTCATGCAGTGCCTTGCATATATTGCTTCTGTATTATGTGATCTGTTTGGTTCTTCATGCAGTGCCTTGCATATATTAATTATGCATACTGCTGCAGGTTTGTTTGGTGATGTATGGTTGTACTGCATGGGGTATGTACTTGAAGGCTTCTTGGGTATGTCCATGAACTTTCACTGGTCTGTGACACCTGGTAGGGGTATGGGCAGGCCAGGGTTGATTTGAGCTGTATCTTCTAAACCATGAGAGATAGAGGGGTACTTTGGCTGAGTGACTAGGGGTTATTTTTGGTGTAGAATCCATTTTTGAGGTCTGTTTGATGATTGGAGCTGTCCTTATACTAGAAAAGTGAGTCTGATGGCTATAGGTTAGGTTTTGGATCACCACAACGTGATGGAGAGCGTCCGCCCAGAAAGTTTTTGGAATATTTGATCGAGAGAGTGCACATCCGACCATGTTGTTGATGGTCTTTTTGGAGCGTTTGGCTCCTCCGTTGAGCTGCAGAGAGTGGGGTGGACCCGGCTCGTGCTCAATTCCTTTGTTGGACAGATAGGAACTCATTTGGTTGCTTAGGTATTCGCCGCCGTTGTCGGTTTGTAGGGACAAGATTGTGGAGTTATATTGGTTTTCAAAAAAGGATGTGAACAGTTTTGTGCACTCAAACAAATTGGATTTGTGGCGCATTGGTTAGGCAAAAATGGCCTTGGAACAGTCATTGATGAAGGTAATAAAATAACGGTATCCCTTGCGCGAAGTGGTGTTGAAAGAGCATACGTCAGAGTGTATCAGTTGTCTGGGTCTGGTAGACCTATAGCTAAGACAAGAATGAAAGGGAGTTCTGGTCATTTTTGACTTGATACATGTTTCGCATTGTTGAGCTTGTAGTGTGTTGAAAGGGACAGGGGAGAGATTGTGGTCCTTCAGATATTTCTTGAGGGATTTCAGATTCAAGTGTGAAAGTCTGCAGTGGTATCCAAACAGACTGTTGTCAGAAGAGTGTTGAACGGTTGTTGAGAAGCATGTATCTTGGTTCACAATCTTCTCAGGCAGATAGTAGAGGTTCCCTTTTCTGTATCCTGACACAAAGGTGTTATTGTCTTGTGAAAACTTATTGGCAGTCTGTATGTTGCATCTGTCTTTTCTAAAAATCACCTTGAATCCAGCGTTGCACAGCAAGGAGACCAAGAGAAGAGGGGAGCTCAGATGTGGGACATATAAGGATTTTAGATTGAAAGAGGGGAAGTGTATCTTGCCGGCCTTCTTGGAGGTGATGGTTGACCCGTCGGCGAGGCGTATCATGGTGTTATTGGAGCGTTTTTTGGAGAGTTGGTTGTCGTGGGGGGTCATGGATATTGAGCATCCTGAGTCAATGTTGAAGTCCTTGTCTGAGTTTTGGTTCACCAACAAGGAGTTTGCAATTGCTGATCCCGCATGTACAACAATTTCCGAGTCGGAGAAATTGTCTGAGTCCTCGTCATCGTTGACAGTATCTTGATCCTGCTTGGTGTGATTTGCGACTGCCGATTTGGTGCTCTGCGGTTGTCTCTTCTCCTTTTTCCTGTTTTTTCTTGCTTGGTCGAGTGCCTTGCAGACTTCTGTACACCTTGAGAAGGAATGGCCTTCCACTTTGCAGTGAGTGCAGTAGTATGTTCTACCATTCGGGTGGAGATCCGGTTTCTTTTTAGGTTGTATTTCCCTTTGGTATGGATGTTTTACGGCTATTGAGTTAGCTATAACTTCCTCATTTCCAGTTTGTCTACAAAGGTGTTCTTGTTTGAGAGGATTGATGATCTTGGAGGACGGAATTGACTCTTTGTTCATCATGCTGGATACGCATGCCAACCAATCGTTGGGAAGGGATAATAGTATTGTGGTTGATTGAAGGTTGTTGGCTGTAAGAGGGTTGTTGGAATGACAAGAGATGACAGTTTTTCTCCATAGGAGACAATTTTGGCTAGATGAGTGGGGATGTCCTTATCATTGAGCTTGGTTAGGAGCAGCTTCCTGAGCCAGTACATTCTTCCGCCCAAGGAGTTATCTTGGTGGGCTTCTTTCAAAGCGGTCCACATTCCAAGGGCACTTTCTTCGTGTTTACAAATTTATTGAAAGTTTGCAACTTTGACTGATTGTGATATCACTGAGCATACGGCCAGGTTGTCTCTGGACCAAATTTCTTGGTTTTATTTAGATTTTTCATTCTTTTCAACATCAATCAGATAGGCAACACCGGATGCGCGAAAATGTATTCTGAGGATCATTTCCCAGTCTAGATAGTTGGATTCTGATCCTGGTGCGTTCAGTGGGATGATCAAAGGTGTTTTGAGCACGGGGTGAGAGGATAGGGGTTCCTCCATGGTGGTGAGTTATCAAGAGATGTGTGACAGATCCTTCCTGTATGAGGCGGTTTCAGCTGATTGGCAGTTGGTCGCTCTGGGCTCATAACCTGTTTAGACTGAGGATATTCAGATTTGGAGATCAGAGAGAAGGATGAGTTCGATTTCAGAAATGAAATAACAGGTGAAACAGAGACGAATGAAAAGATGAATACGGAGAGTACAAATGATAAATGATAGTGAGTCAAAAGAAAACAGAAGAGACGCTTACCTGAGGATATTCAGATTTGGAGATCAGAGAGAAGGATGAGGGAGGAAATCTTCTCTCTGACCCGCAATCTGTCCTCAGGTGTTTTATCCTGATCAGATTTCACAGGAGCAGGTGACATTTGTAGAGATGAAAATGAATTTGAATAATGAAATTGACATCCGCGCTTCTGGAGGTGAGAGGCATACATTGAGTGTAGGCTGATATGATTATGGTGATGGAGGAGACTTGGAAGGGGATTGACAGAGACATGAGATGGGAAAGTAACAAGGAGATGGAAAGAAAGAGTCTGGGGAGTGACTACTCCAATAGAAACAGGATGTAAGGATCTTTTGTCATATCCTCCCAAAATTTTCCCTAGACCATAGCAAGCTCTCCCAGAGAAAGATTCAACAAATTCTTTAGTAGCAGGAGGAATACAAGAGTCTTTAATGGTAACTTTATTAAGAGGTTGGAGATTGTGAACTATTATAAGTTTACCATTACTCTTGAGGACACAGAAGAAAGGGCTGGAATCACTAGAGGTTGACTGCTCATAGAGGCCAGTATGAACTTGTTCTAGTACCAACTTGATAAATTCATCAACTTTAGCAGCAGGGATAGGGATCTTCCTCTTTTTCCAAGGATCATGTTAAACTACAGGGATGATATAAGGGAGGCCATAGGATTCTTTCAAGAGACCTCTCTCTTCTTCAAAGAAAGAAATAGATTTTTACCTTAGAGATAAGACATTTTTGATCAAATTTAACTCATCAGGAAGAAGCCATCCATCTGGACCAAAGTTGACCACCTTCAGAAATTCTTCAGTGACCCAACCATTGGCCAGAAAGAGACCAGTAAGAGATTGAGGAAGACCACAGTAAGGACCAAAAGATAAGGGAGGAAGCATAAGAGGAGGATTGGGGTTGAGAGGCATAGGCTGGTTGACTGGTTGGACCTTCTTGGCAACTTGCTTATACTTGGTGGCAAACGAGAGAAGTTCTTGTTTCCTCCAAGAGTTGACCAGTGAGAATTGATTAAAAAAACTGATTCCAAGTTCCAACATTTTCCATGTCCAATGTTCTGAAATATCATCAAAGGGTGCCTTTTCCATAAAGCAAGAACCAGTAGATAATACGTTGCTCACATGTGTGGCAAAAGGTAGGTTTTCAAACATGATGTTAAAAGGCTTCCCTGGCAGTGCATGATTGGGGAGGAATTAATTGTACCCCAAATTGCCTCCACTGAAGCCCATATTGCTCCATACCAAAACCACTAAGAATAGAATTGAGATCAGGATCTAGTTTAGACTCATTATGGAGATTTGAACTGGAACTGGGAGAAGATTGATCATACCCAAGATTACAAGGAGAAGAAGACACAACAGATCCAGAGAAAGAAGGAAAAGAAATATTTTTGGATTTTTCTATTTTGACATGTTTTTGATTTTTCATATTTTCTAGTTTAGATGAAAAAGATGAAAAGAATGAAAAATAAGCCTGATGGATGAGATTTGACCCTTGAGTTGAAGTCTGAGGCTGAAAAGAACTACAACTATTAGTAGGATCAACTATTCCCATAAAAAATGAGAGGAATTGGAATTGTCTTTCTGCTTCCCCTTTAAAGATGATTTAGAAGGATGACCAGGAAAATCTTTTTCCCAATGACCAGAATCAAAAGAACAGAGAGGAACTTCAATCTTTCTACCATCAGCATCATGGAGAAGAATTCTCTCCCCAACTTGATCAGAAAACATCAGAGTAGCACCAAAATCTATCAAGAAAGTTTGTCCCAAGATCATAGGTCCTTCCAAAAAAGTGATCCAAAAATGACAGGTTCCAACAATATTTTGACCAATACCGACTGGATCATCTTCAGCAATACCAACCAATTCAAAAGATTGATTACCTTCCCCATAGACTGCAGAATTGAAGCTGACCCTAGGACTGAGTTTGAGTTTACAGGCCATAGCATCCAAAATTAAGTTGAGCTGAGATCCAGAGTCCACAAGAGGAGAAACAGTTCTAGCTGAGTCACCAAGATAACAGGGAAGGAAACCAAGAGGAAAGGAGTAAAGGCTGGAATCTGAAGAAGGACTAGTTCCCCCAGATCCCTCCATCAAAGTGCCAGAGGAAACTTTTAATTTGTCAGGACCAATCTCCACACATCAACAAGAGACACATTTCTTCCTTCCTTCAGCAACAGATGGGGAGATAAATAGGAGCTCAGCCACAGATAGATCAGGAATTTTGAGATCATAAATTTTCTTTAATACTCCTTCCACAGCATTGGGGTGGTCTTTTGAGATTCCCCTTTCAAATAAAACTTTTGGCTGGGTGGAGGGAGGAAGTTCATGTGAAGCAGGAAATCAGATGGGATCAGAAGGTTGAGGTGACTTGGATGAAGGAGAAGGATCTGAGTGATCTGGGAACCTTTCCATGAGTTTCTCCTTTTCCACCTTCATGTATTCCACATCAGAGTAAGGAGGCTCAGGTGAGCATTGAACTTTGACTGGTTTTCAAAGAATTGAAGTTGGCAAGGAAGGGGATTTGTGAGGTTTAGGATCCTCATGTTGTTTCCTAGCCAGATCAGATTGATAATTAGTCCCAGTAAGACTGGAGGAAGAGACAGCTGGGGGGTACCAAGGTTGAAGAGTACCACAGGAATATTGGAAATCAAAGGAAACAAGGGATGCTTTCATTGGAGGTGGAGGCTGATAAGAGGCCACCACATGACAAATAGGGCAAGATGAATTGAAAGGGATAAGAGCACCATTAGGAAGAAAGAAATTGTTCCCCTTCTGCTCCACCTACTTTTCCTTTATATTGTTCTGAAGTTCCAAGCATTGTCCAGTTCCATGGCCTTCCCTATGACAGTAGTAACAGACCAGGGTAGATTTAGGGAAAGAAGTAGGGGTTTTAGGAGTAGCAAGAGAAGAAATCTTTTGATCTATTTTGTTCTCAAAAGCTCAAAGTATCTTGGTGATTTTTTCTAGAGTAGTATGTTCTCAATTAAAATTAGGATCTGCTTTAGGTCTTTTATCTGCCATCATCTTATTCATAATATTGACGGATTCTTTAAAAAAAGGAGTGTGGAGTGGTTCAGTGGTTCTAGGTTTTTTGAAATTTAAAGCAGTTTGACCTTTCATAACTTCATCCACAGTACTCCTAAGGATACCGAAAACAGGGAGCTTGAATCAATTATCCCTGGGGGTGATCATAGATCCAGATTTGACCAATTCGTTTTTAATCCTTTCCTGCACAGCCAACAAAAAAGATTGGAAGAATTGCGCTTGAAATTTTTCCACTGAATCAATGTGATTGTTTTGGATAAGATAGTTTTGGATAAAATCCCAAGACTTCCTTAAAGACTGGTAGTCAGAATCTGAAGAGACACCACCATTTGAGATCCATTGAGAGAAAAGAGCATCCAAGTCCTGAAAAGTAAACCAAGCTATGTCTATTTTACCAGAATATGCCAACATTGCTTCCCTCAGAAGCATCCAGTCCAGGGATTTGAATCCTTCAAAAAGCTTGATTACTTCAATAGATTCATCAGAGGAGATAAATAATTGTAACTGATAGGCCATATTTTATTTGCTTGCCCCATCCACTTCAGCAGCCATTTTGTAAGAGTCCAAAAACCGTTGCACATATACCCAATTGAACCCTAAGTTCTTCTTCTGAGGTTTGATCTTGACCATCTTTGGTTGAGCAGAGGTGGTTTGGGTACAAGTAGATTCCATTTCAAATAATAGAATTCCTAGAGGATCCAAACAGCAGATTTCCAAAGTGGCTCACAAGTGTGGCAGTAGTAGGTTTTCACAAAAAAAACAACAAGTACCTTTCCCGGATGGTGCACATATTGGGAGGACTTACTTCTAGGATAAGTAGCCTCCACAGATCAGATCTGAGAATAGAGAGAAACAGAGAAGGAAAGGAAAAAGATTGGATTTCAAATTTTGATACCAAATTTTGATGATGTTGGGACTGTAAATTGCAAGGTTGATTGCTTGATCCCAGCCCAGGGACCAAATGTAAGACTCCAAATGGTGCTAAACCACAGGAAGTTCTGTGGAGGGGAAAGGTGATTTTTAGGCTGCCCTCCTAAGAGTTACAATGATATTGAAATTTAACCCAAATCAAGGTCCAGGAACTTGTAAATAAGGAATCAATGTAAGGGATGAGGTTGGGAATAGTGGGTAGCAATGGAAACAACACTATCTGAGGCAAGATGGTGCAGGGAAAGGCTTGAACAAAATTAGTCAAGGTTTTTCTCAGAGTTCAATGGAACAAGGCAGTTGTAAGTAACAACACCAACAAGCTAATAACTCTGGTTGTCAGCAGAAGATTAAAAAAGATCAACTCAATCCCAACCAACCTCCAGGTTCTCAGTGAACCTGCCCAACTCTCTGCAATCAAGCGCTTGAAGGGTACCAGATAACTTTGGTTTGCTGAACAAAACAAAATCAATTTTTTTGTGAGGCTCTAGAAGCAAAGCAATAACAGATTTGAACAAGAATAACCCAACACTTCTCAAGGAACTCAAGGGAGCGTGGTGGAATTCAACTTTTAAAGAATAAAGGGAGGTCTCACACTCCAGGTTTCAAGCTTAAAAAAACCTCTCAGTCACACGTGAATGGATCCAGAAAGATGATCAGGGAACAAGCATACCAGTATGGCTGGAAAAAGGGATCAAGAGTGGTATAAAACACTCAAGAATTCCAGCAGAAGGAATTCTCTTCAACCAGAAAGGCTATGATTGGTGATAAGGATCAGGGTCACAGATGGACACATCAAAGATTGAGTATGGAGGCTCAAAGGATCAAGGGGAAATCAAAAGATATACCCAGCACACAAGTTGCTGATGAAGGGAAAAGAGGCCCTCCGGAATGATTAGATTATTGATTACTATATGAGATGTATGATATGAGATGATATTCCAAAAAGGCAGGGGAGAGCACCTCCTTTTATAGACCAGAGGCCTGTAGACTATTTACAAGAGATACTTAAAAATGAGTTCAGAAAACAGTTTTTTTTTCTTAAAAAAAAAAAGAAGATTGGGGACAGGAAACGCCTGACATGGGAAAAAAAACAAAAGAAAAAGTGAAGAGGAAGGTGGAAACCTGCCCACCTCAAGGAAAAAAGCAGAAGTGGATGGTGGGTTTGACAGGCTCAACCAGCCGCAACCCTGGTTGGCCAAGGGAGAATTGATGAAGTTGGTGCAAAGGTTACAACAGCCGCAAACAAAAATGTTGGTTCATGGGCATCAGAGAGGGATTGGCGGAGCCAATTGGTCAAAGCTAGGATAGGCAATGATGATGTTGGGAGAGGCCATTGGTTGAAGTGACCAACCGGATGAGGATGGAGGTGAGATTGGACATGGGAATGACCAATTGGGTCAGGTGATGGTTATTGTTCCCTTGACCAATCTCAAGCAGTGATCAGATGGATGATGGGGGGCTGGTAATGAGGTCACTGACAACCGCAAGCAATGCTTGTGGTCATTGGTCAATGGCGGCAAGCATGGGGAGTGGAGTTGGGCTATTTGTCCAATCAAGGGTTGATGGCCAATGAGATCAAGAGATCCATGGAGGAGGGCGCTTGGATGGTGGTGATGAGTTGAGGAGGAGGTGGCCACCCGCGCGCGTGGGGCCAAAAAAATGAGGGCAAAGAGGGTGCAAGCAGAAGATTTGAAGCAAGGAGGGCAGCATTGGATGACCAAGGAAGGCCTTCCTAGACTGCTAGGACAGGGAAGATCTGGGAGAATGTGAAATGAGTGGGTACCCATAGAAAAACAAGAGATAATATTTTTTTTTTTTAGAAAAAAATGTCTTGATGGATAAGGGGATGTAAAAAGAAATTCAAAAATTTCCATAAGGTGTCCCGGATTGGTCACCACAAAGGTCCAATCCAAGCCGTTTACCACCCCCAATGGCTCAAAGAGTTGTGCAGCAAACCCAGCCTGGGTCACTGGCGGTTGTATTCCACACGCCACCGGACCTCCGTGAGCCAAAAACAAGGAATGAAAGTGCACTAACATAAACCATGAAGCAAATAAACCGTCCCAAAAACAGGAATCAACCATAAAATCAAAGAAATCAAAAAATGTTGATTTTTTGGTCATAAAAAAATAAATAAATAAATGAAAAAACAAAAAAAACTGGGACTATCCAATGGACTAGCCCTCAATTGAAAAGACCCAAAAAAACACAAGTAACTGGACTAGCCCCAAACCAAAAAAAAAAAAAACAAAAAAAAGACAAGTAACTTGACAAGCCCTAAAATAAAAACACCAAAAAAAAAAGAAAATTAACTTGAAAAGCCCTAAAGTATAAACACCAAAAAAAGGACAAGTATCATGACAAGCCCTAAAGTAAAAACACCAAAAAAATACAAGTAACTTTAAAAGCCCTAAAGTAAGTTCAACTTGACTAGCCCTAAAGTAAAAGGGGCCAAAAATTAAAGAAGTCTTTTGACCAGCCCTAAATTAAGAGTGCCAAAAAAAATACCAGTCATTTGACCAGGCAAAAAATACAAGAAGTCATTTGACAAGCCCTAAAGTAAAAGTGCCAATAGAAATACAAGTCTTTTAGGTAGCCCTGAAGTAAAAACACCAAAAAAAAAACAAGTTCAACCTGTGTTAAGCTGATCCCATCCCAAGCTTAGCATAAGTTAAGCTTGTGATGGAATCAGCGGAACACAAGTTGAACTGACTTACCATTAAAATGTCATTCAAAAAACTCAAAACACTCAACATAATGATGTTCAAAATGTGATAAACCTTTATATTACTAGAACTTGTTAGCTGCATTAGAATTACAATTTATATGAAACCCAATGATGAAATGAAGTCAAAGTCTATAATCTTTATAATCTAGAATACATTTGAAGTTGATCTTTGAGATGATCAACCCAACCAGAGGCTTTTTAAGAAATAAAGGAACACAGTTTTGCTACAATGGGAGTGATTGGAATCCTTTATCCGTCAAGTACTAATAGAACCCAGTAGTGATTGTTTACAAAGGAAATCAACATTGGATCTGATTGATCAGAAAACCATTTTTCCTTGGAGTATAAGTATCATATGACTCAAATTAAATGAAACATATATGTCTGAAATATGTGTCTGCTATCATTTGACCCATATCTAATTTAGACAGCCATTTTGAGGAGGGAATCTTTTCATTGATTTTTTTCAACATCAATTCTTTGTTTAATCTTTCAAACCTCCTTTGAACCACCAAGCATCTTGATTTAGCATGCTTGACGTTTCTCTAATGTTTCAATTGTTTCCTTCCTAAATTAAAACCAACCATGTTCTTCATAACCAAGAGATTTAGCAATGACTCTAAATCCGCAATTCCCATCTCCAATTGGATCCCAAACCTCACCCAAGGACTCATGGAATTTTTGAGGTATTTTACGTTTGGTTCCTATCATGAACACTAACTTAGTATTAATTTCTTTAATCAGATCAATGAAATGAATAATCACCAGAGATGGGCTTCTGTTTGAGCTTTGCTGAATTTTCTCTTCCTCTGAAGAAGATTCCAATTCCAAATTAAGTGATCCCAATTCACTTTCAGTCTCTTCATCTGAACTATTGAATTTGGATTCATATTCCGCCAACTTTGATTTACAATTCACCATTAGTTAGTAAATAAGTTCATTAAACCAAAAAGATGAACATATCCCAAAAGAAAAGACTTACAATCTTTTTTCTTTTCTTGTTTGGAGCCCTTCTAGTCCTTTTTCACCCCTTGAGTTGTTGTTCAACATGCTCACACAAAGATGGCTTTGGCCGCATATCTTTCAATTTTGGCCTGCCCCTACTTCATCAAAAGATTTTGGTTCAAGTCTTGGATTCAATCAATATTTTGTAATCTTCTGAATGATATGATTCAATAGGCTGCTTTGCTCATGGTCCGGAGATTCCAAGATCATTGCATTCAATTTTTGACATAATTGAGGAATGCTGAGAATTTCATCCCCATTGGATTGGAAAAATTCAAAAGGATCAACCATTAGTGAATCAGGAATCATTAATCAAAAAGAAATAATAAAAAAGCATTAATCACATAGTTATTTGAACAATAAAAATTTAATAATCCAACTTAAGCCAACTTACAGAACTATAAATGCAAGGGTCATAGTCCAAACTCCACTGAGGATGAGCATCTTTGGGTACCATGGATCCCCTGAATGCTAGACAGTCACCTATTTTGTGGGAAAAGGGAAAACCCATAGTCTTGAAATATGACTTGGTGCACAATTTGCCATCATGATCACGTTTGAATTTCTCAAATTGCTCCCTAATAAGATGAATTGACTCTAAAGACAATTTGTAACCCAATGGTAACAGTTCAGGTCAAAGAACTGTCCTTAACTTAATTTGAGAGTTATAAAGTGAAGCATGAACCAATTTAATTTCATCCAAAACGTTCCCCTCAAGGCTTTTCAAAACATCCAACAGGTTTCCCAAAGAGTTTGCAAGGAATTTTTTCAGAGTTGCATGGGCCCCTTCAACCCAAGATATTTGGTTGTTTCCAAAATCTGGGTTTATAAAAGTCCACACTGTTACAAACTTTTTTTTGATAGGGAAAATGTTATTTTCCATATAATTGAGTACATCCTCATAGTCTTTAAAGAGAAAATATACAAGTCAAAAGGTCAGAAACCAAAACTAGGAAGAATAAGAAGCAGTGGTTTGGACCTACTCTGAGTTCTGCATCATTGACCTCTGCCTCATCCTTAGTATTTGAGGCCCCATACTTTGCCCACAGAGTCATAAAGCTTTTCCATCCTTCAGGTCATCAACAAAGAAATCTTCACAGTTTTCTTTTATTTTTTTAGAAAATTTCCAAGTGCAACATTGTCTTGATGACTCAGGGAAACTAAATTCAATAGCACAAATCAGAGCTTTTTCACCGTCCGTCACAAACACTTTTGGAAGTCTCTCAGGATCATAAGCCAACTCCTTTAATGCATTTACAGACCAACTGTAGAACTCAAATGTTTCTTTCTTTAGAAAAACAAGAGCTTTAGTGAAAATTTTCTGATTGGGTGTCACTCCTACAACATGCAATAGCGGGGCTTTGTACTTATTTGTCTTATACGTAAAATCCAACATACAATATTATTGAATTGTTTTGAAAGCTTTGCTGCCTCAGGATGTGCTAAGTACAGGGAATCCAAGTGACCCTCTCCACTGAAATTTTACCGGTGAATCCAACTTGTTTCTTCAAGCTTTTTTTAGAGTAACTCCATAAAACCTTTCCCCTTTAGTTCTGAAAGCATTAACTTCCGCTTAGTGTTATAGCTTCTTTGGTGATCAACATAATTGTTGCCATCAATCTTGCTCAATTTTTTCTTAAGTTGTAACATATTGAGCCCATCTTTCATGCCTTCCTTTAGTAGATCCAGGGCTTGCCCAGAGATTCTCCTCAATTGAGGATGCACAGAGGGATGTTCAGATGGTTGATGGTTATTTTGAGTTTCTTTTTAGGAGATTTTCCACAAGGGGTCTGCCTTTGTGGGCCACCCATGGATTCAAAACTTGCACCCAACCTTCCTTGTGTGAGTTTGTCTTGACCGTTTGGTAAGAAGTTGTTCTGAATTGTAACCATGGCAATTGCAGGCCAAATCCACATATTTATATTTCTTTGAGTTATAAACTGTCAGAGTGTAAACATGCTTCATAGCCCATGCTTGACAATATTTTTGGGCCTCTTCCCTAGTAGGAAAATTTCTCACAGGAGGTGGGTCAAGTAGATCTAGTACAAATTCATTGGTTAAGTCATATTTTAAGTTACATGAACCCATTAGTTTAAATCAAATTAAATCCAGAAAAGTCCTCAGTAACATAAAATGCTATTTGCAACCAGAGGTCAAATTCCACTGTGCAAAATTTTTTTCCTCAAATGTCACCCTTGATGAGGATGCAATTGGGGCTTCCAATGATTCATGACCCAAATCCTTTTTTTATTTTTCCAAAGCTTTGTTGAAGGCACTATCAATGTAAACCTTCCAAGCAGTCATGTCAGAAGAAGGAGGGCTTGCCACTGTTTCCATGCAAAAAAAGGCAATGGTATACTTCAGTATTAAATCCAACTTTCAATTGAACAAACAAAATTTTCTCACTTTTGAGTTGAGAAAGAATTGTTTGCAGGTTTTTATATGATTTAAATTTTCACTTTATTTTCACTTTGGTTTCACTTGAAAGTCTCTTTGGAATTTCTAGGTGTGGAACAACAGCCCCACACAGTATGCATTGATCCCAAATTTGGGTTGACGGAACCCAAGTGTGGTCCGGGTGTGCCCAAAATTCTGACACAACTTCCGGGGGGTTGCGCACTCCAAAAAACAGCCATTTTGAGCCTTGCACGGTGGTAAAAGGCTCGAAATTGCCATGTTTGGGGTGCGGTAAACGGCTCCTACAAAACCCCCAGGGGTTGCACGTGTTTGGAATGGCCCTTTGTAGTCATCTATGGGCCCCACGGCTCGTTTGAGCTGTGTAGGGCCCTACACAGCTCCCACACAACTGGAGTTTTGAATTTAAAATCAACCTTTTATTTATATTTTAATTTCAATTTTTATTTTTATTTTTATTTTTATTTTTATTTTTATGTTTATTTTTATTTTTATTTTTATTTTTATTTTTATTTTTATGTTTATTTTTATTTTTATTTTTATTTTTATTTTTATTTTTATTTTTATTTTTATTTTTATTTTTATTTTTATTTTTATTTTTATTTTTATTTTTATTTTTATTTTTATTTTTATTTTTATTTTTATTTTTATTTTTATTTTTATTTTTTTTATTTTTTTATTTTTATTTTTATTTTTATTTTTATTTTCATTTTGGATATAAACCTACTTCTTATTCTTTTTCCTCCTTCTTTTTTCCCTTCCCCTTCTGTTGGATTGCCTTCCAACTTCTTAGAACCTGAACACATAGGTCACATTGGATGCAATTTTTGGAGGCTCATGATACATCAAAAAATTATGAAATAAATGTTCAAAAGATCTTTAATAATTTCTTTCAATTTATAACAGCTTGAAAACCAAAAAAAAATAATAAAAAAGGCAAACAAAAGGATGCAATAAGAAAATAAGAAAATCCAATTTTTCAAATTGTTTGATTTTTTGAAGGTATTTTTTAAGGTAATATCATACATCCAAAAAGCCTGAAATGAATATTTGAATGCTCTTCCAATTTTTCTTTACCTCTATAAAGCTTTAATCACCAAAAAAATGAAATAAAAAGGAAAATGAAAGGATTGAAATGCCATGAGAAATTTGATTTTGTGTTTTTGACAGAATTTTTTAAGGTGAAAAGATGAATCCAAAAAATATAAAAGAAAAAGGTGGAGGCTCTTTGAATGAAAATTGAACTTTCTAGAAGCTGAAATAACCACAAAAAAACAATCAAAATAGCCAAAATAATGATGCAAATGTTAAAATACGTACACACTTACGCGGGTGCTACGTATAAGTGTAATCCAAATGGGATGCAAAAATGGGCCTCTAAGGCCCATTGGACACACACACGGACCATACGGGCCCATGTGGATGTTATAGATTTGGGGAAACTGGCCTCAAAACGCGTGAAATAGACCCATTGGTACACGGGCCCTAACGGGCCCGATGGGGTATATGGGCAAATACGGCCAGATGGGCTTGTGTGGGCATAATTGGGCCCAAGGTTTATTTTGGACATACTTGGCCAGACGGGCTGGCCCGCCAAAGTATGTTTTTCTCAGTTTTCGGGCTTGGGGCGGCCCATTGGGGCCGCCGCCAGTGTCGCGGCCCACCCGGGGCCGCTGCCCGCGCCGCGGCCCGTTCGGGGCCGCCTGTGTTCCTCGGCACGGCCCACGCGGGGCCCGACGGCCCGCGCGGGGCTGTTGCGCGGCCGAGGGATCCCGCGCGGTGCGATGCCGCGCGGTCCCGGCTGGTCGCGACCGGCGACCAGCGCCGCGGAGCCGGGGCTCGCGGCCCCGGCTCGCTCCCCCTCCCCTCGCTCGCCGTCGCGAGGGGGAGGGGGCAGGCTGGCTGGGTTGAACCAGCCAGCGACCGGCCGCGATGACGCGGTCGGTCAGGGCAGGGGGACCTGACCACCCCCTTGCCCAGGGAGGTGGCGGCGCCGGCCGCGAGTGTAGCGACCGGACGGTGGGGGGGATTTGATCACCCTCCCACCTTGTAGCGAAGAGGTGACGAGGGGCGCTCTCCCCCCCCCTTTACCAAGGGGGAGGAGCGACGGGCCAGGGGGGATCTGACCACCCCCCAGCCATCCTTACCTTGACGACGCCCTGGGGGTATCGACCCCCAGGGCCCCTGGTGAGGGGACTTGACCGCCCCCACCAGGGAATTGAGAGAAAGAGGGGGGGGGGCGGCATGTCCGCCGGCTACACCCCCCCCCATGTGAGGTTGAAACCGGACCCAGGTGAGCCCTGGGTCCTACCTGGCCCATTTGAGGGGCCAGGGGCTGGATGCATGAGGCAACCAGCCCGTAACAGAGGTAATAAGGCCATCAGGGCCGGTTGTAATAGACAACCAGCCAGGGGATTGAACAGCAAAGGGGCTGGTTCAGCCCCGTAACGGTGGAAACACCAGAATGGACCAGAATAGGCTGGTCGTAAGGGTTCAGGGACTGATGCCATGTGGGCTGATGTAGTCCAAACCAAGTAACAAGGCTTGTAGAGCCTGTAGAGCTCTTTTGGGGCGGAAAATTTGCCTTTTGGCTTGTTGTATCATGGGCTCACAATAGGCCAATCTTTTGTACTTAAGGAGCTCTTCTCCCTGCTGTTTTCCATCATTCATTCATCATCCAATCGAATTCATCCAACATATTGCCCCATTGTGAGAGCCCCATTAGCCATTATTGACACACAGTGTCCAGCATTTCTTTTGCTTTAAATACTGCTCATTTGCCTAAGCTAATTGCTGGCCATAATTATAACACATTATCAGTACCAACATCATCATTACTTCCAAGCCATCTAGACCTTTGTACCTTACTTTGGAGAACCTCAAAGACCTCAAGTTTTCCAAGAAGATGTCCTATATCCCTGATGTTAGCTCTACCAAAATAGTTCTGAATAGTCAGAACTATAATGCTTGGGCTGTCCTTATGGATAGTGAGCTGGATAACATCTGCTGTGGGGAAATTATGGATGCAGATGACACTCTGATCAGTTCAGAAGTGGAGAAGAAGTCTTACCATCTGATCCTTAGGCATCTTGATGAGAATCATGTGACATGGGTTGCTGATACTCTTAGGGAAGATGAGAGGAGGAGGGGCAGCATCCTTTGGAAGCTGCTTAAGTCCAAGTATGCTGGTGATTCTGTTCACCAGAAGGGTATAGCCTTTAATAAACTGTTCAAGTTACAATATTCGAATTGTAAACAGTTTGTGGCAGAGGCTAGGTCTAGTATAGCCAAGTTCAAGTCATCTGGACTTAACATGGATCCAGAGTGTTTGTCACTCTTAATCCTTCAAAAGCTGCCAAAAGAGTTTGATTCCTTAGTCAGAATCATTTCTCAATTGGATCCTCTTCCTGGGGAGGAGGATGTGCTTAAAAGGATTGAAAAGGATGACCTTCAATTCAAGATGAAGGGGGGTTCTGGAACAGCCCTAGTTGGAAAGACTGGAAAATCTCGCAAGAAGGCGAAAAAGGATTTGTCCAAGGTCTTATGTTACAATTGTCAGAATAAGGGTCACTATGCTAAGGACTGCAAGGAGGCCAAGAAAAGGAAGAAGTCCGAAGGGGATGACAAGGAGGTCAATCTCACAACTGAAAACGTTGCAATGGTGGCGTTGGATGCTCCAATTGAAGAGGCTGTTGTGGAAGAAGGTCCCAACAAGAAGGCCAAAATCGATGAGGATCAAGAAATGGACTTGATTGATTATGAAGTGAGTAATCTTAACCTCAAAGATAAGAACTTATCAGTGACTGATAAAGCTTCTTTCCTACTAGGAGGATTGAAGGAGGATGTTCTTGTTTTGATCGATTCTGGTTGTACAGATCACATGTTTTTTGAACCAAATTTATTTTCAAATCTTAGTGATTATGATGGGGTTGTAAATATTGGTCAGAAAGGCAGAACAATTCAGATTAAAGGAATTGGAAAAGTTATTCTTGCAAATCAACTGGGTTTCCAAATTACTTTTGATAAAGTGTTCTATGTACCAGAGTTGCCTTACAACCTTGTGTCTCTTGGGGTGTTATGGAAAAAAAAGGTTTCCAAATTCGTTATCTTAAAGGAGATAGGTTTGTTATTGATATGAATGGGAGAACTGTTCTTAGTGGACAAGTTCGGAATAAGCTTCTGTGTGCAAGCTTGTTCAAATTCTCAGCTCTGAGCACTGTTTCTCACAATAGAAGTGGCCATAAGGTAAAGGACAGCAACTGTGAGAGTTGTACCTTGGGGGCCAAGACTAGAAATGTGTTCTCTAAGAGTAGAGATCACACAGATGTTCCTAGAGAGGAATTTTCCATTGATTTGGCAGGGCCATTCACTCCAGAGTCCCTTGGTGGGGCAAGATACTTCATCAATTTAGTTGATACTGCAACTAATTATGTTTGGGTTAAACCGATTCGATCTAAGGATCAGACCACAGAGGAGGTTTCTGTAATCTTCAAAGTCTGGAAACAGAATGGTCTGATGAAGGAGATCAAGAGGGTTATTACCGATGGAGGGGGTGAATTCGTGAGTAAAGAGTTTGGGAGGCTGTTGAAAGATTATGGTATCATTCATATAGTCACTACTGCAAGTACTCCACAAAATAATGGAATAGTTGAGAGAATGAATAGGACTTTACTGGACAAAGTCAGAACTATTATGTCTCAATCTGGTCTGCCAAAGTTCTTATGGGCTGAGTTGATGTGCACGGTGTGTCTGTTGCACAACATTGTAAGTGTTAATGGGAAGTGTCCCCATTATCAGTTTTGGAAGTTGTACCCCAAAACATCACACCTAAGAACAATTGGTTGCTTGGTGTATTATAGTGTCCACCATAATGAAATGGTCGGAAAATTAGACCCTAGAGCCAGAACAGGGGCACTTGTAGGCTATGATTTAATAAGTAAATCTTATAGGATCTATTGTCCAGGGACAAGAAAGGTTATCCGTAGCAGGGATGTAAAATTCGATGAAAGTACCTTTCCACTCAAAAGGAGTGAAGATGTTGTTGTGATTAAGCCACAACAAGAAATAGAATTAGCACCTATTTCACCAGCAAAAGCTGTGGAACATGTGGTTCCAGAAAATGAAGAGGTGGCAGACGTGCCACAAGAGGGTTCAGTACCCGCTTCAGGTGATTCTGTGGAATCAGAACCTGATGAGCCTCCACCTCCGGTTAGAAGGAGTGGTAGGGTTAGAGTACCAGTTGACAGGTACGGGGAGTGGAGATCCCATTATGCTGCCGCAGGATATGAGGAAGATACATTTCAGGAACAGTGTATGCTCAATGAAGTCCTGGAGTTGAGTTCAGAAATGGGTAACAGGGTTAACCCAAATAGCTTTGGCCAAGCTATGAATTCTGATGAGAGAGCCAACTGGAAGAGTGCTATTTTTGAGGAATTTGATTCTCTAGAGAATAATAGTGTCTTTGAAGTGGTTAAGCGGGATTCTGTTCAAAAAGGAAAGACCATTGTGGGGTCTCGATTGGTGTTAAACAAGAAGTTGGACACAAACGGAGTTTTGAAAAGGTTCAAGGCTAGATGTGTTGCACAGGGCTTCAAGCAGAGAGAGGGTATTGATTACCAAGAAACTTTCTCACCAACTGGAAGGCTGTCCACCTTCAGGTACATCATTGCTCTGGCAGTGGAGTTGGGTGAAGAAATCAGACAAGCTGATTTTGTAACAGCATACTTGAATGCAAAACTTGGAGAGGAGGAGACTGTTTATATGTCGATTCCTGATGGTTTTCGTGAATGGTTAGTAGAGACTAAACCAGAAACCATGAAGAAAATCTGTGTTAGAACTTTTCTTTCGGCAGATAAAGGGGAATATGTCCTCAAGCTGTGTAGATCCCTGTATGGATTGAAGCAAGCAGCTAGGTCATGGTATAACACCATGAGTGAGAAACTGATAGAGATTGGTTTTAAGACGTCTGAGGCCGATCCTTGCCTTTTTGTGAGGAAGGATGCAATTTTGTTTGTATGGGTCGATGACATTATCATTATTGGTGATGGTAAAGAGAGAGTCATGGAGACACTCAAAAAGGAATTCAAGATAAAAGATCTTGGTCTGGCGCAACAGGTGCTTGGAATGAAAGTCAGCAAGAGCAAGAATGGTATTAAGTTAGACCAGAACCATTATGTGGCAGCTCTTCTTAAGCAATACGGCTTAGAGGATGCAAAGGAGTTTGGTACTCCTATGCAGTCAAACATTCGTTTAGAGAAGTCTACAGATGAGGAGTATCTGGAGTTTGTTCAATCAGGGAATGACTACAGGTCAGCTGTCGGATCGCTTAATTATTTGGGGCAGTGTACAAGGCCCGATATTGCGTTTGCAATTGGGGTCTTGTCGCAACACTTAGAGAAGCCAAGCATGAGGCATTGGTCAGCGTTTAAAAGAGTTATGAGGTATCTTAAAGGAACACACAGTCTGGGACTGTTGTTTACAAAGTCAGCAAACTTTGATTTGGTTGTTGTATTCCGATAACCAGAGTGCCATTGCGTTGGCGCAAAACCAAGTGTTCCATTCAAGAACAAAACATATTGATGTCCACTATAACTATATTCGCGATGCAGTTAACTGCAAAGAGATTGTGTTGAGGTACATGCCCACTGGAGCAATGATTGCGGATATCTTGACTAAGGCATTAGACAGAAACAAGCATCAAGGCTTTGTGACTAATATGCGGATGTCACCCCTTTTGGATTAAGGGGGTGTGTTAAAATACGTACACACTTACGCGGGTGCTACGTATAAGTGTAATCCAAATGGGATGCACAAATGGGCCTCTAAGGCCCATTGGACACACACACGGACCATACGGGCCCATGTGGATGTTATAGATTTGGGGAAACTGGCCTCAAAACGCGTGAAATAGACCCATTGGTACACGGGCCCTAACGGGCCCGATGGGGTATATGGGCAAATACGGCCAGATGGGCTTGTGTGGGCATAATTGGGCCCAAGGTTTATTTTGGACATACTTGGCCAGACGGGCTGGCCCGCCAAAGTATGTTTTTCTCAGTTTTCGGGCTTGGGGCGGCCCATTGGGGCCGCCGCCAGTGTCGCGGCCCACCCGGGGCCGCTGCCCGCGCCGCGGCCCGTTCGGGGCCGCCTGTGTTCCTCGGCACGGCCCACGCGGGGCCCGACGGCCCGCGCGGGGCTGTTGCGCGGCCGAGGGATCCCGCGCGGTGCGATGCCGCGCGGTCCCGGCTGGTCGCGACCGGCGACCAGCGCCGCGGAGCCGGGGCTCGCGGCCCCGGCTCGCTCCCCCTCCCCTCGCTCGCCGTCGCGAGGGGGAGGGGGCAGGCTGGCTGGGTTGAACCAGCCAGCGACCGGCCGCGATGACGCGGTCGGTCAGGGCAGGGGGACCTGACCACCCCCTTGCCCAGGGAGGTGGCGGCGCCGGCCGCGAGTGTAGCGACCGGACGGTGGGGGGGATTTGATCACCCTCCCACCTTGTAGCGAAGAGGTGACGAGGGGCGCTCTCCCCCCCCCTTTACCGAGGGGGAGGAGCGACGGGCCAGGGGGGATCTGACCACCCCCCAGCCATCCTTACCTTGACGACGCCCTGGGGGTATCGACCCCCAGGGCCCCTGGTGAGGGGACTTGACCGCCCCCACCAGGGAATTGAGAGAAAGAGGGGGGGGGGGCGGCATGTCCGCCGGCTACACCCCCCCCCATGTGAGGTTGAAACCAGACCCAGGTGAGCCCTGGGTCCCACCTGGCCCATTTGAGGGGCCAGGGGCTGGATGCATGAGGCAACCAGCCCGTAACAGAGGTAATAAGGCCATCAGGGCCGGTTGTAATAGACAACCAGCCAGGGGATTGAACAGCAAAGGGGCTGGTTCAGCCCCGTAACGGTGGAAACACCAGAATGGACCGGAATAGGCTGGTCGTAAGGGTTCAGGGACTGATGCCATGTGGGCTGATGTAGTCCAAACCAAGTAACAAGGCTTGTAGAGCCTGTAGAGCTCTTTTGGGGCGGAAAATTTGCCTTTTGGCTTGTTGTATCATGGGCTCACAATAGGCCAATCTTTTGTACTTAAGGAGCTCTTCTCCCTGCTGTTTTCCATCATTCATTCATCATCCAATTGAATTCATCCAACATATTGCCCCATTGTGAGAGCCCCATTAGCCATTATTGACACACAGTGTCCAGCATTTCTTTTGCTTTAAATACTGCTCATTTGCCTAAGCTAATTGCTGGCCATAATTATAACAGCAAAAACCCATGCAAAATTTGTTTTTATTGAATTTTTTAATTTTTGATTCCATTTTTTAAGGGGTCCTAATGCCTCCAAAAATACCAAAGATTTTTTCTAGGGGTTTAAAAACCCCTGATACAGGGCTGCGGATTCAGAATTCAACAAAATAAATTCTTAAAAGTTGTTTGAAATAAAGTATTTTTGCATGAAATTCCAGAGGGGCGGGACCGCGCATCAACATTGCTTTGTGTGAAATAAAGGATGCGATGCGTGAGAAAAATGATGGCCTATTATTATGATTATTATTATTATTATTATTATTATTATTATTATTATTATTTATTATTATTATTATTATTATTATTATTATTATTATTATTATTATTATTATTATTATTATTATTATTATTATTATTATTATTATTATTATTATTATTATTATTATTATTATTATTATTATTATTATTATTATTATTATTATTATTATTATTATTATTATTATTATTATTATTATTATTATTATTATTATTATTATTATTATTATTATTATTATTATTATTATTATTATTATTATTATTATTATTATTATTATTATTATTATTATTATTATTATTATTATTATTATTATTATTATTATTATTATTATTATTATTATTATTATTATTATTATTATTATTATTATTATTATTATTATTATTATTATTATTATTATTATTATTATTATTATTATTATTATTATTATTATTATTATTATTATTATTATTATTATTATAATTATTATTATTATTATTATTATTATTATTATTATTATTATTATTATTATTATTATTATTATTATTATTATTATTATTATTATTATTATTATTATTATTATTATTATTATTATTATTATTATTATTATTATTATTATTATTATTATTATTATTATTATTATTATTATTATTATTATTATTATTATTATTATTATTATTATTATTATTATTATTATTATTATTATTATTATTATTATTATTATTATTATTATTATTATTATTATTATTATTATTATTATTATTATTATTATTATTATTATTATTATTATTATTATTATTATTATTATTATTATTATTATTATTATTATTATTATTATTATTATTATTATTATTATTATTATTATTATTATTATTATTATTATTATTATTATTATTATTATTATTATTATTATTATTATTATTATTATTATTATTATTATTATTATTATTATTATTATTATTATTATTATTATTATTATTATTATTATTATTATTATTATTATTATTATTATTATTATTATTATTATTATTATTATTATTATTATTATTATTATTATTATTATTATTATTATTATTATTATTATTATTATTATTATTATTATTATTATTATTATTATTATTATTATTATTATTATTATTATTATTATTATTATTATTATTATTATTATTATTATTATTATTATTATTATTATTATTATTATTATTATTATTATTATTATTATTATTATTATTATTATTATTATTATTATTATTATTATTATTATTATTATTATTATTATTATTATTATTATTATTATTATTATTATTATTATTATTATTATTATTATTATTATTATTATTATTATTATTATTATTATTATTATTATTATTATTATTATTATTATTATTATTATTATTATTATTATTATTATTATTATTATTATTATTATTATTATTATTATTATTATTATTATTATTATTATTATTATTATTATTATTATTATTATTATTATTATTATTATTATTATTATTATTATTATTATTATTATTATTATTATTATTATTATTATTATTATTATTATTATTATTATTATTATTATTATTATTATTATTATTATTATTATTATTATTATTATTATTATTATTATTATTATTATTATTATTATTATTATTATTATTATTATTATTATTATTATTATTATTATTATTATTATTATTATTATTATTATTATTATTATTATTATTATTATTATTATTATTATTATTATTATTATTATTATTATTATTATTATTATTATTATTATTATTATTATTATTATTATTATTATTATTATTATTATTATTATTATTATTATTATTATTATTATTATTATTATTATTATTATTATTATTATTATTATTATTATTATTATTATTATTATTATTATTATTATTATTATTATTATTATTATTATTATTATTATTATTATTATTATTATTATTATTATTATTATTATTATTATTATTATTATTATTATTATTATTATTATTATTATTATTATTATTATTATTATTATTATTATTATTATTATTATTATTATTATTATTATTATTATTATTATTATTATTATTATTATTATTATTATTATTATTATTATTATTATTATTATTATTATTATTATTATTATTATTATTATTATTATTATTATTATTATTATTATTATTATTATTATTATTATTATTATTATTATTATTATTATTATTATTATTATTATTATTATTATTATTATTATTATTATTATTATTATTATTATTATTATTATTATTATTATTATTATTATTATTATTATTATTATTATTATTATTATTATTATTATTATTATTATTATTATTATTATTATTATTATTATTATTATTATTATTATTATTATTATTATTATTATTATTATTATTATTATTATTATTATTATTATTATTATTATTATTATTATTATTATTATTATTATTATTATTATTATTATTATTATTATTATTATTATTATTATTATTATTATTATTATTATTATTATTATTATTATTATTATTATTATTATTATTATTATTATTATTATTATTATTATTATTATTATTATTATTATTATTATTATTATTATTATTATTATTATTATTATTATTATTATTATTATTATTATTATTATTATTATTATTATTATTATTATTATTATTATTATTATTATTATTATTATTAGGAAAATGTAAAATTTGAAACCCAGGGGTTGCAAACAAGCCTAAAAAACCATTCACAACTTGACAGGTTGCAAACAAAAATAAATAGATAAGTAAGTAAATCAATAAATCAATAAATAAGCAAATAAATAAATAAATCTATAAATATAAAAAGATTTAAAAACCTCACAAGCCCCACCCAGATTTGATGTCCTTGGGTTAGTATTCATTTATTGAGGTTTTCTTGTATGAACCTCTTGTATTCAGTTCAGTTCTCTTTTTTCTGGTTTGCTTTTTTTTCAGTCAATTTTTTTCTCCATATGATTTTTTTTTCTGCTTGCTTCTTTTTCAGTCCTATTTTTCCAAAAAAATTCACACAAAAACTGATGTGTGTACATAGATTGTAAGTTTAATACTTTTCAACTACCTCTTTTTATGTATATAGTTTTGTGTGATTTATGTACATATTTAAGGTTTGTGTTTATTTATTTTTAATAATTCTCAACTACCTCTTTGTATGTATTTGGGTTTGTGTGATGTATTTTATTGCAATATTTTCTTGGCACATGCCCAAGTCCTGCTTGGCACAGTTCCCAGAAGGCTTGGGTGAGTGCCCAGCCAACTTGATTTCTGCATCAGGTGGCGCTGCAGATCTTTTCAAACAGCACAGCTGTTGGCACCCCCCCACTTTCTCCATCTAACTCCCTCTCTTGCTCTTCTCACCATCATTTTGGCTTTTGCCTCAAATAATGGAACAATGGTTAGTTTTTTTTTTCTATTTTTTTTTTTTGGGAAAAGGCACAAATGATTGAAGGAGACATAGAAGCCCTTTAAGATGACCCCAAAGGCTATTTAAATGGAGATAATGAGTCCAAGATTGAGTCAAAGGAAGAAAATTCCCAAGAACTCCTCAAGGAGATCCAAGATTTCAATTGAAGAAACCACCAAAAGAAGGGTAGGACTAAAGGAATAGGATTAGAGTAATTCTGCCTATTCCTTGAGAGCCTCACTACCCAAACTCCACACAATTCCATTATCATCATGGATAATTCTCCAATCTATCAAGGCCAGTGATTTGACAAAATCTGGGAAACAATCTTCAATTAAAAATCAATTCAGATTGAGTTCCTCCAACCTGACTCACCATTTTTGAATCAAATAAAATAAACCTTGCACTCAATCAAGAGCCATGTCCAATTAAAAGAACTTCCAAATTGTGCAATGCTTGTGACTCAAATCAAGCAGGGGATTCAGGAGGAAATAACCCCAGAAAAATCCCAACATTTCTCCATGCATTTTCAGAGGCTTTACTGTCCATGTGCTGACTTTCAAGAAATTACAGGGACAGTTTTTTCTAACCCCAATTAATATTTTATTTTTATTTTTCTTCATTTGTTTCTATTTTATTTTATAATAAAAGGTGATGATAAATTCACGGCTCACATGAGCCATGTGAAAAACTCATTTGAGCCATGTGGCACGGCTAAAAACTAAATTTGAGCCGTGCAGAGCCCCAGACAACTTGAGTGTGGTTGGGCTGTACTACACACGGCACCTGACCGCCATGTGGGGGCCACACAACTACATTCAAGCCCTTTTGCGCCCCACAAAAATCAAATGTAGTTCTTTTGCCATGCCACACAGCCAGTCTGACCACATTCAAGTCGTGTGGTGCTCTAAATGGCTTGGATGTAGTCATTTAGCAGTGCCACACGGCTAAAATTCTGGTGGGCCCCCCCAAAAAAATGAACTAAAATAAAATAAATAAAAATAAAAAAAACAGAAATCAGCCAAAAGACCAAAAAAGGTTGATTTTTTGGTTAAAAAAATAAGAAATAAAATAAAAAAAGTAAAAATAAATAAGTAAAAATAAATAAATAAAAATAAAAAACAAAGAACACGGAAGAAAATTTATTTCTTGAGTGTGTTATCAGATTTTTTATCAAAGTTGTTGGAAAAGACATGAATAAATTTCATTTTTTTCCAATCAAAGAAGTTGCCATCTATCTTGGGTTTTTGAATGAAGTGGATAGTGTTTCTATAAGAAAAATCAAAGAAACTGGGAAAGCCTTCAGTTCTTATTATTTGAGATATCTCTTTCTGTTCTTCTTTTGTCGGCAAAAAAAGGAACAAGCAACGCAAAGATAGGATTCAATCATCTCCAAAAATTTCATGAATGAAGGCAAAAAATTTCAGAAAAGCTTTTGGTAGCTTAAGTTGGGGAGTTGATGAAGCTTTTGTCTTTCATGCATATTTTTCTTGAGAGTCTGTCTTCTAAGAGCCATGTATTACTTTTGCAATAGAGAATTCAAAGCCAGAAAATTGGATTCCAAAATGAAGTCTGAATCATAGTCAAATAATAAAAAAGGTTCAGTCAGTTGTTTTGCATTTTCAACTTGCTGATGGGGGGTTTTATTGGAAATTTTGAGAAAGACAGTGATGTGATTTGGGTTGATGAGATGATTATGGGATGTTTTTGAAGCAAGGGAGATTCAAACCTATTGGGATGTGAAGAAATGGAAATGTGAAGCAATGGAGATGAGATGTGTGTGTGAAGCAATGGAGATGGGATTGGTATGTATTTGTTAATGCGCAGGTGTGGATGGGTCTTTTGTATACCATGGAGGGTGTATAGATGATGATGCATAAATGGAAGATTTAATTTTTGAAATCGGCCATTTACATGAAACACATCATTTTGAAATACACCAGTTAGGGGATACTTGTATTTTTCAGAAAAAGGCTATTAAAATGGCAGGTTCAGTAAAAAAGAAAAAGTGGGTTTAATCAAAAGAAAATGGCCTATTTGCTGACTCTGATACAACCTATTGGAGGTTTTTAAAAAAATATGGAACATTTTTGTAAAAAGAAAATTTTTTTTTTTGAATTCATTCAATTTTGGAAATGAATTTGTTTACAATCCAAGTATTTGAGCTATTTGATCCATTTCCTCCAAAGCTCTACCACTCCCCATAAATGCAACAGCTAAGAAAACATTTTCCCTTTTTTCAGCTGCAATTTGATCCTTCTCCTTCTACTCTATTTCAAGCTCAAGGTCAGTTTTCTGAAATTCAACTGAACAACAAGATTTCTGTTTTTAGCCCTTTGTGCAATTCTTTGCTTTGATTTATCTATTTCAACTTGGAGGGCCCATTTTTCCTTTTCAAGATGAAGCTTTCATTTTCCATTTCTATTTTTTCACTTTTTATCTGTCCCTTAAATGGTGTAAAACTCATTCTAGTTAAATAGAATTTATACATGTTTTTATAATGGTTAAATTTTCTTCATTCAAATCTTTCTTCTCAAGGATCTCTTCAAAACCCCAAGGAAGAATTTTTCATCTGCCTTTGATTTCTTTTGGGGTGATTTTTCTTGATTCCAATGCCTTTCTCTTTACATTCACTAAGTATGACTGCAGCTGTGCATTTTAAATTCCATTGCATGGAAAATTTGGAGGAAAAATTGTCTTAAGCTTTTTCTTTCCTAACAAAGAATGGGTTTGTTTAGAGGAAATCAGCTATTAATCACTAGCATGTTTGATATATCATATACTTAATAATGATAATGAATTAGTTTTTGCTGGTTGGGGAGGATTTGATGCCTCCAATTCATCCTCCTCAAGGTTGATGGGATTGGAAATCAATATTCCAAAGTTACAAAGCAACCAATCCAAATAGGCAACTTTTGGGGCCAAGGTTGAATTGGAATGTATGATTGATTCCAATTTGGATGGAATTAAAACTTTTCTTGGTGGAACATCTTCCTTGGAACTAGATTCTGGCCAATACAATGGTTCCTCTATACTGTTTTCCTGGTTATCCTTGAAAATTGTTTGAATATTAGCCAACATCTCCTCAGCATTGGTGGAGTCAGATCTTTGAGAAACAGAATCAGCTAGATAGGTTATGTTGGCCTTCTTTCAAAATATTTCATCCATTTGAACATAGAAAGGACAGATGGAGTCCATTTTATCAACCAGCAGTTTAAAAATTCTTTTCTATGAGCATCATTGAGACCAAATAAATTTGGAATTGAAATTTAGTGGCCTTTTTTTGTATTCATTCCATTAGTTCTTAAACTGCTCCCTCATTTGTTTCAGTAATAAATCAAGACTAAATTATTTTTTCTTCTTCAGATCATTTGCAATCAGGATATAATCATTGACCTTGGTAGATAGAGTTTGGCCAACAGAAGTTTTTTCTTCAGTCCCAAAGCAGGAATTTTTGTTGGAAAGAATATTCAGACAGTTTAAAAGTATGAGATTATTGGCTTTCTTTAGTTGGCTAGCACATTTGGAAGAAGATGGGGGAGGGGGTTTGAGTTTTGTTGAGCTGTTGTTTCTGGGTTCCTTAAGTGGATTTTATTGGGATATTTTCAGGGGGAAATTTATGAGGAGCCACTTGAAAAAAAGAAGAGAGATCATTTGATGAATGTGTGTGCAATGGAGTGATGAGTGCAATGAATTTATGAATTTAATGAGATTTTAGTTGTTAAGCATTAATTGCAAGATGAAGAATAATTTATTTATTGATGGATTTGGAATTAGGAACAATTGAAAGATGAAAAACAGAGGGATGGTAGACCAAATGAGGTTGGAGATTGAAGGAAGTGGGAAGCAAGTAGTGGATGGTGTGGTCCAGTGTGTGTTGGATTTTTCATGAACATGAGGAAGGAAATGGGAATCAAAAGGTGATTAGTCTGGCCCAGTATGTTTTGGATGTTTCAGGAACAAAATGGAAGGAAGTGGGAAGAAAGAGGTGGATGGTGTGGTTCAATGTGTGTTGGATTTTGCATGAGCCATTATATAATTTATTTGAAAAAATCTATTTTTGTAGTAAATCTGAAAAATCTGATGTGAAATAAGTTTTTTTTTTTGATTTTTGATTGCATTATTAAAAGTGGGGTATTTTTTTCAAATAAACCATTGAAAAAATTTTGTTTTTGCTAACTCTTATACACCCTCATATTTCTCATGAAATGTAGATGACTATCCAAAAAATGAAAAAAATTATTCAAATTTGTTACATATACCTTCTTTCAAAGAGGAATCTGAATATTTTTATGAATCCTAACATGAAATTCTCCAATTATTAGAAAAATTCAAAGTAATTCTTTATTGAAATTAAAATCAATTTTTTTATGATGTTTATTTGATTATCCTTGCACCTGATGGAGTTTATTTTGAAATTTTTGATGACATTTTAGTTATTTTATAGATGTATGTTTGATTTTTATGTTTTTTTATTTTGAAATGTTAAATTTGTGAACTCAGGGTTTCAAATAGGAATGAATTTCTGTCAACAACCCCTAAGGATTTCAAATAGAAATTCACTTCCCAAAAAGAAGCAAGCAAAATTGCTCCTGAATTGCACTCCCCCAGGGGGTCCCAAACCCCCAATTGCAACTCTTTCTAGGTAAAAATTTCCCAATTTGCCCTTGAAATAGGTTGCAATTGGGGGCGCAACCCCCTAGTGGATGGAGCAGGGGTTGTGTGTGTTTTTCTGGCCCATTGGGGGGAAAATAGCCCCAAATGGGCCATTTGGGGGGGATTTGGGGTACTCAAGCACCCCTGGATGACATTTGAGTGCTTTAAACCCAAATTTTGAGATCTGAAATACTATGTGGGTTTATTATTGGAACATAAAAAGAAACTTTGAAGTTTGGAATCACAATCTGCCTATTGGAACTGTGTACATACACAACAGATTTCCGTTGCATGAATTAATTTTTCTCAACACAAAAATGAGCAAACATTTGGAGTTGTTGGATCGAAAATTGAATTTAATACTAAATTGCTGTTGAATTTTGTTGGTTTATGGGAACAGTTGAAATCCCAAGCCCTCTTAGTTTAGAAATGGCTGTGTTAATTGACTTAGTTGAGAGGGTTTTTAACAAATATTTGAATTCTAGAGATTTGGGTAGTTATTTGCAAAAGAAAAAATTGGAAGCCACAAATGCATTATAATCTAGGCTTAAAATTGAGGAATAAGATGTTTCTTCACAACTGGAATTACAAGATTCTTCTTCACAACTGGAATTGAATAAAGGTGGTGGGTCACATTTCATTGTTGTTTGACTGAGAAGAATTTGGCTTGAAAAATACTCCAGTAACTAAGGGGTTCCAGACCTGCTTGACCCTTCTCCTGTGAGAGCAATTTCTGGTAGTAAAAAAGCCAAAATTTATTGTCAAAAATGGGCAGCCATGCATGGCTACCCATTGATTACTTTCAATTCAAGGAAAGACAAATATTTTCATCTAAATTTGACAGATTTGGGTTTTATGAAGGGCCATGCCTCACCAAACCTCAAAGGCAAACTCACTCTAGGAAGGTGGGGTGTCAATTCATGATCTGTGCAATTCAGAAAGTAGAATATCCCACATGGCATCTATCTTTTACAAATGGCCTAAACTATCATCAACCATCTGAATGCCCTTCATTGAATCTGCAACTAAGGAGAATCTCTTGGAAAGCCTTGGATCAAATTAAGGAAGGAATGAAAAATGTGCTCAGTAAAGTTCAGCTTAAAAGAAAATTGAGAAATATTTATGGTGGAGAATACATTTACAATAAAAAAATCAATAACACTGGGAGGAAGGTAAATCATGCAGAACTGGATGAAAAAGGTGCTATAGAAGTTGTGGAGAAGATTTTGTGTTTGGTAAAATTCTCTGAAACAATATAATATTCTCCGCAAAAATCTTCCTTCAAGTTCAAGAATATCCACTAGCCCTTGAGTCACACTCCTGTACCTCCTCAATTCTTAATCAAACTCCACTTCCGCACCTGACATGGAAACCACTAAAGCTAACTTTCAATTAAATAATAGTAAATAAACAAGACGGACTCCCAGAAAAGATCCACACTTGAAATATTTCACTGAATATGACCTCCAAGAACTTTTGCTGGTAATTACACTCCAAAGTAACAGGAGAAAAGAATCTAACTATCATTTGCCGTGAAATTTTCTTTTTCTATAATCCAATACTGATGATAATGTCCAATAATAATCTCCAATGATGATGATAATATCTCTCCTTGATAAAATAAAATAAAAGCTTCCTTTTTTATACAACAAATAACAAAGGAACCTCAACTGCTAATGAAAGACTCCTTTTCCCACTTCCTCCAGGTGTTCTGCACTGATCCTGCTTAATAATAGTCTGATCCTTAACCAATGCAATTATTTGCAGTAGATTCAATAATCCTGTTTCCGATTCCCCTTAAAAGTTGAGTGGCGCCAATCCATAACCAACAACAGATCCTTTTCAATCTTCCCTAGCGGATCACTCCCAATATTGCATGCAGCATAACTACAAATCCCCAACAATATGCATGCTGCCTCCTCAACTTTAGCATTCATTTCCCCACAGCTCTGCAACCTCAGTGCATATCCCATAATTGGCCTCATCCATAATACTTAGCTTCTATCACTTGCTTCCGCATTAGTAAACCCATATCTGCAGAGGGAAAGTTATGTTTGACCACAAAATGTCTGCAAAAGGCAAAACTCCGGCCCATTCTTGTCATTGTGCCCGCAAAAAGCGCACTGTGGTGGTCTTTTATAGACACAAGTTGGAATTGGCTGTGCGCTGCGCGCTCAGCAGTAGCAGCGGGCTCAGCAGGGGTAGTGCACTCAGATATGGGTGCGGCTTTGCCGCAGAAAGCCTTGCTGCGGGATCAGCATCTGGAGATGCAGGATGGATCAGATTAGATTTGACAGATTGTGTGTGGATTGCGCATTGCAAGACGCAGATTGGATTGCGCAGATATATCTTGGATATCTGAAAAGGCGCGTTGGATGGATGTGGACATGCGCAGGGGGCTCTGAGTTGGGCGCAGCGCAAGGGCTGCATCATGAGAAGGACAAACCAGGTGGACTTAATGGCAGGCGGGAAATACAGATGGATATGGGGTATGGGATGGGAAGGATAGGCTTGGGGATGGGGTTCTGTGCTTAGGGGTTGTATTTAATTATTCTTGTTTGTTTCTGGTTGTACTTAGGTTAGGGTTGAGGGGGGCGGTTGCTCAAACCGCACCCTCAACCAGGCAGGGAGGATTGAGGAGGATCACATTGGATCATCATAGGTTTTGGAAGGATCTTTTACTCTCAATTCTCTATCTCTCAGTCAAAGGGTGAAAATTTGCACTCAGGGTTTACAGACGCAAGGGATCAATAACTTCCAAACTTGGGAACCGTTAAAGTAGAATTCCTCTTCTTAATTCCACATCTGGGGGTCTGGATTGGAAGTAATCTTTTGTTCCTTGTCTCTTGAAACTAGCAAGCGCAATGTCCCAGTACCACCCATTGACCATTGCAGGGTCATATAAAGTTACCCCCACTCCTCTTCCTCTTCCTCTTCCTCTGGCTTCTTGGAAAAAACGCTCATCAGGGGCAGGATACGGTGTCCCTTGTGCTAACAATGGCGCCAATGACAAGCCAGTTTGCATCAGGCCACAGGACTATCCTCATATCCAGTTCAACACTGAGGATGTTGAGTGATTCCTTGCGCAATACAAAGGAATTGCCAACGGGGAAGGTACAATGGGTTTGGATAAGGCTTGGCTTGTTGTCCTCTTCATCACAGACAAAGAGAAGCTTGTGGATGTGAAGGAGATGGAAGGGTATGAGAAACTTGATCGGCCAAAACTGAAGGCAGAAATCTTGGCGCCATGGGGAAGGCGCAAAACTTGGTTTTGGGAGAGAAAATTTGAGAGAGCTGCAGCAGAAGCAAGCGCAAATGGCAGAGTCCGGATGCAGGCGCAATTAGGGGTTTATGTAGCAATGTTCAATTGGATCTATTGTTACCTTGCAAAGAAATTTCAAATAATCCTGCCTCCATGCTCTTCCTTTGTGACACTCCTCACTGTTACCTTCACACTGGCAAGGACTCTATCACTATCTCAAACTAATGTCCACCTTTCACCACCCCCCAATCTTTGCTCTCCTCCCCGGGGATCCAGATTTCTCTTAGACTCCACCATCTACAACCATCAGGAACTTCTGTTGGCTCTTAATCAACTACCAACTCAACAAAATCAACTCAACATCACTACTTGGCACCTTATTGCATCTCTATCTTTCTTCATTTCTTTTCTTTCTTTATTCTTTTTATATCTTCTCTTTTGCTTGTCATCATCTCAACTCCTATGCTCATCTACTCAGTTATCAATCATGGACTGACTGGTAAGACTATTGTCCATCATCAATTCTCCAACAGATGTCAGATCTAACCCTCAGTTATTCCTTCCTTGTCAAAGTTATCCTTGTTGTGTTATTCAATCTTCTCATTGTGTCTCTTCCAACTAACTCAACCACCACACGTCATAGCTTTCCCATGCTTGATGTTTGTTATCTTTATTTTCTTTCTTTTTCTTTCATCTCTTTTCTTGGCTGTTCCTAAACTGATAAATCAACTGGCTTAGCCCTCTTTGATCAATACCAATTAAATTATCTCTCTGTAACTCAACACAGTTAAAAACCAAAGCCAATCCGACTAATCTGACCAAACCAATGGAGGGAACAAGCAACAATGGCTTTTGTCAAATAATTCTCAAGGCTGAATTTGAGGCCGTGCCAATGCTGAGCAATGAAAATTACTCTATTTGGAAGGACAAGGTGACCATGTTACTCAAGCTAAAGGGAATCAAGGAGGCACTTGAAGACAATTCTAAAACTCTTAGCGCTGTTGATGACATGGAAACCCGGATGATTCTTCTTTCTTGAATCGACTCTGTGACTCACATTAATGTTGTCAATCCTACAAACATTTCCTCCGCCCAACTTCTTTGGCAAACCATCAAAGAACAATTTGCCTCTTCTCAAACTTCCAATCAAGCGCGTGTCTTCAACAAGTTCCTTTATAATCAATTCAAACCTGGTGCAATCAATCTCTTCATTACGTAAACAAAAATCTTGCTAAATAAAATGATAGATGTAGGAATCAATCTCCCTGATGATATTCTGTCCTATCTCATTCTTTTCAAATTTACTCCTCAACTTCATTCTCTTTGTCAACAATTAATGCACTGGGACAAGAAAGTCATGATGGATCTTGTTCTGAACCACCTTATCCAACTCAAAAACAAAACCAGAGTCAAATAAAAGGAAACCAAAATCAGCAATACTGCACTTATATCATCTCCAATTCCTAAGAAACCTGTACCTTCTGAGCAAAGATTCAAGAAAGGATTTCACAATCCCATGCTGTCAGATCACTCAGCTGAAAAATGCTGGCATCTTCATGAACACTTAGCTCCCAAATGGTGGAAGGAATTGCAAGCCCACTGGAGAGCTTCTCTTAACTCAAATTCAAAAAACAAAGAAGTAGCTCACTACGTGGCACTTCTTACTACTTGGATCAAGGAAATCAATCCTCAGAATTGAATCATCCTTGACTCTGGTGCATCGTGCCACATGTTTAACTCTCCCAAATTCTTTTGTCAGCTTGAAGAACTTCCCAATGAAGATTTTATCAACACTGGAAAGGAAGGCGCAAAACTTCTGATCAAGGGGAAGGGAACTGTTAAACTCTCTTGGAAAAACTCAGTGATTTCACTCTCCAATTGTTTCTTTTTTCCTGATCTTGTGGTGAACCTCATCAGTCCTGGTGAATTAATCACAAAGAAAAACTGCAAACTTGCCTCTTCCCTAAATCAATTATTTCTCTCCATCAACTCACAACTGGCCTTCTCCGGGTTCATTCAAGAGAACTTGTTCATTCTTAATCCTCCTTCTTGTGTGGGCAACAAGCACAAATTTTTCCACATTGCACTTAAGAATGTGGATCTCAATGACATTAATCACCTTCACCAATCATTTGGACACGCAAGTCCGTATTTCCTCAAAAACCTATTTCCCTCACTTTCATCCAAAACCATCTCTGATTTCCAATGTGAAGATTGCGTATTCTCAAAAATTTCCAAAACCCCCTTCAAAAACACCTTGAATTCCTCCTCTAAACCTTTTGAACAACTTCAAATCAATTTGATTGGCCCAATCACTCCCTCATCCAGGAACAACATGAATTATATTATGTCAATTGTGAACAACTTCTCTGGATACATTTTGGCAATACCTCTTCAACACAAATCTGATGCTTGTCAACAACTCAAAATAATCTTGAATCACAAAAAAAAAGCAAAATTGTTTTCCCGCCACTATTTGCACTGATGGAGGCGGGGAATTCTCCTCATCTGAACTTAAAGATTTTCTTAAAACTAACTCAATTCAGCACTTGATTTCAGAACCATATCACCACAAACACAACGGAAAGGTTGAGAGAGCAAATTTCACACTCACAGAATTGATCAGGGCTGTTCTCCAAAGCTCCAAACTTCCACTCAATCTATGGGCTGAAGTCGCCAAGTCAGCTTGTCTCGCCTTGAATCACATCCCAAAAACTCCTAACTCTCCCTCTCCTTATCAATCCTTCATTGGAAAAACTCTCCCTACTAGTTATTTCCAACCTATTGGGTTGAAGTCAGTATATCTTGACAAAAAAATTAATTGTAGAAAAAATTTTAAGGATTGAGGGCTTCCGGGTACCCTTGTGGGATATAACCCCAATTTTTTTGTCTTATTGAATAATTAAACCTGAAAACTCCCTTGTTTACACAAAGCAGATCAAAGTACTGAAAATCAACACCTCGTCAAACAATGCCCGGGATCCTCCTTGAATAGAAGATTCTTTTCAGATCAAATTTGATGACAATATGCTGTTGTCTGCCTCTAATGCTTCTTCTGTGACTGCTGTCACGAATGAACCTGTTGAATCATCAGAATATCCTTTCTCCTCCAATGTCCTTACTCCTCTTGTCTACCCTTCTACTCCTACAAACAATACTCAAAACATCTGTCCAATTGACACCGAGTCAGATACCTCCAAAGATCTGAAACAACTACTCATTCCAAACTACTCTCTCAAAGATTGATCCACTCTAAACCCTCCTCAACAATACAGATATCACCATTAATATGTACCAAAGACTTTTGAACAAGCAAAGAAGTGTGCTGATTCTCTCAATTGGGAAACCTCCATGGACAATGAACTCAATGGGATTGAAACACTCAAGGTGTGGGAATATTATGACATTCCAGAACCCAAAAATCCTCTGAACACTACCTGGGTGTATTGTCTTAAAGAAAATTTTCACAGAGACCCTCTCATCTACAAAAGTTGACTTTGTGTTCAAGGATTTGATCAGATTGACGGATTGGACTATGAAGGTACTTTTTCCCCAACTGGTAAAGCTGCATCTCTTCAAATTGATCTATTATTTGGTCTTTTTCACTCTCATCCCATCACTCAATTCAACTTAAAAAGTGCATTTCTTCATGCTCTGCTGACCAACGAGGTTATCATTAGAAGACCTAAAGGCTCAAAAAGAAAGTCAGAATTCCTTATCTTACAAAAATCCCTCTATGGCTTAAAACAAGCTCCGGCCAACTGGTTTAACACTCTCACCTCTTGGATTTGAGAACAGGGATTCCATGAATCCATATCCAATCCTTGCTTGTATATTCATCCAGATTCAGACTCAGTTCTTTTCTTTCATGTTGACAACGTTTTATACTTGTTGGCCTTGGAAACAACTTTCAAAGCGAATTTCTCAGAAGATTCCCTAATTCCAGTCATCACAATTCTAATACAACCTGGGTATGAAATACAAACAAATTGGCAACAAAATACTTCTGTCTGAACCCAAACATATTGAACACGGATTGGAAGAATTAAAGATGACAGACTGTAAACCATCTTCTATCCCACTCTCAGTCAACCTTAACCTGATGCTGGCCTCCGATGAGGATCATGAAGAATTCAAGTTGCTTAATATAAATTATTGATCTGCGGTCTTCCTCATAAATTACATTGCTTGTCTCACTCGTCCTGACATCAGCTTTGCAGTTTCCAGTCTTGCTCAATTCTTTGAAAATCCAGGCATCAGTCACTGGAGGGAATTCAAGAGATGCTGGAAATGTCTAAAGGCCACAAAAAATCTGAAACTCACTTTACAAATAGATACCTCCAGCACTCAAATTGAATGTTACAGCAACGCTACTTTGAGAAATGACTTGGAAACAAGAGGTTCTCAATCCAGTCACCTTTCCCTTCTCTTCAACTACCTCATTTCTTGGAGTAGCTACCAACAGCGCAATGTAAATTACTCTAAAACCAAAGGTGAATTGAATCCTCTAGCCAAATCCTTCTTGGAAGCCATATGGATGCAACAATTGGTGGCTGAGCTCTGGAAAAAGAAATTTTCACCCAGTCTTCATTTTATAGATAACAAAGTTTTAGAAAATAAGCTCAAAAGGTTTGGGTGTAATTCCAAAACTTGCCACATCAACATCAACACCAAGGCTCTTTGTGAAGAACTCAATCTTGGAAATCTAATCATCAAACTTATTCTGGCTTCTAACATGAAGGCCAATGGACTCACAAAAGCGCTTCCCCTTTCTTCTCTTTCTTCTCTTTTTCAGCTAATAGATCCATCTTTCACGGCTCCAACTCCAGTCTTACAAGTCATGGGGGGTTTCAAATAATCCTGCCTCCGTGCTCTTCCTTTGTGAAACTCCTCAATGTTACCCTCTCCCTGGCACGGACTCTATCACTATCTCAAACTAATGTCCACCTTTCACCACCCCCCAATCTTTGCTCTCCTCACTGGGGATCCAGATTTCTCTTAGACTCCACCACGTACAACCGTCAGGAACTTCTTTTGGCTCTTAATCAACTACCAACTCAACAAAATCAACTCAACATCACTACTTGGCACCTGATTGCATCTCTATCTTTCTTCATTTCTTTTCTTTCTTTATTCTTTTTATATCTTCTCTTTTGCTTGTCATCATCTCAACTCCTATGCTCATCTACTCAGTTATCAATCATGGACTGACCGGTAAGACTATTGTCCATTGCCAATTCTCCAACAGATGTCAGATCTAACCCTCAGTTATTCCTTCCTTGTCAAAGTTATCCTTGTTGTGTTATTCAATCTTCTCATTTTGTCTCTTCCAACTAACTCAACCACCACACGTCATAGCTTTCCCGTGCTTGATTTTTGTTCTCTTTATTTTCTTTCTTTTTCTTTCATCTCTTTTCTTGGCTGCTCCTAAACTGATAACTCAACTGGCTTATCCCTCTTTGATTTATACCAATTGAATTATCTCTCTGTAACCCAACAAGAACAAGGTGATATTGGGTCAGACAGGCGCAAGGAAGAGGGTGTTTTTGGGAGGACTCAGTACCCAACTCCGCGGGTGGGTGCAGCAGCACTTGTATGACAACAACTTGGTAAAGAGGTCATTGGATGGGAGTTTTGCGCTTCTTCTGGACATCCTTGTAATTTTTTGGGCGGTGGAAAGCATTTTGGAATTGGAGGAACTGCTGGAGGACACGGCAAGTTTGTTCCTGACAGGGTCAAAGAATTCCGCTTCCCACACTTCAGCAGCACCAACACCAGCTCCAGTTGCGGGCCTCTCAAAAAGGGAACACGTCCCGGCAACATAACTGATGATGGGCCCAGAGGTTAGAAAGATGACCAAATTGATGAAGGATTTATGGATCTTCCTGATTCAAATGTTGTCAGGGAAACGCAATCCGCCTTGTCACATTGTGGGACCGCTTTTGCCATTGAATCTGCCTGGGTTGGGGTTATGCAATTACTGCGGGACAAGGGAAATTGGTGGTTTTGGTGCAATAACATGACAAAGGACCTCAAGGCAGGATTGGTTTGACCAGTGGGAATGGGATTCATGTTCCCAACGGGCAAGAAGATCTCCGCCAAACCTGGGAATCCATCTGTCATGGAGCAAGTGCATGCGCAAGGACAGGAACTGGTGGTAACTGCTCAAGCTTTGCTGGGGATTGTCACTGGTCCTGGGGTATGTCAACCACCGCGTGTGGAAGCAGAAGTGAGGGTATTAGCAATGGAGGAGTTGGTGGTGTAAAAACTCCTGTGGGATTATATAAAAAAGTAGCAAATAGCTTGCTGGCAGTCCTTTAAGGGCAATTTAGTATTACTTCTACTCCTTTTGAGTGTTTGTATATACTAAGAGTGGTTATGAATTGCCTGCACTTCTAGTACTATAGTAAATCTGCATAATAATTTATTTAAATTAATGGCTGGTTTCTTTGAGACTTAATATAGGTCTCAGATCAGACCTAGATTAATTATTTACTGTGATATTGGTAGGATTTGTTGAAGAATAGACCAGATGTATTGGACTATTGGTTAATTTATTGATCAGATATGTTTGATCTTAACCAATAACCCAATATTAAAGGGTTCAAGGGTTTATCAAAGGGCTGGTTCCGGAGAGGACCCAAGGATGGGTTTACCCACAAGGGGCTGGGTAGAGGAAGGGTTGGTAATTTCTTTTTGTTGCGCTCTCTTTCTTTGTAAGGGTTATTTACTAACTCATGGGTGGGGTTTCTTTAATATGGTGCTGGATATTTAGGTCACAGAAGAACCCTTATTCAAGCACCTGATGGGTGGTTTAATTGGTTAAAGATGGGTAATAACTTGGTTTCTGATTTCTTGTTTTCCTTTATAACTGATTCACTACTAATATTTATCTGGGTAGGTACCACAGATGGATGGGCCAAGAAGGCCTGATGGGGTGGATGGGGATAGCTAATGGCCAGATGTCATACTGATATGGGTGATGATACAACTTGGATATAGCAGAGAGGCCCTCCTTAAATAGAAAAATCCTGCTCCCAGGGGTGCTCAAGGCTGCCCCTGAGGGTTCTCCCTGTTCTGGTGAGGAACAGTGAGCTACAATTACATGAGACATTTTTGCTGGTTGAAAAAGGCTGGTACAGGGGTTTCATGCATGCACAGCCCTGCATAAACCGCTGTGAAGTGCAGATACAATGTATTCCTGTGCAGTACTGATGGTTGGTCTGGTTCTACTTGATTCTCCCTACATGTGCTGCTGTTCATTCACTGGTGATTTGTTTGGTGCTGCATGGTCTTGACTGCCTGCATATATTGCTGGGTAGTGCTGGGGGTTGTTGTTACTGGTGGTTTTCTGGGTATCACATGCTTCTGACTACATAAATTGCTGTGTGGTGCTGTGGTGGGTTGATACTGCATGGTTCTGACTGCCTGCATATATTGCTGGGTAGGCCTGTGGTACTTGTACTGGTAGTCTGTTTGGCATCACATGCTACTGGCTGCAGAAATTGCTGTGTGGTGCTGAGGTTGTTTGGTACTGCATGGTTCTGGTTGAGCCTGGTTCCACTTCCTCCTGCATATATTGCTCCTGTATACTTATGCACAGCCTTCTGTATGTTTGTTTTCTTATTTTTTTTGGTCCTGGTTGAGACTGGTTCCACTTCCTCCTGCCTGCACTGTTCCTGTACACTTCTTCACAGCCTCTTGTATTTATATTTGATTGCTTTCTGGGTGAGTTGATAGGAGCTGAACTAGCTGTACTGCCTCCTGTATCTGTATTGCTGTATTCTGGTTGGGGTGACAGGGTTGGTGTATGGTCCTGGTATTGAGGGTAAGCTGTTACTGGCATGTATTTGAGAGTTTAAAAGGTATGTCTTGTTTCTTCTACAGAGATGTTACACCTGGTTGGGTATGAGTTTGCCACAGTTGGAGGTTTGTTGGACTGTATCTTACAATCCATGAGAGATGGTGGGGTACTTTTGCTGAGTGACTATGGGTTATTTGTGATTCAGAATCCAATTCTAAGTTTAATTTGAGAGATTGAGCTGTTTTTACACTAGAAAAGTGAGTCTGATTACTATAGGACAAGTTTGAACTACCACAGCGGCGGTGAACAGGATGGGTATGGATGTCAAGGAAGGGGTAACACCGGCAGCTCCTAGGCCAATTGTGCGCATTTGGGAAACAGATGGATGGCTGGTGAATCTGGTGGGGAAGAAAAAGGCGGTGGAAATTTTGCGCAGTGTGATGGGGAATGATAAAACTATTCCATTGACCTTGAAGGAGTTGGTGGTGGTTTTGAAAGTGGTAGTAGATGAGATGTTTCAAGCGCTGAAGGATTGCGGACATAATTGGATCCCTCCAACGGTGCAACAGGGAACTTGGCTTGAGATGATGAGGAGCACCACATGAAAGAAATTGGTTTCAACCCCACTGGCTTATGTTCCAATGAAGATTTCCGGAAGGAAGGAATGGGAGCTGGTGGATAGCGGTTCCATTGTGAACCTTCTTCTTTCTAGGCTGGTGGATGAAATGGGATTGGTTTGGCAGAAATGTGCAATGGGTCTTTGCGCACTTAACGGCAGGGAGTGTTGAATGGATGGGGTTGCGGAGGAGGAAGAGGTTGAGGTTGCAAGGGTCCGTAAACCAATTTCTTTTCTATTGGTTGATTGCGGGGAAGCCATTTTAGGAAAGCCATTCATGTTTGGGCTCCAAGCGCAAATGACGTTTGATCCAGAGGCGGGGAAGGAAGCGTTGATGGTGGAAGATTTGTCTGGTGGGCAATTTGAAACCACAAAATGCAATCAGGGGTTGGGGAAGTGGATGCGGGATTTGGCAAGAGAGGAGGAGGAGGACCCCGGCACGGATTTGGTTTGCAATGGTGGGCCAGAGGCGGATTTCTACTAGTCAGCCAAGGATACCACATGGAGCAAGCTCTGGCTTTGTGCGGGCGTTCAACCAGTGAGGAGCAGGTGGGAAGAAGGGAGGAAGCGCGGGACGCGCAAGCACTGGAAGTAAGTCCCTTTCCTCAGTGCGCATTGCCGGGAGATACTCTGAAAAAACACTATCATTGTGCCAAACTTGTGAGCAAAGGCAAAAGGCGTGGTTTGGTTTTGAATAGGACCTATGGTAATGGATGGGTGCAGATTGAACAGTGAAATGTTGTGAAGTATAAGCCAGTTGCGCCAAAGGTACTTCCCCAGAAAAAAGAAATGCCACAGGATCTGAACGGACCACTCTGACCAATCCCTTGGTCACAGGACCCTTGGAAATCTCTGCTGAAGTTGTCAGGATGGGTGACACAATTGGAGAGGATTACAGATGAGCGGTTTTTGGCTCTTAACTTTGGACCTCTGGGCTGGTTAAGCACAGAGGAACGGGATTTTCTGACAACATTACTTTTCCTCTGGGAAAGAGTGCTTGCGTTTGGACCTGAAGAGCAGGGACTGTGAAAGAGCAAGATAGGAGACCCTTATGTGATTCTGATGGTTCCCCACAAAACTTGGCAGATAAAGCTGATTCTGATTCCGTGTGTAGTTTGGGACCCCTCTTGGAACTGGTGGGCAAGTGTGGGGACAGGCCTTTACAAGCAATTTACATCAAGTTACTTGAGTCCTATCTTTTTGGTGGTTAAGCTGAATGGGAAGTATTTACGGATTGTTCATGATCTGCAGAAACTCAATTTGTTTACAATCCAAGAAACAGGACAACCTCCGTGCGTGGAAGAGTTTCTGGAATCTATGGCAGGGCATGCATTCTACGGGTTGGTAGATGTGATGGGAAGATACAATCAGCGTGAAATCAATTGAAGTTCACAGCCAATGACTTCCTTTGAAACTGGATTGGGCAGGATGCAACTGACGCCGTTGTTGCAAGGTGAAACTAACTTGGTTGCAGTTTACCAAGCACAGATGACGTGGATTCTGAAGGATGATCTTCTGGAGGGGGTGCAGATTTTCATTTACAATGCGGGCATCAAAGGCCCAAAGAGGGATTACGGAGGGGAAATGCTTGTAGACGCTCCGGAAATTTTCTGATTCATCTGGGAGTATGCCCAAATGCTGGAGCGGATCTTATTCTGGATTGAGGAAGCGGGGCTTAAGGTTTCAGGGAAAAAAGTTAGCTGTCCGCGTACCCATGCTGGAGGTTCTAGAACATGTGGTGGCTTCTTATGGAAGGCGTATTGCGGAAAAGAAATGCAACAAAGTCCTCAAGTGGCCAACGCCAAAGACTGTATCACACATTGTCCAGTTCCTGGGATTGTGTAGCTATGTACAGACGTTCATCAAGCAGTTTGCAGAGGTTGCTAGCCCATTGCAGGCAGTGAGTCTTAAGGGCGTGGAATGAAACTGGGGTTTGGACTGTGATGTAACCTTTGACAAACTCTAGGAGATTGTTGGGCGCAATATTTTACTTCAGGAATTGGATTATGACGCCTGAGGAATAAAGTTGGCTGTGGATTTGAGCAAGCTTGGGGCGGGGGAGGTTCTGAAACAGGAGGATGAGGGGAAAGATTGTCTGGTTCTTTACAAGTCTGTTATGTTTAGGCCAATGGAGAGCCGGTATTTTCAGACAAAGTTGGAGTTTTGCAGAGTCACTAAGATTGTGCAGAGGTTGCAGCATTTGCTCTGGGAGATTCACTTCATGCTTCTGGTGGATGCAGAGGCGCTGGTGCGGATGATCAATTTGCCAACGCTGCCAAAAGCACCTATGACAAGGGGGGTTGGGTCCCTTCAGTTGGTTTCTTTGACGGTGGTACATGTTCCAGGGAAGGCCTTTACAATTCCGGACGCACTGTCTTGGTATCCGCGCAATGATCTGTACAAAGGTGCAGAACCACTGGATGTGGAGGCCCCAACGGTAAAGGTAGGGGTGTTAGAGGTAGGTGTGTGACTTCTGCTCCAGCAGTCCTCAGTTTGTATTTGTGGGATATTTGGTTTCCGGAAAATACTCCAGCCAAGACCATTAGATGGATTTGGCAGATATTGGGAAATTTCTACTTGCAGGAAGGACAGCTTTGGCAGAGGAGCACGCCGGTACCGCTCAAGGTCAGCACGTTGAGGATGGATCAGGAGGTAATCCTAGGAAGTCTGCATAACAATCTTGGTCATTACGGTGAGCTTGAAATGCAGAAGCAGGTGCAGTCAAGGGTCTGGTGGCTGGGTGTAGTACGCGCAGTGCGGGAATGGGTACAGTTGTGCAAAGCGTTTCAGAAGCAGAGCACAACATTAACTTGCAATGCAGGTATCCCCACTGGGGAGGACACCTTGTTTGGGCGGGTTTCTCTGGATGTTGTGCACATCAAGGAGGGTAAGTTTGCAGAACTCCTTGTTGCATGGGAAAATCTGTCAGGATGGGTGGAAGCACGGCCGCTGGTGAAGCTTTTGGCAGAGAAAGTTGGGCAGTTTCTGGAGGAAGATTGGTTTGCGCATTACGGATCACTTTGGCTGGTAACGGTCAATGGGGGTGCAGAGTTCCGGGGACAGTTGGCCAAGTTAGTGTGAAGTTGGGGCAAGTGATGGAGTACTGTCCGAAGGCGCAGGGATGATTGAGCGCAGCCACCAGCCAATCAAGCACGCAATGGTGAAGATGTGCGGCAAGGATGGCATGCGGTGGCAGGAAACCCTTCCAGTAGTTCTTTTCACGAATGGGATTTCAGTGAAAAGATAAACGGGTTATTTGCTGTACAAGCTGCTTTTTGGGAAGCAACCCGTGCTGCCAATTGAAATCAAGCTTGAAACCTTTCTGGGTATTGATTGGTGGAAGGTTGAGACAGCCGTGGATCTAGTCAAGGCCTGCGCCAAGCAACTCCTGCAATGGCAAAAGATGTTGGAGAAAGTGGCTGGAAGACTGAAGGCAACCCGCACAAAGTCCATCCGCTACTGGGACAAGCTCTGCGCGCATAAACTTGGGGATCCGTTGCGGAAGGGGGACTTGGTTCTGCTTTACAACTGGAGCCTGGAAAATCAATGGGGGGAAGCTGTTTGCTAATCAACTGGAAGGGACCTTTCTGCGTGACATCCAAGTTCACCAGAGGTAGCTACCAGTTGGAGGAATTGGATGGAACTCAGCTCAAACAGAAGGCCGTGGCTTTTCACATGAAATGGTTCTTTGCGCAGGGCTCAACTTAATTCAAAAAGATGCCTGGTTTGGATGGAAAAGGGGACTAAAATGGGGATCCTTCTTCTGAGGATAAGCCCGTGCGCATGCTTTGCTTCTGGTGGAGTAAATGACTGCAGACTGCTGGGGACAGCAGCCAAGTTGCGGGGGAACATTGGATTAATAGGGGATATGATTGGATTTGGTGAGGGGGTTTTCTAGCCGGTTCACAGCTGGGATAACTAGATACCCCAGAATTTTTTTCCTTATTTTCTCCTCTCTGGATTGGCTTTTGGGATTATTGCTGGCTGGGGATAATTTATTTTAGGTTTGGGCATGGCGCAAAGCTGGGTCCACCAACACAAGGACAAGCCCCGCATTCCAGAAAAAACGCACAAACAATCTCCAATGGATGATTCAGGCAACTAGGAAAGCGTGTGGCGCGGAAAAGATGTGTGTCAAAGAGCAAAGGCCCAGGATTTGCAATGGGTTGGTGCTTAGAAAAAAAAATTTCTTTGGTTATCTTACAGATGGAAGGTCTGGATGTTTTTTGGTGGATACTTTTTCTTTCTCTCTCTCAAGGATGTGCATGCGCGGCTGGTTTTCTTTGTACTCTCTCTGTTCTGTAGATGGGTGCAGGGAACTTTGTGGAAGTTCATCTGTCAGGTACCTTTATCAGATACTCTTAGTGGAATGGATCTTCTCACTCTCACCGGATACTCTCAGTGGCCCGGATCTTCTCAATCTTGCTGTTGCTCTAAAATTACAGATCATGCGCGTGGCTCTTATTTCTCTCAAGGTTCTCACAAGGCCCAAAGGCTACTCAGGATGGCAAGGCAAAAGTCCTTATCTTTGAAAATAGGAACAGGGATGAAAACAAGATGGAAGAAATGAAGAAAAGGAGGGGAATCTGACTAAATTGGCCAAGTACTCATCAATTCCTCTGTGTCCGCACAATCTGCCGCAGCTAGGGATTGGAAAGCCCCCAAAAACTTGTGTTGTGCATTGGCAGTGTGCGCATAGGGGACCTCTAGAAAACGCCTGAGTAGTTTTTCTGCGTCGTTCACCATTGGGTCAAACATTGCCAAGGGAAGTGCCAGAATCAGAGGGATCTTCAGGATCTCAGGAGTGGTGGCCGCAGGTTCCGGTGAAAACTCGATCACCATGGGAGATGGTGTGCGCGCAGGCTCCGGTGATGACCTGGGAAGTGGTAATGGGGATGGCGGCGGAGGACTTTAAGCTGGAGGAGCTGGTCTTGGAGGGGTGGGGGGATGCGGTGGCGGTGGAGGAGGAGAATTTTTTGGTGGTGGTGGGGGAGGTGTGGCCAGATGGTTGGGGATTCTTTGGTCCATTGCTGGTACGTTCATTCATACCTGTGTGGCCCACTCATGGGCGGCATTCCAAAAGGACCCAAATTCCGGAAAGTCCTTGCGCCTCCAAGGTCCAGCCCGGCGGAATGGTGAGCCCAAGTTGTGACTCTTGCGCAATGGAAGATTTTGGGTGGTGTTTTGCGGTTGGTTGCAAGGGGAGCTGGGCGGGGTCCACTCATTGGTTAAAACATCCTTGTCACTTGATACCAGGAAGGAGTTGCGCAAATTCCTCTTGCGCCGTTGCAAGGCATGCCCTCCAATAGTGAGCAATGGCCGTGTCTGGCTTGGCACGGAACACAGGCGCAACGGCCCAGAAGGATATGGCAAGCAAGGCTGTTCCAGCTGCAATACTTGCAGGACATGTCTAGCAAAGAGGGGCGGATGGGGTGTTTTCTTTTCATTGGTGTGATGAAACAATTCAAAGGGGAGGTGGAAAACTATGGTATAGGTGGGGGTAGGTGGGATAGTGGTGGATCTCTGGGGACAGAACTCAAGTTGGGGGGGATGCGGTGGTCTTTTATAGAAGCAAGCTTGAGTTGGCTGTGCAATGCGCGCTCAGAAGTAGCAGCAGGCTCAGAAGGGGTAGCATGCTCAGAATTGGGTTCAGCTTTGGGGCAGAAAGCCGCGCTGCGGGATCAGAAGTGGTCAAACCGGGCTCAGCATCTGGACAGGCAGGATGGATCCAATGGGATTGGATGAATTGCGTGTGGATTGCGCGTTGCAAGACGCAGATTGGATTGCACGGATATATCTTGGATATCTGGAAAGGCGCTTTGGGCCGATGTGGACATGCGTGGGGGGCTTGGAGTTGGGCGCAGCGCAAGGGCCGCATCATGAGAAGGACAAAACGGGTGGATGTAATGGCAGGCGGGAAATAAAGATGGATATGGGGTATGGGATGTGGATTATGGGATGGGAAGGATAGGGTTGGGGCTAGGTTTCTGTGCTTAGGGGTTGTATTTCATTATTCTTGTTTGTTTCTGGTTGTACTTAGTTTACAGTTGAGGGGGGCGGTTGCTTAAACTGCACCCTAAACCCGGAAGGGGGGATTGAGGAGGATAACATTGGATCATGATAGGTTTTGGGATCTTTTACTCTCAATTATCTATCCCTCAGTCAAAGGGTGAAGAGTTGCACTCAGGGTTTACAGACGCAAGGGATCAATAACTTCCAAACTTGGGAACCATTAAAGGAGAAGTCTTGTCCTGAATTCCACAGCGCGCCGCACCAATTCTGAGCCCTTAGCTAATGCACTCCACAATAGACAGTCCGCCAATGCGCTTCTCTGAGCCTATTGTGCTGCAGACTTCCAACCACAGCTGAGCCTCTCCAAGTCAAATTTCCAGTATTGAGCCTACTTGCCTCCGTGTCCATAAATGACCACCAAATCCCCCCAAAACTTGGATTCTGTCCCCAGGATCCCCACGCTCCACAATTCCCAAACATCTGCTAAAACCCTCAACCCCCAGCTCCTAGTCACCCTTTGAACCCCTCAAAAGAAAGAAAGAAATCCCACATCATGGAAAATGTGTGAGTATTTCCCAAAAATGCAGAGGACATGCACCCAAACCGCTGGTTGCCCAGCCTGCAATGCCTGCTGTCTAGGCCACCCCATGTCTTTGTTTGTTGCGCCAACCCCTGGAGACTTGCAGGCTTGTCCTCTGCCCAATGCCCAGTCTACCTCCTGTTCCTGTTGCAAATGTTGCCACCGCAGACCAATGGCCGACTTTGTGGTGGATGATGAAAAACCTATAAAGAACCAAAACTGGACTCCCAAGCCAGACCACGCCACCTCATTGGTGCCTGTTGCAGAGACCACAGACTGCCTTTCCCCCCCTCCTTGCCGCCCAATGTGGAAAGAGATTGTGTGTTTGGTAAATTCTCTGCAAAAATATAATGTTCTTTGCAAAAATCTTGCTCCAAGTTCCAGAAAGCCCACTAGCCCTTGAGTTACACTCCTGTACCTCTGAAAATTCCTAATCAAATTCCCCTACCACACTCAAGCCGGAAACCAATAAAGCTAACTTGCAATGAAATAATAGTAATAAAAAATGTGGACTTCCCAACAAGCTCCACACTTGAACTATTTACCTATATATAACCTCCAAGAACTCTCACTGGTAACTACACTCAAAAGTAAAAGAAGAAAAGAATAACACTATAATTTGCTGTGATAATCTCCAATAAAAGTCAACTCTGATGCTTCTTAATAATAATCATTCCCCAATAATAATATCTGATGTTTGTTAATTACTTCTGATCCTGACCCAATCCAATGATTTGCAGTAGATTTGGTGATCCTGTTGCCAATTCCCCCCAACAGTTGAGTTGGCCCAATGCATTACTAACAACAGATCCTACTCAATTTTCCCTTGAAGCTCACTCCTGATCTTGCATGTGGCATTGATAAAAATCCCCAACAATCATTATGCCGTCTCCTCAACTTCAGAATTCATTGCCACACAGCGCTCTGCAATCTCAGTGCTTATCCCATAATTGGCCCAATACTTAATTCTTACCTTTGATCAATTGCTTCTGCATTAGTAAACCCACCCCCGCAGAGGGAAAGTTATGCTTGACCACGCAATTTCCACAAAAGGCAAAACTCTGGCCCACTCTTGTTTTTTTTCCTGCAAAAGACGTGTGCCACACCAATGCCAAGCCCTCAGCTATTGTACTCCAGAATAGACAGCCCGCCGACGCGCTTTGCTGAGACTATTTTACTGCAGACTTCCACCAACAACTGAGCCACTCCAAGTCAAATGTCCAGTGGTGTGCCCACTTGCCTCTGTGTCTATAAATAACCACCACATCCCACGACGAATTGAATTCTTTCCCCAGGATTCCCGCGCTCCGCAACACCAGAAAGTCTGCCAAACCTTTCAAACACCAACTCCTAACACCCTCCAAATTCCAAAAGAAAGATAAAAAATCCCGCCATGGAATTGGGAAAATACTGCACAAAGATGCAAAGAACGTGTACCCAAACCGCCGGTTGCCCAGCCTGCAAGGCCTGTTGTCTAGGCCACGTCAGGTTCTTGTTTGTTGCCCCAACCCCTGTATCCTTACAAACTTGCCCTTCACCATGTCCTTGCTCTACCTCTGAACCCCATCCCAAATGCCACCGCCGCAGACCAATGGCCAATTTTATGGTGGATGATGAAAAACCAATTGAGAAAAAAGATTGGACTCCAGAGCCAGACCGCGCTGCCTCATTGTTTCCTGTTTCAGAGGCCACGGACCATCTTTCACCCCCTGCTTGACGCACGGACTTCCCTACTTCCACCGCCTGGGGAGATGCTACCCAAGCCTGGGGCCAAAGCCTTAACCTGAATGTTGGACTCGGCCAAGTACCATGTGGGCCAAACACAGCTCCCATCTTTTTCTGAGTAGCAATGCCTCCAATACCCTTGCCAATGGTGCCCAACGTTCCACTATTCCATCCACCATCACCTACTCCTCCTGTGTCCACTAGTCAGACTGCGTCTCCTCCGGCGGAGGTTGAGTCCCCACGCTTGGTCATTGTGATTGGATCCAATTCACTGCCCATACCCCCTGAGTTTTTTTTTCTGACCCCTCCTCATCCTCACACAGCTCCCATGGCTCATGCTGGATCACTGTTACCTCCATTGCTGGTCCAAATATCTCTGTGTTTCTTGTCTCCAATCCGGAAGATCTTCTCACATACCTCCAACTCCTGCTCTTCTAGGTTGACCTGATTCTGCCTGGTATCTCCGTACAATGCATTCATTCAACGCGACAACAAAGAAGGCCGCCGAGGAATTGAGGAAGCCAAAATTGACCAATACCTTGGCAAATTGGATGAGCAAATACTGGCCATCCTCCAACGTTTGGTTTGGATTCCAGCCGTGGAGCATCATGAGCTCCTCCAGGAGCTTTGTTTTGCTGGTGGTGAGCTCCCCCACAGGCTCTGCCGCATCACCTTCCTTCCTTAGATTTATACCTCCTCTTGAATTATTTCTGCGCCCCCCTAAATCTTGTACATAGCTAAATAAATATGATGCCTGGCCTGCCCCAGAAAGGAATCCTCTTGATTCCCCGCACCATCCTACAAAATGAGAAAAAAAAACAAAAGAAACTCCAAAACCCCTAGTGAGAACCCCTCCAAATAAGAGAATGAGACAAATAAAAAACTAAGACAAAGAAAAGACTCCAAACTCCGCAAAAACATATCACCTAAGGGACCTGAACCACCCCAGACAAAGGCCTCTAAGACTAGACCTTCCATGCTGCTGCCGTGATCTGAGCTTCCCCATCCCCCCACAACATGAACGTTGACCCCGACATTCATTCCTCTGAAGAATCCCTCTCCTCCGCAGCTGGCTCACTTACGTTTGCAATCTCTTGATTTTCATCTCCTCAACACACTGTTTCATCAAAATCCATAGTGCCCCGCACGCGGAACTTCTTCATGTGAGCTGCTGCTGCCTTCTGCTTGAGCCGAGTGCCATCCAATTTCTCCAACTGATAACTCCCACCCAGAAACTGACTAACAACCCAAAAAGGAACATTCCAACAATCAGCAAAATTCTTGCCCCACTGTGCCTCCAAGCTCCTATTAAAAAGCAGAACCAGGTTGCCTTTCCGCAAAGGGTCCTGCAAGCAAGCAGCACAACGCTTGTGGCAGTAACAAACTAAATTAGCCCAACTTTCCTGAAGCCTCTTCACTGCCTTTGTCACCGTTTCCTTCCTTTGCAAAAGTTTCTCTGCCCGCTCTACAACTAGATCCTCCATGTTCTTAAACTTCCACCAGTCAATAGAGAGGTAATTAAATGTTTCAATATCTACCAGAAGCACCAGCTGCCGCCCATACAAGAGCTTGTAAGGAAAAGAACCTGTCCCCTGCTTGACTTATATCCAATCTGCAAACAGCACAATTGGCAGGGTTTCCTGCCACTTTTTCCTCTTACTTCAGCATATCTTGACCATTGCATCTTGAATTGGAGGATTCCCTATTTTGACTGCCCCCTCTCCCTCTGGATAATATTCCTTAACTTTCCCAAAATTTTCTCTGCAAGATTCAACCAGCCTCCAAAGATCACCCCAAAACTCCCCTCCGCCTTCCACCATGATGAGCCGTGAACACCCAAAACGCCTGAACCAATCCTCCTGCAAAAACTGCCCCACCTTCTCCCCAGGCAGCTTAACCAACCAACGCCCCTCCACCCACCCCAAAAAGTAATCCCAAGCCACAAGCAGATAAGGGAGCTTTCCTTCCTTCCTTAGACCATGTCCAGAGAGACCCTCCCAAAAATAGCATCCTCACCCATTGGAATACCCACCTCCCTTGGTAATCTGGGACTCCCCCCCTGACAAGCTTTGCAACTCCACACCCAATCTTGCACTGTTTTCCCAAGACCAGGCCACCAGAACCTGGTCTTGACTCTTCTCTGCGTCTGCGCCTCTCCCCAATGGCCTAAGTCATTGTGAATATTCCGCATCAACTCTTCCTGATCCTCCCGCCTTGTGACCAAAACTAAAGGTACTGGAAGTGCCCGCTTCCACAACTTACCTTCCTTGCTAAATAAAATCAAGAACTTCCTCCAAACCCATCTAATCTCCATTGACAACAAACCTTTGGGGAAAAGGAGCATCCAAAGATACTTTTCCAATGCCTGAAAGCTTCCAAACTGTTTCAGGTGAAGTTTACCAACCTCCGCAGCTGTAGCTGCCACAGTCAGAAGCTTCTTCTCCACATTCAAATCCACATTTGCTGCGCACTGGACCTCCTGATACCATTACAAGGCATCTGGAATTGTAAACCCCTTCCCCAGAATGTGCCTGACCGTAAAATTGAACAATTGTAAGTATGCAATCCACCGTTTCATGGGAGCATTAGGCAAGTTTGGGGAATTAATCATTTTGGCCAGTGCTTCCACATCCACCAGGAGTTCAAAAGACACCCCCACAGCACATGCTGTAATCTGCGCACAATCCTTGTCACTCTTCACAACTCCAACTTGGGCTGTGAGTACCAAGATTCTACCTCCAAAAAGGTTACCAACTCATACATTACTGGCCTGTCTTTCCCTTCATCTTCTTGGGTCAGCACAACGCCTACACCAAACTTTCTTGATTCCACCGCAAGCTGCATCCCTCCTTTCTTGTAGTCAAGGTCCTTCAACAGTATTCGCCGCCCAAAAATCTCCTTTAGCTCCCGGAATGCCCAATTGAATTCCTCCATCCATACCCATTCCTCCCCCTTCCTAATCAGTTTCTGCAACAGGCTAGCTATCTCCTCAAAAAGCTCAAAGAAGATACGTAACCATCCGCATAAACATAAAAACTGAGATTTTTGAGTAGCATTCCGCAGAGTAGGCCATTCCAACACTTTTTTAACTTTGGTGTTAGTGATTTTCCTCCCTTTTGCGGAAACCTTTTGGCCAAGGACTTCTAAGGTTGGGACGCACACTTCAAAATTCTTACTGGAAATGGTCAGACCTGCTTCCTTGATCTGGAACAGGGTTCTCTCCAAATTCCATGCATACTCCAAGAAAAAACACCTGATTCCCAAATTTCCACCAATAGTTTCTACGCCATAATGGCTTTTGGCCCCTTGATACCCGTGTTGTTGATGAATATCCGCATGGTTTCCGGAACATCATCCTGAAAAATCTGCATCATTTGCGCCTGGTAAACCGCTACCAAATTAATTGCACCCTGCACAAGCCATGTTAACCAAATTTGCCCCAACCGCATTTCAAAGGCCTTCATTCAACGGGACTCCGGATTTAGCTCCTGCTGATTGTACATCACCATGAGATCTACTAACCCATAGCAGACTCTTCAGGTCATATTCTCCACAAACTCCTTCACCTGCAAGGCAACCCCCTTTCTCTGATCCTGACCAAGTTTAACCTCTGCAGGTTGTGGGCAATCCCAAGACTCTTCCTGTCCTTTTTTAGTACTGCAAAAATGGGACTAGAAGAACTAGAACAAGAAGGCTTGTACAGACCCTTCTGCAAACGCTCCTGCACCAACTGCGTAAACTGATCCCTAACCGCTACTGGAATGGGAATGGGTTTGATCTTCCAAGGGTCGTGGGGAGCTGTAGCTATCCAGTAGGGGTTCGCAATCTCATTCCTGATTAACCCTTGCCCTTCCAGACCAAAGGACAGCACCTTCCTTGGCATGAAAATAACCTCCTTGAGTAATCACACTTCCTCTTCTTGCAACCACCCCTCCGGCCCAAACTTGAGTTTGGCCATCTGCCCCTCCATCAAATCCGTTGGATCCTCTTCCAGGATCACAAGTGTCAAAGGCAACTCATAAGGATCCCGCCACCAACGGATAGGCCTCATTGGTTTTTTGAGGTCCTGCAGCATTGGCTTGTTCTGTAGTTGGACCTTCTTAGCAACCAGTTTGTATTTGCTACTGAAGACCTGCACCTCAACCAACTTTGATCCCTTGGTTTTCTCCTCTATTTGCAATTTTCAACCTGCAACAAAATCAGGGTTGCTCACAATTGTGGCTCAAGGGTAGCTGCTTCTTCTGACACCCATTGGAGGCACATAAAAGGAAGGACTCATGTTTCATCCTATCCCTGCTCCTATCATTGTTGCCCCAATTCCTGCTCTTCTCCATACTGCCTGAAGCACGTTGGACCGCGCTACAGGGGTTCCTCCTCCTTGCTCCTTATCTGGTAAACGTCTGCGCAAGGACAGAGCCTTCTTGGCACAGGACACACTGCTGAAATTTAAAAATCCTCCTCAAAATTGTTGTGGCTGTCTTCTGCAAGCAGGCAGCCCTTCCGATGTTCCCATTGGCCACTTTCAGGCCAAAAGATGGTTGTCTTGTAGCGTTTCCCCAAGGCATCTGGGACAGTAAGGAGTTCCTCCCCAGTATCCAGACGGAAGCCAATAGATGCCTGGAAAGCTAAAAGGAATGGCCTACCAAGCATGACCTCCAACCTTCTTACCACCAAATACAATAGTGGAGCAGATAACTTTGCCACTTCCCTCATTTCTTTCTCCACAACCCCTTTGAAAAAGAATTCAAAATCTCCTAAGGTCCGCAACCCAATATTTGCCTTTTGTCAGACCAATCCCGTGTTGTTTCCCAATTTCAATGGAAGGACGTTTACCATGGAACCACTCTCAACCATTGCCCAACACCGGTCACCTCCAATCCGCATTTCCACATATCCCAAAGGGCACATCATAGCACCACTAACTCCCAAAACATCTGCCCCTGTGTTGAGAGAATCAACCTTTGCCTCTTCCCTGAATTTTGGGTTTTCCTCCTTATTCCCTGCAAACTGCTTGAAGACCACAACCATTTCCTCTGCCATTAATGGTGAGATGGCCACTAGTTCATCCAAAGGTAGGGAAACCAGATGGTCCATTCCACAAATTCTTGTTGCTACTTCTCCGGCCCTCCTGAAGAATCCCCCCGCTTTGCTAAAGCTGCCTGATCCAGTGCTTTTGCAGGAGTTGGACCATTGAGGTCCATTCTCCTTTTCATTGGAGCAAACGGCCCTGACCTCCACCAAAACTTCTGGGGGATCCCAAGTCAAAGGAAAAGTGTACCCCACTGAAGCTGTAGTTTCCTTCTTTTCCGCCGCCGCCGCTCAAGCCAGATCTCATGGCAAAGGTTGATCTGGCATATTGGGCATAGTTTCTCCTGAAGGGTAGAAGCATTACCTTCCACCTGTCTTAACTATCTTACATTGTATTTCTGAACTCAGAACTTTGTACAACCTTTTAAGAAGCCCTTCTTCCTGGAAGTAATAGCATTGGAAGATGCAAGGCTTGCCTTTGTTCCTTGGTGGTGCTCTTGATGGTCCATGAGTTGGCGCATTATAGGTTTTTTTGGTTTTTTGGGTACTGTAGCGGCTGGCTTTTCTATAGCTTTCTGCAAGAAAAGACACATTTTGTTAAAAATTTCAATCATTTCAGCAGTTTCCTTTGGTTTTACCAGCCCTTTTACCCTTTTCACCTGCACATTGTTCTTGTGTGAACCCTTTGGGTCTTCCTCCATAATTTCTGCTAATTCCAACTTGCCTAAAACAGCGGCACAGATGTTCTTCATGTCCAGAAGTAGGGTTACCCCTCCGTCCCACAACCTGCAAATTAATCCTCCGCCCTAGGGATTTCTGTGGACCCTTCTGCACAACTTGGATCTTAGTCCCCACATAAAGGTCCTTTTGACAGAGCCAGTATGCTCTTCCAAAATTTTTTTGCGGACAAGGTACTTCAAAATGCAATCAAATGAGGAAAAATATGCACCAAACAACGTCCTTGAGGAAACACCCCCTTCCTTCACCGTTTTGGTTGCAAGACACTCAAGATCCACTTTGCAGAAACTCTGCTCCCATGACCCCCTTTTTTACCACTATTTCCCCCCGCAAATTTTCCCAATTCCACTCTCTGTATCCCTCCCTATGCTCCACCTCCCCCTGATCCTCCTCATCCCGGATGAATTTGATTATTTGATGGACTCATTCAAAGTCATTTGCGCCTTTGCTGTTGGCCACGTTCTTTAACCGTTCCGGAAATTGGTGAACCCTCTGGACACAACCTGACTGCGGGGTAGTCCCTTGGCCTAATTTTTGCTCTGCTCCCTTGCTGCTTGTCCGGCATCTCCGGTGAAGCACATGTTGATTTCCCCCCTGTGGCCACTCTTGGCCGCGGCCACATCAGACTGAGGGCTGAGAAGGAGGGATTTGATACAGTGGCGCGCTACCGGTTGCCTGTTGGTGAGTCAGAAGTGAGTTGACCAAACCGGCGTCAAAATCTCCCATCATTTTATACATAGAAGGAAGAATAAAAAATTAAAAAAGTATAACTCCACAGACTGTACCAGTTATTATAACAGAGAAAACACTTTCCTGGCCAGAACACAAATTTGTGGAAAAAGATTATGTGTTTGGTAAATTCTCTGCAAAAATATAATATTCTCTGCAACAATCTTGCTCCAAGTTCCAGAAAGCCTACTAGCCCTTGATTTACATTCCTGTACCTCTGCAAATCCCTAATCAAATTCCACTTCTGCACTCAAGCCAGAAACCACTAAATCTAACTAGCAATTAAATAATATTAATAAATAAGGCATACTCCCCAACAAGCTCTGCACTTGAACAATTTCCCTATATATAAACTCCAAGAACTCTTGCTGGTAACTACACTCCAAATTAACAGAAGAAAAGAATAAAACTAGAATTATCTGTGATAATCTCCAATGCTTGTTAATAATAATCATGGCCCAATAATAATGTCCCTTGCTTTTTAATAATTTCTGATGCTTGTTAATAATGTCCAATCCTTACCCAATCCAATGATTTGAAGTAGATTTGGTGATCCTGTTTCCAATTCCCCCTAACAGTTGAGTTGCGCCAATGCATTCTTAAAAACAGATCCTCCTCAATCTTCCCTAGCGGATCACTCCCAATCCCACATGCGGCATAACTAAAAATCCCACATGGGGAATAACTACAAATCCCACATGTGGCATAACTACAAATCCCCAACAATCTGTAGGCCACCTCCTCAACTTCAGGGTTCATTGCCACACAGCGCTCTGCAATCTCAGTGCTTATCCCATAATAGTCCCAATCTGTACTTCTTAGCTTTGATCACTTGCTTCTGCATTACTAAACCCACCACCGCAGAGGGAAAGTTATGTTTGACCGCCCAATGTCTGCAAAAGGCAAACCTCCAGGCCATTTTTGTCATTGTGCCCGCAAAAGGGGCATGCCCCACCAATGCTGATCCCTCAGCTATAGTACTCTGGAACAGACAGCCTTCCAACGCGCTTCTCTGAGCCTATTGTACTGCGGACTTCCACCCACAGCTGAGCCGCTCCAAGTCAAATGTCCAGTGGTGTGCCCACTTGCCTCCTTGTCTATAAATAACCACCAGAGTGGACTACCCCATTCCTGCAGCCTGGGGAGATGCCACCCAACCCTGGGGCCAATGCCACAACCTAAATGTTGGACTTGGCCATGGACCACGCGGGCCCAACATGGCTCCCATCTTTGTTCAAGTGGCTATGCCTCCAATACCCCCGCTGGCAGCTCCAAACATCCCCCTCTTCCGTTGACCATCACCCACTCCTCCAGCATCCACCACTCCAACCAAGACACATCCTGCAGAGGTTGAATCCCTGTGTTTGGTCATCATGATCAGCTCCAATTTGCCGCCCATACCCCGTGAATTTTTTTTGACCCCTCAATATCTTCAGATAGCTCCCGCGCCTCATGTTGAGCACTGTTGCCTCCATAACTGGTCCAAAGATCTCCATGTTGCTTTTCTCTGTTCCTGACACCATCACCTTGACTCTCCTTTCAGTTCTCCAATGCCTGCCCTTCTAGGTGAACCCAATTTGGCCTGGTCTCTCCATACCACTCCAACATCCAAAGTGACAAAAAAGAAGGGGGCCAAGGAATTGAGGAAGCTCAAATTGACAAGTACCTCTGCAAATTGGATGAGAAAATACTGGCCATCCTCCAAAGTTAGGTTGGAATCCCAGTTGCAGAGCTTTGCAAGCTCCTCTGCAAGCATCATTGTGCCAGTGGTGAGCTCTGACGCAGGCTCCGCCGGGCCATCTTCCTTCCTTAGATTTATCCCCCTCTTAAATTATCTCTGCGCCCTCTAAATCTTTTATATAGCTCCTGAAATAAATATGATGCCTGGCCTTCCCCAGAAAGGAATCCTTTTGATTCCCCGCACCATCCTACAAAATGAGACAAATGCACAAAAGAATCTCCACAACCCCCAGTGAGAAACCCTCTGTATCTGAGAATGAGACCAATAAAACTGAGAAAACTGAGACAAAGAATAAATGAAGAGACTCCAAACTCTGCAAGTACATATCACCTAAGAGACCTGGACCACCCTAGAAAAAGCCCTTCAAGACTAGACCTTCCATTCTGCTCCAGTGATCTGAGCTTCACTGTCCCCCCACAACTCAAATGATGACCCCAACGTTCATCACTCCGAGGACTCCTTCTCCTCTGCAGCTGGCTTGCTTATGTTGGCCATCTCTTGAATTTCATCCCCTGGACCCGGTTTTTCATCAAAATCCATAGTGCCCACACATGATACTTCTTCACGTGAGCCCCTGCCGCCTTCTGCTTGAACAGAGTTCCATCCAATTCCTCCAACTGATAACTCCCACCCAGAAACTGAATAACAACCCAATATGAACCGTTCCAGCAATCGTCACAGAGCTCACCCCACTGCATCTCCAAGCTCAAATTATAAAGCAGAACCAGGTTGCCTCTCTGCAAAGGGTCCTGCAAGCAATTGGAAAAATGCGCGTCCAAGTACCAAGCTGACTTAGCACAACTTTCCCAAAGCCTCTTTGCGACTCTTGCCACCATCTCCTTTTGCCACAAAAGTTTCTCCGCCCGCCCCACAACTAGATCCTCTGTGGTATTAACCTTCCACCAGTTGATAGCAAGGTAATGCAAGGTTTTGATATCTACCAGAAGCAATGGCTGCCGCCCATACAAGAGCTTGTAAGGCAAATAACCAATCTCCGGCTTGACCAATATCCAATCCACAAACAGCACAACTGGCAAGTTTTCCTGCCACTTCTTGCCGTTACTTTGGCATATCTTGATTGGATGATGCCCCCTTCCTATCTCCCCTGCTCCCCCCCCCCCCGCATAATATGCCATAACTTTCCCAAACTTTGCGCTGCAAGATTTCACCAGCCTCCAAAGATAAACCCAAAACTCCACCCCGCTGTCCATTGTGATGAGCGGAAAATTCCCAAAATGAGCAAACCAATCCTCTTCCAAAAACCGCCCCACCTTCTCCGCCCACAGCTTAACCAAAAGAGGCGCCTCCACCCACCCCAACAAGTTTTCCCAAGCCACAAGCAGATATGGGATTTCTCCTGCCTTGATATGGACCAAGTCCAGTGAGACCCTCTGGAAAAGGGTTTCCTCACCCATTGGAATACCCACCTCCCTTGGTAATCTGGTACTCCGCCGCTGACAAGCTTTGCAATTCCGCACCAAATCTTGCACCTTTTGGCCCACACTGGGCCACCAGAACCTGGTCTTGACTCTCCTCCGCATCTTTGCCTCTCCCCAATGGCTTAAGTCATTTTGAAGACTCCCCATCAATTCCTCCTGATCTTCCTGCCTTGTGACCGCAATCAAGGTTATTGGAAGTTGCCGTTTCCACAACTGCCCATCCTGGAAAAAGAAAAGCAAAACCTTCTTCCAAACCCATCTAACCTCCGTTGCCAAAAAACCTTGGGGAAAAATTAGGGTCCAAAGATACTTGTCCAATGCCTGAAACCTTCTGCACTGTTTCAAAGGAATTTTACCAACCTCCAAAGTCATTTCTTCCACCGTCAGAATCTTTTTCTCCATTTCCAACTCCCCTTCTGCTGAACACTGGCCCTCTGGATACCAAGACAAGGCATTGGACATTGTAAACGCCTTCCCTGAAATGTGCCTGACCATGAAATTGAACAAATGTAAGTATGCAATACACCAGGTCATAGGAGAATTAGGCAAGTTTGGGGAATTAATCATCCTAGCCTGCGCTTCCACATCCACCAGGAGTTCAAACAAAACCCCCCACAGCACATGCTGTAATTCCCGCAAAATCCTTTTCACCCCACACAACTCCAACTTGGGCTGCAAGTACCAAGATTCTAACTCCAAAAAGGTTACCAACTGATAGATTACTTGCCTTTCTTTCCCTTCATCTTCTTGGGTGAGCACACTGCCTGCAAAAAACTTACTCAAGTCCACCACTAGCCAGATCCCTCCTTTCTTGTAGTCAAGGTCCTTCAACAGTATTTGTTTCCCAATAATCTCTTTCAGCTCCCAGAATTTTCAATTGCATTCCTCTGTCCCCACCCGCTCTGCCCCCTTCCAAATCAGTTTCCACAACGGGCTAGCTATCTCTGCAAAATGCTCAATGAAGATTTGTACCCATCCACATAGACCTTAAAACTGGGAAATGTGAGTAGCATTTTGCGGAGTAGGCCATTCCAAAACTTTGTCAACTTTGGCCTTAGTGATTTTCCTCCTTTTTTCAAAAACCTTGTGGCCAAGGAATTCTAAGGCTGGAATGCACACCACAAACTTTTTAACAGAAAAAGTCAAACCCCCTTCCTCAATCCGGAACAGGATTCTCTGCAGAGTCCGCGCGTACTCCCAGAAAAAATGCCTGATTCCAAAATTTCCCACATTAGTTTCTCCGCCATAATTTCTACATGGCCCCTTGATACCCGGGTCCTTGATGAATATATGTACTGTTTCTGGAACATCATCCTGCAAAATCCACATCATCTGGGCCTTTTAAACCACTACCAAATTAGTTGCCCCCTGCGGAAGCCGCATTAACTGAAGTTTCCCCAACCATGTTTCAAACACCATCATTGGAGGGGACTCTGGATGTATCCCTTGCTGATTGTAACCCCCCAGGACATCTACTAAACCATAGAAAACTCTTCCGGTCATATTCTCCACAAACTCCTCCACCTGCAGAGGCAACCCAGCATTTCTGATTGTGACCAAGTTTAACCTCTGCAGGTTGTGGAAAATTCACAGACTCTTCCCTTCCTGCTTTAGTACCAAAAGAATGGGACTATAATAACTAGAACAAGAATACTTGTACAAAAACCTCCGCAAATTCTCCCCCACCAACTCTGTAAACTGATCCGTAACCCCTACCAGAATAGGAATGAGTTTGATATGCCAAGGGTTGTGGGGCACCGTAGGTATCTGGTAGGGGTACGTAATTTCATGCCTGAGTAACCCCCGCTCCTCCATGTTGAGTTGAATGAACTGAGGATACTCAGAGATATGGTAGTGGACAGAAAGATGAGGTTGTTATTAATCAGAAAGACATGAAACATAAATGAAAACACAGTTGAAATTTATATAGGATGAATGACAGTGAAATCAATACTCACCTGAGGATACTCAGAGATATGGTAGCAGACATAAAGATGAGGATGGAAATCTTTCTGTGCCACAGGTCTCTATCCTCAGTTGATGAAGATTACACAGATGTCACAACCAAGGGTATGATATCTGAGAGACAAGTTGAAGAACACATTGAAGGCAACCAGTGAGGATGAGGGGTGAGATATGAAACAATTGCCATATGGATGGAATGTAGGAGTCTGACATGATGAGATGAGAAGAATAAAGAAGAAAAAAAAACACAGAAAGATATGAAACAGAGTGATGGTGTGTGTTCTCCAACACTCCAGACAAAAGGAAAGCGCCTTCCTCCACATGAAAATCACCGCCTTGAGTAATTGTACTTCCTCCTCTTGCAGCCACCCCTCCAGCCCAAATTTGAGTTCTGCCATCTGCTCCTCCATCAAGCCCATTGGATCCTTCTCCAGGATTGCGGGTGTAAAAGGCAAATCATAAGGGTCCCATGACAAACAGATATTCCTCATTGTTTTATTGAGGTCATTCAGCAGTTGCTTGTTCTGCGGTCTTACCTTCTTAGTGTCAGCTTGCTAGTATGTACAGAACAACTTGTCATAGCAACACAAAACTATAAAAAACAAATTAAAAAGAATATCTAAATTAACAAAGGAAGGAGTGATAAATCAAGAAATATTATTAAAGAAATGGATTTCCCACCAAAAATTAGGTAGGGTCACTCACTGAACCCACACTTGAAATCCAAGTCCTTACATTTTTAAAATAATTAAAAAGAAAAGTACTAAAAATTACGACACCAGTATGGCACCTTTTGGAAATTCCAAAATTTCACATGTGTTGTCACGTATAGGGTTTACACCTAAAATTCACTCAGAATTGAGGTGTTGTGTATATTTTAGGAGTTACACGTGGAAATGTGTTATGTCACAATTCCCGCACGCAGCCCTGCATCCTTACATATCCCTACATACTTTTAGTAGAAACTTCCTGCGTACTAGAGACCCGCGCGCAGCTAATTCTGCCACGCACGCAGCAGATCCTACCCTGCGCGCATCTGTACTGACTGATTCCCGTGTCTGGATCTGGCGTGACTAATCTGACAACTAGGTACAGCTCAGAAGAGCTACAACCTAGTTAGAGTTGCCTGGCATATGTAGCAAGTTGACATATGCATTATTAATAGTTTAAAAAGATAAAGACCTAAATAAAATTAATAAAAATTAAGTTTAAAACATCTCCTAATAATAAATCAAAGATCAAGGATTACCACGTAAATCATTGACTCTGATCTTTGAAGACCACAAAACACTACAAGGCGTGTTCATAAAAATCATTAAAAATTATCTACGTGATCAGCAGGTGATGAAAAATTAGTAAAAGTTCACATCTGTTCACTTTAAAGCAATACTAATAGTACAAATGAAGGATGAGCTCAGAATGATCAAATTTAAGCCATAATAGATTAACAGATCCTGTGGCTAAAATAGTACATAAATCCAGAAGATCTAAAGTCAGCTGATTGACAGCACCAAGTGGAAGTTCTAATTTTGCCCTGACTGGCTTTTCAGCCTCAGACCATGAGCAGAACCCTCTCTACATTCCCTGAGAAGCTCAAAATCACCCCAAAAAGGTATTTAAACAGACCTCTTTGGATCCATTATTGAAAAGATTATCAGTTTACCATGAATTATTATTATCAATCAGACACCGTGTCATTGTTAGCCCAGTGCTTATGAAGATTCTAGGAAGGTGATTTATGACTTAGTCTGTAGTATTATTTCTTTCTTAAGCCAATCAACCAATTGAAGTTAAATCAAGCAATCCTCCCCAACTGCTCTGAAAACCTTCTTATTATTGCAGGATTTTCGTGTTAAAGTGCTCAGAGTGAGTGTTTCCCTTCCTGTCTTGGCCCTTGTGCTTTTTAGCCCGGCCATATTAGTGGATAAGCCCTTTCTAAGGCACCCATCTTGAATCCAGGGTTCTTAAACTGCCTAAGGAGGCCCCTTGAAGAGAGGTTGCTTTGTCTGTAAAGACCCCCAGTAGTATAATACTTTGGCCCCTCTTTTATATATATATTGAAAACATTTTATTACCAAACCAATTAAACCTTGCAACTGCTCTTATTATATGATTTATTTGAGCCTCTAAGCGTTTATTTTTGGAATAATTATTATTATTATACCAGTATTTTTATCACTCTCTGTAGCTAAAGGACTGCACAATTCCTGGTATCAGAGAGCTGACACAATTTATGGAAAGAGATTGTTTGTCTGTTAAACTTTTCCGCAACAATATAATATTCTCTGAAACAATCTTGCTCCAAGTTCTGGAAAGTCTACTAGCCCTTGAGTCACACTTCTGTACCTCCACAATTCTTAATCAAACTCCACTTCTCCACCCAAGCTGGAAACCACTAAAGCTAACTTGCAATGAAATAATAGTAAATAAAAAAGATGGACTCCCCAATGAGCTCTGCACTTGAACTATTTCCCTAAATATGACCTCCAAGAACTCTTCCTGGTAATTACACTTCAAAGTAACAGAAGAAAAGAATCTAACTATAATTTTCCGTGAAATTTTCTTTTTCTATACTCCAGTAATGATGATAATTTCCAATAATAATCTCCTATGATGATGATGATATCTCCCCTTGATGCAATAAAAGAAAAGCTTTCTTATATATACAACAAATAACAAAGGAATGTAAACTGCTAATGAAAGACTCCTTTTCCCACTACCTCTGTGGGTTCTGCACTGATCCTCCTTACTAATAGTCCAATCCTTACGCAATCCAATGATCCTGTTGCTCATTCCCCCTAACAGTTGAGTCACAACAATGCATAACTAACAACAGATCCTTGTCAATCTCCCCTGGTGGATCACTCCCAATCCTTCATGCGGCATAACTTTGAAACCCCAACAATCCGCATGCTGCCTCCTCAACTTTAGCGTTCATTTCCCCACAGATCTGCAACCTCAGTGCATATCCCATAATTGGCCTAATTTGTACTACTTAGCTTTGATCACTTGCTTCCACATTAGCAAACCAAAAGCTGCGGAGGGAAAGTTATGTTCAATCATGTGATGTCCACAAAAGGTAAAACTCTGGCCAATTCTTGTCATTGTGCCGGCAAAAAGAGTGCGCCACACCAATTCTGAGCCCTAGGCTAATGCACTCCAGAATAGAAAGTCCGCCAAAGCGCTTCTCTGAGCCTATTTTGCTGCAGACTTCCAATCACAGCTGAGCAGCTCCAACTCAAATTTCCACTGCTGAGCCTACTTGCCTCCATGTGTATAAATAACCACCACATCCCCCCACAACCTGAATGCTATACCCAGTATTTCCACACTCCACAATTACAGAACATCCGGTAAACCCCTCAACCTCCAACTCCTAGTCACACTTTGAACCCCTAAATTTCAAGAAAGAAATCCCCCATCATGGAAATGTACAAGTATTGTGCAAAAAAGCAGAGGATGTGCACCCAAACCGCTGGTTTCCCAGCCTGCAAAGCCTGTTTTCTAGGCCACCACAGGTGTTTTTTTGTTTCTCCAACCCCTGGATCCTTGCTGGATTATCCTCCTCCCCATCCCCATTGCAAAATTTGCCGCCGCTGACCAATGGCCAACTTGGTGGTGGATGATGACAAACCTATCAAGACTAAAAACTGGACCCAGAGCCGGACCACGCTGCCTCCTTGTTGCCTGTTGCAGAGGCCACAGACTGCCTTTCCCCCCTCCTTTTTAGGTTGTGAAGTTGCCAATTGAAAATTTCCCTTTTTTTATTTATTTATTTTTTTAGAAATATATTTATATATCATCAGAAACATTAGTTTTGATTCAAAGAAATTTATTTCTCATTTTATTAGGGCATAACAGATCTAAAATTTTGAAAAATTTTAATACCTCATTTCTGGAAAACTATGAATTTCTCAAAAATCATATTTTTATCAAAATAAACAATGAATCAATGGTTTTAACTGAAAAAAAAAAAATCAAAAAAAATGGATAGGCCTGAAATCAGCAATTTAATTTTTGGATAATTTTAACTCTGATACACTCTATTTTTATTATTGGGGTACTTTAAAAATTCTTTGTTCTACTGTTTCGGCATATTTGGATCTTCCTAATAAATTAGGTTAATGTAGAATTCTTTCATGGCTTTTTATTTTTGGTTCAATTTATATGAATCCCACTTCAAATTTATATTTTTATTCAAATAAATATTTTTTTTATATTTGATTTTTTATTGTTACTTTCTTTGGATTTTGTTTGAAATACTTCAACATATTTAATTTCTCCTCATGAAATTTAGTATATCTAGCTTTCAAATTTATTTTTATGTTTGTTTCAAATTTATTTAAATTCCATCAGAAATATTGAATTTTTTCTAAATTTTTCATAACTATTTATGTAATTAATGATATATTTTTGCAACATTAAAAAATATTTCAATATATCAGAGTTAGAAAATCTTTAATTATAAATATTCCTTTTTTTTAACAAACCCACCATTTTTTTTTGTAAAATATGTCTACCTCATGACTGGTGTATTTAAAAATGGCTGTTTTATTAAAAACTTTATATTTCAAACATCATATCTGCCATTTATGCATCCTTATCCACCAAAATTAAAAAAGAGAACCCACCCCTCCAAATTTTCAAATCGTAAAATCATCCCACAGCATCAAAATTCCTCAACCCAAACCAAACCTCAGCTCACTCAATCAGCCCCATATCCTCTCATGAACAGTGTCATCCATCCCTTAACACCCCCACCATCCCAAGAAGCCCATCCATTGCATCAAGAGGTATTTGATATTTCTCAATCCATCTGAAGGAAAAGAAAAAATTTTCTGAAACAAGCTATGAATACCTGGAGGTTGAGAGAACATTGTCCACTTCCATTGAATCTATCCAAATAAAGGATTTAAAACATTTGATGAAGAGACAGATCAATAAATCCCCAAATAATTAATTCATTTGAAACCAGTGTGCTCTTAAAGAAATAAAATTAACTTGAATTTATTACTGAGCTGAGAGAGGAAATAAGGACTGCAAGAGTCATCATCAGAGACAAGATTGAGACGAGGTTTGGTTAATTGAGAGGTTCTTGAGTTTGAAGTGTGAGTTGATTAGGAAAATCTAAGATCAAACGCATAGTGATCCTTTGAGATGAGAGAGAGATGAAAAGGAAAAGAGATGAATATCACCCGGAATGATTTCAGGAAGTGAGTAGTCCATTGAGGAAAGTAAAAAGATAGGAGAAAAGAAGATAAAAAGAAAATATGGATAAGAAAATAGAAGATGATGGTGGAAGTCTATGATGATTCAGGTCAGTTTGAGCGAGGTGTTGAGTCAGGTTGAGTGAGGTGTTTGTCATATTTGAAATGAGGTCTTTGTTGTATTGTTTTTCCAAGGTCTTAATGGACCCACAATCTATGATCTGGCCCTAAGTCAGCAAAAGCAGTAGAGTCCCCGGGGGATTGTGGTAGCTTGGGTGTGAGTGTAAGAAATGAGAAGACAATCCCCCAGTGAGGTGAAACTCCACTGTCTTGAAATCTCAACAGCTCTCTATGATGCTAAAATTGTAATTACTTGGGAATGCAAATGTTTTTCTGGGAATATTTCTCAAATATTCAAAAAAGCTTCTCAAAAATAAATTGTCCAGCTGAAATTGAGCCTTGGTGAATTTTAAAAAGCTGGTACTTGGCTTATGTTGCAATCACAGCTTTGGAGAAGTTTAAGGTTCCTTCCAAAACTTTTTTTGTAGGCTCTCCAATTTTACTTGAACTAACATATGCAATTGGAGTTCTTTGGTTTTATTCTTGAGCTCAAAAATGGGATGCTTGATCTAATTTTGAATGTGTTCAATAGAATAAGCTTTTTTGGTTTTGCTTTTAACAACAGAGTTGGCACAGGAGATTTAGTGGGAGTACAAAATCTTTTGCTTGATTGAATGTTCATGGACCATGGTATGATGGCCTACTGCATTGCCAATGCTGTTGACCAGTGCCCTTTTCCCCCTGGTCAAAAGGACTGATTTTCTTGAAATCAGGAAATCATTTTCCACCAAAAACAGGCCTTTTTTCAAGCAAAAAAGGCTGCAATAAAGGTTAAAAAAGTCCACCAGACATTATACACTTGTATTGTGGAATTTCATACTGGGAAAAATAGTATCACAAGCATTTTTCCATTGCCTATACAAAGCTTCAGGAATGCATGTTGTCCTCAAGACACAAATCTATGGATGTAGCTCCATTTGAGCTTCTCATTGTGCTTTATGTGGCAATTTTTAGACAACCTATTTGAAGAATGATTCGTAAACTAAAAAAATAAAATCATTTTTTAATTAATTTTTGCAATAATTCATATAGAAAAAAAATATTTGAGTCAAATATTTCACCATTTTGAACTTATGATCTTCATTTAATAGGTAGTTCAAAGAAGGTGAGGGGATGGGGTGGTGGTCTAAGTGAGTGATTATACCTGAATTAGGACCAAAAATGCAAATATGCAATAATACTTCAACATTTTCCATTTATTCATTCATTCATTCATGTTTTTCACATTTAAAAAATTCATTTTGTTAGTTTTACACTTAAGACATGGTAAGAAGTGAGCTAATATAACATCTTTTTTGATCTGAAAATGCTCTTCTGGACAATAGAACCTTCATTGCCATTAATAAAGCCAGGTAATCAGAGGGACAGAAACCCAAGCTTATACAATTTCTCTTTCATTTTTTAATCAATTTTGTTCTTTGTAGTCAACCAAAGCAAATTTTTTTTGGTATTTTGATATTTCTTTGGAAATTGGTAATCATGTTCTGCCTTAGAACAAATATATTTCATTCTTTTCTTTCATGAAGTTTCCAAGGCTAAATAGAGCAATGCCCTTTACATCTTTCAAAAAAAAAAAATAGTACACCCTAATGATTAAATATTCATGAGAAATTCATTAAAATCAATTTTCTTTGATTTCTAGAGATCATTAATTTGAGAAATATAAATTCTAGGTCTATTAGACCCCTCTGGGCTTCTCCAAAGTTTATCACAAGAATGTGTGGATGGCTTATTTATTGTGCTCGGAGTCAATTTTTTTTATTTTTCAACAAGGTATTAATGCTTATTAATTTATGAATGAAATTTTTTAGTTTTTCTTGAGAAAAAGGAGATCCAGATACAACAGACAATGATTAAAATTGATTATGAAAAAAGGGTGGAGACACTGTTGGTGACAAATTCAACATTTAATGAAAGGCATTTGCCTGTTTCTGTCCCTAATCATTTGCAGCGCTTGTTTCCTTCCTGGGGCTATCTGTTTTTGCTTGATCCTGGCTGGCATTTAAATTCCTGGTCTGTTTCTAGTTTTTGATTTCAATAGTGTAAGTTTTCTTTGCACATTGGCTCCAATTGCTTTGTGATCTGTCTTACCTGAAGCATTGCTTTCAGATGAGTGCACCATTTACATGACTGTATTATTGCTCTTGGCATCCTGATCCTTAGAATATTTACATGCCCTTGTTTTCTTGGACGATAAGACTCAAGAATAATATTTCATTCTGAGCTTGTTTAGCACTGGCATCATAGTGGAGCCAGGAAAGGCCTGGGTGACAATTTCTGCAATGTTAAAATTGCTCACAATGTTCTTGATTTTGATGTTTCCTGCCGTTATAAATTCCCAAATTTAATGAAATTTGATATCAATTTTCTTAGTAAAAAATACTTTCTTGCTGATATCTCTGTTTGCTAAGTCAATTGCTACTTTTTTGTCCTCAAATACAATTTTATTAATATTAAAGTTTGGATTGAGGATTTCTCTGATACCCTTCCTGATCCATATTACCTTCTTGCTTGCATTGGCAAGGGACTTTTACTCTGCCTCCATTTTCAATAAAGAAACAGTGCTATGTTTTCATATTTTCCATGAGACTAGATTAGCTCCCATCATTATTTGGTCCCTGTCAGCTTGCTACTATTGCAGAGCAAGCTGCAAAAGTAACAGAAATAACATATAAATAATAATGATAATATTAACCTAAGAAGGGGAAGGAAAACAATATATATTATTGCAACAATGGATTCTCCATCCAAAATTAGGTAGGGTCACTCACTGACCCCACCCTTGAAATAAAACTCCTTATATTTTTAAATAATTAAGGAAAAGAGAGACCAAAATACCATGGCACCACTATTGAACTTTTTAGCCAATTAAATATTTCACATGTATTGTCACGTATAGGTTTCATATCTAAAATTTAGTCAGAATTGAGGTGTTGTGTATATTTTAGGAGTTACAGACAAAAATGTGTTCTGTCACAATTCCTGCACGCAGCCGCGGCAGCCAATGCACCCGCGCACGGCTGAGCTACAGCTCTGTCACTCTGTAAAATTCTTTTATGCAGCCCTGGTCCTCTGACAAGTACGCAGCCGCGGGACTACGGGTTGACAAAGTGACAGGCGGCCTGAGAAACCTGGGTACTGCATAAAAATGCTACAACCTACACAGGAACATTCTACATATGTTATAAATTTTCCCATGAATAATAGATAGTCTAAAAATACATAAAATTTTATAAAAATACTTAAATAACCTTTAAACATATTTTTTATTAAATATAATTCAAAGTACCAAAGATGTCGAAAATAAGATAATTACTACTTCTAAAAATATATTAAAATACCTTAGTATACCATTATGAGAATTTCTAGACATCAAAATTTTTTTGACATCCTAAGAAAACTTATGATGTTAAAATATTACATGAATAACCATGACTTACATTTTTAAGTAATTATTTTAGTAAATCCACTGAATTTCAAAAATAAGGAGTAAAATCAATAGCATGACTTTACTCCAAATATGCAATACATAATGAGAACTCACCTGACATCAGAATATCCATAGGAATGTTCATTCAAAAAATTATTAACTTACTGGGAACATTTACTAAGGATAATTAATTAAATAATAAATAAAAAGACAGATTAGTGTTATTCACACGTCCAAACATCAATTATAAAGTAGAACAATTCCCATACCATGTGGAATTAGATACTACACATGTTACAGCACCAAGAACACGTGACAGGCTACCACTGGTTACCCTTCTAGCCTCAGTGTCCGTCCCTTTGAGCCCCTGTACCCCCCAGAAGGACAATATTGGAACTCCAAAAGCTATAAATAAAGAGCTCTTTAGAGGATATTGATACCCATTGACCCAGTTATATTTATACCCATACACCTTTCCAAGGTAATCAAATACTAATAAGAGATAAGTAATTGATTTATGGCTTTAGTTTGATTAATAATATCCGTCCTCAACCCTCTTTTATCAATTTAAACTGCTGAACAACCTTATAACCCCAGTATACAGGTTTAACCCATCATTGCACATCAAAAGCTGATACCCTAAGGATTTAATAATATACCATTAAGTCTTATTATCCTTTCTCTTTCGTGGAAGCTTGGTTACAAAGCCCTGCCACTCCACAGTGGTAAATATATACATATTATCTTTGGGAAAAATATCCTTTAAACTAAAGGTCCCAAAGTAACCCAGCCTATGTGTTTTCATACTGAATTCCCTGAAGAGAGGTGTTAAAGATCCCCAATATAATTGTGGCTCCTCTATAAAAATATTTAATAGTCAATTTATCAATATTGATTTATAACATTAAACTATATCCAAACCAATTAACCTTGCAATAAGCTTTATCCAAATATTCTATGCATTTTTGCTGCATTTATTAAATAATACATTCATTATTTATTATATGACCTCTGGTAGCTAAAGGATTGCAAGGGTCTTGGCATCCAGGAGGCTGAAAGTCCCTGTTGAAAAACACCAAGTTGTGGATCAAGTGGAAAAATGAGCATCCAAATTAATATCTAGGTCATAGCAGCCATGAAGGAAATCTAGACCCATGGTCCTGTTGCCTAATAGATACTGGAAGAATCTGTTTGCCACTTCATATTATCCTATTTTTGGCCTCTCCAAGAATTGAGATAGATGGCTTACTGAAAATGAGATTTCTGGTTGTCTCAGTACTAAAAATGAATTAAACAATAATACCAGGGCTCTATAGTTGGCTCTGCTTGCAAGGTAATTTTCATGTTCCCCCTCCGTGGCTCAAGAAAGCAGGCTTTATGCCAGTATTGGGAAGCTGAATGGATGCAGTTTTTGCAATCTGAATTCTTCCAAATTTCTTTCAATGTACTGATTTTGACTGATGGTTTTATGGTTGGTAAGTTGCCCTATTTTCATGCCAAGCAGGAACTCTGCAGGTCCAAGATACTTAACATCAAACTCCCTCTGTATTTTTTATTTTCTTAATTCTGGTTTTTGACTGAAGATAGCTAAATTTCCAATGTGAATCAAGATCTAAACTTGATTCTGACCAAGCCTCCAAAACATGCAGGTTTCAAATTGGTTGGTTCAAAATCCTTTAGAATTAAGTAAGCTGCTTATGCCCAGGTACCAGACCCTTGAGGACTGTTTCAGACAATAAATGGCCTTCTTCAGCTTAAATAATTTTTCAGAAGCAGCCACTTGTCCCTGCAGAGGGAGAAGAGAGACTTCTTCATCTATTTTGCAATTCAAGAAGGCACTTTAAAAATTTGGTTGGTGAATCTTAAGCTGATGTATGACTGTGTGTGCCACAAGCAACTGCAAAGAAGAAGGGCTCCCAGTTGGGGCATACTTTGACTGGAATTCAATTCCATGTAATTTCCTGAATCCCTGGGTGGAAATTCTAGCCTTGTTTTCAATCACCTCATTTTAGGTGTTAAATTTTCTCCTGTAAACCAATGCTGTTGAAATTGGTTGATTTCAATGCTTCCTCTTTATTTCAATTTATACAGCTTGTTTCTTCATGTTAAATATTACCTTCTTTTCTGCTTCCCTCTAGTTTTCTGCTTCCTCCTTTTCCATGGCTTCTATATGTGATATGGGATCCAGAATGGATGTTAACAGGAATGCTAAGGCCTTCTTTTTCTCTCAAAGTTCCTGATTCTGCCTTCAGAAAGGTCCCTGCTGATAAGATTTTGATTTTTCTGCCCTTTTAAAATTATTTTCCATTCAGATCAAAGGCCCAATATTTGGAAGAGATGGGCATCTCATTGTGCATTTTTTCCTCAATGCCTTGGGGATAGTCTGATTGCTGCAGTTATTCCTTTGGAAATTCTGGTTCAAGTGGCATTTCTTCTTCCTCAAGACAAGTTAGAGATTAGTCCTTGGAAAAATTTGGAAATTCGAATGCAGAAAAGAATTCAACAATTATTTTAAAGGCTTCAAGACAAGGAAAGCTTGTTTCATCAAATAATTTCATGCTTAGTGACAACTATTTTGAGATCCAACTGTCTGAAAATTCTATAGCTAGACAGCTTTTTAGGTTGGCCTATGAAGAAAAATTCCCACAAAATCTCACTAAATTTCAGCCCTTGATTTTGGTTTGGTTTTAGAATCCAGGCCATGCAGCCAAAATTTTGTAGTTCATCTATTTTTGGACTTTTTTTGAGAAGTATTCTGGTTGGAGAATCCCTTCTCTTTGCCAAAGATGGGAGAAGCTTGCTGGTGGTGGTGGTGATTTCTATGATGCTGCTTCCCCCCACCATTCAAGTGTAGATACTCCTAGGTATCAGGCATCATTTTAGGAAATAGCTTGCGGGAAGTGACTAGAAGGGGAATTTAGTTTACTACTACTCTTGAACAAATAGAAATCAGCTAAGATTTTTTTGAATTACCTTCCCTTCTGAACTATAATAATTCTGCTTAATAATTTTTTGAATGAATGGCAGGTTTTCTTTGAGACTTAAAATAGGTCTCCAATCAGACCTAGATTAATTATTCATGGAGATTTTTATGAATCGGAATACTATTTAAAGTTGGATTGGATTAATGGCAAGCTTCCAACAATTGATAATTAAGAATTTTCAACATTTTGTGACCCATTTTTCAAATGCCAATTAAAAATTCCAATCAAAGGATTAAAGGGTTCAATGAAGGAATTTGACCAGTTGGAGGACCCAAGGATGGATTTTCTCACAGGGAGCTGGGGGTAAAAAAATTCTGTTATGGTGGTTTGAATGTGCTCTTCCTTTTATATAGATATACTTATTGAAAAATTGGGGTTTTCCCTTTATTAAGAATAGGTGCTGAATAACAGGTTGTTCTCAAGAACCCTTATTCAAAGACACCTGTGGTTGGTTCAAGTGGGAAATAATTTTTTTTTTCATCCTTTGTTTAATTTAAACTTGATTCTGGATTACTGACAATCTGATACTAGGTAGGTTGGGCATAAGTCATACAATTATATTCATGCCATGGTCCAGAACATGGATAGGGAAAAAGATCCCCCCTCAAATAGAAAAACTTTCCTTGGTAAATTCTCAGGGATCTCCTGAGGACAGTTGTGAGACTCTCTCTGCACTGTTGAAGCACATTAGGGTAAAGTTAAATGAGGCAATAATTCTGGTGAGAAAACATGTGAAAAAAGCCAATAGATAGCTGAATTTTTAGTGTAAATTTTGATAGAAAGGCAAAAATATGAGGAACAGGCTAGGATGTGTGATTTATGGACAATGCTGGGTGCTTATTCTGCATAAGGATTGTTTCCAAATTTTCCTGCAGCTTCTGTGAATTTTTCTGTTTGGCAAAAGAATGAAACATGCTTGGCAGCTGCAATCCATATTTGGTAACTGAAATTGCATAACTTGTATGGTTGAAGTAGTGGAAATTTCATTTTATGGGTGTTTCTGAGGCCACCTCTGAGCCCATATTGTGTATAGGAGGCTCCAGGAACTACCTGTATTCTGTTTCAGCAAGTATGTGTAGGTAGAGAAACAATACTGGCTTAGAAGGTGCATGCATTTCTTGGTGACTAAGAGTGTATGGCTTGGGTGTTTGGACTGGTAGAAAATTACTTGCCTGGGTGGCTCTGAGTTGGCTTCTGATCTGTTAAATTAATAGGAGGCTGAAGGAGCTACCTTCATTTTTTTCAGTTGAGTATGTTTCAATAGAGACATCAGGCATTCCTGGTTACTGCATGCACCCTTGGGTGACAACAAAGTATGGCTTGCATGTGATGTGTGGTTTAAATGGTGTCAAAATGAGTATCAGAGTGCCTCAGAGGACAGATCAGAGGAATTTTCTGGTGGTGATAGTTCTAGAAAAGTTGTTTGTACTGAGTTGCTATTGCTTGTTGGTGAGAATTGAGACATATTTGGCTGCATGAGCCCCTACTTCTGACCCTCAAAAATATGGGGTTTGTATGGTTCAAATTGTGGCAAAATGAGTATCAGAGTGCTTTAGAGTACGGTTAAGAGGCCTCATCTTTTGTTGATATTTCTATCAAAAAAATTTTTACTGAGTTTTTATTTCTGGTTTGTGGGAATTTAGAAATACTTGGCTGCATGAAACCCTACTTCTGTTATTGCATATATGAGTGTTGTATAGTTGGAATGGTGCCAAAATGAGTATCAGAGTACTTCAGAGGGCGTTCCAGAGGGCTTTTTTGCACTTAATGATGCAGCAAGTTACTGTAACTTGTTGAAATAATAGTTGTTGTAGTGAAACATTGGGCAGATATGGTCTTATTCCTGCAGTGTACTGATGTTATGGAGAGCTAAAATTTGACTGCAAAAGCATGGACCTGGTCATTTCAATCACTGTCCTATTAGCCTTTTCTGTGATCACACTGTACTGAGGCATACATGGGGGAGAAAAATGGTGAATAATGACCGCTTTTTTAGGAAGTTTGAGACACTTCAATTGCCAAATTCCCCTCTGCCATCCATTAAAATTTTCTTGATTGAATGACCAGTCTGCTTCTCCAAGATTTTATTGAAATGAATGACCACTTCAGCTGCTTCATCTTTGTTCTTCAGGAGGGATACTTTAATTTACCCTGAAAACGGGTCAACCAATGTGAGTTAGTATTTCATTGCTCCATTTGTTTCTGGAAAGATAGGACCACATATGTCTCCATAAATCACATTGATTGAGGGGGATATGGAATTATTGAATTTATGATTGAAGCATTTCCTGACCATTTTTCCTTTGATGCATGTCCTGCATGGTGAGTTGGCCTTTGCTGATATGATCAGGACCAGAATGCAAATCTTTGCAAGGTCTTAATGACAAAAACATTTATGCCAATGGGAAAGGGGTCTAGTTTCACAGCTACCACTAGGGCATGGGCTTTTCTTTCCACATGCTCCATTTCCAAGACACCATGTCTAATTTTGAACAAATGATTTAGCCCTTGGTTAATTTGAAATGTGTTAAAATCACCCTTGAATTCAATGGTGGACATGTTTTTGATCAAATGGAAAAGAGAGATAAAGTTTCTTCTCAATTCTGGGACATATCAGCATTTGTTGAACCACAAGGAATTTCTGGATCCTAGGGGAATCACCTCACTTCCCTTGTGGGTTTTTCTCAGTGAGGCCCACAATTTTTGAGTGTTGATTTCCATGTTAATGGGCCAAATAATTGTGAACAATCTTTATTGTTGAGTAGGTGGTGAATAGCACCTGATTCCAGAGCAAAAGATTTGTTTTCAACACCATTTACATTGATAAAACTGGTTGCAAACTTCTTTTTTTTTCCTCAGGTTTTTCCAGCTCCATGTCCCTTTCCATTCCTCTTGGGTGCTTGATTGGTATCAGCTTGGGGTGGAGTTTCCCAAATTGTCCTTTGGGGTGATTGGAGAGCAGGTTGTGTTTTCCAAACTTTCACCTGATTTCTTTGATATTGTAGTCTTTATGCTTAGTGCTGACAAGGGCAGTGGCTTTTCTCACAGGAGGAACGTAGGTACCAGATGCTGTGTTGTTATTTGCAATATTGGTGAGTTTCCCCAAGGGCTTGTCTGGATTTTCCAGAAGAAATTCATTTCACAAACTCCTTTTCATGAGCCCAGGTGGTCTACTGGTCATTCTAACTATGATGCAACATGCTAATATGTAAGAAGGAATTTTCAGTAAAATTGAACTAATTTTGGCCAATGCAGATTTCATATTTTTAATAAAGACTGTGATTATTTTTCTGTACTTTACTGCCTCAAATTACTTTGATACTCAATAGATGGAAAAAATGTTGGAAGTTGCATAGACTTCTTGGATCTTGTTCCATATATCATTGGAATTGAATTTTGTGTTGGCACTGAAATTTCTGGGGATGATGGTTGGGTTGAGATTGGAAATTAATGTGATGGCTGCTTCCTCCGAGAGGAGATATCCTCAGCTGTTTGTGTTTCTGACACTTTCCTCTCAGTTACACTGAGTTGAAATATAAAATTTGATAATCCACATATCCCATGGATCCAACAGGTGTAGTTGTGCTCTTCCCAGATGATTGGCTTGATGCCATTTTTGTTGTTTATTTGGGTAGGTTGAAAAATTTCCTGTCAAGGTGGCATGGTTGGTTTTCCTTTTGACTTCCAATCTGAGAAATATAAAGGCTAAGATTTATTAGACCCCTCTTGGCTTGTTGAATTTTAATCATAAGAATGTGTGGATGTTTTGTTGATTGCACTCTTAGTCAGATTTTTCTTCCAGCTTCAAGACAGTATTAATGATTATGGATTTCTAAATGAAAATTTTTATTGTTGCTTGAAAGAAAGGAGAGCTTGATACAAAAGACAAGTATTAAAATGGATAATGAAAAAATTTTGGAGCAACTGTTGGCAACAACATCAATATTGAATATAAGGTATTTGCCTGTTGCTGTCCCTAATGATTTGCATGGTGACAGTTGTGTCAGTGCATAAGCTCATTTAGTCTAAGTCTGGTCTGAGAAAGGGCACATGATTTAGAACTTTTTTCCTTGCTGGGTCTAGTCTCTTTGGCTTGATCCTGGCTGGCATTGCAATTCCTGGTCTATTCCTAGTTTTTGATTTTGATAGTGTCAGTGTGCTTTGCACTTCTGCTCTAATTTTTTTGCAATCTGTCTTACCTGAAGCATTTATTTCAGCTGAGCATGCCATTCCCATGACTTTCTTATGCCTCTTGGCATCCTCATCACTAACATCTTGACATAATTAACCAAGGGATTGAATTTCCTGGAATCAAGGAGGCTTCAATTTAAAACTGCCCATTTTTTAAGCTTGATCCATTCACAATGCTTGGAGGTCAAAGAATTTTAGTGAAATATTTCTTGGTTGATATTTCAATAATCATAGCTAGTTTGATGGGTTTTTATTTTTACAGATAGTCTAGTATTCAATAAGAAATCTTGAATGGAATTCCAAATTTTTCCCTGAAAACTTTGTTGGGCATCAAGGTTTTTTATTTTTTGATCCTGCAGTTTATTTAGTTTGTTTTTATAGATTTTGGCAAAACGTGCCAGTAATCCATTTTGATAAATCATCTCTACTCCATCAGCCTCCAACCGACCTCTGGCCTTTAGAAGGATTGCGAGAACACCAGAGAGTCGGGTTACACCAGAAAGATTCAACTCCTCTTTTGAAAGAGAGAGTACCTTGGTTATCTTTAAAATTTCTTTTGGGTTGAGCAGATTGAGTAACTTCAATTGAGCATCTGACATCTCTTGCAAAGGCTTCCCATCAATCAATTTTTTGGCTAGATTTTGAGTTAATCTCGTCAAATCTTCATCCTTCATGTTATCGATCAACAAGGTTTCAAAAAATCGGCTCCGTAGATTTGGATCCTCCATTGAGAATTGTGAGGAGCCCTTACGCCCAAAGATTTTCATAAGATTTTCCTCGCTTGGGGAAAACGGTCTAATCAAAGTAGTTTTTTCCAATCTCTTCAAAATTGTTTGATCCAATCTTGGTCCTGTCTTTCCTATCAGAACCATCTGAAATTTTTCGGTGAATCTGTCAGCTAAGTTGGGCCTTTGAGTCTTGAAATAATTTGTCGGAAACGGCGGCAAGTCATGCTTTGAGAACTCCCTAGTAAGATCGGTTTGAATTTCTTCATGCATCTTTTCGCCTTTCTTCAAAGCTTGCGTTTTTCGGGACCAAGCAAGTTCGCGGAATTGAAGTTCCTCTTGAGCCTTTTCCGAATTTGTTTTTGAAAGTTTGACTTCGTCATATAATTGGGCCAAAGTGTTTTCGTCGTGCGAGAGAATCTTTGAAAATTCTTCTATTTGCGCAGGATGCCGGTGAGCTAAGGATTGGATAAAGCCTTCGTTTTCTATAGCAATCGCTTTCATGGCCTCCGCCTTCTCCTTGTGGGCAATATTTTTTATCCGTTGTTCGTATGCCAAGCTTAACAATGATTCTGGGTCATGAATTGGACGTTTTAATTTGGCGAGTGCCATGAATTTAGCTTCTTGTACAGTCAATCCACGATTTTCATTTATTTCTTCAAGGTATCGGATAGTTTTCGCCTCCATTGAAGGATAACTCTCAATTAGCTCATTTAAAGGTCCGGTGGCTAAGAGGCCTACTTCGGATGATGGCAAGCGTTTGATCTCTTTCTGCAAATTCCAATGAAGATTATCGTAACGCTTTTCAAATCCCTTTAAATAATCTATTTGTATTTTGTTGAAGTACTGAGCTTGACTGCCGCCGACCGAAAGGGGGGCATGGTTGCCGTCAAGTCTCAGTACCATCAGAGCTACCGCTTCGAGCGGATTGACTTCTCCTTTCTTAATATTTTCGGAGGATGGCAAAGTCTCTCCAATGGATTCAAGTCGATTTGGTCGATTGGAGTCAAGTGCAAGCCTAAGGTTTGAAAGGAACTCGTTATCCCGAATGACCTGCTGTGGGCCCACTCTGGCAAACTGACTTTCTCCAATCTTTGAGAGCCTTTTTTGAATAGCATCTAAAACATACCAGTGTCTCATTTGGAACATGGTTTTAGGTCCTGTTCTTGCAGCAGATTGAAGCTTCGCTAATTCATTGGACAACTCGGATGCCCTCAAACCTCTTCTAAGGTTTGATGCCAGATGTCCGTTTTGGTTCAATAAATCGACTTGGGCGTTTGTGAGGGCTTTAGCCGGGTCTAACAACGTTGAATCTTTGCTCAACTTGGCAACTTTTTTGAGCAATGTGACTTCAGCTTTGGAGATTCGGTAAACGCTACTGTGAAGATATTCAAGTTGGAAAAGGCTTTGAATTCTAGCAAACTTCTGAATCAACTCCTTTTTCCTATCCCCACTTTTAATCGAATCCTTTATGTTCACTCGGATCTGACGTAATGAATTGGCCAACTCCTGGTTGAAAAGCTTCCAAGGTTCAAGAAATCGATAGTTGACATGTCGGATTAAACGCCCGAAGAAGCTATTGTACCGACGGTCAGCATCGAAATCTTGCTTGGCTGATTTGATGGCACCTGCAATAATCAAACGAATTTCATCCGGAAGACTTTCTTTAAATGCCTCCAACCTTCCGAGATACTGGATCCTCTCCGCTGTTTTGTGGCTCTTGAGATTGCTGAAGATTTCGCCTCTGAAACTCTCAATCAGAAACAACTCTTCAAACTCTTTCTTCTCCAATATTTCTGGGTATTCCTTCAAGCTAACTTGCAGCGTACGAATCTCTTCCATCGTCTCGGGAGAAAGTTGGGCCGAGCCGAGGAAAATTCCTTTATTAATGCTATCTGAACTCAAGTCCTCAATTTTCTTGGACTTGAACTCCTCTCGAAGAATGGGTGAAGCTCCTTCAGAGTGAGAAAGTTGACTGATTTGTCCAAGCTCTTTTCCTGTTTGAGCTAATATCGTGGGGTGTGGCTGCCCTAGTTGCTCCCCCATTTTTGATCCTTTTGCTAATGCACCCAGGGATTCAACGCTAGCAGCCGTGTAAACAACCGCAATTGGATTTATCAAAAGGGCAGCGAGAAATAACCATTGTGCGCTTAAGCACCCATGTCCCATAAGTCCCTTGGTAGTGATTAATGAATGAATGTTGAATGGCACCAGAGTCACCGATGAGGATGAATAAGAAAGCTTGATCCTTCGTTTCATGTAGTAGAGATGTGTTGATGAGCCATCACAGAACTGCTTGCATTTGAAAGAACCGCAAGGAGGGATTAGGATGAACAAGGAACGAAGATAGGATTATGTAAAGAGGTCGAAGCTGATACGTTCGATTTCGTCAAGAATGCCTTGCCTGTCATTTTAAATGCTCCCAGCATCTGACGGCGGTGGCGGCGTTTCTCTCGGCTGGTTGACCGGCGGCCACGTTGCACAGCCATGACTCGAGGTTGCTAATCAATATCCCCGGTCCTTTTTGCCAATCTCGAGGTGCGTCCTCGCGGTCTTATCGGAGCACACGAGCTGTTCCAGTGAAGCTAGCGCGCGCCGTCAAAACCCGTTGCACCAAATCTCCTTCTCTCTATGTACTGTATAAGGTTGGCGGCGCAACAATTTTGGCGCGCCAAATGTGGCGCGCCAGCAATGTCTCAAAACCCCCCATGGCGCGCCAAAAATGTATGTACCTTAAGTGTGGGGGTGTGGGGGGTTGTATCTGTAAAGGTTGGTAGACACACGTTTTGCAAATTGACTAAACCCATACCCATAATTAGACACATAGTATAGACTATTAACATATCCTATACATGTATGCTAATAGACCAAAATCATCAGGTATATAAATCAGATAGCCCGCTGACCCAAAGAGACTTTTCCTCATCAGAGTTTGAGTCTTCTTTTGGCAGCGGGTAAGCTTATATCGTGGCGTTGGCGATCTGGGCAGGTTAGTAATTTATCATCAGAGTTTGAGTCTTCTTTCGGCAGCGGGTAAGCTTATATCGTGGCGTTGGCAATCTGGGCAGATCGCACAACTTAATAAAACATAACAGGTTAAAAGCCGGCTGGCTGCCGATTACGTTGCTGCTGAAATTACAAAGACCAACCTGAGTCAACTGCCGGTAGGCTGTCTTTAAACTCTTTAGACTAGTCCACCGGTAGGTGGATGGAATTATTTCAAGACATACTTGAAGATAGTGATGGATCGGACCCAAACGGCCAAAGACGCCGGTCTGAGGAATTGTCCCTGTACTCTGCGAAAGAAGGACAATTTGTCCCAGATAGAGAAGAAATGAGTGGCCCCTCCATTGAATCACTTTTCAAAGTGATTAAGGGCCTACAGGCGCGAGTTGAGAGGTCCGAGATGAACCGCCGGCCACAATTTGCTCAAGGTGAAGTCCTCAATGTTGACCCAGTCACAAAGAAGTTCCTCAAAGATTCCATGGCTGTACATACCACTATGAACCCAAAGAAAGTGATCCTTTCCTTTGACGGCTCTAATTACTCTCAATGGGAGAGCGCCATTGATCAAACCTTGTGCAGAGCCCTCCGTTGAGATACCACCTTTATGAACAATTTGACGGCCTTTACCCACCTCACTAGAGACCACAAAGAATTCATCACCATCCTGATCCAAAACACCATTGACAACACACTTCTTAGTGTAATCAAAGGATCTGGGACTGAGGAAGCCCAGTCCCTCATTGATCTACTGAGAAAGAAGTGCAATAAGACAGATCGCCGTCATAAGCTGGCGATCATCAATTGTTTCATCACTGCCGTCAACGATAAGACTGGATCAGATGACCTCTGGATAGCAGGATGGCATAAAATCATAGCCAATCTCACTCGCGTGGAGGTGTCGCTGGACAAATTTTATGGGCTGGTCATCCAAGCCACGGCTGTACCCCCTACTGGTGTAGATGTCCAAAATTTTGAATACGCCATTGGACAAAGCCTTGACAATTCAATCATCCCCCCAACGTTCACCAATGTCTCCACAGTCATACAAGCTTGCTCCAATAAACTTTGCACACGCGCTGCCTTACCAGCAGGCACGATCCCGTCCGATGTTGAAATGTCCGTGCAAGCGCTCCGACACCAGAACTCGGGCAAGTACGTACTGCCAGCAAGACGACCTCCAACTGCTCAGGCAAAACTGTCCATTGACAAGGCCTCCCAGTTCACTGGCAAGGCACCTAACGATTTGCTCCTCCGCAAGTACGGTTACTCCTGTCACTATTGCAACAAGTCAGGACATTGGTATGCGGATTGCGATGACTTCTGGGATCATGTCAGGATGGGAGTCATACCGCGACCACCCGCTAACCATGCTGAGAGGGGGTCTAGATACATTCCCCCCATACGGCCTCAGAACCTCCCATCTCCTGGCGGTCAGGTCTGCCAGCTTGATGTTGAACCGGTATCAGAAGGGCAAATCTTACTTGACTCTGGCTCAACTGCGCACGTGAGTGGCATATCAGAATTCTTTGAAATAACTGATAGACTCAAGGCTCCGGTGCACTTGACGATGGCTGTTCCGACTAATTCTGCCGTTGTTTGCTATATCGGCAGACTGACAATGCCGACCAGCACGGGTGTTCATTGAGTGAATAATGTGTTCTTTTGTGAAGGAGTGCGTGGTACAATCCTGTTGACTGGGAGGCTAGCAGACAGTGGTTGGAAGCTCAATCATCAGGGAACACAGCTCTTGCTGACTAGCCCGGATGGGCAGGAATTTTGTAACGTCTTCCACAACTATTGTTGGACTATCCCTTCTTTTAGAAATCCATCTTGCTTTGCCCTGACCCAAAAACCTTCCCTGGACCCATACTCATGACACCTACGACTTGGCCACGCATCGGAGCCTGTAGTTAAATTGTTCCTGGAGACCCATTTCAATAAGCAACCACGTGGCACGTGGAAATCCTACTTCTGCAAACAATGTGCGTTGTCAAAGTTGGTAGACCGCAAGTCCCTTGGGGCTGGCTCCAAAATACCACGTCACGACCCCCTCCAGCTCTGTGTTTCAGACGTGATTGGCCCTTTTGAGAAGGACCTGAACGGTGCCCACTTTTGGCTGACGTTCAGGGACCACGCGACCACGTACACCTTTGGGGAAGCACTCAAATCAAGGAGCGAAGTGCCCGGGAAGATTTTGAGTTGGATAGAGCACCTCAGGAATACAAAGGGCATCATTCCAACATATGTCAGGTCCAACAATGCGGCGGAGTATGCAAACACCCTGAAGACAAAATTAGAATCCCTTGGGATCCACCTAGCTGCTGTCCCGCCCTACCAGCCAGAACAGAATTGCAAGGCAGAGAGAGTTAATAGGACAATTGGGGACGCTGCCAGGACAATGTTGAATGAGAGTAAGATGGCGGAGCAATATTGGAGCTACGCCTACCATAATGCTACTCATCTCCACAACAGAATACCAAATTCGCGGACCAATGGGGTTTCCCCACTAAAGGCCCTGTTTGGGATTGACTGCGACCCTAATGCGCTCTATCCGTTTGGCGCCAGGGCTGTTGTTCATGTTCCCAAAGAGAAGCGGCATTCAAAGCTGGAGGAGCAAGGCCAGTACTGCCGTTTCATTGCATATCCTGCGGCCGGAGCTGGATGGTTGTTTTGGTTGCCTTCAGAACGTAGAGTGATTCACTCTTCATCAGCCATGTTTCCCAACTTCCAGAATCTTCTGATTAAGGCGACGCCTAACAAGGCAAGCATTGATTTCATGCTGAATCAATTGGAACTGCACCTTGGGAAGGAGTTGACGGATGAAATAGCTGAGGCCAAACATCGGCTCATCTGTTCGATGCCGGTCAAGACTGACCATCACCTACCACAATCCTTGCCGGAGGCGTTAAAAGGAGATTTCGCAAAAGAATGGTTAGCTTTGGCGACATACAAAGTGGACAAATTTGACGAGCTGGATGTATGGGAGCCGGTCAAACCACACCCAGGCATGAAAGTTCTTGGCATGCGCTGGGTACTGGCAAACAAACTGGATGAAACAGGGCAACTTCTCAAGAGACAATCAAGGCTAGTCGTGAAGGGATTCAATCAACGCATGGGGCAGGATGTTCACGAGACCTACGCGCCCACTGCAAGCCTGAATGTTTTATGGGTCCTTGTCTCGCTGGGTCTGAACCTGAACCTTCCAATGGCGACCTTCGATGTCAGCTCTGCTTACTTATATAGTCCAATCAGTGAGGAACTCTACTGCCAACCGCCAACTGAAGTCAGACCCGAGTGGAAGGGGCTGGTTATGCGACTGAAAAAGGAGGTCTATGGCACCAAGCAAGCGGCGAGGTGCTGGTGGAAATTTTTTGATGGTATCATGTCAGGTCTTGGGTTTGTTGCGCAGGAACTTGAGCCGTCGCTCTACCTATTGAGGAAAGGGACTGACTTTGCAGTAGTGTGGACGCATGTTGATGATGGGTTTGTCGTGGCCTCCTTGGATGACCTGCTTATCCGACTACGCGAGGGCATGGAACGTCAGGTCAAGCTCAAATGGCAGTCTCATCCAACAAAAATAGTCGGTGTTGCGCTCTCACGGTCGTCTGACTCCTTCTCCCTCTCTCAACATGTCCTCACCAACCAGATCATTGCGGACTACCACCGTGAAGCTCATCCCAAGAGAAGTCCTTTGCCAAAGGCCTCGCTTGAGCTCAACAAAGGCAAACCTGTTGATCCCAAGAGATTTAAACATTTTGTTGGGTCTTTGATTTACCTCGCAGCCGCGACTAGGCCCGATTTATCGTATCCGGTGAATCTCTTGGCCCGGTACGCAAGCTCTCCCTCTGAATCTCATTGGCAAGCCCTTGACTGGCTGGTGGGATACCTCAAGCACACGGGCTCCATGGCTCTGGTCTTCAAGAAAGGCAAACCAGGGATGAAACTTTGGAGCGATGCCAGTTGGGGAGGTGAACACGAGAGGTCCACATCAGGGCATGTCATCAAACACTGTGGCAACCCGGTGGCCTGGGGATCCAGAAGACAAAACGTTGTTGCGCTTTCCACTTGTGCCACCGAGTACATTGCCCTGTCAGATGGCACCCAACAACTCGCTTACTTGGCTAACATCCTCTTGGATATCAGGCCCCCAGAGCTGGCAATATTCTGTGACAATGAGTCTGCAATCCTGATTGCTAGCGACAATGCCTCAAAGAAGAAGACCAAATATCTTTTGCAAGCGTTCTATTTCATGAATGATTTCATCAGACAACACAACGTCGACCTCCGCTGGACGAGCACCCACACCCAACAGGCCGACTTACTGACCAAAAGATTGGGTCCAAACAGTATCAGCCCATCGCTGAAGGATATGCATCTTGAGGTGGTACAATTTCCAAAACGCGTGGGGGGGGTGTAAAGGTTGGTAGACACACGTTTTGCAAATTGACTAAACCCATACCCATAATTAGACACATAGTATAGACTATTAACATATCCTATACATGTATGCTAATAGACCAAAATCATCATGTATATAAATCAGATAGCCCGCTGACCCAAAGAGACTTTTCCTCATCAGAGTTTAAGTCTTCTTTTGGCAGCGGGTAAGCTTATATTGTGGCATTGGCAATCTGGGCAGGTTAGTAATTTATCATCAGAGTTTGAGTCTTCTTTTGGCAGCAGGTAAGCTTATATTGTGGCGTTGGCAATCTGGGCAGATCGCACAACTTAATAAAACATAACAGTATCAAGGAGGAATAAGCCGGTAGGTTGATTGAGATGGAGAAACGAGTGTGGGGGTGCGTACCAAATTAGACTGGAGAAGTATGGTGAATCCAGTGAGTTTGGTTGGGTCGTCAACTCCCGCTGGTCATGCAACAAGCTGTGGTTGATGGCTGGACCCAATTGGTTGATGGGGCAATAGCCAAGGGGGCCCCATCTTGTCGGGTCATCAACCCAACTTTGCCATTCATCAACTCAGAGCAACAAGATACGAGTTTGCTGGTGTTGTGATCCTCATGACCGCTAGGACCAATAGGATGGCTTCCCATTGACTCTTGGAAGCTTCAGTTGAAAGCCGCCACGTCCAAGTTGATTGCACACCCCCATTGGTTGGCCACCTGACAAGCAGGGGTTGGTTAACCGCCACGCGGCTTTGAGCACCCGCCAACCCTGGTTGAACAAAAAAACCACTGAGTTGACGACCCAACCAGACTCAGTGGAAACACCATACAAGGTCGTCGGTCTGAATGACCAGGTGGGGAAGCAACCCCAACCGTTGCAAGGGATTGGGGTTGGAGTTGGACTTGGGCAAGGAAAGTAACAATGTCAGACTCCTGGATGCCAAGATCCTTGCTATCCTTTAGCTACCAGAGGTGATAGAATAAATAATAAATATATTAATAAATATATTAATAAATATAGTAATAAATATAGTAATAAATATATTAATCAATAAATGCAGCAAAAATCCGTAAAATATTTGGATAAAGCTTATTGCAAGGTTAATTGGTTTGGATATGGTATATTGTTATAGCTCAATATAAACAAATTGATTATTAAATATTTTTATAGAGGGGCCACAATTATATTGGGGATCTTTAACACCTCTCTTCAGGGAATTCAGTATGAAAACACATAGGCCTGGTTACTTTGGAACCTTTAATTTATATTATTAAAGGATATATTGCCCAAAGATAATAAGTATATAAAATACATGGTGGAGTGACAGGGCTTTGTAACCAAGCTTCCACAACAGAGAAAGGATAATAAGACTCACTGGTAAATTATGAAATCCTTGGGTTACCTGTTTGGGACGTGCACTGATGGGTTAAACCTGTATACTGGGGTTATAAGGTTGTTCAGCAGTTGAACTTGATAAAAAGGGTAGGGGACAGATATTATTAATCAGACTAAAGCCATAAATCACTTACTTATCTCTTATAAGTATTTTATTACCTTTTCAAAGTGTCTGGATGTAAATATAACTGGGTCTCTGTGTATCAATATCCTCAAAAGAGCTCTTTATTTATAGCTTTTTGAGTCCCAATATTGTCCTTCTGAGGGGTACAGGGGCTCAAAGGGACGGACACTGAGGCTAGCAGGGTAACCAGTGGCAGCCTGTCACGTGTTCTTGGTGCTGTAGCATGGGTAGCATCTAATTCCACAGGGTATGGGAATTATTCTACTTTATAATTGATATTTGGATGTGTGAATAACACTAATCTGTCCTTTTTATTTATTATTTAATTAATAATCCTTAGTAAATTTTCCCAGTAAGTTAATAATTATTTCAATAGACATTCCTATGGATATTCTGATGTCAGGTGAGTTCTCATTATGTATTAAATAATTGGAGTAAAGTCATTATATTGATTTTCCTCCTTATTTTCAAATTTCAGTTGATTTACTAAAATAATTACTTAAAAATATATGTCATGGGTATTCATGTAATATTTTTACATCATGAATTTTCTTATTATGTCAAAAAAATATTGATGTCTAGAAATTCTCATAATAGTATATTAAAGTATTTTAATATATTTTTAGAATTGGTCATTATCTTATTTTTGACATTTTTGGTACTTTGAATTATATTTAATAAAAAATATGTAGAAAGTTGATTTAGGTATTTTTATATAAGTTTATGTATTTTTAAACTATCTACTATCCACAGGAACATTTATTACATATGTAGAATTTTCCTGTGTAGGTTGTAGCATGTTTATGCGGTACCTAGGTTTCTCAGGCCGCCTTTCACTTTTTCAACCCATAGTCCCGTGGCTGTGTGCTTGTCAGAGGCCCGGGGCTGCGTACATGGCTTTGACAGGGTGACAGTGCTTTATCTCAGCCGCACGTGGGTGTATTGGCTGCTGTGGCTGCGTGCGGGAATTGTGACAGAACATATTTCCGCCTGTAACTTCTAAAATATACACAAAACCTCAATTCTGACTGGATTTTAGGTGTGAAACCTTTACGTGACAATTAATGTGAAATATTTAATTGGCCAAAAAGTTCAATAGTGGTGCCGTGGTATTTTGGTCTTTCTTTCCTTAATTATTTAAAGATATAAGGAGTTGGATTTCAAGGGTGGGTTTAGTGGGTGATCCTTTCCACTTTTGGGTGGAGAATTCATTTTTGCAATAATATTTATGGTTTTCCTACTCCTTTTTAGGTTAAATTTATTATTATTATTTTTATGTTATTTCTGTTACTTTTTCAGCTTGCTCTGCAATAGTAGCAAGCTGAAAAACAATGGGACTGCGAATGGCCAGGACACTGCCCACCAGCTTCACCAAGTTACCCCCAGCTTTAACAGTGAGCACTTTCCCACCAGCAAATTGCACCTCTCATGCAAGCACCACAAAATGGTTCAAGCCCTCCAAAGGACATGGGGCTTGATGATCCTATTTTCTGTGCCATAGAGAAAAGAAATGACTTTAAAAAAAATTGTGCGCCAGGGCAGGGGGGAAATTTTGCAATTTTCTCCAACCTGTCACCGCCAACCCTAGTCCTGTACTGCTCCAAACAGGAAACTGGCCCAATTGAATTCATACCTGATATTTAACACACAGTTTTTTTGGTTAGAGCTTCTCTAACCATCTTAGTAAACCCGCTGGGTAGCTAAGTTTACCAAGCGCTTTTCACAACCATGCCAAAACAAGGACTTGCTATGAAGTAAGCTCAATGATTTTGCCAGATATTCTTTCAAGTTAAGAAATCTAGCAAGCTTGGTTTATCCATCCTTGTTGAACATCTCCAGCATGTGCTATAGACCGTTGAACCAGCATACACTTCTGCTTTCAATGCCTTTTCATACCACCCACCACCATCATTCTAGCTCCAATATCTCCTTACCCCTTACCACAGCCCCAGATTTGTGTTGAGATTGAAAAAAAATGGTGAAAGGGTGCTGCTTCCTGCTACCTGTAACATGATTGCACATTTTGGGTGGCTAGCTAGGTGAAGTAACCTTATGTATTACACAATTTCAAAACAAATGCACAAATTATTTCCATCTCATTTGTTTAGCTTGAAAACTGCTTCCTAATGAGCTGACCTCCCCAAAAACTGTAGATTCTCTTAGGAAATTGGGATTATATTTCTTAAATCCATCATTTCACTATCTACATGTTGTTTTTTTATGATTTTCAGTATGGCTTAGTTTGAAACCTTTTGTGAAATCTCTGTGTTGTATCTAGCACTCCCTCCCTCAATCATTATGATATAATCTCCCACTATCTTGCAAAGAACTCTTTATGGGAAAAATCTTGTCACATAGTCTAAGGAAGACTTTCTTACATAGTGGATAAATCACTATGCCTGCTAGCTATAAATTGCTCTTTACCCTCCTGATTTGTGTAAAAAATTTGCAGAGTGCATCTTTTGTGATGAAAAAATCCTGGTCAGTGTGAAAATTTCCCTGTGGCCACCTTTATTGCTGAGGCATTGTCACATATGATGGGGCAAACACATCTCTTCTGGGGGCAGTCCTCTGAATTTTCAATCAGCCATGGGAAATTAGGGTGTATCAAAGTTAAGCAAACCTGCCATTTTTGAATGGCGGTTTTCAAACCCAATCTGCCATTTGAAACCCGCCATTAAAAATAATAAAAACCCACTTATTTCACAACAGAAATGTCAAAGTTACCTGAAAATAAATGGGTTTTTACAAATAAAGTATTTAAAGGCTTTTGCCGCCCCAACCCATCATTCCACATCATCACCCCTGGTTTCAAAATCCAACCTCATTGGAAAAATTCTACCTCCCACCTCATCCAAAAATTTAATTCATTGCTCTTCATCTCTTCATTGCTATCCTCATCACTTCATCACTCTCATTGCTTCATCACTCTCACAAATTTCTCACATATTATTGCTTTCATCACATCCATCCTCTCATGACTTCATTGCTTCATCCGCGCTTCCATTAAATTCTAACTCTCATTGCTTCATTGCTTCATCCCTATATCCCTCTTACTCTTTTTGAATGGCCCCTCAGCAATCCTCCCCCAGCAAGTCCACTAAACAATTGAATGGACCAAAGGAAACATCCCCCAGGAACTTAACATCCAAAAACCCTCCCCCATCAGCTTCCAAAGGCTCAAGTCAGCTCAAAAGAGCTGATCACATAATCCTGGTATACGGTGTGGTGTCATTATATAGCCTTGGATTGGGAACTGTGTTGTGGCCTGCGCGCTCAGAAATTGTTGGGTCAGGCTCAGCAGTTGGGGTGCACCCATTCTCAGCAGTAGCCGCTGCAAGCCCAGAAGCAGGGGCAGCCAACCAGCATGCCAGTTGCGGGTTGGGTTTGACTAGGGAGGGAAGGGCCATGACCCGCTTTGACATTACGGACTTAGGAATGGAGCCAGCCCAACCACATACATGGGCTGTCTGTTTGGGGAGATAAGAGCCGGGCAATCACAGGGCTATGTAAAAGGGCAGGCGCGCGCAAAAGCAGGACAGGTGGCAGTCACAATGGTGAGTTGGGCAGATACGCCAAGCATGGGGGAGGGCCACGTCATGAGAAGGAAAAAAAAGATGTGTGTAATGGCAGGCGGGCTTGAGGGATTGAATATAGGAGTTAGGGTTGAGCTAGGGTTCTGGGTCTTGGGGTTTCTTCTTTATTGTCTTCCAGGTTGTCTTTGCGTTTGTACCTAGGTTAGGGCTGAGGGGGAGGGCATAAAAGTCCTCCCCCTCAACGTGGAGAAGAGAGGGGGGGGCCTGATGGAAAAAGGGAGAAGAAAGAAAAGAAAAGGAATTCATAAATCTCTCTCTTCCTTAAAAGGGAGCATCCTATGTAAGCCGGCAGGCGCGCGCAACGCCGGACAGGGGGCAGTAAAAATGGTGAGTTGGGAAGATACCCCAAGCGGGGGGGGGGAGGGCCAGGTGATGAGAAGGAAAAACCAGATGTGTGTAATGGCAGGCGGGCTTGAGGGATTGAATATAGGGGTTAGGATTGAGCTAGGGTTCTGGGTCTTGAGGTTTATTCTTTATTGTCTTTCAGGTTGTCTTTGAGTTTGTATCTAGGTTAGGGCTGAGGGGGAGGGAATAAAAGATCTCTCCCTCAGCATGGAGAAGAGAGGGGAGCCTGATGGAAAAAGGGAGAAGAATAAAAAGAAAAGGAATTCATCTCTCTCTCTCTCTCTTCCTTAAAAGGGAGCATCCTCAAACCTTGAAGACGCTAGAATCATTGACTCTGTAACCAAGAGACATCTTTCTGAGGGTTCCTCTCTTAGTTTCCAAATCTGGGGGTCTGGCCAGGAACTTTGTTTGTTCCCAGTCTGTCAAAGGTAACTTAGGATGCTGCCCACCACCGCTCCTTGATCCAATGTTGCGCCTCCTTATCCTCTACAATTGGCACCCAGCGCATTGACTAAAAATCAACCTCCACCACCTGCTACTCATGCTGCTAAAGAAAGAATTTTATTCCCCCCATCAGAGGAAGGGTCATCAGAAATGGCTGTGGAGACCCCTTGTTGTGTGTGGCTGATTCCAAGGGATTTCCCTCACCTCCAGTCCAGCACCGCAAACATGGAGCAATTTCTTTCCATGTTCAAAGGAATTGTGGACTTGAAAGGCGCAATGGGCACAGATAAGGTTTGGACAATGGTCCTCTTCATCACCAAGGAGGAGAAACTGTGGGAAGTGGAGGAAATGGTTGGGTACAAAAGTGCAGGATTGGGGAAGGTTAAAAGGTGAGATGCTTGCAAGGTGGGGAAAGCGCAAAACTTGGTTCTGGGAAAGCAATTTTGAGAAAGCCGTGGAGGAAGCAAGTGAGAATGGGGGGGGTGCAATTGGGCAAAGGATTAGTAGAGTACATGTTGAAATTTGAACATATCTACAGGTATTTGGCAAAGAACAAAGTTTTTGCAGGGCAGACAGGGGCCATGAAGTGGGCATTTTTGGGATTTCTTGCGCCTCAACTACGTTCTAGAGTGAAACGGTATCTGTACAATCATGGCTTGGTCAAAAGGTTGCTAGGTGGGAGTGTCGCAATTCTCCACAACTTGTTGGCCATCCATTGGGCTGTGGAGAGCAAAATCAATCCGGATGAGCTTATTGTGGACACAGAGAGAACATACCCGGCGGCCTCTTAAGAGTTGGTGGCACTCTTGGTGCTGGCTCCTTCCCAAACTTCAGCTGTGAAACCACCAACAGCCTCTCATGACGCTTCATCTCAACAAGCTCCAGCACCATTGGCAGGCAAAATATTGGAGATTTTGCGAGACATAAGAGTCTTCCTCAACTGGAAAACAGCTCCGACAGCTCCTACCGCTCCTGTGGCTCCTATTCAACCCCAAGCAACACCACCTCATATGGAAGAAGGGTTCAAGCCTCCCAGCGGGACCTCTGGGTCTATTGGGGTGTGCACCTGTATGTATTGCAGGGAAAAGGGGAACTGGAAGTCAATATGCAACAAATTCACTCAATACATGAACAAAGGGCTTGTTTTCACGTCCCTCTTAATTTATATATTCCTGTTGGGCAAATCAGTGAATTTGACTACAGACCAGCTGCCTCCCATGGTACAAGTGAAGGAGCAGGCAAAGGCACCAGCAAACACCGCTTGAGTATTGCTTTCAATTGTCACGGCCCCTGGGACTTGGGAAGCACCAAGGGTAGATGCCAAGGTGAGGGCCTTGGCGTCAGAAAAACAAATTTCAATGGAAATTGAGGTTAAGGAGCGGCCATTGGCGCCAAAGCCAGCTGCACGCGCACCGTTGGGGGATGGATTGGCAACTAATCTTTCAGGGAAAAGGAAGGCCACAGATATTGTTAAAAGGGTGATGGGGAATGAATTTCCAATAACTCTGACCCTAAAAGAATGAGTGGCAGTTTCCCTGGCCGTTATGAATGAGATGGTCCAAGGGTTGAAGGAGTGTGGGCAAGGACGGGTTCAAAACAACAGTCCAGCGGGTAAACTCAGTGGAGGAGGAGTTGTAACGCAAGCTGTGCCCTTTGAAGTCTGTATTGGTTCCACTTGCCTATTGTGTGGTGAAAATTGCAGGACAGAAGGTATGGGAAATGGTGGATAGTGGCTATATGGTCAACCTGCTTCTGTAAAGATTGATGGAAAAGCTTGGCCTGGTACGGAGGAAGTGCGCAATGGGACTTTGGGCGTTGAATGGAGGAGAATTTTCTGTGTATGGGGTGGTAGATGCGGAGGAGGTGGAGGTCACAAAGTTTTGGAAGGCTCTGTTGTTACTTTTGGTGTAATGCAGAAACCTGATTTTGGGACTTCCGTTCATGTTTGGGTTTTGGGCTCAAATGGTCTTCAATTCCAAGGCGTTTACGGAAGCATTAACAGTCAAGGATTTTTTCAGGGCGCAGTTTGAGACAACAACCTGCAACCAAAGAAGGGGAAGATGGGTGCAGCAACCGGCAATGTGCAATGATGAAAAGTCCAAGGGGGGGGGGGGGTAGACCGCAAGGGCCAACCCACCAAGGATTTTTCCTAGTTGGCCGCGGTGAAAGTGCGGAGCAAGTTCTGGCTTTTCACAGGCAGTTGACTAACAAGGAGCAGGAGGGGAAGGAAGTGGCATGGGAAGTGCGGGCGGCAGAATTAAGTGTTGAGCCTTTCCTATGTTCTTTTTCTCTTGAGATTTTTCTTTTCATTATTCTCTCACAACCCCAAGAGTGTATGACTGTATTTCAAATTAACTATTTCATTAAAATCACAGAGTCACTTGGAACACACTGCATATTTCAGATTATAGTACAGCTTGACAAATACAGAATAAGAATAATGATACTCAAAAAACACTTTTTTTTTGGGGTGTTCTTCTCTTACATCTGTCTGCTGCATTTTTTAATACCTCATCTTAAGTTTGTGTCTTATCTCAAGTGCTGGTGTCCTCTTAGACCTGATCTAATTGGCCCCAAACGTGATAAAAATAGGTCTTTCTATCATTCTTTTATTTTGCCATTTCTTTATTGCGGAATGTCAATCATCTTGTTTTTGTGGTTTTCTTCTCTTACATCCATCTGCTGCCTTTTGTAATACCTCATCTTAGGTTTGTGTCTTATCTCAAGTGCTGGTGTCCTCTTAGACCTGATCTAATTTCCCCCAAACATGATACAAATAGTTTTGTGTCTTATCTCAAGTGCTAGTGTCCTCTTAGAACTGATCCAATTGGCCCCAAAAGTAATACAAATAGAAGGTTACTTTCAAATTTAAGTTCCATTCCTCAGTGTGCATCTCCAGGAGGTCCTACCTTTCAAAATCCCTATCATCATGCCACAATTGTGAGCAAAGGCAAAAGCCCTGGTTTGGTTATTGCTAGGACTTACAATGACAACAGTTGGGTGTGGATGGGAAGGTGCAAGGCTAGAAGGTAAAATCCAGTGGGGCAGAAGGTCTGGCCAGGAAAAAAGCCAATGCTGCAGGTACTTAACGGACCCTTGTGCCCAATTGCTTGGTCCCAGGATCCATGGGAGACGCACTTGAAGAAGGCCAATTGGGTAACACGATTGGAGTGGATCACCAACAAGCGGGTTGATGCCCTTAACTTTGGACCCATGGGATGGTTAAGCGTGGAGGAAAATGATTTGCTGGCATCTGTGTTGGTACTGCGGGAGAAGGCCCTGGCCTTTGGCCCGGACAAGCACAGAGTGCTGAAAGGTGAAATTGGTGACCTGTATGTTATCCCCACTGTTCTGCACAAGCCATTGCAGATCAAGCTGATTCCAATCCCCCGGACTGTTTGGGAACCCTTTTTGGAGTTAGTGCGTGAGTGTGTGAGAAAGGATCTCTACAAGCAATCCACCTCAAGTTACTCCAGCCCAATCTTTGGGGTCATCAAGAAATATGGGAAGTTGCTAAGGATTTTTCATGATCTTCAGCATCTTAACTTGTTCACTATCTGTGATGCAGGTTTTCCCCAGCAGGTGGAGGAATTGTTGGATACAATTGCCAGGAGCACATGTTACCGGTTGGTGTATGTGATGGGCGGTTACCATCAGCAGGAAATTCATGCCAATTTGCATCTGCTGACGGTGTTTGAGACCGGATTTGGGAGGATGCAGCTAATGCAGCTGCCCCAAGGTGAGAATGACTTGATGGTGGTGTACCAAGCCCAGATTACATGGATAATGCATGACAATCTCCCAGAGGGCATTCAGATCTTCATTGATGACGCCGGTATCATGGGCCCAAGGAAAGATTATGGAGGCCCAGTTCTGGCAGAGGCTCCTACAATCAGTTGGTTCATTTGGGAATATGTGGTGAAGCTAGAAAAGGTTGCCTTCTGGATTGAGTATGGGGGACTTATGGTATTGGGAAAGAAACTGGCGGTTTGCTTTCCCGCCCATGAGGTATTGGGTCAGGCAATGTCTTCAGATGGAAGACAAATTACCAAGAAGAAACAGAACAAGGTTCTTGAGTGGCCGACTCTGTGGACAGTTTTGCACGTCCTCCAGTTTCTGGGGTTGTGTAGCTATGTCTGCATGTTCATCAGCTGTTTGCAGAGGTGGCAAGTCCCCTGCAAGAATTAACACAGAAGGGAGAAAAATGGGAAGGGACTACTGGGTGACAAAACATGTTTGCAAAGCTCAAGGAGATTGTTGGGCACAACATTGTCCTCAAGGACCTTGAATAGGGAGGTATACGTCTGGAAATTGAATCTAGAAAGCTTGGCGCGGGGGGGGGGGTCCTGATGCAGGAGGAGGATGGGGAGGATTGGCCTGTGCTCTACAAGTTGGTTAGCTTTACCGCTACAGAGAGCTGCTATTCTCAGCCAAAGTTGGAGTTGTGTGGGGTTACTAAGATTGTGCTGAGGCTTCAGAATCTCCTGTGGGGTGTTCATTTTGAACTCTTTGTGGAAGCAGAGGCTTTGGCACAGATGATCAACTTGCCAACGCTGCCTAACATGCCAATGGGCATTTCTCCAGCTGTTTTCCTTTAATGTGGTGCATGTTCCAGGAAAATTGTTGAAAATGCCGGATGCGCTGTAATGGCATCCTTGGGAGGACCCATACAAAGGAGCAGAGCCTTTGGAAGTGGAATCTCTGGTTCTTTGAGTAGGGGTGGTGGATGCGGGGGTTTTCTTGCCGCTATGTCAGTCTGGAAGCTATGCAGTCCTGTGTTCCTATTTGAAGGATCTCCGGCTCCCCAAAGGCACAAAAAATATAATCATCTAATGGGCAAGGCGGTGCCTGGTGTTGTGATCAATCCAGGACACCTCATGAATTCTGGAAATTCTTGATTTTTTTTTACATCCCCTTATCCATCTATACATCTTCAAAAAAATTCTCTATGGGTACCCACTCATTTCCCAGTTTCCCAGCTCTTCCCCCGTCCTAGCGGTCTAGGAGGACTTGCTTGGACATCCAATACCTGCCTCCTCTGTTCAAATCCCCCCTTGCACGCACTTCCCCCTGAATTTTTGGCCAAGCACGCGCAATTGGCCATTCCCTCCTGAACTCATCACTGCCATCCTCTTTCATCAATCTCTTGGTGTTATTGGTCATCCACCACCAATCTCATTGGCCATCAAGCTTTGCATCATCCCCTGCCATCAACCAATTACCGCAAGCTTTGCTTGCCGTTGTTGGTGACCCCATGACCGGCCCCATCACCACATGATAACCTGCGCAAGATTGGTCATGGGAACAATCACTCCCATGACCAATCTCATCTCCATCTTTGCCTCCCATAAACTGCACCTACCTAATAACAAGGTTGAAAGCAAGACGCCGTTGCTCCTTGCAAGGTCTGTCATCACCTTGCTCAACCTCATGACCAGCTCCTCCAATCCATCACTGATGGCCGCAAACCAACATTGTTGTTTGCAACCATTGGAACCCTTCTCACTCACTTTTCAAAGCTTGCACGCGTGAACAATGATCCTCCAACAATCCTGAAACAATCTTCAAACAATCCACCTCAATCCTCCCTTGACCAACCGCGGCCCCGGCCTTCCAAAACCACCATGTTTTGCCACCATTGTCCTTGAAATGGGCAGGTTTCCCCTATTCACGCCTTGTTCTTTTTTTGTTGTTTGTTTCTCTCTCTCCCATGTCAGGCGGTTCCTGTTGCCAATCTTCTTCATCTGCAAAAAAAAAATTCTGCTCTCATTTATAAATCTCTCTTGTAAATAGCCTACAGGCCTCTGGTCTATAAAAGTAGGGGCTCTCCCCTGCCTTTTTCCAGCATCTCATCTGATCCATCCAACATAGTAATAACTAATCTGATCATTCTAACGGGCCTCTTCCCCTTCATCTGCAACCTTTATCCTGAGTATATCTGTTGATTTCCCCTTGGTCTTTTGAGCCTCCATACTTAAATTTTTGATCTGTCCATCTGTGACCCTGATCCTTTTCACCAACCATAGCCTTGCTGGTTGAAGACAATTCTGTCTGTTGGAATTCTTGAGTGTGTTATACCACTCCTTGATCCCTTTTTCTGACCATACTAGTCTTGATAATTCCTGATCATCTTTCTGGAGCCAATCACAATTGATTGAAGAAGTATTATTAAGCTTAAAATCTGGATTGTTATACCTCCCTTTATTCTTTAGTTGGATTCTGTTGCAATACACTTTATTCCCTTGAGAAGTGTTGGGTTAGTCTTGTTTGAATCTGATATTGCTTTGCTTCTAGAGCTTCACAAAAAAATTGCTTTTGTTTTGTACAGCCACCCGCCGAAGTATCTTAGTGATTTTGTCTAGAGTAGTATTTTCTTGAGAAAAATTAGGATCTGCTTCTGGTATTTTCCTGACATCATCTCATTCATAAATTTTTTGGATTCTTTAAAAGAAGGAGCATGGACTGGTTCAGTGGTTCTAGGTTTTTCAAATGTTACAGCAGTTTAAACTTTCATGACTTCATCCACAGTACTGGTAAGGATAACAAAAATAGGGAGCTTGAATCAATTATCCCTGGTGGTGATCATAGATCTAGATTTGACCAATTTGTCTTTAATTCTTTCTTGCACATCCAACAAAAAAGATTGGAAGAATTGTCCTCAAAATTTTTCCACTGAAGTGATGTGATTGTGTTGGATAAGATAGTTTCTGATAGGATACCAAGACTTCCAAAATGATGGGTAGTCAGAGGCTGAAGAGACTCCACCATTTGAGATCCATTGGAGAGGCAAGAGCATCCAAGTCCTGCAAAGTAAACCAAGCTACATCTATTTTACCACATCATGCCAACATTGCTTCCCTTGGAAGCATCCAATCATGGGATTTGAATCCTTTGAAAAAATTTATTACTTCCATAACTTCATCAGAGGAGATGAAGAATTGCAACTGGTAGGCCATATTGTATTCACTTTCTCCATCCACTTCAGCAGCCATTTTGTAAGAGTCCAAGGACCGTTTGACATTTACCCCATTGAATCCTTAGTTCTTGTTCTGAGGTTTGATTTTGAACATCTTTGGTCAAGCAGAGGTCGTTGGGGTACCAGTAGATGCCATTTTTAATACCAAAATTCCTAGAGAATCCAAAGAGCAGATTTCCAAAGTGGCTCACAAGTGTGGCAGGAGTAGGGCTTCACAAAAAACAACAAGTAACTTGCCCGGATGGTGCACAAATTGGGAGGACTTACTTCTAGGAAAAGTTGCCTCCACAGATCAGATCTGAGAATAGAGAGAGAACAGAGAAAAAAAAAGGAAAAAGATTGGATTTCAAATTTTGATTCCAAACATTGATGATGATTTTGGGACTGTAAATCCAAAGATTGCTGGTTCAATCCCAGCCCTGGGGACCAAATGTAGGACTCAAAATGGTGCTAAGCCGCAGGCAGTTCTGTGGAGGGGAAAGGTGCTGTTTAGGCTTACCTCCTAAGAGCTCAAATAATATTTAAATGTAACCAGGATCAAGGTCCAGGAACTTGCAAATAAGGAATCAATGTAGGGGATGAGTTTGGGAATAGTTAGTAGCAATGAAAAAAACACTATCTGAGGCAAGATGGTGCATGGAAAGACTTAATTCAAAGTTTTGTTCAGAGTTCAATGGAACAAGGAAGTTGTAAGTAACAACACCCACAAGCTAATAACTCTGGTTGTTGGCAGAAGATTAGGAAAGATCAAATAAATCCCAACCAAATTCCAGGTTCTCAATGAACCTGCCCAACTCTCTGCAATAAAACGCTTGAATGGTACCAGATAACTGTGGGTGGCTGAAAAAAACCAAAATTAATTTGTTTATGGAACTCTAGAAGCAAATCAATAAAAGATTAAAACAAGAATAACGCAAAAATTTCCAAGGAAATCAAGAGATGCGTGGCAGAATTAAACTTTGAAGAATAAAGGGAGGTTTAAAACTCTAGTTTTCAAGCTTAAAGAAACCTCTCATTCAAACATGACTGGATCCGGAAAGATGATCAGGGGAGGATCAGACCAGTATGGTCAGAAGAAGGAACAAGAGTGGTATAAAAAACTCAAGAATTCCAGCAGACAGAATTCTCTTCAACCAGCAAGGCTATGGTTGGTGATAACAGCCAAGGTCACAGATGGAAGGATCAAAGATTTGAGTATGAAGGCTCAAAGGATCAAGGGGCAATCAAATGATATACCCAGAATTAGGATGAGGATCAACTACTGATAATAACTGGGGCGGACATACAAACACACTCACATGGATGATTGGAAAAAGGAAGGGGAGAGCCCCCTCCTGTTATAGACAAGAGGCCTGTAGACTATTCACAAGGGATACTCACAAATGAGTGCGGAATTTTTTTTTATTTATTTTATTTTATTTTATTTTATTTTATTTTATTTTATTTTATTTTATTTTATTTTATTTTATTTTATTTTATTTTATTTTATTTTATTTTATTTTATTTTATTTTATTTTATTTTATTTTATTTTATTTTATTTTATTTTATTTTATTTTATTTTATTTTATTTTATTTTATTTTATTTTATTTTATTTTATTTTATTTTATTTTATTTTATTTTATTTTATTTTATTTTATTTTATTTTATTTTATTTTATTTTATTTTATTTTATTTTATTTTATTTTATTTTATTTTATTTTATTTTATTTTATTTTCTTTCATTTTCTTTTCTTTTCTTTTCTTTTCTTTTCTTTTCTTTTCTTTTCTTTTCTTTTCTTTTCTTTTCTTTTCTTTTCTTTTCTTTTCTTTTCTTTTCTTTTCTTTTCTTTTCTTTTCTTTTCTTTTCTTTTCTTTTCTTTTCTTTTCTTTTCTTTTCTTTTCTTTTCTTTTCTTTTCTTTTCTTTTCTTTTCTTTTCTTTTCTTTTCTTTTCTTTTCTTTTCTTTTCTTTTCTTTTCTTTTCTTTTCTTTTCTTTTCTTTTCTTTTCTTTTCTTTTCTTTTCTTTTCTTTTATTTTAGTGGGAGGATGAACAATGGAGATAGCGGAGAGACAAGCAAGACGGTGTGGATGGAGGCAAAGCACTGGAGCAAGAGATGAGAGCACCAACCAACCAATTGAGAAAGATTGGACAGTGGTGGTGATGGTGGGGAAGGGAATCATTCTGAGCAACCTCACGGATGAGGATGGAGGTGAGATTGCTGCTTTGACGCCAGTTATCAGTCAACGGCAGCAATCTAAGTTGTTGTTCCCAATGACGCAATGGGGTGGATGATGATGGTCTGGTTGGATGGGGATGAGCTTGATAATTGAGTTGATTGGATTGAAGTGATGATTGAGTAGTAACAATCAATGGAGGATGGTGTTAGGATTGATAGCTTGGGGTAAATCAAGTCCAGCTTGATGATAGTCAGAGGATGGATGATGATAGTGGCTTGAGAGGTAGAGGTGGAGATGGAAAGATGGTGGGATGGCCGCCTGCATGCGCTTTGGTGTCATTATATAGCCTTTGATTGGGAATTGTGTTGAGGCCTGCGTGCTCAGCATTTGGTAGGCCAGGCTCAGCAGTCAGGGTGCCTGCTTTCTCAGCAGTGGCCGCTGCGGGCTTAGCATCAGCAGCTGCAAGGCTCAGCAGTAGGTGCAGCGGGGCAAGAACGCGGCTGCGGGTTGGTCCTGACTAGGGAGATGGGCCACCAACCTCTTAGATATTTGACTTAGGAATGGAGTAGTGCGGGGTGGGGGGCCACCCCACAAAAGGACAAACCGGATGTGTGTAATGGCAGGCGGGCTGATGGGATAGGGTGTTACGGGTGTAGGGGTTAGGATTGGATTAGGGTTCTGGGTCTAGGGTTTCTTCTTTGATTGTTGCCAGATTGTTCTTCTGCTTTTACCTAGCTTAGGGCTGAGGGAGAGGACGTATAAGGCCGCCTCCCTCAGCGCAAGTTGGGGGGGGGGGCGCGGAAAAGGAGGAAGGAGAAGGAAGAAAATCATCATAACCATCTCTCTATCTCTCTCTCACCCCTTCTTGCTCTCTGAAGGAAGCATCCTCAGACCTTACAGACGCTAGAATTGTCAACTCCGCAACCAAGGGACAACTTCATGAGGTTTAACCTCTAAAGTTTCCACATCTGGGGGTCTGGCCAGGAACTCTCAATCTGTTCTCAGTCTCTCAAATATAACGTAGGATGCTGCCAACAACCGCTCCAGGATCCAATGTCCTCCCTCCCTATCCTCTGCGCTTGACTCCCTTTTCTGCTACTCAACCCCCTCCTCCACCATCCACCATGTCCCTAGAGCTAGCGGTTTTGCTCCTCCTTTGGAGGGGTTGTCAGACGTGGCAGTGGAGGCCCCTTGTCGTGTGTGGCTAAGACCAAGAGACTTTCCTCATCTTTGGTTCAGTACCTCAGACGTGTAATGGTTCCTTTCCAGGGTCAAAGGCATTGCGGATTTGGAGGGCGCAATGGGCATAGACAAGGTTTGGACTATTTTTCTCTTCATTACCAAGGAAAAGAAGCTTTGGGATGTGGAGGAAATGGTTGTTTACAAAAGGCAGGATTGGGGGAAGTTGAAACGCAAGATGCTGGTGAGGTGGGGAAAGCACAAACCCGGGTTCCAAGAAAGCAATTTTGAATGAGCCACGGAAGAAGCAAGCAAGTGTGGGGGGGGGGGGGGGTGCAATTGCGCAAAGGATTGGTGGAATACGTGAGCGTATCTACCGCTACTCAGTGAAGAACAAGGTTGTTGCGGGTCAAATGGGGGCTATGAAGCAGGCGTTTTTGGGAGGTCTTGCGCCTCAGCTCTGTTCTAGGGTACAGCGGTACCTGTATGATCACCAATTGGTTAAGAGGTTGCTGGACAGGAGCATTGCAATCACCCCCAATCTCTTGTTTATTCATCAGGGGGTGGAGAGCAAAATTGACCCGGACAAGCTCATTGCGGACAGGGCACAAACGTACCCAGTGGCCTCCAAGAAATTGGTTACAATCTAGGCGCTGGCCCCTAACAAAACCTTTACCGCGTGGCCTCCAACACCCTCTCATGCCGGACCGTCCCTGCAAGCGCTGGGACCAACGGTTGGCAAGATGATGGAGATTCTGCAGGACATAAGGGTCTTCCTCAACTGGGCAGCGGCTCCTATGGCCTTGACTGCTCCAACCGCCCCAGTGGCCACTACTGATCCAGTGGCTCCTGCTCAACTGCACACAACACTGCCTCATATGGCACAATGGTTCCAGCCTCCCAGAGGACCCTCCTGGCCGTTCAGAGTTTGCACCTGTATGTAATGCGGGGAAAAGGGGCACTGGAAGTGGATATGCAAAAAGCTCACCCAGGACATGAAAAAAGGACTTGTTTGCACATCCGGGATGACATACATATTTCCGTCAGGTGAGTTGGTGGATTTGACTAGAGACCAGCCGCCACCAATGGTGCAAATGCGGGAGCGGGAAAAGGCTCAGGCCAAAACTGCTTGGGTATTGCTTGGAATTGTCACCGCGCCTGGTACCTGGGAAGTGCCAAGGGTAGAGGCGGAATTCAGAGCATTAGCGGCAAACAAACAGATTGTGGTGGACATTGACGCCAAGGAGCAGCCAACAGCCCTGAAGCCAACCACGCGTGTACCAGAAATGGACAGACCTTTGCCTCATTTTACGGGGAAGAAGAAGGCAGGGTATATTGTCCAAAGGTTGATGGGAAACAACTCACCGGCGGTGTCCCCCGCGGTTGTTGAGGAGATGGTCCAGGCATTGAAAGAGTGTGGTCAGAACCAAGTGCCAACTACAGTTCAATGGGTAAATGTGGCCAAGGGGGAGGTGGATTGAAAGCCGTGCTGGTTGAAGTTGGTATCACTCCTGCTTGCTTATGTGGAAATGACTATTGCAGGGTGGAAGGTATGGGCAATGGTGGATAGGGATTCAATGGTCAACTTGGTTCCCTCAAGGTTGGTGGACAAGCTTGGCTTGATGCGGAGGAAGTGTGCAATGGGTCTCCGGGCGTTGAATGGCGGCAAATGCTGCGTGGACGGGGTGGTGGAGGCGGAGGAGGTCAAAGTTGCAAAGGTTTGTAAGCCCCTATTGTTTCTCTCGGTAGAATGTGGTGACCTGATATTGGGTTGACCGTTCATGTTTGGGTTTGGAGCGCAAATGGCTTTCAACGCAAAAGAAGGAACAGAGGCTCTGACGGTCCAGGATTCATTTGGAACGCAGTTTGAGACAACTATCTGCAATCACGTGAGAGGAAAATGGGTGCAGCGGCCAGAGGCTGGCAATGAAAAGGAGTCTGATGTGGGGGCTGACTGTAAGCATCACCTCACGGAGGATTTTTCCTAGTTGGCCGCAGTTACCGCGCGGAGAAGGCTCTGGCTTCTTGCGGGCTGCCGACAAGTAAGGAGTGAGTGGATGAGGGTGTGCGTAGGGCGCAGGCATCAGAAGTAAGTTCCATTCCTCAGTGTGCATTGCCGGAAGGTTTTACACTTCAAAAACCCTATCATTTTGCCACAGTTGTGAGCAAAGGCAAAAGCCCCAGTTTGGTTATTACTAGGACTCACAACAGCAATGGCCGCGTCTGGATGGCGCGGTGCAACATGGGCAAGTACAAACCAGTAGCGCAAAATTTTTGGCCATGGAACAAGCCAATACCGCAGGGGCTTAACAGACCCTTACAACCAATTGCGTGGTCCCAAGACCCTTGGGAGACCACCCTTAAGAAGAGTGGATGGGTAACACAGTTGGCGCAAATCACAGATGAGCGGGTGGACGCCCTTAAATTTGGGCGGGTGGGTTGGTTGAGTACAGAGGAGAGGGATCTATTGGTATTGGTGTTGGTATTGAGGAAGAAGGCTGTTGCTTTTGGACCGGGCAAGCGCAGGTTGTTGAAAGGCAAGATTGGGGACTCTTATGTGATTCCCACCATCCCTCATGAATTGTGGAAAATCAACCCAATCCCAATCCCTGTTACTGTTCAAGAAGCCTTTCTGGAACTGGTATGGGAGTGCGTGAGGATGGGGCTTTACAAGCAGTCCATGTCAAGTTATTCTAGTCCTATTTTTGCAGTTGTTAAGCAAGATGGGAAGTCACTAAGAGTTGTTCATGACCTTCAGAGGCTATAATCGTTCACTATTTGCAACACGTGGCTTCCTCCATGCATGGAAGAATTCCTAGACTCAATGGCTGGGCGCGCTTGTTACGGTCTGGTGGAGGTAATGGGAGGATACAATCAGTGAGAAATTCACCCAGACTTGCAGCCACTGACGGCGTTTGAAACAGGAATAGGAAAGATGCAACTGACGCAGATGCCGCAAGGCGCAACCAACTCAGTGGCGGTGTACCAAGCCCAAATAACTTGGATAATACACAACAATCTTCCAGGAGGCATACAGATCTTCATTGACAACGTTGGTATCAAAGGCCCCGGAACAGAGTATGAAGGTGCATTTTTGACAGAAGCTCCCGCAATCCGTTGGTTTGTTTGGGAATACGCGGTGATCCTGGAGCAGATTCTGTTCCAGATTGAGGAGGCGGGCCTTACTGTGTCAGGAAAGAATTTAGTGGTCTGAATTCCAGAGCTCAAGGTGCTGGGACACGTTGTAGCTTTTGATGGTAGGCCAATAGCGGAGAAGAAGCGGAACAAGGTTCTCAAATGGCCAACTCCCCGGATGGTGTTGCATATTCTTCAGTTCCTGGGGTTGTGCAGCTATGTCTGTATGTTCATCAAGCGGTTTGCGGAAGTAGCAAGCCCTATGCAGGCACTAATGCGGAAGGGTAAGGAGTGGAATTGGACCGTGGCGTGTGACATTGTGTTTGCAAAGCTCAAGGAGATTGTGGGGTACAACATTGTTCTTTGGGATCTTGACTACAAAGCTGGGGGGATACGCTTGGCGGTTGACTCTAGCAAATTTGGTGCTGGGGGAGTCTTGACCCAGGAGGAGGATGGGAAAGATAGGCCGGTGCTCTACAAGTTGGTCACCTTTACCATGACCAAGGGCTGCTATTCTCAGCCAAACCTGGAGTTGTGTGGTGTCACCAAGATTGTGCAGAGGCTGCAGCACCTTTTGTGGGGCGTGCATTTTGAGCTCTTGGTGGATGAGGAGGATTTAGCACAAATGATTAACTCACCAAGGTTTCCTAACACACCCATGACCTGGTGGGTGGCCTTCCTTCAGTTATTCTCTTTTAATGTGGTGCAAATAACAGGGAAGGCTTTCACAATGCCAGACGCGCTGTTGCTGTACCCTTGGGAGGACCCATACAAAGGAGCAGAACCTCTGGACATGGAATCTCCCGTTGTTTGAGTGGGAGTGGTGGAGGTAGAGGCTTGTCTTCCGTTACATCAGTGAGGGCATTACACGGTCTTGTGCTTTTATTTGCAGGATCTCCGGAACCCCAAGGGCACGGCAGGCTTAGTTGTCTGGTGGGTGAAGCGGCACGTAGTAAACTTCTACCTTCAGGATGGCCAGTTGTGGCGGCAAAGCGTTTGCGTGCCTCCTGTTGTTGCAACTTCTAGGGCGGATCAAGAAGTGATCCTGAGGGTTCTGAACAACAAACTTGGTCACTGGGGCAAGATCAAGAGGCGTAGGAGGGTAAAAGCAAGTTTTTGGTGGCCCGTGATTGTACGCACGGTACGTGATTGGGTAAAATTGTGCAAGACCTGTCAGAGGCGGAGCTCAATATTGCCCAAGGAAGTCAGTCACCCCACGGGTAAAGACGCGCTGTTTAGGCGTGTTTTGCTGTATTTATTACACATTGAGGCGGGGATGTTCGCGTGATTGCTGGTCGCGCGCAATGATCTGTCAGGATGGGTAGAAGCATGGCCCCTGGTGAAATTATTGGCGGAAAAGGTTGCTCAGTTCCTGGAAGAAAACTGGTTTGCATGCTACAGATTGCTTTTCTTGGTCAATTTTGACAGGGGCAAGGAGTTTTGGGGCTGCCTGATGATGCTGGTGCAGATTTGTGGGGCAAAGTTTGGGCGCGGAACAGAATATTACCCAGAGGGAGCTGGTGCAATCAAAAGGGGACATCAAACAATCAAGGATGCCCTGGTGAAGATGTGCGGAGAGGATGGAAAGAACTGGCAGGAGGCGCTCCTGGCGGTTCTTTTTGCAAATTGGATCTCTGTCAAGCGTTTGACAGGTTACTTGCCTTAAAAGTTGCTATACGGGCAGCGGCCCATGCTTCTGGTGGATGTTGTGTTGGGCACGTTCTTGGGCATAGACTGGTGGAAGGTCAAGACCCCTGCGGATCTTGTCAAGGCGTGGGCAAAAAAATTTCTTAGGAAAAAAGAGACTTGGGCAAAGGCCATGGAAAGGCTAAAGAAAACAAGGACGGCGTCTGTCTGCTACTGAGACAACTGCTGTTCCCATTGGCTCTGTGACCTGCTATTGAAGGGGGACTTTGTGCTACTGTATAACTGTAGTCTGGAATCCCAGTGGGGTTGGCTCTTCGCAAACCAGTGGAACAGCCCTTATTGCGTGGCTTCCAATTTCTTGGGAAGCAGTTACCAGCTCAAAGAATTGGATGGGACACTGCTCAAGCAGAAAGCCACCGCCTCACATATGAAGCCCTTCTTTGCACCCGGTTCCACTTCATTCAATGAATTGGAAAGTGATGGCATGGGATCTGGGGACAAGGAATAGGGTCCAGGATTGGTCAGAAATTTGGAATGTTTGGATGACAAGGAAACCGCGCACAAAACGCAGCCCTGGATGAGTGGGAGGTTTCAGACTGCTGGGGACATCTGTCAAGTTGGGGGGGACCCTAGGTGAAATCTTGATTTGTTGAGGGGATGTTCTAGCCGGTTCACAGCTGGAATAACTAGAAACCCCAGAATTTTTGTTTTCTTATTTCTTGGTTTGTGGTTTGGACTTGGCTTTGGTTGGTACTGGCTATGGTTTACTTGTTGCAGGAATGCGGGCACAGCGCAATGCTAAGTCTGTTCACGCAAGGACAAGCCCGCGGATGGGAGGCAGGACAAAGATCTCTGCAAAAAAAAAAAATAGAATTTCTTTCTTTGCTTTTGATCAGGGCCATTTTCCTTTTTATCTGTTTCTTTCTCTATGGACAATTATGATGGTTCATGGATGCTTATACGGTCAGTGTGGTCGCAGGAAAAGCCTGATTTGGTAAGGGGGTGTCCTAGCCGGTTCACAGCTGGAGCAACTAGGCACCCCAGAATTTTTTTTTTTCCCATTTCTTCTCTCTCTCTCCGTTTGTGCGCGCATGCTGTTGGCCTGTTTTTTTTTTGTAGCATGGGTTTGGGGAACTGTGTGGAAGTTTGTCTGGGGAGGTCCAGGTACCTTTTGGAAGACCAGTTACTTACAAAGGCAAAGCGCATAGGCAGGACTTGCCCTTGCACAATTGCGCGCAAGGAGGATTGGATCTGAGTTCTCTCTTTCTCTCTCACTTACGGCTGCTCTCACAAGAATTATTAATAGGACGCGCGCGCAAATGTGTATTTATTTCTTTTTGGAGTAAGGTTAAAGGCCTGGTACAAAAAGAAAGAAAAGAAAAAAGAAAAAAGGCGGGTGATCCGCTTAGATCATGTCCATAACCTCCATCATTTCAACCAGGCTGCATTCACAAGTCCTTGGAAGGCTGGAAAGAGCTTGAATTGGATGTGGCTCCATTGGCACCTGGAGCCAAAAGGAATTGCCGGAGAAGGTTGTCCAATCTAGCCGCAAATTCCTCAAAGCGCGCTTCCCTTAGCGCTAGCCCAGTGGCGATGTCCATAATTTTGGGAGTAGTTGTGCAAGGGGGTGCCGGAGTTGGAGCAGGGCTCAATCCTAATGAACATGGAGGCAAGGAGGGGGTCCCCAGGGTATCAATTTGAGGGCTTGGTCCAGCTGAAGGCAATGATGGGATCAGGATCAGGGACGGTGGAGGAGTGGCCTCTGGGGTTGTAGGCCTCTTGTCTGGGACCGGTGATGGCCTTGTGTTGGGATTTGGAGCCAAAGGAGGAGCCGGAGGAGGAGCTGGAGGAGGAGCCGCCCGCTATCTGAGCATTTCCTCAACGCGCGGGTCCCTTGATCCTTGATTGACTCAAGCTTGGTCAGCCCAGTGAAGGACGGCGGCTTGGTAGGCCGCAAAGGTCAAATAATCCTCCTTGCAGGTAGGCCAGGCACGGAAGAAAGGTGAAGCCAAGTTGCAACTCTCACTTGGAGGAGGGCGGCAAAGTGGTTAACCCAGCTGATTCCACAATTCCTCCAAGATTGTATCATCATCCAAGACCACAAAACGGTCAGGACAAGCCCTCTTGCGCGGCTTTGGGCAAGAACCGGATTGTGGAGGGGTCCAGGGCGTAGCCTTTCTGAGAAAGAAGCAACAATGGCCGCAACCACAGCTGGTGCAGGCGCAACAGCCAGAAATTAGGAAGCACTGCAACCCGTCTTGGGCGCAGAACTTGCAAGGTATCATGGTGGTGAGTGGAAGTGGTTGCAAGGAGTGGAGGAGTGGGCGCAAAGAGGAGGGTGGTTGGTAGGGGAAAGGGTGCAAAGACGGTCAAGGAAGTGATGGGAAGACCTCTGGGGACAGAACTCAAGTTGGGGGGAGATGTGGTGTCATTAAATAGCCATGGATGGGGAACTGCGTTGCGTCCTGCGCGCTCAGAATTTGGTAGGCCAGGCTCAGCAGTAAGGGTTCCAGCTTTCTCAGAAGTGGCTTCTGCAGGCTTAGAAGTAGCAGCTTCAAGTCTCAGCAGTAGGCGCAGCGGGGCAAGCACACAGCTGCGGGTTGGGCCTGACTAGGGAGACGGGCCACAACCCGCTTAGATATTTGACTTGGGAATGGAGCTGGCCCAACCATGTTGTTGGGTGGTTAGTTTTAGGAGGAAAGAGCGGGGAAATTGTGGGGCTATGTGCTTGAATGGCCGCACGCAAGCGCAAGCCGGTCATGGGACCGGGATATTCAGACGGTGCATTGGGTGGATACAGGAAAGCGCGGTGAACTTTGAGTAGGGCCCTGCAGAGGGCTGCCCCACGGAAGGACAAACTGGATGTGTGTAATGGTAGGCAGGCTGAAGGGATAGAGTGTTACAGGTGCAGGGGTTGGGATTGGATTAATTTTCTGGGTCTAGGGTCTCTTCTTTAATTATTGCCAGATTGTTCTTGTGCTTGTACCTAGGTTAGGGCTGAGGGAGAGGATGTAAAAGGCTGCCTACCTCAGTGCAAGTTGGTGGGGGGGCGCAGAAAAGGAGGAAGGAGAAGGAAGAAAATCATCATCACCACCTTTCTATCTCTATCTAAACCCTTCTTGCTCTCTGAAGGAAGCATCCTCAGACCTTACAGATGCTAGAATCATCAACTCCACAACCAAGGGACAACTTTCTGAGGATTAAACTCTAAAGTTTCCACAGTGCTTGGCCAAAAAAAATCAGGGCAAAGCGCATGCAAGGGTGGGATTTGAAAGGAGGAGGAAAGCATTAGATGACCAAGGAAGGCCTGCCTAGACAGCTAGGACAGGGAAGAGCTGGGATAATGGGAACTAAAATAGGAAATAATTCCAGAAAAGATTTTTCTTTTTTTTTTTTAGATGTGTTGATGGATAAGGGGATTTAAAAAAAAATTAAAACCTTCCATAATCAATGAGGTGTCCCAGATTTGTCACCACAGCGGCCGAGGAATAGCCTGTGTGGTCATGGGCCCCTCTTCCAAGTCTGAAATATACCTTGAGTCAGGATCTGGTGCTGGAGCAGGAGAGGTCTGAGGGTTTGATGGAGGAGCCGGAGGAGGAGCCAGAGGGGGAGCCATGAACCATTTGAGTATCTCCTTGATGGGGTGGTACCTTGCCCCTTGGTTGACCCAGACACAATTGGCCCAGTATTGCAGGGTGGTCCGGTAAGCCACAAAATTTGGGGTTTCCCCCTCTGGGGAGGTTCAGCGTGGCAGAGGGGCAAAGAAGAGTCATGGGCCTCACTTGGAGGAGCGCTGCAAAGAGGGGAGCCTGGCGGAGTCCACAAATCCTCCAAAATGGGGTTGTTGTTTAAAACTACAAATGGGAACGGATGGGCCCTCTTGCGCTTCCTAGGGCAAGAGCCAGATTGGGGAGGAGCCCAGGGAATTTCCTTGCTGAGGGAGCAGCAACAGTGGCCACAACTGCAGGAAATGCAAGGGAAACAACCAGGGAAAAGTGAACAGTCATACCCGTTCCAAGCACAAAAGTTGCAGGGTATCATGGTGATGGAAGGGTAGAGTGTTGGCAGTGTGGGAAGAGCACAAGAAAGGGTTTGGTTGGGAGGGGAAGGGGCATAGTTGGTCAAGGTAGCAATGGGAAGACCTCTGGGGACAGAACTCAAGTTGGGGGGAGATGTGGTGTCATTATATAGCCTTGGATTTAGAATTGTGTTTTGGCCTGCGTGCTCAGCATTTGGTAGGTCAGGCTCAGAATTTGGGGTGAGCACATTCTCAGAATTAGCTGCTGCAAGCTCAGAAGCAGGCACAGAGGGGCCAGCACGCCAGTTGCGGGTTGGGCTTGAATAGGGGGGGGGGACGGGCCGCAACCTGCTTGGATATTACGGACATAAGAATGGAGCCAGCCCAACCACATTCATAAGCTTTTAGTTTGGGGAGGTAAGAGAAGGGCAATCACGGGGCTATGTAAAGGGGCAGGCATGCGCAAGCGCAGGCCAACCCAAGGGCCAGGGGGGAGTTGCAATGGCATGTTTGGCGTATACCCCAAGTTGGGGGTTTTGAGTTGGGCACAGCGGAGGGCTGCATCATGAGAAGGACAAACCAGATGTGTATGATGGCAGGCGGGCTTGAGGGATTGGATATAGGGGTTAGGGTTGAGCTAGGGTTCTGGGTCTTGGTGTTTCTTCTTTATTATCTTCCAGGTTGTGTTTGCTTTTTACCTAGGTAAGGGCTTAGGGGGAGGGAATAAAAGCAATCTCTCTCAGCGCGGTGTGGTGGTTATTTATAGAAACAGAGGCAATTAGGCTCAGCACTTGACATTTGAATTGGAGCGGCTCAGCTATGGTTGTAAGTCTGCAGCAAAATAGGCTCAGAGCAGGGTGTTGGAAGACTGTCTATTCTGGAGTGCATTATCTAAGAGCTCAGTATTGGTGCGGTGCTCCCTTTTTGCAAGCAAAATTAAAAGAATGGGATGGATTTTTGCCTTATGCAGACATAATTGCATGGTAAAACATAAATTTTCCTCCACAGCTATGGGTTTACTAATGCAGAAGCAAGTGATTGAAGCTCAGTAGTGTGGATTAGTCTGATTATGGGATATGCACTGAGATTTCAGAGAGCTGTGGTTGGATAAATGCTGAAGTTGAGGAGGCAGCATGCGGATAATTGGGGATTCTTAGTCATGCTGCATGCTGTATTGGGAGTGATCCGCTAGGGAAGATTGACAAGGATCTGTTGTTAGTTTTGCATTGGCGCAACTCAACTGTTAGGAGGAATGGGAAACAGGATCATTGGAGTAGGTAAGGATGGGACTATTAGTAAGGAGGATCAGTGTGGATTGCAGGGAGGTGGTGGGAAATGAGTCTTTCATTAGCAGCTTGCGTTCCTTTGTTATTTGTTGCATATATAAGGAAGCTTTTCTTTTGGAGAGGAGGGGAAATGGCAGGGGGAGATTATAACATCATCATTATTGGAGATTATCATGGGAAATTATAGATTGATTCTTTTCTTCTGTTACTTTGGAGTGTAATTACCAGCAATAGCTCTCAAAGGTGATATTTAGGGAAATAGTTCAAGTGTGGAGCTTGTTGGGGATTCTGTCTTGTTTATGTACAATTATTTCATTGCAAGTTAGCTTTAGTGGTTTCCAGCTTGATTGCGGAAGTGGAGTTTGATTAGGAATTGCAGAGGTACAGGAGTGTGACTCAAGGGCTAGTAGGCATTCAGGAACTTGGATCAAGATTTTTGTAGAGAATTTTATATTTTTTCAGGGAATTTAACGGACACACAATCTCTTTCCAAAAATTGGGGGTCTGGCCGGGAAATTAATTTCTCTGTTATAATACCCGGTACCATCTGTCAATATATACCTTTTTTTTAGTTTTTATTTCTTTTATGTCAAAAAATTATGGGAGATTTTGAGGCCAATTTGGTAAACTCAATTTGGAATCACCAACAGGCAACCAGTATTGTGCCACCGTATTAAAGAACTCCTTTTCAGACCGCCAGTCCAGCAGGGCTGCCACCAAGATTTGCCACGGGGGACAATCAATATCTGCAGCAATGGAGATGCCGGAGGAGCAGCAAGTTAGCAGAGAAAAAATTAGGCCAAGGGACTACCCCACAGTTAGTTTTTGTCTGGAGGATTTTCACCAATTTCTTGAATGGTTTGAGAACCCAGCCAACAGCAAAGGCGCAAATGACGTTGACCGGGTCCTGCAAATAGTCAACTTCTTTCCAGATGAGGAAGATCTGAAGGACGTGGAGGATATGGAGGCTTACCAAGAACAAAATTGGGGAAAGTTGAGGGGGGAAATAGTGGAAAAATGGAGGTCATGGGAGTAGGGTTCCGCAAAAGGGATCTTGAGCTTCTTGCAACCAAAAAAGCAAGGGAAGGAGGTGTTTCATTGAGGATGTCCTTTGGTGTGTATTTTTCCTCATTTGATTGCATTTTGAAGTACCTTGTCCGCAACAAAATTTTGGCAGAGCATACTGGCTTTGTCATGAGGAATTTCATCCAGGGGCTTAGCTCCAAGTTGTGCAGAAGGGCCCACAGAAAGCTTTACAATGGAGGATTAATTCATAGGTTGTGGGACCAAAGGGTAAACCTACTTCCAAAAATGAGGGACATTGGCGCAGAGGTCCTAGGCAAGTTGGAATTAGTGGAACTTATGGAGGAATAACCAAAGGGTTTGGAGAAGAAGGATGTGCAGGTGAAAAGGGTAAAAGGTCCAGTAACTCCAAAGGAAATTGCTGAAATGAAGGAGGTGTTTAACAAAATGCTTCTTTTCTGGCAGAAAGCTATAGCAAATTCAGATGCAAAAGTCCCGGAACCACCAAAAACAACATCTAATGACCCAAATCAGGGGCCATCAAGGGCACTGCCTAGGAACAAAGGCAAGCCCCCCGTCTTCCAATGCTATTACTGCTGGGAGGATGGCCATCTTAAAAGGTGATCTGAGTGCAGACATACAGAGCAATATAGTTAAAACAGACGGAAGGGATTGTTTTTACCCTTCAGGAGAAACTATACCAGATATGCTGGATCAATCTTTGCCACAATATCTGCCTCAAGCGGGGGCAGCAGAGAAGAAGGAAGCTACAGCTTCAGCAGGTTATGCTTTTTCTTTAAAGGGGGGACCTCAGGAAGTTTTGGAGGAGGTTAGAGCCATTCTCTCCAATGAAAGAAGAATGGACATTGATGGGCCGACTCCTGAAAAAGCACCAGAAAAGGCAGTTTTAGTCAAATCAGGGGGATTTGACAGGAGGGCCAGAGAATTAGCAAGGAGAATTTGCGGAACAGACCATCAGGTTTCCACAAATTTGAAAGAACTAGCAGCTTTCTCACCAGTAATGGCAGAGGAAATGGTTGTGGTCTTCAAGCATTTTTCAGGGAATAAGGAGGAAAACCAAAAAAAGCAGAGAAGAGGCAAAGGTTGGTTCTCTCAAAAAGGGGGCAGACGTTTTAGGAGTTAGAAGTGCTATGTTGTGTCCCTTGGGATATGTAGAAATGCAGATTGGAGGAAAACGGTGTTGGGAAATGGTAAATGTCCTTCCATTGAAGTTGGCAACCAACATGGCATTGGTCCAACACAAGGCAAACAATGGGTTGCTGAATTTGGGAGTTTTTGAATGCGTGGTCAAAGGGATGGTGGAGAAGGAAATGAGGGAAGTGAAAAAGTCATTGGCTTTGATTTTGTATTTGGTAGTAAGCTGGTTTGAGCTCATACTTGGTAGGCCATTCCGTTTTGCCTTCCTGGCATCTCTTGGCTTCCATCCGGATACCTGGGAGGAACTCCTTACTTTTGCCAATGCCTTGGGGAAACAATAAGAGACAAGCATCTGTTTGCCTGAAAGTGGGGGATGGGAACATTGGAAAGGCTGCCCTCTTGCAGAAGGCAGCCACAAAAATTTAGAAGAGAATTTTTTAGATGTTGGCTGTGTTGCCTGTGCGGGGAAGGCTCTGTCCTCGTGCAGATGGTTGACAGATAAGGAGCAGGGAGGAGGAACCCCTGCAGCGCAGTCCAACATGTTTTGTGAAGTATGGAGAAGAGCAGGGATTGGCACAACAATGATGGGAGCAGGGAGGGGATCAAAAGTGAGTCCTTCCTTGTATGGGCCTCCAATGGGTGTCAGCAAAAGCAGCTACCCTTGTGAAAAAATTGTGAGCAACCCAGATTTTTTGCAGGTTGAAAATTAAAAATAGAGGAGAAAACCAAGGGATCAAATTTTGTTGATGTGCAGGTCTTTGGTAGCAGATACAAACCAGTTGCTAAGTAGGTACAACCGCAGAATGAGCCAATTCCGTAGGACCTCAATACACCAATGAGGCCTATCTGTTGGTCACAGGACCCTTATGAGTTGCCTTTGAAACCTGCAATCCTGCAGAAGGATCCAAAGGTATTGAAGGAGGGGCAGATGGCTGATGTCAGCTTGCTGCTATTGCAGAGCAAGCTGCAAAAGGACAAAAATAACATAAATAAATAAAAAAATTTATTGAACGAGAAATCTTATTTCAAATTATGATTCTACATAAAAATTAAGGTAGGTTCACTTACTGACACCTAGCCCAAATTCCTGTAGCTTATATTTTAAAATAACTTATGAAGATTTGGAAAGAGGCACAGCCTTGGTATTTTGGCCATTTTAATATTTGACATGGAACCCCATGTATAGGTTTCACAGTGAATGTTGTGTCAGAATACAAGAATTATTTGATTTGGAGAAGTTACAGGCAGAAATTTGATTTATTACAATTCCTGCACGCAGCTGCGGAAAACAACACATTCGCGCGCAGCTGAGCAGCAGCACTACCACCCTGTCTGCATACCCTGAGAAGCGGTTTACGCAGCCCCGGGCATCTGACAGGTATGCAGCCGCGGGACCAAAGACTGAAAGAGTGAAAGACGGCTCAAGAAGCCTAGGTACCAGGTAAAGGTGCTACAACCTAGAAGGGGACATACTGTGTATGAAATAAATGTCCCCATGGATAGTAGATAGTCTAAAAATGTTGAGAATGTGAAAATGAAGATGTGTCTGGTTGGAGCCAAACCCACAACCTCAGATAGGCTGAGACACATACTAGAGTGCTGCCTTTACCAACCAGGCTACAGACGCTTGTGGCTGCTAGGGTTTTTTGGTATTACTGGTCTGGGTTCAACTGCACAGTCTCTGTACTCTGGTCATACATCATGTTAGCAGGTTTAACCTCAACACCCCCCCTTGATATGTGATGCATAAATAGGTATGGTGATACCCAGGTGAAAGTTTGATCAGTGTGGGGATTGAACCCATGATCTTGGGGTAGGCTTACAGGGGATGACGGTCTTAGAGGAAGCATTCACATCTTATTCAAGTCTCTTAAGTAAGAAAGTCTACGCTCAGGTTGGCTCTGGGTTCATAACCTGTTGAGACTGTGAAAATGAAGATGTGTCTGGTGGAAGTCAAACTAACAACCTCAGATAGACTGAGACACATACTAGAGTGCTGCCTTTACCAACTGGGCTACAGAAGCTTGTGGCTGCCAGGGTTGTTTGGTATTCCTAGTCTATGTTCAACTGCACAGCCTCTGTAATGTGGTGATAAATCATTTTAGCAGGTTTAAACTCTACAAAAAATACCTAAAATTATATAAAAATACTTCAATAAACTTTCTACCTATTTTTTATAAAATATAATAAAAATACCAAATATGTTGAAAATAAGATAACTACCATTTGTGAAATATCTTAAAATACTTTTAATATAAAATTGTGAGAACTTCAAGAAATGTAAAAATATTAAATGTATTCCCATATCTTATGTTTTTAATTAATTATTTCAAGGAAATTAAAATAATTTAGAAAATAAGGAGAAAAATCAATATTATGATTTTACTCCAATCAGCTAATACATAATGAGAACCCATCTGACATCAGATTACCCTTAAGAAATTATACTAAGAAAAATTATCAACATCCTGGGAATATTTACAAAGGATAATTAATTAAAGGATGATCATGTGGATAGATTAGTATTATTTACACATCAAAACATCAATCAAAAGGCAGAATAATTTCCATACCCTGTGGAATTATATTTTAACTGCGCCGCAGCACCAAGAAAACATGGGAGCCTACCACCGTTTACCCGGCTAGCCTTAGAACCTGTCCCTTTGAGCCCCTGTATCCCTCAGAAGGACAGAATTGGGACTCAAAAAGATATAAATATAGAGCTCTTTTGAGGATATTGATACCCAGAGACACAGTTATATTTACATCCACACACAATTCCAAGGTAATAAAATACTTATAAGAGGTAAGTAATTGATTTATGGCTTTATTCTTATTAATAGCATCCGTCCCACAAACCTTTTTATCAATTTAAACTGCTGAACAACCTTTTAAAACCCAGTGATAGTTTTAACCCATCAGTGCATGTCCCAAACAGGTAGCTAAAAGATTAAATAATATACCAGTGAGTCTTATCATCCTTTTTCTGCTGTGGAAGCTTGGTTACAAGGCCCTGCCACTCCACCATATATTTTATATATATATTATCTTTGGGAAATATCTCATTTTAGAATATAAATTAAAGGTTCCAAAGTTACCAGGTATACATGTTTTCAAAGTGAACTCCCTGAAGAGAGGTGTTGAAGATACCCAATATTATTGTGGTACCTCTATTCAATTATTTAATAATGAATTTATCAATATTGGTTAATAATATTAAATCATAACCAAACCAATCAAAATTGCAATAGCTTTATCCAAATATTTTATGAAAATTTTTCTGCATTTATTGAATAATATATTTATTATTTATTCCATAACCTCTTGTAGCTAAAGGATAGAAAGGGTCTTGGCATCCAGGAGGCTCACAGAAGAACTCAACTTTGGTCTGGAGGGGTGGTTTCAAGATGAGGACATACAATTACTCGAGGCAGTGATTTCCATGCAGAGGAAGGCCCTGTCCTTTTGTCCAGAGGAGCCGGGGTTACTCAGGCATGAGATTGCGTACCCCTATCATATACCTATGGTGCCCCAAAGCCCTTGGAAGATAAAACCCATTCCTATTCCCGTAGCGGTTGGGGATCAGTTTACACAGTTTGTGCAGGAGTGTTTGCAGACAGGTCTGTACAAGCCTTCTTCTTCTAGTTATTCTAGTACCATTTTTTTGGTGCTAAAGCAGGAAGGGAAGAATCTGCAGACTGTCCACGACCTGCAGAGGTTAAACTTGGTCACAATCAGAGACCCTGGGTTTCCTCCACAGGTGGAGGAGTTTGTAGAAAATATGACCAGAAGAGTCTGCTACAGGTTATTTGATGTTGTGGGGGGGTACAATCAGCCAAAGCTACATCAGGAGTCCCATCCAATGACGGGGTTTGAAACATGGTTAGGGCAACTTCATTTAACGTGGCTTCTGCGGGGGGCAACTAATTTTTACCAGGAACAGATGAAAATGATTTTTCAGGATAATTTTTTGGAAAAAGTGCTGATATTCATTGATGATGCAGGTATCAACGCGCTACAGAGCAATTATGGCAGAGAAAATATTGTGGAAAATTTGGGAATCAGGCCACTTGTCTGCAATAGGCACTGACTTTGAGAGAATCCTTTCTGGATGTTAAAATACGTATGCACTTACGCGTGTGCTATGTATAAGTGTAATCAAAATGGGATGCACACATGGACCTCTCCGGCTCATTGGACACTCACATGGACCATACGGGCCTGTGTGGATGTCATGGATTTTGGTTGATTGGCCTCAAAACGCGTGAAACAGGGTCATTGGTACATGGGCCCTTACAGGCCCGCTGAGGTATATGGGCAAAAACAGCCAGATCTGCTGGTATGGGCATAATTGGGCCCAAGGTTTATTTTGGACATACTTGGCCAGACAGGCTTGCCTGCCAAAGTATGATTTATTTGGTCTTTGTGCTTGGGGCGGCCCATTGGGGCCGCCGCCCAGGTTGCAGCCCGGTTGGGGCTGCTGCCCGCGTTGCGGCTTGCTTGGGGCCGCTGACCGTTTTGCATCCCGCTTGGGGCCGCTGTTTTTGCCATTGGCCCGTCTATGGGGGCCAACAGCCCATGCAGGGCTGTCTTTGCGGCTGCCGTGCTGGGTGGGGGCTGCAGGGCTGGTGGTCCCTGCTCCTCCCACTCCCCTTGCTCGCCATTGCAAGGGGAAGGGGGAGGGCTGGCTGGTTTTAACCAGCCAGAAACCGGTTGCAAAGGGAAACCGGTCATGGTGGGGGGGAGTTGATCACCCCCCCACCAAAGTAGATGGCCAGGTTGGTTGCATCAAGGCAACTGGCGGTGGGGGGGGATTGACCACTCCCCCCCCCACCATGGAAGGGGCAGTCTTCCCCCCCCCCCTTTACAGAGGGGGAGGAGCAACAGGCTGAGGGGACCTGACCAACCCCCAGCCCACTTAACGTAGCAACGCCCTGGGGGTATCAACACCCTGGGCCCCTGAGAGGGCGATTTGACTGCCCCACCCAGGGATTTGAGGTAAAGAGGGGGGGACAGCATGTCCGCCGGTTACACCCCCCCCAAGTGAGATTTTGTTTGGACTTAGGTGAGTCCTGGGTCCCACCTGGCCCATATGAGGGGCCAGGGCTGTACAGGTGCTAAGATAAGTAACAGGGCTGGTTGTAACAGACAACCAGCCAGGTTTTTGAATAGCTAAGGGGCTGTTTCAGCCCCATTGAGGTGGAAACACCAGAAAAAACCGGAATAGGCTGATTTTAAGGGTACATGGACTGATGCCATGTGGGCTGATGTAGCCCAAAACAAGTAACAAGGCCTGTAGAGCCTTTATAGCTCTTTTGGAGCGGAAAATTTGCCTTTTGGCTTCAATCATTTGTACTTAAGGAGCTCTTCTCCCTGCTGTTTGCCATCCATTCATTCATCATCCAATCAAATTCATCAACAATATCATCTAACATGTTGCCCCATTGTGAGAGCCCATCAAGCAATTATTTACACAAGGTTTCCAGAATTTCTTTTGCTTTAAATAATGCTCATTTACCTAAGCTAATTGCTGGCCATAATTATAAAACTTGATTGACAAAGGGGGTTTGACCATTTCTGGTACAAAGTTTGCGGTGTGCATTCCGGCCTTAGAGTTCCTTGGCCACAAGGTTTCCTCAAAAGTTAGGAAAATCACTAAGAACAAAGTTTAAAAAGTTTGGGAATGGCCCACTCCGCAGAATCCTACTCATGTTTCCCAGTTTTTAGGTCTATGTGGATGGGTACAGATATTCATTGAGTGTTTTGCAGAGATAGCTAGCCTGTTGTGAAAACTGATTAGGAAGGGGGTGGAGTTGGTGTGGACGGAGGAATGGGATTGTGCATTCCTGGATCTGAAGGAGATTTTTGGGCAACAAATACTGTTGAAGGAACTTGACTACAAAAAAGGAGGAATCTGGCTAGCGGTGGACTCAAGCAAGTTTGATGCGGGCGGTGGGCTGAACCAAGAAGATGAAGGGAAAGAAAGGCCAGTACTCTATGAGTTTTTAACCTTTTTTGAGGTAGAATCTTGGTACTTGCAGCCCAATTTGGAGTTGTGTGGGGTGACAGGGATTGTGCGGAAATTACAGCATGTGCTGTGGGGGGTGTCTTTTGAACTACTGGTGGATGCGGAAGCACTGGCTAGGATGATTAATTACCCAACCTTGCCTAATGCTCCTATGACACAGTGGATTCCATACTTACAGTTGTTCAATTTACGGTCAGGCACTTTCTGGGGAAGGCTTTAACAATGCCAGATGCCTTGTTTTGGTATCCAGAGGTCGGGGCGCAGAAGAAGGGGATTTGGACACGGAGAAAAAGTTTCTTATGGTGGAAGCAATGGCTGCAGAGGTTGGGAGACTTCCCCTGAAACAGTGTGGAAGTTTTCAGGCATTGGACAAGTATCTTTGGACACTTCTTTTTCCTGAAGGTTTGTTGGCAACAGAGGTTGGATGGATTTGGCGGAAGGTTTTTTTTTTTTTCCAGGACAAGCAGTTGTGGAAATGGGCCTCAACCTTACAGATGCTAGGACCATTATCTTCTGAACTCAAGGAAAACTAAGGGGAGTTCCTTTCTCTTGTTTCCACAATAGCTAAAATGAGTTTTTAGAAGCTGTTCATGGATGAAATGGGTTGTGAGTGGCTGTTCATGGCTGAAATAGGTTGTGAGTGGCTGTTCACAACTGAATCCGGTTGAAAAACGGGCCACACAACCTGATTTGGGTTGTAAAAAGCCACGTAGGGTTGCAAAGCAGTTGTGTAAATGGGCACTTCCAATACCCTTGGTTATGGTCACAAGGCGGGAAGATCAGGAGGACTTGATGCAGATTCTTGACAATGACTTATGCCATTGGGGAGAGGTGGAAAGGTGGAAGAGAGTCAAGACCAGGTTCTGGTGGCCTGCTCCGGGGCAAACGGTGCAAGATTGGGTGAAGAGTTGCAAAGCTTGTCAGAGGTGGAGTACCAGATTAACAAGGGAGGTGGGTATTCCAAAGGGTGAGGATGCCCTTTTTGAGAGGGTCTCACTGGACATGGTCCATATCAAGGCAGGAAAGTTCCCCTATCTGCTTGTGGCTTGGGACAACTTTTTGGGGTTGATGGAGGCGCATCCATTGGTTAAGATGTTGGCAGAAAAGGTGGGGCGGTTTTTGGAAGAGGATTTTTTTGCTTTCTTTGGGTGTTTGCCGCTAATCACGGTGCACAGAAGGGCGGAGTTTTGGGGTGATCTTTGGAGGCTTGGAAAATCTTGCGGCGCAAAGTTTGGGCAAGTTACAGAATATTAACCAGAGGGTGCAGGGGCAATAGAAAGGGGGCATCAGCCAATCAAGGACACAAGGTTCAAGATCTGCAGAAGTAACAGGAAGAAGCGGAAGGAGACCTTGCCAGCGGTGCTGTTTGCGGATTGGATATTGGTCAAGTGGGAGATGGGCTATTTGCCTTACAAGCTCTTGTATGGGCCCAAGCCAGTGCTTCCAGTAGATATCAAAATCTTGACTTACCTCCCTATTGACTGGTGGAATTTTGAGACGACGGAGGATCTAGTTGTGGCGCGGGCAGAGCAACTTTTGCGGGAAAAGGAGACTGTGGCAAGGGCAGCAAAGAGGCTTTGGGAAAGTTGGGCTATTTTGGTTTGGTACTGGGACAAGTGTTGTGCCAATTACTTGAGGGAAACATTGCCAAGATGCAACCTGGTTCTGTTTTATAATTGGAGCTTGCAGACGCAGTGGGGTAAGCTTTTTGCAGATTTCTGGAATGGTCCTTATTGGGTTGTTAGTCAGTTTCCAGGTGGGAGTTATCAGTTGGAGGAATTTGATGGTACTCCGCTCAAGCAGAAGGCAGAGGCAGCTCACATGAAGAAGTTCCACGTACAGGGCACCAGGGAATTTGATGAAACTGGGGTTCAGATGATGAAAATCAAGAGATGGCCAACAGAAGCAAGCTGGCTGCGGAGGGGAAGGAGTCTTAGGGGAGAAGTTCTTGGAGTAATGATTGTTGGGGTCAACTTTTGAGTTGTGGGGGGATGGGGAAGCTCAGATCACCGGAGCAGCATGGAAGGTGTAGTCTTAAAGGCATTTGGCTGGGGTGGTCCAAGTCCCTTAGGTGATATGTATTTGCGGATTTTGGAGTCTCTTAAGTTATTCTTTGTCTCAGTTTTCTCAGTTTTAGTTGTCTCATTCTATGATACAGAGGGGTTCTCACTAGGGTTTGCATAATTTCTTTTTGTGTCTCATTTTGTAGTATGGTGCGGAGAATGAGGAGGATTCCTTTCTGGGGCAGGCCAGGCATTATATTTATTTCAGGAGCTATATAAAAGATTATGGGGGCGCGGCAATAATTTAAGAGGGGGAGAAATCTAAGGAAGGAAGATGGCGCGGCGGAGCTCACTTTCAGAACAATGATGTTTGCAGAGGAGCTTGCAATGCTCTGCAACTGGGATTCCAACCAAATTTTGGAGGATGGACAGTATTTTTTCATCCAATTTGTGGAGGTACCGGTTAGTTTTGGCTTCCTCAATTCCTTGGACGCCTTTTTTTTTGTTGCTTTGTATGGCCGCGTGGTACAGAGAGACCAGGAAGAATTGGGTTGACCTAGAAGGGCGGGAGTTGGAGGATTGAAAGGAGAATCAAGGTGAAGGGGTCCGGATCAAAGATAAGCAATGCGGAGATCTTTCAACAAGCAATGAAGGCAATTTTGACTCAACAAGAGGCGCAGGAGCTGTGTGAAGATATGGAGGGGTCAGGGGAAAAAAATCATGGGGTATGGGTGGCAAATTGGAGCTAATCACAATGACCAACCCCGGGACTCAACCTTGGCAGGAGGTGTTGTGGTTGGGGGAGACTTGGTTGGAGTGGTGGACGTCAGATTAGTGGGTATTGGTGGATGGAAGAGGGGGGCTTGGGCACTGCTGGCAGGGGTATTGGAGGCGTAGCCTATTGAACAAAGACAGGAGCTGTGTATGGCCGGCGTGGTACCTGGCCAAATCCAACATTCAGATTGTGGAGTCAGCCCCAGGCTTGGGTGGCATCTCTCCAGGTGGCGGCAGTGGGGTAGTGTTAGGAATGCCATTTGACCTCTCACCTGAAGGACAACTACTCTCTCTCTTTGACTACCACATTCTCTAAGCTTTGAGATGCACTTGCATCATGACTTCTGAAACCTTACCCCAAGAGAACACTCCTGGGGGCTCACCTCTTTCAAACCAACTCTTATCTTCCTCCTCTTTCCCAAGTCAGCTACTTCTCACCTGTCCAGAATTTGCCTCTCAGCCTCCTCAGCCTGTCTAGCGTGTTGTTTCTGCACTTCCTGTTGGTCTTCTTTGTTTCTTTTCATTTGATTTACTTGTGACTCTGATTCTGATCATAAATCTCAGTCTGCTGTTTATTAGTTGTCTAATCCAAAATCTCCAAATTTATCACGGTTAAAAGCCCAAACTGGAAATCAAAATCTCACCATCAGAATGAACAAACCAGAAGGGTCTACAGACTACTTCCACCAAGTTGCGCTAAATGCTGCTGTAAATGGGATTCCTCCTTTCAAAAAAGAAAACTTCTGAATCTGGCATGAAAAAATGTTGATTTTATCTGATCTCAAGACATAAAAGATGCTATCATGAGGAAACCTGGAAATCTCTCCACCTAGCAAGAAAGGGAAATTCTGGCAGTCATCCTATCCAAATTAGACAGCATTACTCACACCAATGTGGCCAACTCCTCAAACATTAACTCCTCTAAGCTTCTCTGGGCAAAAATTACTTGTTGCTTTGATTCCTCCAAAAAAGCCAATTGAGCGCGGGTATTTAATCATTTTCTCCACTTCAGCCTCAATGAGAATGGCATTGAGGAATTTTTGATGGATAAAAAAAAGGCTTTAACGCAAACAATGGATGTTGGCATTGAATTAGCAAATGATATTCTTGCATACTTGATCCTCTTCAATTTTCCTCCTGTCCTCAAAAATCACAAGCAGAAGATCATGCACATCAAAAAATTCTTGACTGTTGATGTATTCTTCAACCATCTCATACAATAAAACAAAAAGGGCAAGGCCCAGTCAAATTCTACCAAATCCAATTCTGATCTGACTTTGGTAATAAATAAAACAAAATCCAAGAAAGAGAACAAAAATGTCAAAATGCGCTGCATAGAAGGATAAAACAACCCCAACGCACCTCACTACAAATCATCCTGCTCCCATTTGCATCCACAAATTGCTCTGAGTTGGTGGGTCAAACAACAAAATCAATGGAGAAATAAGATTAACACGCAACCAACCATCAAATATCACGCCCTTCCAACCCTCTCGATAAATACTGACAGCAGCCCCAATCTACTTCTGGACTCTGGCGCCAATATCCACATCTTTAACAATGTAAGATACTTCTCTAGCTTACGTATGCAGGACAAACTGGAAGAAGTGAAAACCGGCAAACTTGAAGCTAAACTCACAATACAAGGATCAGGTACGGTGAGGCTGGAATAGAAGGACTTGGTCATTACTCTGCAAGACTGACCTTACATTCCAGACATAGTTGTGAATCTAATCAGCCCAGGATTACTTGTGAGTAGAGGATGTAACCTTGCTCAGAATCAGAATCACTTCAAGGTTACCAGGATGGGCCAGACCATGCTAAAAGGGTCAATTTGGGACAACCTGTTTTTAATCAAAAGACAACTCAGTCAATCATGTCAATCAATCATCCAACTCCACACCAAATCAAGGCCTATCCCTGTAAGAAGTCCATAAGATGGATGGTCATGCCTCAATCTCCAATCTAAAGCCAATTGTTAAGGATCTCTTTTCCAGAGATGAGCTGAACCAGTCCAATGCAATGGCTGCGCAAAAAGCAAGATCACCAGATCACCATCCTCAGCGGTATCCACACCATAAAACAAGCCTCTTGAGCAAATCCACCTCAACCTTGTTGTCCCAATCTCTCGGCAGTCTAAGTCTGGACATCAATATCTTCTTACTCTTGTGGACAACTATTCCAGTTATTTAGCTGCCTTTCCACTTATCTCTAAGGATGAAACTCCTGATGTAGTGCTCAATATACTCAAGAATGAAAAGAAGAGAATCAACTACCATCCCTCTGAGATATTCTCCAACAAGGGCTTTGAATTGACCAATGCAACTCTCAAGAACTTTGCAAGGTCAAAACACATCAAACTCTTAATGTCCAAAACCTATCACTCCCAGCACAACGACCAGGACAAAAGAGCCAATTGTACTATAGTCAAATCAACTTGCGCAACCTTCCCTTTTTCTTGTTTAAAAAAGAATTTATGGAATATAATCACTCGGACCTGCTGCTTCATGCTCAAACAAATCCCTTGGGAAGGTAATAACTTATCCCCATGGGAACTCATGTTCAAAAAGAAACTTCCAGCTAACTATCTTAAACCTGTAGGTTCTCCTCTGGTTTATTTCACAAATTGCAGTCAGAAAGGAAGGAAATTTGATGAAAAAGGGAATGAAGTGGTACTAGTTGGGTTCAATCCCTCTTTTCACTCTTACCTTATCCTTAAATCACTAGAAAATGTTATTGAAACAAAGCATGTCAAATTCCTCAAGGCGCATTTGAATGAATTTCCCATCCTCAAATCAACTGGAAAGGTTCTCTTCTTGCAACAACCATAGAATTTCAACAAATCCAACTTCTCCACTGTTGAAAAACAATTTGAAATTTGAGACAACGCAATTGACAATTCTGACTTGGGCTCCAACCCCAATAAAAACTCTGAATCTTTGGACTCTGATCCTGAGCCTCTCAACTCTGCTTCTCAAACTCCACCTCCACCAACCGCACAAATACCTACTCCTGAACCAATAAATCATGAAACATACCAAAAACCACGAAGCAAGACTTTTAAACCACAGTTTTAAAGATTTCACCACTATTACAAGCCACTGATGTACAAAGCCGCACAAAATTGCCCTGAATGGCCTAAATGGAAGAAAGACATGGAAGAGGAATTGGACTCTATTGAAAATCAAGAAGTTTGGGAAGAGTACTACAAGGAACCTAACAACATCCTCAACACCACCTGGGTATTCAAATTCAAAGAAAATGGCCATGGAGAACCGGTAAAATTTAAAGCAAGGCTGTGCGTCCAAGGGTTTGATCAGATCTTGGGTTTTAACTACAATGAAAAATGGGCCCCCACAGGCAAAATTGGCTTGTTAAAGGTGGCCCTCCTATATGGACTCAAAGAAAAAATGAATTTCACTTAATTTGATGTAAAGAGCGCGTCCCTCAACCCAACACTTGACAAAGATTTCATTATCAAGACTCCCAAAGGATCATCCAGCAAGTCTCCCTATGTTAAGTTGAAAAAATTGTTGTACAGACTGAAACAATCTCCCAAAAATTGGTAAAAAAAATCGACTACATGGATCAACACAGAAGGCTATCTTGAGTCTAGCAGCAATACCTGCCTCTATTATTATCCAAAATCAAAGGAGTGCTCTACTTCCATGTGGACAATATCATCCATGTCTGCAAAAGCAATATCTTTGAGTCCAACTTCTTGACACAATTTGGAAACTCTTCCTGTCATCCCCCCAATAAAATCCTGGGCATGATAATGGAATTAAAGGAGGACAGGATACTCTTGAGCCAACTAAATCACATAGATCAAGGACTGAAAGAGCTAGGTCTCACAGAATTTAAAGATAACCTTTCTCCTCTAACTCAAAATTTACATCTCAAACCCGCCTCTGACAAGGATCAAACTTAATTTTCTCAATTGAACATCAACTTCCAATCTGTCACTTGTCTCCTTAACCACCTTCAATACATTTGACACAATATCACGTTTGCAGTCTCCAGCCTAGCTAGATATAACTCAAAACCAGGCATGACTCACTGGAGAGAAGCTTGCAAAGTGAGGAAATATCTCAAGACCACTGAAGACATAAGCTTGTCCTCCAATACAATCCAAATGAAAAAATAATAGCTGGTTACAGTGATGCTACATTGGTAGACAATCCCTCTTTTAGAAAGTCCCAGACCGGTTTTTTTGTTTTTCACTATGGCAGTCCAATTGTTTGGAACTCATCAAGACAGAGAAACATCAATTACTCTTCTACTGAGTCTTAGCTCAACGCAATGCTTGACTGCTTCTTAGAAGTTAAATAGATTGTGAGTCTCATCAATGAAATCTATCATCTTCCCAGTCCCTAGCCTACCCTCTACATTGACAATAAGGGACTCAATGACAAGAGCAAAAAATTTGGTTCTCATTCCAAGTCACGCCACATTGACACAAAAAACCAAAGGATTAAGAGAGGAGTTCAAAGACTCAAAATTTTATCTCCTGCTGATTACCACAGAAGCTATTGTGGCAGACTCACTTACCCAAGCCTCATCAACCAATTCTCTACGTCTTCTCCAAAAATCTATCTTTGATTCTGCTTGTTATCCATCTCATAATCTGCTCCATCCTACCAGTCACAAGGAGTGTTAGGAATGCCATTTGAGCTCTCACCTGAAGGAAAAATACTCTCTCTCTTTGACTACTGCACTCTCTAAGCTTTGAGAGGTGCTTGCATCAAGACTTCTGAAACCTAACCCCAAGAGACCACTCCTGGGGGGCGGGCTCTTTTCTCCTCTTCCAATTTTTTCAATTTCGACCTGCTTGTGATGTAATTGTTCTGGTCTTCTTAAAAAAAAGACTCCAACCTATATATTTTCTTCTTCTCTTATATTTCCTTTTCTTCTTTTCTTTTTTTTCTTCTTTTACTGGTCACTTGGCTCTTTACGTTCCTCAATCTTTCAACTAAGCTACTTGACAAACCCACCTGCCTGACCATCCAGTACCTCAACCAACTCTCAGTCTTCTTTTATTGCCATTCCCTGCCTGGTAAGATGATTTGCGCCTCAACTCTGCAATCAATCATCAACCTGATCTCACCTCTTTCAAACCAAATCTTATCTTCCACCTCTGTTCCAAGTCTGGTACTTCCCACCTGTCCAGAATTTGCCTCTCAGCCTTCTCAGCCTGTCTAGCCTCTTGTGTCAGCACTACCTGTTGGTCTTCTTTGTTTCTTTTCATCTGATTTCCTTGTGACTCTGATTCTGATCATAAATTTCAGTCTTCTGGTTCTTAGTTGTCTAATCCAAACCCTCAAAATTTATCAGGTATTTCACACATTAAGGAGGGAGAGAAAGGCGGCCCATGGCCTCTGCCAGAGGAGACAAAGAGACAGCGCTCCGGCTCCAGATTCCAGTCTTTGGTCTTGATGGGTTTGTCATCATCCACCACAAAGTCCCCCATTGGTCCGCGGCGGGGGCCTGAGGTAGAGCAAGGAGGGGGCGGAGGACAAGACCGCAAGGATCCAGGGGTTGGAGAAAAAAACTAACACCTGCAGTGGCCTAGACGGCAGGCATTGAAGGCTGGGAAACAGGTGGTTTGTGTGCACATCCTCCACATTTTTGCGCAGTACTTGCACGTTTCCAAGGTGGGGGAATTCTTTCTTTCTTTTGGATTCTGGAGTGTGACTAGAAGTTGGGGGGTTGAGGGGTTTTGCGGATGTTCTGGCATTGTGGAGGGCCGGAATCCTGGGGACAGAATTCAAGTATTGGGGGATATCTTTCCACAGAGGAGAATAGAGGGGGGGCCTGACAGAAAAAGTGAGTAGAAAAAAAAGAAGGAATTCATATATATATATATATCTACCCCTTAAAAGGGAGAATCCTCTAACCTTACAGATGCTAGAATCATCAAATCTGTAACCAAGAGACAACTTTCTGAGGGTTCCTCTATTATTTTCCAAAACAGGATTAATATTCTGTCCCACTACAATGCTTTCTTTGGATCCAAAAATGAAACACATGTTGGCCGGCCTCTATTCTTGAATGTTAACAGTTATCTCCTGATGGCCAATGAACTGAAGAATAAAATACAATGTAGGCTGTATAGTTCATCCAAAAAGATGTGGGAGCAATTGAAGAACTATCAAAACAAGTACAAAAAAGCCCACCCAATTTCAATTTAGGTATGTGAAAATAACATGTGTCCTCTGGGAATTGAACCCAGGTCTCTCATGTGCATGGAAAGTGTAATACCAACTATACTAAGGACGCTTCCTTCTTGGTGATCATGATATGCTTGTAGAGGTCAATGAAAATGTCACTTTTTGAGGAAATATGATGAATGAGTAACCAACTACAAGGAGGCAGGGACTGAGGTCCTGAAGACTGCATGAAAGCATTGATCATATCTCAACAGTCAATCCCCACTGGCTTTGGTATCACCAACCCCAATAAAGCAGAGGGAATCAACTCAGGGGTTGATAAGTTAGACTCCATTTGTCCTTTTTATATTTAAAAGGATGAAATATTGGTAAAGAAAGCCAATATCACCCCTTTAGCTGCTTTTGATGCCCAACAATCAGATTCAGTTGATACTGAGGAACTGGCTGTGAATGATCAGCCTAGAAATGATTATCCCAATGAAACCTATCAATGGCCTCAACCTGATGTGGAGCAGTATATTCCCACAGAACCAGCTCCAATCATGTCTAAACCAGCATTGATCAGGAATTAAAACCCTTCCTTGGACCCCTCACTTCCTTCTGTGAATTTATCTCTTTGTGGGGTGGAAGAAATTAAAAAATTGGCCAATGAGGAGCAAGTTATTCCTGTATTTCCACTACCATAAACGTCTGCTCAACTAAGGAACCAAGTTCTTTTCTTTTCTTTCTGCATAATCCTGAATGATTAAGATTGTAAAAAAACAGGCTCATCCCTTCCTGAATGGCCAAATACTCAAGCCAATGGGGCCTCCCACATCCCCTTCAAATTAGAGCAATGATGTTCCCACACAAATCTCCTCTGCAAAGGGAAGACAAAAGGCCCCCAATTCCATCAAAATCAACCCGAATATCCCAAAAGAGGAGAAAAAATTCATATTTTTCTGGATTTGAGGAGATCATGAAGAAGATAGATTCAATTAAGGGAAAAAATTGATTCTCCTTGCTTTCAAAATCACGCTCATTCCTATTCCCCTCCAAAGAACAGTGAAATCACAAATTGAATCTGAAAAAACTCAACTTGAAAAGGAGAAGTAAGATTTTCAACTAGCTATGTATTTTCAAAAGAAGCAAGCTGAGAGTTTGGCTCAATCCAAAAAAATTTGGACGCTGAGTGGCAAATGAAACAGGCAGAGCTGCAGTTTTGAAAAGCAGAAAAGGAGAAGGATCAAGAGGAAGACCACCTCAAAAAGGAGAGGTAATTTCTAGCCATGGAAGAAAAAGATAGGTTATTGGTAGCAATGGCATGTATTAATAGCAGTAGAGCTGTTTATGAAATAAAGGAAAATACTGAATTTCTTGGCTTGTAAAATATTTCCTTTGATAAAAGTTTCAATAACAAAAAAAAATTGATTTTAAAATACAACAATGTTTGAGACTTTTTTTAACACCACCAATGGAATAATTTTTTTCATTTTTATTAACATTCTTTGGCCTAGAATATATTTGACCACTTTTTAAGTCTTTGCATGTGTTTAGAGTGTTCTGGTTAATCTGCAAAGACATAGCCATCCTAGCATGGGTGGCAGTATTCACAGCAGGAAAAGTGCATTGCTTGTAATGTTTTGCTGCCCAAACCATTTCTACAATACATTTTTCTTTGGAATGAATTCCAAATACCAAGTCAGGAATCATGAATTGGCCATTGGATCCTTGATATTTTTCCTTTTTTTTGATAATTTTTCCATTTAATTTTTGTGTTGGGAACACCAGTAAAAAGGAACAGGAGGATACATCATTTTGGTCAATATGGGGAAAGTTGTGCAAGGAGTATGAGGTGAATTTGATGTGAGGGGAGCAGTCAAAATGAGTGAGTCCATATGCAAATTCTAATGAGGAGAAGAAAGGAATATTTTTTTCCAGCATGGTTTCTTGGTTGGAATTGTGTGCCAGTTTGGCTAACTTTCTGATCATTTGGCCTAAAATTTGTGATACCTTGTCAGACCTAAGGTTCAAAAGTTTAAACTCCTGGGGGGGAGATTGAATAGCTGCTTTCTTCAAATAGCTTCCAAAAGCTTCAGAGGGGTAAATCAATTTTTGCAATCCAACTTCCAAAATTTTCCCAACCCAAGATCTTGAGGGACCAAAAGTGTTGAAAAACCTTTTTGGATTGATGAAGGAATTTTGTTACCAAGTTGATGTCCTTTTTTTTTTCTAAGGGATTTTATTCAACGTTTGTTCAATCTTCTGTTTGGCTTGTCCAAACTCTTCCGAAGAGGGTTTTTGAGTTATCTTTTTGGCAGAAATGGAGGGTTACAAATCCAAATGTTGCATTTTTTGTTGTTGAACTTTTGCCTACCCAATGTCGCAACCTGACATCTTTCTTAAAATTGTCACAACAGTGACACATCACGTCCTATCTCTACTCGCGCCTCATACTTCACACACAAAACAGTCCATCATCTTACCAACACTACTCCTCTCTCTCTCTCAATCATTTTTTGCGCTATCTTCCCCTTCTCCCTCATCCCATTTATCCCTTCAATCTCAAATCTGATCAATCAATTCAATCTTCTTCAATTACCATCAACTTCAACAGGATTGTCATTTAATCCTGTCCTCAAAATCCATCCTTTGGTTATTTGGTATGACTATCTCGGTTCTCACTTCTCTAACTATTTTCCTTCCTCTCTTTTCTTCTATTTTTTTACTTTTTTTCCTTTATCCTTTTTTGATTCTCAGCTTAAATATTGATCTCTGCCGCCTGCCTAATAGAGGAAGATAACCTTGGATGTGTCCTTGTCACTAGCGCAACTTATCCGTCAATTTAACCCTTCTGCCTGTATTCTCTTATCCTTGAACCTTGTTGTTCTTTTGTGTCTTGGTTTCATTTTTTGGCGATTTAAACCTAAACTTCTACACAATTAACAGTCAAAGTTTGCTAAATATCATCAAACCGGCATCTCTGAAACCTCAACGTAATCATGAACCAAGATACATCCTTTAATTCAAGCAATCCTCTCCATCAAACCATACTTAAGACCGCCATAGAAGCCATTCCAACGCTAACAATGGAGAATTTTTCCCTCTGGCGTAATTGGGTCAAAAACATGCTTGAAATTCAGGGGACTTGCTTGCCCCTTCTCTCCAAGGATTCCCTTCTCTCTTTCAAGGATGAAATTAACATCCGCTTGATCCTTATTCCCAAACTTGACCCTAGGGTCCACGCAAATATCATCACCTTTGACAACAAGAAGGAGGCCAAGTTAATCTGGAAGGCCATAATTCAATACTTTGCTTCATCAGAGTCTTCCAACCAACCTCGAGTGTTTGATGAACTACAAGATCTATTTTTCAACATTAACAACATTCTGACCTTCATCACTTCTGCTAAAATAAGTATCCTTTGCCTCTACAAGGTAGGAATAAATCTTCCCCAAGACATAATAGCTTACATGCTTCTTCACAAACTTCCTCCCAGTCTTAAGGTCTTCAAAGAGCAGATTATTCATTCTTCCTCCATAACTCCCAATCTTGTTCTGGACCATCTTCAAATATCCGCAAACAAAAGAAGAAAAAAGGAAGAAGGGAAATTACAACTCACTGCTTTGCAAGCAGACCGAGAACCGCTGCCCAGATTCATGGGAGGTAAGCACAATCAACTTGCTCCTCACTTGCCCGCCAACTGTTGGGAACTCCACCCTGAGCTTTGCAAAGCATACCTCAAGAAAAAGAACGGGGACAACCTAGTCATCAGTTTCTTCTTATCAAACAACTCCTCCATACTTGGGAATCACATTTTATTTGACTCTGGCTACTCTTCTCACATGGTTTCAAATCCCGATCTGTTTGTGGCTCTCTCATATAAATAATTCGGACAAGTGAAGAAGGGATTGAATCTGGAGTCATTACCTATTGAAGGAATCGGAACTATCAGAATTGCCGGCAAAAGTGGATTGTTACTCATCAAAAATGTCTATTAAATTCCCGATTTCTCCACTAACCTACTTTCTGTCAGATGTCTTGTTCTGGATGGCTTTCATCTGTCTTTTGAAAAAAATAAATTTCTTTTCTACCTTAACAATCAAATTGTATTCTCCGGCCGATATTGGAATAATATTCCTGTCTTACCTCTTAATGAAAATCAATTGATTTCACACTCCCTCACATCCCAAGCTGAAACCATCAACAAGGCCCTTGGTCACACGAGCTACAGCAGAATCCAAAATAAATTGAGTATTCCTATTAATCCCATCTCCGAGTGTAGGAGTTGTGCCCTAGGTATAATCACTAGAGGGTCCTTTAAAGGAGAACATGCCTGGGCAGATAAACCCTTCCAAGAGCTTCACCTGGACATCATGGGACCAAGCTCTCCTTCCTCCTCAAAAGGACATTGGTATATTCTAAACGTAGTCAACAGCTCCACCAGATACTGCTCGGCCATTCCTGTCAAATCCAAAGATCTTGTCCCTGCTATCCTTCAAAGTGCAATCAAGCTAGAGGAAAAACAGCTTGGGTACTTTCCTTCTATTCTTCATTCTGACAGGGGAACAGAATTTGTTAACAGACATCTAAAGGACTTCTGCAAGGAAAAACTCATTCAAACCAGAGTCTCAGATCCCTACACCCCCAAACAGAATGTTCTGGCAGAAATATTCAACAGGACTATAATCAAAAGTCTTTGAACCACTCTCATTGACTCTGGTCTGTCTAAACAACTCTGGGATGAGGTTCTCAAAGCTTGCATTCTCACTATGAATCAATTCCCCTCTCACAAAAGTAAGAAAAGTCCCTACAAACTCTTCAAAAACAGATCCATTCCAATCAGTTTCTTTCACCCTATTGATTCAAAATTCATCATTCTCCGGCCTCCTCATCAACAATTGTCCAAATTACATCCAAAAGGAATCTTGGGGATACTCATTGGATATGAAGATGAACTTCTCTCTTACCAATTGCTCTCTGACACTGGTCAGATAATCTCATCAAAACACATCAAGATATTGGGATTTGAAGAAAAAATCAAAAAACCAAATGACTACATTTCTTGGGACAACTCCCCCATCAACATCATTGATGATGTCAAATCCAATCGCATGGATGCTCCAATTTCTTCTCCCAAATCTGTAGACCCTGAGACTGATAATTACTCTATTCAACATGAAGAGGAAGAAATATTTGACACGGATCAATTCATCTCCTTTAAACAGGAAGATCAAGACCCAAGCCTCATTGAAACCTCAGAATCCAATTCATCTGTTTTGTCCAGATATCATCTTTGAGAACGGACCAACAGAATCAAACCAATCAAATACTCACACTACACCAAAAACACCTCTGAATACACCAATGCCATCAAAGAAGAATTCGATTCAATCAAAAGTAAAGATGCCTGGGAAGAATTTGACGGAAATATAGAAAATTATCTTGATACCACCCTTTTTCTCAAAACCAAACCAGCAACCGACTCCTCAAAAGAAAAAAAAGCAAGGTTATGTATTCAAGGCTTTCAACAGATTCCTGGAATCGACTTCTCTGACACATTTGCGCCCACGGGAAAGTTCCCCTCTCTTCTGGCTCTTTTAACTCTCAGCTTAGACAAAAATCTACCCTTAAGACAATTCAATGTAAAGGCCGCTTTCTTATATGCACCTCTTCAGGAAGATATTTACATCAAAACTCCCAAACATTCCAGTCGTGTTAAAATACGTACACACTTACGCGGGTGCTACGTATAAGTGTAATCCAAATGGGATGCACAAATGGGCCTCTAAGGCCCATTGGACACACACACGGACCATACGGGCCCATGTGGATGTTATAGATTTGGGGAAACTGGCCTCAAAACGCGTGAAATAGACCCATTGGTACACGGGCCCTAACGGGCCCGATGGGGTATATGGGCAAATACGGCCAGATGGGCTTGTATGGGCATAATTGGGCCCAAGGTTTATTTTGGACATACTTGGCCAGACGGGCTGGCCCGCCAAAGTATGTTTTTCTCAGTTTTCGGGCTTGGGGCGGCCCATTGGGGCCGCCGCCAGTGTCGCGGCCCACCCGGGGCCGCTGCCCGCGCCGCGGCCCGTTCGGGGCCGCCTGTGTTCCTCGGCACGGCCCACGCGGGGCCCGACGGCCCGCGCGGGGCTGTTGCGCGGCCGAGGGATCCCGCGCGGTGCGATGCCGCGCGGGCCCGGCTGGTCGCGCCCGGCGACCAGCGCCGCGGAGCCGGGGCTCGCGGCCCCGGCTCGCTCCCCCTCCCCTCGCTCGCCGTTGCGAGGGGGATGGGGGCGGGCTGGCTGGGTTGAACCAGCCAGCGACCGGCCGCGATGACGCGGTCGGTCAGGGCAGGGGGGACCTGACCACCCCCTTGCCCAGGGAGGTGGCGGCGCCGGCCGCGAGTGTAGCGACCGGACGGTGGGGGGGATTTGATCACCCTCCCACCTTGTAGCGAAGAGGTGACAAGGGGCGCTCTCCCCCCCCCTTTACCGAGGGGGAGGAGCGACGGGCCAGGGGGGATCTGACCACCCCCCAGCCATCCTTACCTTGACGACGCCCTGGGGGTATCGACCCCCAGGGCCCCTGGTGAGGGGACTTGACCGCCCCCACCAGGGAATTGAGAGAAAGAGGGGGGGGGCGGCATGTCCGCCGGCTACACCCCCCCCCATGTGAGGTTGAAACCGGACCCAGGTGAGCCCTGGGTCCCACCTGGCCCATTTGAGGGGCCAGGGGCTGGATGCATGAGGCAACCAGCCCGTAACAGAGGTAATAAGGCCATCAGGGCCGGTTGTAATAGACAACCAGCCAGGGGATTGAACAGCAAAGGGGCTGGTTCAGCCCCGTAACGGTGGGAACACCAGAATGGACCGGAATAGGCTGGTCGTAAGGGTTCAGGGACTGATGCCATGTGGGCTGATGTAGTCCAAACCAAGTAACAAGGCTTGTAGAGCCTGTAGAGCTCTTTTGGGGCGGAAAATTTGCCTTTTGGCTTGTTGTATCATGGGCTCACAATAGGCCAATCTTTTGTACTTAAGGAGCTCTTCTCCCTGCTGTTTTCCATAATTCATTCATCATCCAATCGAATTCATCCAACATATTGCCCCATTGTGAGAGCCCCATTAGCCATTATTGACACACAGTGTCCAGCATTTCTTTTGCTTTAAATACTGCTCATTTGCCTAAGCTAATTGCTGGCCATAAAAATAACAAGTCGAACCGCACCTTTCCTAAAAATGAAGAAATCCCTATATGAACTCAAACAAGCACCAGCCAACTGGTACAACACACTAACCGACTGGTTGAAAAGTATCCAATTCACAGTCTCCAATTATGATCCCTGCTTGTTTATCCACAAAGAAAAACACTCATTTCTCTTCTTCCGCGTAGATGACCTCATAGTAGCTGGAAATCTTCAAGATTTTGAAAAATTATTCTTAGATAAATTCCCTGAATCTTCCGCACACAATCCAGACTCTCTCCTTGGCATGGAAGTAAAAATCAACAACAACATGATCACCCTAAATCAAAGAAAACTGATCAAAAAAGGACTCAACCTTCTTAATCTTGGAACAAGTCAAACCGTCTCAACACCACTCACGCCCAACATTCAACTTAATCCCGCCAGCAATGAAGAACAATCCGAATTTGAAAAACTCAAAATCAATTAAAGAACTTTCACAGGAATTCTTAACTTTATATCTTGCCAAACAAGACCCAAAATATCACCCGCAGTATCCATCCTTTCTCAATTCAATCACAACCCCGGCATCAATCACTGGAGAGAAGTCAAACATGTATTCAAGTATCTGGCCGGATCCATCAACAAATCCCTGAAAATAAAACCCTTGAAGAATGGCCACAACAGAATCCAATACTTTAGGGACTCAACATGGGGGGACGACCATCATTCCAGGAATTCAAGGAGCAGATACCTATGTATCTGGAAGGACTGCATCATCTCCTGGTGTAGCTCTCAACAAAAAAACATAACCTTATCATCAACCAAAGCCAAACTTTGCGCTTTGTTGGATGCCTGCCAAGAAAACCTCTGGACCTCTCATTTAATTGAGGAACTCTGGAACATCAACCTAAAACCCACAGACTTCAAAATTAACAATAAAGGTATGCTTGACAAGATTAAACATTTTGGATATCACTCAAAGACAAAGCACCTGGACATCAAAGCCAAAAAACTCAGAGAATATCACAATGAAGACACCATATTAGTCACCCTCATCAAGTCCGAAGAGATGGTTGCTGACTGTCTTACCAAATCCTGTAATAAAGGCTCACTTGTACTAGCGCCTCATACTTCACACACAAAACAGTCCATCATCTTATCAACACTACTACTCTATCTCTCTCAATCATTTTTTGCGCTATCTTCCCCTTCTCCCTCATCCCATTTATCCCTTCAATCTCAAATCTGATCAATCAATTCAATCTTCTTCAATTAAAATCACTTCAACAGGATTTTCATTTAATCCTGTCCTCAACATCCATCCTTTGGTTATTTGGTATGACTATCTTGGTTCTCACTTCTCTAACTATTTTCCTTCCTCTCTTTTCTTCTATTTTTTTTTACTTTTTTTCCTTTATCCTTTTTTGATTCTCAGCTTAAATATTGATCTCTGCCGCCTGCCTAATAGAGGAAGATAACCTTGGATGTGTCCTTGTCACTAGCGCAACTTATCCGTCAATTTAACCCTTCTGCCGGTATTCTCTTATCCTTGAACCTTCTTGTTCTTTTGTGTCTTGGTTTCATTTTTTGGAAATTTCAACCTCAACTTCTACATTTGTTGAGAACAAACCACCTTTATTTCAGGCCCGTCTTCATTTAATTCCAAAGAGATTTCAGAATCTCACATTTGAGCCCTCTGCTATCTTCTTTTTGGCTTGTCCAAACTCTTCAGGAGAGGGTTTTTGAGTTTTCTTTTTGGCAGTAATGGAAGGGTACAAATCCAAAGGTTGTATTTTTCTTTGAGACCAAACCACCTTTCTTTTAAAACCATCTTCATTTAATTCCAAAGAGATTTCAGAATCTCTCATTTGAGCCCTCTTCTTTCCTCCTCTCTTCATGTTTTTCAAACCATTGCCTCCCATCTTGATGCCTCCCAGGCAACTACTGTGCTTGGGGTGAGGATCAAGAAGGAAATGATCAGGTTTTATAAAATTTTGAGTGCAGTGGGAGAAGCATTGGAGATCCAGGAAAGGGGCGGGGGTTGACAGACCAAGGGGTCAAAATGGGTTTGCATTGCATGGAATCCAAAAAAAAAGCAAGAAAAAACAATCATTAGTATTTTAGAATCAAGGTAGATGATCAACAAACAAATAAATAAAAACCATGCCCATCCAGGCAGAAACCAAAAAAGAAAATTTTCAGTTTAATCTGATGAAAATGACAAGGTGAAGGAGGAGGAGGGGGGGAGACAATCGGTGATTTATTGCAAATTGATTGCAAAACAATTGCTCAATTGATTGCAATTGATTGCTTGATTTGGAACTGATTTAGAAATTGATTTTAAATCAATTTCTCAATGAATCACAAATCTATTGTGCAATTTATTGAAAATTGATTGTGCAATCAATCAAGCAGTGATTTCTCAATCAATTGCAAACCAACCGGTCAGGTGGAGGTGATGGTCAGCTGGAGGTGATGGGTGAGGTGGTTTTTGTGGGTGAGCAGGAGGAAGTGGACTGCTGAAGGTGAACCAGTGGTTTGGTTGGGTGAGGTGGGTTGTTTGGAAGTTTTGTTTTTTGTTCAATTCCACCAAAAAAAAAAAAAAAAAAAAAAAAAAAAAAAACAGAGTCAGCACTGGATTCTTGGTTGAAAAAAAAAAGCAAAAAAATTCTGTGATGTCATTTTTTACCTATTTAAAAACCAATTGCTACTCATCCTAGTGAGAAATTTTGATGGGTAGAATCCGCTCTTTCATGGCCAAAGATGAGGTAGAAGATGATACCTGGATGACTTGAGGAGGATTGGGAATATCTTCTTTAAATATTTTGTCCCATTCATCTTGGATGCCAGCAAGAAGGTTGTGAAGGATTACACAAGTGATAATCCAGTTGATGAGGATCTTCATGTCCTTGGAATTTTGAAGCTCGTTTTGCATCTTTTGTAAGATGGCCCATCTTCCTTTCAGGATTCCTTTGGCATGCTCAATCCAAACTTGTGATTGCGCAAGATGAACATTGAAATCAGTTTTTTCTTGATCATTTGTTGAAACATTGCAGTATGCTGGAACCACATATTTCCCCCTAGAATAAGCTGAATTTGCCAGAAGGTATTGATCTTGTTCAAAGTAGTTCTCTTGTTTTGGGAAATCCCCATCCAATTGAAAATATATGAATTGTGACAAGAACCTGGAAGGCCAGCATGGAGGGATGTGAACTTCTTGTTGTTATCACAAAAAAGTTTTAGTGACACAGAGTATCTTTAAAACCAGATAAAACATATTTGGTCAGTTTATTATCAAAGGCTTTGGCAATGAAATGAAGTGATTTCCTTTTTTCAATCAAAATATTGGTCTCCATCTGTCAGGGATTTCACCTTTACTGCTACACTTGGCCATGGTTAAACCTTTAAAACTGAGACAAAAACCACCATTAAAGTCAGTTTTTGACTCAAATAACCCAAAAAATAGCTAAAAGCTTAAACATTCAACGAATAGAAAGGTATTATGAGTACAAAAAGCCACAAATCATACCTTAATGAAAGGAAAGTGTCCTGGCTCCAAATAAATGAAGCTCAAAGTAGCTTTACTTATAAATAAGCTCACACCCTTAATAGTATTAACACCCAAGGTTTACTACTATAATTAAGACCTTCCACTCAAAATTGAAGTTTCCAATAATATTATTAATTTATTATAATACTAAAGTTTATAGCCCCAGTCAATCTCTTCTTGAGAATAAGTTTGATGGGCTTGTTAACTCTTTCTGTATTCTCTTACAAATAAGTAATAATATATAACTGATGGAGGGGACATAGGGTAAAGACTGTCAGCCTCCAGGATGCCAAGACCCTTGCTATCCTTTAGCTACCAGAGGTGATAGAGTAAATAATAAATATATTATTTAATGAATGCAGCAAAAATCCATAGAATATTTGGGTTAAGCTTATTGCAAGGTTAAGTGGTTTGGTTATTGTTTATTGTTTTAAATCAATATGAATAAATTGATTATTAAATATTTTTATAGAGGGGCCACAATTAAATTGGGGATCTTTAACACCTCTCTTCAGGGATTTCAGTATGAAAACACGTAGTCCTGGTTACTTTGGGTTCTTTAGTTTAAAGAATATTTTACCCAAAGATAATATTTATATAAAATACACAGTGGAGTGGTACGGCCTTGTAGCCAAGCTACCACGACAGAGAAAGGATAATAAAACTAACTGGTATATTATTAAATCCTTAGGGTATCTGTTTGAGACGTGTACTGATGGGTTAAACATTTATACTGGGTTTATAATGCTTTTCAGCAGTTTTGATTGATAAAAAGAGGTTGAGGACAGATATTACTGATCAGACATTGCCATAAATCACTTACTTATCTCTTATAAGTACTTGATTACCTTGGCATGGTTTCTGGATATGAATATGACTGGGTCTCTGCCCATCAAGATTCTCAAAAGACCTCTTTATTTATAGCTTTTTGGAGTCCCAATATTGTCCTTCTGAGGGTTGTAGGTGCTCAAAGGGACAGACACTAAGGCTAGCAGGGTAACCAGGGGTAGCCTGTCATGTGTTCTTGGTACTATAGCACGGGTAGCATCTAATTCCTGAGAACCCATTTCTGTAATAATATTTATTGTTTTCCTACTCCTTCTTAGGTTAATTTTATTATCACTATTTTTATGTTATTTTTGTTACTTTTTCAGCTTGCTCTGCAATAGTAGCAAGCTGACAAAGAACCTCCTCTTTTGAGGCAACAGGAGCCCTCAGGGGAATCAAGGAATAATCAGGGGTGTGCTAGGCTCTCCCTGGTTTTTTCCTCAAGGGCTCAGAACACCATTAAATAATACCCAATGAGGAATAGAGTACTAGTGCTCATTGAGGAGGATTTTCAATGTAGAAGGTTCTAATTAAATACCCCAGAGGGTAGTTAAATGATCCTAGAAGTTAACATCAGTCAAAAGGAGGGTTTAGAAATCCTAGAACCCCCCAGAAAGTTTACGTAACCATAAATTGATAGCCTTAGCATGTCCTTAAATCTTAATTCTTAGTACCTTGGCAGATATTATACATATAAGGTATGTATATTCTTGGAAATGATATTTCATGGTTGATAATTTAAAACTGAGCTTGGAGTTCTTTGAGTGGGCGCTCTAAAGGCCCAGTGGAGTATATTAAAGTTTAATTAAATCCCAAAGACTGATGAGATTAAAATTATGCAATTTGTTCATACAGAGTAGAGAGTATGACTTAAATTAATTAATATAACTTTTTCCCAAAGGAATGGAACATATTGGGAAGTTCTATATCAACATTTGGGACGCATCTAAGTCCTCATAACTTAATTTAAATTTATATTGGATCACCATATTGATAATATATATTATCAAGGTTGTGATCCCATAATCAATACTCATAAAACCATGCTTATAAAATTTTATAAAATATTATCAAAATTTATTATAAATTTAAAACTCTTGATGATTATTTATTCTTTTCTCTATGGAGGGTTGAACCAGTGAATTTGGTGTCAGGTAATTGAACACAAGGGTAGTATGCAACCAATATACCAACAAGACATACAAGTTGTGCAGGCATCTGTAAAACTCTTATTGTCTTGTTTCTGACACCATCTAGCTTGGGTTATGACTCAAGGGGATAGTGGTTTAATCAAAAAAACAAATTTAACCAGGAAAGCCTTCAGTATCCATTACTTGAGATATCTCATTGCTTTCTTTTTTGGTTGGCCAACAAAGGAGCGAGTGAAAGAAAGATAGGGTAGTAATCATGAATATTTTGGTGTATAATTCAATGGATACATAACTGAGTGAGAATAGATTTTCTAATCAATGAATTGCTGCTCCATTTCAATTTTATCCAAATCTACAAAGAGAAACAGCCAGCTGGATAGCTGGATTGCTTTGAGTATTTCAAGAATTTTTCTGGAAGATTTGGTGGTCTTCAATCATCTCCAAAAGTTTCATGAATGAAGGCAATAAAGTTTGGAACAGTTTCTGGAATCTTAAGTTGGGTAGTAGGTGAAGCTTTTCCCTTTTATACATAGGGTTGTGATCAATGTATCTTTGTGGAAAAATGTATTGCTTTTCCAAGATAGAACTCAAAGCTAACAAAGTTGATTCCAAATTGGAGTCTGAATCAGATTCAAATAATAAAAATAGTTCAGTCAGCTTTTTTGCATTTCCCACTTGCTTCTGGGAAGTTTGATTGTACATATTGAGAAATGAGATGATCATTGGATGTGTGTTTTGTGATGAATATGTGAGGCAATGGAGATGTGAAGCAATGGAGATTTGAAGCAATGGAGATGTGAAGAAATGCAGATGAGATGTGTGTGATGCATATGGATTTTCTGAGTTGGAGGTGTGGATGGTTGTTTTGCATGCAATGGATGGTGGATGGATGATAATGGAAGTTTTGAATTCTTAAACCTGCCATTTTCATGAAACCCGCCATTTTGAAATAAACCAGTTAGGGGGTATGCCATTAGAAATGGCAGGCTTGGTCAAAAAAAATGCCAGGTTTGGTCAAACAAATTAAAGGTTTCAAATGGTGGTTTTTCTAACTTTGATAAACCCTATTATGTTTTTTGTCAGCTTGCTACTATTGCAGAGCAAACTGAAAAAGTAACAAAAATAACATATAAATAACAATAATAAAATTAACCTAAGAAGGAGTAGGAAATCCATAAATTATATGCCAGAAATGCATTCTCCACCCAAAATTAGGTAGGGTCACTCACTGACCCCACCCTTGAAATCCAACTCCTTATATTTTTTAATAATTAAGGAATGAAAAACCAAAATACCACAGCACCACCATGGCCAATTAAATATTTCACACATTTTGTCACGTATAGGTTTAACACCTAAAATTCAGTCAGAATTGAGGTGTTGTGTATATTTTAGGAGTTACGGACAGAAATGTGTTTTTTCACAATTCCCGGACACAGCCGCGGCAGCCAATGCACCCGCGCGCGGCTGAGATACAGCCCTGTCACTCTGTCAAGGTTGTGTACGCAGAACTGGGTCTCTGACAAGTACGCAGCCGCGGGACTACGGGTTGACAGAGTGACAGGCGGCCTGAGAAGCTTAGGTACCGCGTAAACATGCTACAACCCACATGGGAACATTCTACATATGCAATAAATGTTCCCGTGAATAGTAGATAGTCAACAAGCACATAATATTATATAAAAATACTTAAATAACCCTCATACGTATTTTTTATTAAATATAATTCAAAGTACCAAGAATGTTGAAAATAAGACAATGACAACTTCTAAAAATATATTAAAATACTTTAATATAATTTTATGAGAATTTCCAGACATCAATATTTTTCTGAAATACTAAGAAAATTAATGATGTAAAAATATTACATGAATTCACATGACTTATATTTTTAAGGAATTATTTTAGTAAATCAACTGAAACTCAAAAATAAGGAGTAAAATCAATATCATGACTTTACTCCAGTTATTTAATACATAATGAGAACTCACCTGACATCAGGATGTCCGTAAAATGGTCTATTAAAATAGTTATGAGCTTACTGGGAACACTTACTAAGGATAATTAATTAAATAATGCATAAATAGGACAGATTAGTGTTATTCACACGTCCTAAATATCAATTATAAGGTAGAATAATTCCCATACCCTGAGAAATTAGATGCTACCCGTGCTATGGCACCAAAAATACGTTGCAGGCTACCACTGACTACCCTTCTAGCCTCAGTTTCCGTCCCTTTGAGCCCCTGTACCCCTCAAAAGGATAATATTGGGACTCCAAAAGCTAAAAATTAAGAGCTCTTTTGAGGATATTGATGGGCAGAGACCCAGGTATATTTATATCCAGAAACCTTCCCAAGGTAATCAAGTACTTATAATAGATAAGTAAGTGATTTATGGCTCAGTCTGAACAATGATATCCGTCCTCAACCTCTTTTTTATCAATTAAAACTGCTGAAAAACCTTATAACCCCAGTATACAGGTTTAACCCATCAGTGCATGTCCCAAACAGATACCCTAAGGATTTAATAATAGACAAGTGAGTTTTATTATCCTTTCTCTTTAGTGAAAGCTTGGTTACAAGGCCCTCCCACTCCACCGTGTATTTTATATACATATTCTCTTTGGGTAAGATATCCTTGAAACTAAAGAGCCCAAAGTAACCAGGCCTACGTGTTTTCATACTGAAATCCCTGAAGAGAGGTGTTAAAGATCCCCAATATCATTGTGGACCCTCTATAAAAATATTTAATAATCAATTTATTCTTATTGATTTATAAAAATAAACCATAACCAAACTAATTAACCCTGCAATAAGCTTAATCAAATATTTTACAGATTTTTGCTTCATTTATTACATAATATATTTATTATTTATTCTATCACCTTTGTTAGTTCAAGGATAGCAAGGGTCTTGGCATCCAGGAGGCTGACATTTTTTTACCCTTAAGGACATACATTATGCATGGAATTTTGAAGAAGCTCTCTTTTTTGCCATTGGGCTATCCCCAGTAAGGGGCCAGCAATGGACCTCAGTAGCACCCCTTGAGGGGCTGGTGAAAACTATCCTTCTCAGGATTCATCACAATGAAATTTTAGTGGATCCATATCTGTGCCAGGGAAAAGTTCAACTGATATTTTCCTGCTGCCCCAAATTTAACCTGGCAGATTTCTGATCCATTTCTGGTGGATTTGGTCTGGTCTGGATGAGAAGAATGATAGGAAGTTTGCTGAAAAATCAAGAACCTGTCTGGTGAAAACAACCGCATGACTTAATTAACCCAGAATATAATGGCACTTACTCATTTTAATGGTGTTATCCAATTCATTCTTCATTTTGTTATAATTGGCAGGGAATGGTGTGTCAGAGGTGAAGCCACTTTACCAATTTATTTCAAGGATGTTTTTTATGTGCTTTGATTGCAATAGTTTGAAGGCCCTTCCATTTTGCTTGAAAGCTACTCCCAAAATTGATAGGATTACCTCACTCCATTTGATCTCCAGCTTGTCATTTAGCCAAGCTCTCATGAATCATAGTCCTCTGTCTGGAAAGCTTCACAATTCAGTTTTCAATTCTTACCTATAAAATTCCATTTTTGATTTTTTTCCCTTCAGGATTTGAAGCAATATTTTGTAAATGTATTGTATTTTGACATTTTGTAACCTAAATAATTCAAATGTATTCATGGTTTTTATTCTTGATTAATTTTGGATTTGAGGTTTTTGATAATAAAATAAAAATTTACAAAGGCCATTTTGTGTGATTTTCCAACATTAAAATGACCCATAGGAAAAAAAATTGCCAAAGGTGCAAAGGTTTAATCAGAATTCAGGCCCTTTTTTCATAAAACCATCTTCAACACATCTTGATTTGTATAATTTGCTGCTTGGATTGAATAAATCATTATTTGAAAAAACCAACCAACAGCGCAGTGTTACATAATTTTCCAGAAAGGGAAGAACCCCCCAGAAATAGATTTTTTTTCAAGAACAGAAATTTGCTTTTAAATTTCATCTTTCAATTTCAACCATTATTCAGACTTCATGTCCTGGATTAAATCCTTAGGTACCACTATCTTTCTGGATTTACATGTGGCAAGGATTTGGCGTATGACTATTGTTTGAGATTTGATTTTTTTTGCCTAAGTAAACCAGCATCAATTGATTCAATACCACATTGAGAAGGTTGGATATTAAATAATTATTTGAGTGTGTCAGTTCTGCTTTCTTGTTGATAAAATAGGTCATTGTGTATCTTATGAAGTGGTTCTCCTTTGCCACCCAAAACAGCCAAAATTTTTATTCTTCTAAGTACACAAAATTCTGTGCTTAATTTTTCTCTTGTGCAGTTTATTTTGATTTTCTTCAGGTAAATTTACCTATTCCACACTTACAAAATTTGGGAGCTGTTTGAGTTGAGGAGGGACCCTGAAAATAATCTTTTTGGTTTAGAGAAAAAACTAGCCTTATTTGGTATCCATGATAAGTTTTGAATTTCCAATGTGAAATAGAACCCAACATAATTTCTTGGAAAGAAATCATTGTCTAGAATTTTCCATAAAATATCACCTAAAATCTATTGGAATACTTAGTAAAACCTTTTTTGGGGTGATGGTACAGAAAGGATGGTTTGACTGTGATTCAAGAATCTCTTGTGAAGTTGTATAAATTCCTTTTAAAAAAGTTGGCAAAATATTTCTCGTTATTATTTTGAACCTTTCTCCTTTCAACAGTCCCAGCCCTTTGAATTTTTCTAAAAAGGGAATTGCTTTAATCAGAATTATTTGCAACAAATTTGTTATAGAATTAGCCTGTGCATAAATCTTGTATTATAAGGAAAAAATGAAGTTCTTTAAATTTCTGGACATTTTATTTTTAAATAACATTAACCACCAGTGTTTTGTGACTTTCTGGTTTCTAATTGCAAAAATACAAATAGTTTTTAATTGGTGAACTTTCTTATGTTGCGCACCCAGCACTATAGGGCTACAATTGATAAAGTTTTTGTGCAAATTGAGCAACACTTTCTCCTTTTGGGAAAGATCATTGCAATCTCATATATATGGAATTCAATTTTCAAAATTTTTGTGGAGAATTTTTCTGTAATTATATGGAAATTTGAAAGGATTCTAATCATCTGGGATCCCTAATTTCCTTGCAGATAGGTTTGTTATATTAGCTTTGGGATTAGAAATTTTCCTCTGCAAGTTAGTAATCATTATTGGTAGGATTGTCAAGGAAAATCAATTGGTAATTTACTCTTTCCAAATTTCCACAAGAACCAGAAGAAAAAATTGAAATTTAAAATTTTAAATCTATAATTCTCCACATCACAGCAAGAAAAAAGCTTATCTAGTGTTAAATCTGTATATAAATTTATTTTTCATGCAAATCTTTTCTATATGGGAAGATTAAGTTTCATAAAAACCCATCCTTCATCCTGAATGTAAGTGAAAGATATCTGTTAACCAATTCTGGTTATCCTTTGGTTTTACAAGTCAGGAAAATGGGGTTTTAAATGATAAAAAATTGATGAAGCAGAAGTAAGCAGTGTGTTACAATACTATACTCCACTACCTTCTCTTATTGGATTAAATTTCATTTTATCATCAAATCAAGATTGAATGGTTTCAAATAAATAATTTTTTCAATATCTCTGGTTATAATGTGACAATTCCATTCAGCATGCAAACCAAACCATAGTCAGTCACTCAGGATACCCTCAAATTGCTTCTTTCTCTCAGGTTAATTAAGCATTATTCATAACTAAACTTCTAAAATACAAATTATTTTATCTATATCTTCTTTCTTATAATCAGAGAATAGCATGGATAACTTATAATCATAGAATAGTATTGATAAAAGCCAAATATTTGGGAAGACTTTAGTATAGACACATTTTAACATTATCTATGACATCTTAGGATGCTTTTGGCTGCAGTTTGTATCTTTTATTATAACTTTTGATGATTTCTTGGATCCCTACAGCCAAAAATCTCATGGATTTGTAAGTGCAGCCTTCAAGAATGGGCAGTAAACAAGATGGTTACCACTATTTACTAGGAAAAAAACTTTTGAATTTCTGAAACATCCTTTTATGTAGGAAAGCATGGGAGTTTAAATTCCTTGTAAGTCACACTGCATGGGTTACAGTGCTTTCCAAATTCCTCAAATTTGAAACGTTAACTGTTACTGCCTGTAACTTCTATTTGGCAGGTGGGGGAGAGTTACAGTCACACATAAACCTTGCAGGCAAACACAACCTTAAGGAAATATATTCTCATTGTGGAAAAACTGAAATTTTCAGCTTTCTACTATGTAAAGACAAACCTGTCAAATTACCAAAAAACAATAAAGAAACCAAAAAAAAATCTATTTGGCAGGTGGGGGAGAGTTACAGTCACACATAAACCTTGCAGGCAAACACCACCTTAAGGAAATATATTCTCATTGTGGAAAAACTGAAATTTTCAGCTTTCTACTATGTAAAGACAAACCTGTCAAATTACCAAAAAACAATAAAGAAACCAAAAAAAAAATTAAACTTATAAAATCAGTGGAAAATTAAGCTTTCTATTATTTACAGAGTAACCTGTCAAAGCAACAAAAATACACAATAAAAAAAATAAATGAAAATATTCAGAAGGAGTGGCAAATTCATAAATATTAGTGGAGAAATGAATTCCTCACCAAAAATAAGTTAGGGCCACTCACTGACCCCACCCTTGAAATATAACTCCTTCAAATTTTACATAATCAAATAAGAATTGACCAAAAGTTCACGGAACCAATATGGCACCTTTTGGTTAAGTCAATATTTCACACACATTGTCACGTATAGGTTTTCACACCTAAAATTCAGTCATAATAGAGGTGTTGTGTATATTTTAGGAGTTTCACATGGAAATGTGTTATGTCAGAATTCCCGCAAGGAGTTGCGCGTCCCTACAAAACACCTGCATACCTGTATCATCACATTCCCGCGTACGGAAGTCCTTCCAGCAGCCAATTTTGCCACCCACGCAGCAGATCCTACCCCACTGTAAGACTCCAAATGGTGCTGATCCCCAGGAAGTTCTGTGAAGGGGAATGGTGCTGTATAGGCTGCCCTCCTCAGCATTACAAATATATTTGAATGTAACTGGAATCAAGGTCCAGAACCCTATGAATGAAAAATCAATGGAAGGGATGAGTTTGATAGTGTTTGGTAGTGATGGAACAACACTATCTGAGGCAACATGGTGTGGGGAAAGACTTGAAAAAAGTAAGTTACATTTTTTCTCAGATTTCAATAGAACAAGTCTTTTGTAACTAAACAAAGCCCACAAGCTAATAAATCTGGTTGTCAGAAGAAGATGAGGAAAGATCAACTCAACACCAAGAAACCTGCAGGTTCTCAATGAGTTTGCCCAACTCTCCACACTCAAGCACTTGAAGGGTACAAGATAACTGTGGGTGGCTGTACAAAACAAAGAAAATTGTTTCATGAGGCTCTGGAAGAAGTTCAAACAAGAATAACCCAACACTTCTCAAGGGACTCAAGAATAGTCTGGCAGAATTCAACTTTTAAATAAATGAAGGGAGGTTTAACACTCCAGGTTTTAAGCTTAAAGAAAAATCTCAGTAAAAATGACGGGTTCTGAAAAAGGCACTCAAAAATGATCACAACCGGTATGGTCCATAAAAAATGATCAAGGAGTGGTATGACACATTCAAGATTTCAAAAAAATGAATTCTTCTTCAAACAGAATAGCTATTGGTTGGTGATAACAGATACAGTCACAGGTAACAGATCAATGGTTTGATTATTGAGTCTCAAGGATCAAGGGGCAATCAGAGATATACCCAGGATAAAGATGGAGGATGAATTTCCCTGGATGATGGATCAGAATTTATTGGCTCATATGTGATGATGATGATAATTGATATAACCATATATGGATGGTATGATAGATATATGATGATTGGGAAAAATGCAGGGGATAGCCCTTCATTTTATGGGCAAGAGGACCTGTAGACTACTTAAAAGAGATGACACAAACAATTTTGGAAAAACAATCATAATTATTATTATGATTTTTTTTTATTATTTTTATTTTTATTTTTATTTTTATTCTTATTTTTATTTTTATTTTTATTTTTATTTTTATTTTTATTTTTATTTTTATTTTTATTTTTATTTTTATTTTTATTTTTATTTTTATTTTTATTTTTATTTTTATTTTTATTTTTATTTTTATTTTTATTTTTATTTTTATTTTTATTTTTATTTTTATTTTTATTTTTATTTTTATTTTTATTTTTATTTTTATTTTTATTTTTATTTTTATTTTTATTTTTATTTTTATTTTTATTTTTATTTTTATTTTTATTTTTATTTTTATTTTTATTTTTATTTTTATTTTTATTTTTATTTTTATTTTTATTTTTATTTTTATTTTTATTTTTATTTTTATTTTTATTTTTATTTTTATTTTTATTTTTATTTTTATTTTTATTTTTATTTTTATTTTTATTTTTATTTTTATTTTTATTTTTATTTTTATTTTTATTTTTATTTTTATTTTTATTTTTATTTTTATTTTTATTTTTATTTTTATTTTTATTTTTATTTTTATTTTTATTTTTATTTTTATTTTTATTTTTATTTTTATTTTTATTTTTATTTTTATTTTTATTTTTATTTTTATTTTTATTTTTATTTTTATTTTTATTTTTATTTTTATTTTTATTTTTATTTTTATTTTTATTTTTATTTTTATTTTTATTTTTATTTTTATTTTTATTTTTATTTTTATTTTTATTTTTATTTTTATTTTTATTTTTATTTTTATTTTTATTTCTATTTTTATTTTTATTTTTATTTTTATTTTTATTTTTATTTTTATTTTTTTTATTTTTATTTTTATTTTTATTTTTATTTTTATTTTTATTTTTATTTTTATTTTTATTTTTATTTTTATTTTTATTTTTATTTTTATTTTTATTTTTATTTTTATTTTTATTTTTATTTTTATTTTTATTTTTATTTTTATTTTTATTTTTATTTTTATTTTTATTTTTATTTTTATTTTTATTTTTATTTTTATTTTTATTTTTATTTTTATTTTTATTTTTATTTTTATTTTTATTTTTATTTTTATTTTTATTTTTATTTTTATTTTTATTTTTATTTTTATTTTTATTTTTATTTTTATTTTTATTTTTATTTTTATTTTTATTTTTATTTTTATTTTTATTTTTATTTTTATTTTTATTTTTATTTTTATTTTTATTTTTATTTTTATTTTTATTTTTATTTTTATTTTTATTTTTATTTTTATTTTTATTTTTATTTTTATTTTTATTTTTATTTTTATTTTTATTTTTATTTTTATTTTTATTTTTATTTTTATTTTTATTTTTATTTTTATTTTTATTTTTATTTTTATTTTTATTTTTATGTTTATTTTTATGTTTATTTTTATTTTTATTTTTATTTTTATTTTTATTTTTATTTTTATTTTTATTTTTATTTTTATTTTTATTTTTATTTTTATTTTTATTTTTATTTTTATTTTTATTTTTATTTTTATTTTTATTTTTATTTTTATTTTTATTTTTATTTTTATTTTATTTTTCTTTTTTGTTTTTTCTTTTTTCTTTGTTTTTTTTTACCAAAAAACTTTCAAGACATGATCATCAATTTGAAAAGCAAGGCAGAGAAATAAGAGGGGAAGAAGAAAAAGATGGAGGACAGAAAAAAATGGGCCCTCAGGCCCAAGATGGACACCCAATGAAATAAATCAGCCACAACTGCAGGCGGAGAGACAAATTGACAAGGGAAATGGGATCAGTTGGGTGCGCAACAGCAAGCAAAAGGCAATTGACAAGCAAATGGCAGGGTCAAAGGGTGTTGGAAGGATGGATAGGGACAGGCAAAAGTGGCAATGGCCGCAAGATACCGCTTTAAGTTCCATCAAATGATTGACCTGAGGGAAGCAAGACAACAGAGATGGGAAGCTTTGGTGCTAGGGGCGCCTTTGATTTTGCTGGATGGAGAGGGAAAAAGAGACAACACTGAAGGCCGCAAGCAATTTCTTTCTGGTCTGTCCAATTTCAAGAAGGCAACAGCTGTTGGAAATCTCTTCCAACCAAGTTGAATGAGGGAGAGGGCATAATTGGTGATCTAGGAAATTTTGGTGTTGTATTTATAACCTTGTATTGGGAACTGCATCATGGGCTGCGGGCTCAGCAGTTGGGTAGGTCAAGCTCAGAATTTGGTGCGGGTTGGGCCCACTTCAGGCGTGGTGGGCCTGCAACCAGCTTGGATGGTGCAGACCAAGTAATGGAGCCAACAAAATCAGGTTTGAGGGTGGCTTTTTTGGAAGGCAGGAGCAGGGAAAATGCAGGTTTATATGCGCCAGGGAGCTCCTTGCAAGCATAGGCATGGAAAGATCCATGGATTACAGGATCCCCAGACGCGCATGGAAGGATAAACACAGGGGGCTCCAAGTATGACGCGGGGGAGGGATGGGCCATGAGAAGACAAAACCAGATGTACGTAAAAGGGGAAGGGTTGGGAGGGATTGGTGGTACAGGTTAAGGTTGGGCTAGGTTTCTGGGTTGTGGAGGGTATTTCTTAATTTTTTTGTTAGGTTCAGTTGTACTTGTACTTAGGTTAGGGTTGAGAGGGAGGACTCAAAACCCCACTCTCAACTCCAGTTTGTAGGATTATCTCATCTCATCTCATCTCATCTCATCTCATCTCATCTCATCTTATCTCATCTCATGGGATCATCAAAGGATCAGGGAAGGATTGAAGGGCAAGAATGTAAAACATCATTTTCATTATTCATCTTTTACTCATAAACCTCTCTTATTCTGAAAACCAATCAGCACTTACCCTTCTTAAAGACGCTTGGACCAATAACTTCCAAAATTGAGGACAACTTAGGGGAGTATCTACCTCTTGTTTCCACATCTGGGGGTTTGGCCAGGAATTAATCTTTTTTCCAGTCTTGCAAAGGTAGCGGGTGCAATTTTTGCATTGAATACTCTGGGATCCAACGGAAAGGCTCCACAACAGCTATGGCTGAGGCTGCGGGACTTTCCTCATCTTTGGTTTGACACTGCAGATGTGGGGTGGTTTCTGGCAAGGTTTGAAGAGATTGCGGACTCCAAAGATGTGACAGGAATGGATCAGGTTTCCACTATTGTCCTCTTCATCACTAATGAAGCTTCCCTTTGGGAAGTGGAGGAAATTACCAGATACTGGGCCCAAGATTGGGGAAGGTTGAAAGGCAAAATGTTGGCAAGGTGGGGGAGGCGCAGCCCTGGTTCCTGGAAGGTCATTTCAATCAGGCTGCAGCAGAAGCCAGTGCAGGCAGAGGGGTACGGAAGCAAAGGGACCTGGAGGAGTATATTTTGGCGTTCAACAGGATGTACAGGTACTTGGCGAAGACCCAGGGGGTGGCGGGGAAGATGGGAGCGATGAAGTGGGCTTTTTTGGGTTGAATTGCACTGCAGCTCTGGTGACAAGTGCAGCGGTACTTGTATAATCATGGCCTGGTTAAGCAATTGGTGGACGGGAGAATCAGGCTCCTTCCAGATTTGTGCGTCATCCGCCATGCAATGGAAAAAAAAATGACCTGGAGGAACTAATTGAGGACAACACAAGATTCTCTCCAGTGGACCAAAGAGGGCTGCTCCTTGGCCTCCAGGGGTTCTGATTCCGGCCCCCCTGCAAGCTTTCACTCCATTGCCTTTGGTGCGCATCCCATTCCCCCAACAAATGGTCAGCAAACTTACCAAGTTAATGAAGGGTCTGAATATATACATGAATCAGATTTTGCAACAAAAGCGTGGTCCCGGCCGCATGCAGCCAAGGGATTTCAACCTCCCAGTTCTCCTGTGCCTTGGGTGTGCAGTCAATGTGGCGTTAATGGTCATTGGCAGTTGGAATGCAAGAATCTGGTGAAGGGTTTGGACGCAGGGACAGGATACATTTCCCTTACAGGAAACCATATTTTGGCAAACTCAGGGAAGCCAACCGCCACACATCACGTGCAATTGCAGCCCCAGGAAGCGGGTACAATGGCTCAAGCATTCCTTGGTATTGCAACTGGGCCTGGTTTGTGGCAACCACCGTGGGTAGAGGCTGAGTTTAGCATGATAGCAACAGAGGAGGAGGTTTTGGTGGGGGATAGGATGGAGGTGGATGCAGAAGAGCAACCTTTGGCTCCGGCCCCCAAAGCGGTTATGTGTAGTACAGTGGTGGAGGTACACTCTGCAAACTCCATAGGGGAGAAGGAGGCTGTGGAAGTTATGGAATTCAGGAAGCATGTCCCGGATGGGGTGGTGGAGGGGGAGGTTCTATTTGCGTATGGTCTGGTGGTGATGGTACAGCCTGAAATTCCAGAGGGAAGAAGAAGGCCAAAGAAATTGCAAGGAGGGGGAAGAGTTGTGTGAATGGAGCAGAGTTCAAGGAGATCTGGGAGGCAAGGGTTTGGAAAAATGTTTTCTTCCTTGTGATGGAGGACAACAGGGATGCCTTGGAGGGTTTGCCTGAGTTTGGATTTTGCGCGTGGGCCGGTTTGGATCCCAAAGGAAGTAGGAGGGCCTTGGTGGAGGCTTGGGACAACAAGTTGCGCATGGTACCTGTGTGGAATTGGTTGAACCAACGCATGGACCTGCCAACTGGTACAAAGGTTTTGGCCAGCTGGGGACAGTAGCCAAGGTGGGGGGGGCCATAGTGTTGCATGGTAAAGCCTGATTTGGTGAGGGGGCTTTCTAGCTGGTCCACAGCCAGGATAACTAGACACCCTAGAATGTTTGTTTCCTTACTTCTTTGATTTTATTGGTTTCTTGAATTGGTACTGGATCTGGTTATGATAGATTGGAGGGACATGGGTGCAGCACAAGCTGGGTCTGTGAAACCAAAGAAAAGCCCTGCAGATGGGAGATGTAGGACAAGGAGCCGCATAGGCCCACTGTTGGTTTTGGTAGGGGGAAATTCAAAAAAAAAAACTCTCTGTTTCTCTGATTCTTTTTTTCTTTCTCTCTCTTAAGCTTGGATTGGAAAGGTGGATGGGGGGATAAGTTTGATTTGGTAAGGGGGTGCACTAGCCGGTTCACAGCCAGAAAAACTAGGCACCCCAGAATGTCCTTTCTCCAATGTCTTTTCTCTCTCTTAAGTTTTGTTCATGCGCTGGTGTGTGGTTTTTGTGTTTGTTGCAGACTGGGTATGGGGAACTGTGTTTAAGTTTTTCTGGGGCGTTCCAGGTACCCTTCTGGAGATGTTGACAATATGGGATGCAGATTTTGGGTTTTTTTCTCTCAGGCTTGGGTGCAGACCCGGAATTTTGGGTTGCTTTACTCAGGCTTGGGATTCCTTTCTCTCAGGATCTATGCACAGACACAGATCTATTTTTTTCTCACTCTTACTGAGGCTCACACGCAGATGCGGGTTTCCAATTCTCTCATTCCCACTCTCACTCTAACTCAATTCCTGAGGCCGCTCACTCCACAAACAATAGTGTGTCAAAAGTCTTTTTCTTCAAAGGTAGAGAATTGGGCGGATCAAGACAAGGAAGGAAATAAGGGAAAGTGGGAGGGGGAGATCCCCCTAAATCAAGTCCATAATCTCCACTGTTTCCAACTGCGCCGCATACATAATTCCTTGGAAGGCTACCAGTAGTTTGCGCCAGGATTCAGCTCCGTGAGCGCCTGTAGCTGAGAGGAACTGCCAGAGGAGGTTGTCTGACTTGGCCGCAAAGTCCTTGAAGCGTGCCTCTCTTAAAGCTAGTCTGATGGGGATGTCTGGGATCTCTGGAGTGATTGCGCAGGGAGGAGGTGAAGACCAATGCAAAGATGAAATGACTACCTCTTCCGGGGATGCTGGAGTTGAGGTGGGGGTTGGAGGAGGAGCCAGGCCCCATCCAAAAAGTTTCTCAAAGCTGGGTTGGTCAGGCCTTTGTCAAAATGGACCTGGTTGGCCCAAACGCAGAGGGCCGCTTGCCATTCCACGGTATTCCCAAAGTCCTCCTTGTGCAGCAGTCCGGCACAAAGTAAGGGGGAAGATGAGTCATGTCTTTCAGCAGAGGTTGGCGGTGGTGGAGCTTGCAGGCGGCAGGAGGATTGCAAGCCAGGCAGAGTCCACAATCCCTCCAAGATAAAATTGTCACTTGATACCACAAACAAGTTGCGGCGGGCCCTCTTGCGTGAATGGGGAGGATTGGGGATGGGATGGGCTTGCAAAATAGTGTTGTCAATCAAGCAAAGGCAAGTGCCGGAGTGACAGGATTAGCACGCGCAACAACTGCAAAGAAGGGTGTAGTTTAAACCATGCAAGGCACAGAAGGTGCAGGTTGGAACCATGGCAAAGTAATGTTGGCAGTTGTGGGGGGTTGAATTTTGGTGACTAGGGAGGGTGGTTGATGAGTGGGTAGGAGATGAGTGCAAGAATGGTCAAGGCAGCAATTGGAAGACCTCTGGGGACAGAACTCAACTTGGGGGGGAATTTGGTGTTGTATTTATAAACTTGGATTGGTAAATGTTTTGTGGGCTGCGCGCTCAGCAGTTGGGTAGGTCAGGCTTGGCATTTGGTGCAGGTTTGGCCAACTCCAGGCTTGGCGGGCTTTCCACCTGCTTGGACAGTGCATACCAAGTAATGGAGCCAACCTGACCAGGTTTGCAGGTGGCTAGTTTGGAAACCAGTAGCAGGGCAACTGCGGGTTTATACGCGCTGAGAGGTCTGCACAAGAATAGGCACAGACAGATCCTCCAATTACAGGATCTGCAGACGCAAAAAGATGGATAAACACGGGGGGCTCCAAGTAGGAAGCTGCAGAGGGCCGCGCCATGAGAAGGAAAAACTGGATGTATGTAACAGCAGAAGGGTTGAGATGGATTGGGTGGTATGTATTAAGGTTGGGCTAGGGTTCTGGGCTCTAGGGTTTCTTTCTTAATTCCATTTTTAGCGTTTCAGTTGCGCTTGTACTTAGGTTAGGGTTGAGAGGGAGGACTCAAAACCTCACTCCAAACTCTGGGTTGTAGGATTATCTCATCTCATACCATCTCCTCTCATCTCATGGGATCATCAAAGGATCAGGGAAGGATTGAAGGGCAGGAAAATACAACATCATTTTCTTTTTTCATCATTTTCTTATAAAAATCTCTTATTCTCAAAACCAATCAGAATTCAATCTCCTTACAGATGCTTGGACCAATAAATTCCAAACTTGAGGACTACTCAGGGGAGTATCTCCCTCTTGTTTCCACTCTTTCAACCAAAGGCAGATCAGGGCAATGGAGGTCCAAGGTGTTGGGAAGGCCAAGACAGAAAGTTTGACCTCTTTGAATGGTAGTTGGACCAATCCCTTTTTTTGATCAAAAGCTGGACTGTCAGAAGATGATGGTCATTGAGGATGAGGTGATGACGAGTGGGATGACTTTCCATGTGTGCTTGGCCAAAAGATTTGAGCGCCAAGCGCCATGAGAAGGAGTCAAACAAAAGATCTGGGGATTTGGGCGCGCTCAAGAACCCTTCCTAGAATGCTAGGATAGGAGGAAGCTAGGAAAGGAAAAATAGATGGGTTTCCATCATGATAGCCGAAAATGTTTGTTTTTTTTTTTGATAAAATAAATATGAATTTGGATGAAAGAAAATATATAAAAAAAATTTAAAAAAAATTCCCTTTATTTTTTGGGGTGTCCCAGATTGATCACCACATCTCTCCCAAAAATTACAGGCTGTTCCTGGTCTGCATCTTGATTTTGAAGATATTAAGTAAAGGATGAATAAAAAAATTGAATAGAAGATTAGCCATTTCTTGATCTTGAGAGTGATTGAAAAATCAAAAAATATATTGATCCATCCAATAAATATCCCTAGAAACAGCAAAGATAATAAAAAGAAGGCTTTGCAGGTGCTCACGTATGTGGCATAAAGTGGAGTTTCACAACAAAAAAAAAGCAAATGACCCTGGTGGTGCACAATTTGGAGGACTTACTTCTGAGATAAGTTTCCTGCACAAAAATTGAAATTCTTGACTTGATCAGAAAAGAACCTTCTGGCCACTGAATACCATCCAGTTCTTCCAAAACCTAACATCCACCTCTTACTTGGCAAACAACCCAAGAAGGACCATTCCAGCTATTTGAATAGAGCTTAACCCACTGGGTTTCCAAAAATTGATTATAAGCCAAAAATAGATCACCAGGACTTAAAGGATCCCTGATTCAATTTAAGTGCTTATCTTCCCAATAATGAACCAATTTTCCTGTTGATTCCATCTTGTTCTGATACAATTTGTCACAAAAATATTCACTTTGCTCCAGTTGCTTAGATCTGGAAACTAATAGATCAGTAGTTGAAGACACCTCATCCCATGGGATACCTAAGAAGGATTTGATTTCCAAATCCAAGGGAAGAACTGCTCTTTGACCAAGTATGATTTGATAAGGTGAGTAGCCAGTGGTTTTTTTGGTTGAGATTTGATCAGAGAAGAGAACAAGAGGAATCATTTTGCAAAAATTCATGCCACTTTCACCATCCAGTCTAACAAGTGCAGCCTTCAAAGGAGTATTTCCTTTTTCCACCATGCCTTGGCCTTCAGGATAATAAGGCTTAGTAACTCTATGTCTTCCCGGAACAGATTGGATCATTTCAGCAAGTTTCCCACCTAATTCAGAGCCATCATCAGTAAAGTAGGATAGAGCCAAGCCATAAAAAATTGTCCATATCCCATAGAGAAAAGCTGCCACTGATTAAGAGCTAAGAGTCTTATGAAATTTCGCTTCAACCCATCCAGAAAAATCACCTCTAGCCACAATGAGGTACTTATCATCACGTGCCTTAATATGAACTACATCCATGGAAATCCTTCCCAAGAAAGTCAACTCCCCAGTAGGAAAACAAATTTAAGCTAGATGCCTAAGATCACATTTTTGAAAGAATTCACCACTCTTACACCATTGAGAATGGATTTCTTCAGATATTACCACCAGAATATTTTGGATAATTTTTGAAAAGTTTCAGTTTCCCAACAATGACCAAGACCTTCATGGAGACTTTCAAGGATTAAATCTTTTTAAGAGGGGATATTAACAACAATAAGAGCACAAGGATCTCCTCTTTTCATAAGCCTGGAGCCCTGTAAAAAGAACTTAGAGGACTTTATTCTAAGCAATCTAAATTCTTTAGCAGATAGATCAGGAGGTTTTTGAAGATTTAAAAGGTACTGATCTAATTCAGGCCAGAAAGTTTGTTGAAATCCAGAATAATCTTGAGAGGAGAAGGAGAAGACAGGATTTATTAAATTTTCTTCTTCATAAAAATCAATTCAAACATAAAATTGTTTATCTCCAATTGGACGTCAAGATAAACCATCAGGCATAGTGAAAGATTTTCCAGGCCTGTAAACAATATCAAAAGAAAAAAGCTGAAGAAAGGCAACCCAAAGAGTCATAAGATTGTTTGGGAGGCTGGGAGCATTGATCATTTCAATGATAGATTGAGCATCAAATTTTAATTTGAAATTTTGACCTCAGAGGATTGTTTGGAGCTTCTTCATCATTCAATCAACACTACAGAGTTCCAGTTTGGGCTGAAAATATCTGGATTCTACATCTGAAAATAACAAAGATTCATAAAGAGCAGGACTGTCCCAACCGTTTGCATCTTCCTGAGTAAGAACAGCCCCAACAGATTGATAAGTAGAATTAACAGCCAGCTTGATCTTGCAAGCTTCTGGTCCATGCAATATATTTTTCAAAACTATATCTTTACCAACAACCATTTTGAGCACCTTAAATGCACCTTTACAATCTTGGGTCCAAATCCAGTCAGTACCTTTCCTGGTTTGATGACGCAAGGGTGCACAGATTTTGGATAAAGATGGGATAAAGATTCAAAAATAAGTTAAAACACCTAGAAAGCCCCTAACCTCAGTGGGATTGATTTGAGTGGGCCAAGAGATCATCTTTTTGACTTTGGCTGGTGCCATCCTTCTTCCTTGCTTGCAGAGAACATGGCCAGAAATTTTGAGAGCAGGGACACAAGCAGTCAATTTGGATGCAGAGATAGTAAAGCCAAACTCCTTGATTTCAAGCATAATCCTTTCCAAAGTAGTAGCATACTCCCAAAAAAACAAAAAATACTGAATTCCAAGGTAAGAGCTCATTATAATAGTCAGAAACTTGACCTTTAATTCTGCAATTGTTAATAAAAATACCAGCATGATGAGGTATTTTATTTTGGAGGATCCACTTCATCTGAGCCTGATAGACTTCAATCCAATTGGTGGAACCTTGAGGTAATTGATTAAGTTGGAATTGACCAAGAGGAGTATCAAAAGTAGTGAGAGGGAAAGAGATAGGATGTAATGATTTTTTGTCATAACTGCTCATAATGTCGCCTAGACCATAGCAACCTCTCCCAGAGAAATAATCAACAAATTCTTCAGTGAAAGGAGCAAGACCAGAGTCCTTAATTGTAACTTTATTGAGAGGTTGGATATCATGAACTATTCTAATTTTACCATTACTCTTGAGGACACAGAAGACAGGGATGGAATAGCTGGAAGTTGACTGCTTGTATAGACCATTATAAACTTGTTTTCAGTCCGGCTTGACAAATTTCTCAACTTTGTCAGCAGGGATTGGAATCTTTTTGTTTTTCCAAGGATCATGTTCAACTACAGGGATGATATAGTTAAGAACATAGGATTATTTCAAGAAACCTCTTTCTTATTCAAAGAAAGCAATTTATTTTTCCCTTAGAGATAAGAAATTTTTGATAAAATTCAACTCATTGGGAAGAAGCCATCCATCTGGACCAAATTTGACCATCTTCAGACGTTCTTCAGTGACCCAACCATTGGGCTCAAAGGGACCAGTAAGAGATTGAGATAGACCATAGTAAGGATCACAAGATAAGGTAGGCCACGTGAGAGGATGATTGAGTTTGAGAGGCATAGGCTGGTTGATTTTTTGGACCTTTTTTTCAACTGGCGTATACTTAGTAACAAAAGTGAGAAATTCTTGTTTCCTCCAAGATTTGACCAGTGCGACTCGACTAAAAAAATGGAGACCAAGTTCCAAAATTTTCCATGTCCTAAGTTCTGCAATGTCCTTGAAGGGTGCCTTTTCCATAAAGGGAGAACCAGGAGATAATATATTGCTCACATTTGTGGAGAAAGGTAAGTTTTCAAAAATGAAGGTAGAAGATTGCCCTAGCAGTGCACAATTGGGAGGACTTACTTTCTACCCCAAATTGCCTCCACCAAAGCCCATTTTCCTCCATACCAAAGCCACAAAGAAGCAGGGCCGTCGTAGGGGGCAGAGGGACTCAAAATGGAGTCCCCCCACCCCGTTTGCGGCTGCCGCGCTGGGTGGCAGCCGGCTGTTGGAGCCGCCAAGCTGGGACCAATGGCCCCAGCTCCCCCCCTCCCCTTTCTTTCCATTGCAAGGGGGAGGAGGAGGACTGGCTGGGTTGAACCAGCCAGCAACCTGTCAGGGTGGGGGGGACCTCATCACCCCCCCCCACCGAATGTGATGGATGGGCTGGTCGCAGCAAGGCAACCAGCAGTGGGGGGGAATTGACCACCCCTCCACCATCAAAAGGTGTGCTCTTGCCCCCCCTTTACCAAGGGGGAGGAGTGATTGGCTGGAGGGGATTTGACCACCCCCCAGCCCACCTACCTTGACAACACCCTGGGGGTATCAAACTCCAGGGACCCTGGTAAGGGGATTTTACTGCCCCCTCAAGGGATTTGAGAGAAAGAGGGGGGGGGGGGCGGCATGTCTGCCGGTTGCACCCCCCCCCCATGTGTGTCTGAGACCAGACCCAGGTGTGTCCTGGGTCCCACCTGGCCATTTGTATGGCCAGGGGCTGGTCGCATGAGGCAACCAGCAAGCATGTGAGGTAACAGGGCTGGTTGTAACAGACAACTGGCCAGGGGTTTGAACAGCTAAGGGGCTGGTTCAGCCCCATTCTGTTGGAAACACCAGAAATGACAGGAATAGGCTGGTTTTAAGGGTACAGGGACTGATGCCATGCGGCCTGATGTAGCCCAAAACAAGTAAAAAGGCCTGTAGAACCTGTAGGGCTCTTTTGGGGCGGAAAATTTGCCTTTTGGATTGTTGTATCTTGGGCTCAAAAGAGGCCAATCTTTTGTAATTAAGGATCTCTTCTCCCTGATGTTTTCCATCATCCATTCAATATCCAATTGAATTCATCAACAATTTTATCTGAAGTATTTCCCCATTGTGAGAGCCCACTAGCAATTATTGACACAAGGTGTCCAGAATTTCTTTTGCTTTAAATACTGCTCATTTGCCTAAGCTAATTGTTGGCCATAATTATAAAATAATCCACCAGAGTCCTCCATCAACATGCCAGAGGAGATCTTTAATTTTTCAGGACCAATCTCCACACATCAACAAGAGACCCATTTCTTCATTCCTTCAGCAAAAGATGGAGACATTGACAGCAGTTCAGCTACAGATAGATCAGGAATTCTGACATCAGAAATTTCCTTTAATACCCCTTCCTGAGCATTGGGGTGATTCTTTGAGATTCCCCTCTCAAACCAAACTTTGGGCTGGGTGGAGGGGGAATGTACAGGTGAATCAGGAACAGGATTAGAAGCTTGAGGAAGTCAAGATGCAGGAGGCAGATTGGAGTGATCTTGAAAACTTTCCATCATTGGATCCTTTTCCACCTCCATTCCTTCCACATCAGAGGAAGGAAGCTCAGGTGAGGGTCAGGGTTTAAAAATTTTTTTAAGAATTGAAGTTGGCAAGGAAGGAGCTTTATGAGGATTGAGTTCCTCATGTTGTTCCCTGTCAGCTTGCTAGTTGACAAGAGCAACCTTTCAAATCAGATTAAAAACAAAAATAAATAATCAAATTAGAAGGAGTGGGCAATCCATATAGGCTATGGAAGGAATGGATTCCCCACCTAAAAATATGTAGGGTCACTCACAGATCCTACCCTTGAATTCCAACTCCTTACATTTTTTTTATAATTTTAGAAGAAAAGACTAATAAACCATGCACCAGGGCCAAATTGGGGTCTCTGGCAGGCCAGTGACTTCATCTCACCATCCAGTCCCATTTTCTGGCTAATTGTATCCCTTTACAGGAAACTTCTCTTCACCAATGAGTATTCTTGAGTTCACCTTAGTTCACATCAAAAAGAAAATATGATTCACATTGTATTCACCATGGGGGAAGATGAATGTAACTTGTAATTCCAAAATGAAAAAACCTGAATTCACTTGGATGTTCACATTGATTCAACCAGTACTTACTTGAAATTTCCTATCAAATAAAAATTTACAATTGAATATTGCGTATTTTTATACACCAGATATCATTTCAGTGATTAATATTTTACACAATGCAATAGCATTTTTATTCAGATTAATTTCAGTATTCATAAAACAAGATTTATTTCACGGTTTATCTTGTAATAACTTCTTTTTTACAATTAGAAAGTCTATATTACAAATTTCATCCACCTTTTCCCTGTCTTTTTTTTGCTGAAAAATAAGCTAAAAAATCAATTTTATTTTATTCTTCATCACACTAATATGGATAGAAACTAACAATTAATCTCAAAATTTTCATAGGGGTTTTGTGCGAAAAATACTAATTTGATACCACTCAGCAACATCAATCACAAATAATATGAATGATAACAAATCAAAAACTATAAAATATATGGGGGATTAAACTTCCAAACTGTATGCCAAGAATTGAATTAGCAAGCCCCAAAATCTATCTCAATAAAAAGATTGGTTTTTTGAGAGTTGGAAAGTACCAATGTCAAACCCCTTCAAAAAAAATTCAGTCCCCGGTGTTGGCTCCGCAACTTAACCATAAATTGCATTGTTCCTTGCCTCTCACGCCGGGCATAGGGCCCTCCTCCCCAAATTTGGGGCATTATGAACTATTATAAATATAAATTTATACATTATTGGGAACAAGCTACAAATGCAGCACATATATTACTACAAAATTCCAGCAATATAAATTGCATAAATTTCCTTTACAGAACTATATGATATATAGAACAAGCATGATTACTAAAGTTTATGTCACACCAAGGCTTGAAACAATGCCCAGGTGGCATCAACTAACAGTAGAAGGACAGCTAGTACCTGAAGAGATCCAAGATGGATCCGGCTGAAGATCCAGAAAAATGGAGTAAAGACTCCAAGTTGGGTGAAGAACTGTCAAATGGAGGATTGACAGAAATACAGGTTGGGATTAATTAACAGTAGAAAGAAGACTATTACCTGAAGAGATCTGAAATGGGTCAGGCTGAAGGTTCAGCAAAAGGGAGTAAAGACTCCAAGGTGGTTAAAGACCCAAAAGGGACTCAAGATGAGTCAGTATGGTACTAGTAGGAAGGGTACTCTGGAAGGAGTGGACTGAGAGAAAGGGTCAAAAAAGAAGAGTTGATTCCATAAGGAAAGACTATTGAGTGAAGAAAGTGTTGAGTTTATATAGTGCTAGTTACAAACTGTGATACTTTTTTTTGTAACATTTTAATGATATCCAAGAGGCTGAATAATCAAATGTATTATATGATCACAACTACATCAGTTTCAAAAGTGTGAAAAAACCCCCCTGCAAAGAACAGGTTTGCTCATGAAAACCATAAAAGAAAAAGAAGAAAAAAACAATTGAGAAAACTACTCTTGAGCTGGAGAGGCCAAAATAGTTGAGGTGATCCATGTTAAGGTAAGAGAATCTTGGATTTCCAACTGATGAGGATATTAGAATTAGACTGTAATGTAGCAAAGCCAAGTAATGATGAGTTAAGGAAAAACCAGTTTCAAGACTGAAGTATTGCAGTAGCGGAGAGTGGATAGTAAGCCTACAAAGGGCTTGAGAAAGTAGTAATAGGAGGAAATTTAAATCTCAATGAAATAAAGCTACAACCTGGATTACCAGGAGGGACCCAGCCACTATATTTGACTCTTACTTTGAGAGAATCATACTGGATTGTGAAATTGCAAGGTCCTGGAAAATACTGGTTTAAAAAGACAACTAGAGAGCCCCTCACGGGGGCCCAAGGCACTTGATGACTAATAAACCATTGCAGAAACTATATCAATAAGTGAAAAGGTGAGGCAATATGAAGTAAGCCAACAAGAGAGTATTGATAAGTCAATAATGGACTGTTAAGGTGACATCAGTTAGATGAAATTTAATAATAATTAAGTAGAGTGAGGCAATGCCCAGAAAACCAATATCCAACATCCTCTCTTGAAAATAGCCAAGATTGGATTAAAGCTCAGAAACTTGATAGAAATTACCATGCACCAAGATTGAGCAAAAATGTTGCAAACAAAGTTGAAAACTAGTAGCGGTTGAAGTTGCAATAGATAGTGCAAATATGGTTGTAAGTTGAATTGGGCAAGCTAAGCCACAAGATGGTAAGCTCAGGTGATGTCGCAATAGATTGGTGCAAGCAATGCCACAAGAGATTAGCACAAGCTAAGTCCCAAGATAGGGAAGAGCAAGGTTTTGAGAAAGGTGGGAAACAAGGATGCAAGGTGATACATGCAAGAAAAGTTGCAGAGATTAGCAACCAAAGCTTTGAGAGCAGTACGAACTAAGTCGCAAGAACAGATCAAGTGATTTTGCAAGTTGAGAAGCGCGCAAAGTTGTAAGACAAGTGAGAGAGCTAGACTGATAAATCAGACTGGGGCCAAGCTTCAAGCGTTGGGACCAAAAATTTCTGGGAATTATTGCTTGAGAGTTGATGAGGACAGAAGCGGCAAAGTAGCAGTCCTTCTATCAAGGTCCAAAGGAGGAAAATACGGATACTACACAATCAACTAGGATGATACAGTAACACAGAAAGATTAGAAGCAATCAAAATTGCATGATGGGATGCGTATGAAGTTGAAAGATGAGAAAGGTTGCAGGTTAAGCTGCAAGCAAGGTTGCAGGTTAAGCTGAAAGCAAGGTTGTAAACAAGATAAGCGCAATCATGTTTGCAATATAGGTTCAAATGAGGTTGCAAGTGTAGAATTTATATTCTGAATTAAACTAAGAGACAGAGTAAGAAGACATGCGTTGCATACAAATGAATGAGAATAATACATTGGCTCTTACCTTAGAGCAAAGGATTCAAAAGTTTCAGAAAGAAGCAGAAATAATATGAAATAATAGGTAGGAAAGGAATGCTAAATAGAGAAACAATAAAGTCAACAATATGCCAATGAAAGGATGGAAATATCCCTTCCAAATGAGATTTGTTTGAAGAAAATGGGAGATGGGAAATGAAAGTCAAAGTTTGGGAGCTGGATCTGTTGGAGATAGATCCATATGTGGATCAGAGGTCTGTTAAGGAGAGGGTTGAATGGTGCAGGCGCACACAATTTAGGGTGTAAGTCAAGATTGAGATATTAGAGTCAGTTTAGAGAATGATGTGGGGTCTTGAGTTAAGGAGGACTGAGGATGGTTTGTTAATTGGAAGCAGCACACTCACGGTGGCTTTCATGAATGTGAGGTTCCTCTTTGGTAGATAGCGTTTTAGCCATTGAGCTCAGCAGAAAAGAGGATGGCGAGGAGGTGTTTGGGTATGTTGACCTGAGGATGCAGTTCTTGGAATGTTCGGAATTAGAATGTCAGAGCTTTTTGTGCGTTCATAGTGAAGAATGAAATTTGGATACAGCAGAGTATTATTCTTACTTGGTGCCTGGTCTATGCCATTTTTAGATGCTGGTTCTGGCTCTCTTATGGGCATGTTCAGGAGATGGTTGGAAAGCAACATTGATGAACTCATCTTGACAGAAAGGAGAGTGCAAGCAATCTTGCAAGTTGAGTGCAAGCAAGTTTGCAAGAGAGAAGAGCAAGCAATATTTCTAGATGGTGAGCAAGCAATGTCACATAATGACCGTGAGCAAAGTATAGATGAGTATTGATTGAAATTGAGAGCAAGGTGGAAGATGGGTAGCAATTGATGTCACAAAGCAAAAGAAAGCAAGGTTGCATAATGAGCCAATCAATGTTGAAATCAAGTTCAAGTTGTAGGTGGAGCTGTTGAAATGTTTCTAGACAAAGAACAAGGTGGAAAACTAGTAGCAATCAAGGTCTCAATAGAAAGTTCAAGCATGATTGCAAAATGAGGGGCAAACAATGTTGCAGGATGACCACAAGCAATACTGTGAGATAACCACTAGCAATCTTGTGGAAGAGTCACCATGAGATAGAGCCAAGATTAAGGTGGGCTTGCAGGCGGATAGAGAAAGGAAGGAAATGGTATCCTTGCCAAGTGGATTCCAGAATTGAAATTGGAAGATTGTGGAATCAGGGGATTGAGGGGGGTTGGAGACAAAGTCATAAGCCAATGGGTCAGAAAGAGGAGAAAAGCATATTGCGGCAAGCCAACTTTCAAGTGAACACAATGAAGGTTTCCAACATGAGGTGGAGCGGATGAGATGGAGGAGAAGGAGAATATTATGGGGTAGCTGATGGAGCAGATGAATGTATGGGAAGGGTGACAGTACAGGACAAATGAATGGACCCCCCCCCAAAGGATGATTGTAATTGATCATGTCATTAGAGATGAAAGGTTGAAAAGTGACTGAGGTTGTGAATGAGGTTGCAGGTGAAGATTGCAAACAATGTTGCAGACATGGATTAAAGGGGATTGAGATTTGATTGAAGAAGGTGAATCTTGAAGAGAGTGAGCTTTCATTCAAGGTGTGAGAAAAGTTGCAAGTGGAAGCACACGCAAGGTTGCAAGGGAGGATGCAAGTAAGGTCACAATTGATTGAAGGATGTGATTGAGAAGAAGTAGCAAGAGAGGATAAGGTGAAGCTGAGATGCAATCAAGGTTGCCATTGAGTTAGCAAGCAAGGTTGCCATCAAGGTAGCGAGAGAAGTGACCAAAAAGTGAGGAGGAATGTGCAAACAATGTTGCAGATTATTGAGAAAAGCAATTGATGCAGCCAGAAAGAAGAAAATAAGGAAGCATGGGATGGAATTTTAAACAGGGCAAGTTTTGATGGGATCAAAGGAATTTGCACCAAAATGTTAGTGGTCACATGCATGCATCCAAAAACTAAAATTTTTGTGAAACTTCCATGCTTTAATCCATGTTGCACCAAAATCCTCCTGTTTGGATGCATGCATCCAAACACTAAAATTTTGGTGCAACTTCCACGCTTTGATCAATGTTGCAGCATAAACCTCCTGTTTGGATGCATGCATGCAAACACTAAAATCTTGATGCAACTTCCATGCTTTCATCCATGTTGCACCAAAATCCTCCTGTTTGGATGCATGCATCCAAACGCTGACATTTTTATGAAACTTCCATGCTTTAATACATGTTGCACCAAATGTCAGCCTCCTTGATGCCAAGAACCTTTCTATCCTTTAGCTACCAGAGGTGATATTGTAAATAATAAATATATTATTTAATAAATGCAGCAAAAATCCGTAGAATACTTGGATTAAGCTTATTGCAAGGTTAAATGGTTTGGTTATTGTTTATTATTTCAAATCAAAATTGATTATTAAATATTTATAGAGGGGCCACAATTATATTGGGGATCTTTAACACCTCTCTTCAGGGATTTCAGTATGAAAAAACGTAGTCCTGGTTACTTTGGGTTCTTTAGTTTAAAGATTATTATACCCAAAGATAATATGTATATAAAATACACAATGGAGTGGTAGGGCCTTGTAGCCAAGCTATCACGACAGAGAAAGGATAATAAGACTCACTGGTATATTATTAAATCCTTTGGGTATCTGTTTGGGACGTGTACTGATGGGTTAAACCTGTATACTGGGGTTATAAGGTTGTTCAGTAGTTTTAATAGATAAAAAGAGGTTTGAAGACGAATATTACTGATCAGAAATTGCCATAAATGACTTACTTATCTCTTATAATTATTTTATTACCTTGGCACGTCTTCTGGATATGAATATTACTGGGTCTCTGCCCATCAACATCCTCAAAGGAGCTCTGTATTTATAATTTTTGGAGTTCCAATATGGTCCTTCTGAGGGTTGTAGGTGCTCAAAGGGACGGACACTAAGGCTAGCAGGGTAACCGGGGGTAGCCTGTCATGTGCTCTTGGTGCTATAGCCCGGGCAGCATCTAATTGCTTAGGGTATGGGAATTATTCTACCTTATAATGGACATTAGGATGTGTGAATAACACTAATCTGTCCTATTTATGTATTATTTAATTAATTATCCTTAGTATATGTTCCCAGTAATCTAATAATTATATCATTAGACATCTCTACGGACATTTTGATGTCAGGTAAGTTCTCATTATGTATCATATAACTGGAGTAAAAGTCATAATTTTTATTTTACTCTTTATTTACAAGTTCCAGTTGATTTGTTAAGATAATTACTTAAAAATATAATTCATGAGAATTCATGTAATATTATTACATCATTATCTTTTTTATTATTTCAAAAGGATATTAATGTATAGAAATACTCATAAAAGTATATTGAAGTATTTTAATATATTTTTTAAAGCTGTCATTGTCTTATTTTTGATGCTTGATACTTTGCATTATATTAAATAAAAAATACGTGTGAGGATTATTTAGGTATTTTTATATAATATTATGTATATTTAGACAGTCTACTATCCACAGGGACCTTTATTGAATATGTAACAAGTTCCCGTGTATGTTGTAGCCTGTTTACACGGTACCCGGGCCGCCTGTCACTATTTCAGCCTGTGGTCCCGCGGCTGCGTACTTTTCAGAGGCCCGGGGCTGCGTACACGACCTTGGCGGGTTGACACGGCTGTATCTCAGCTGCGCGCGGGTGCTATGGCTGCCGCGGCTGCGTGCAGGAATTGTGACAAAACACATTTCCGCCCATAACTCCTAAAATATACACAAAACCTCAATTCTGACTGAATTTTAGGTGTGAAACCTATACGTGAAAATGTGTGTGAAATATTTAATTGGCCAAAAAGCTCAATACTGGAGCCGTAGTATTTTGGTTCTTTTTTCCTTAATTGTTTAAAAATATAAGCAGTTGGATTTCAAAGGTGGGGTCAGTGAGTGAACCTACCTAATTTTGGATGGAGAATCCATTTCTGTAATAATATTTATGGTTTTCCTAATCCGTCTTAGGTTATTTGTATTATTGTTATTTTTATGTTATTTTAGTTACTTTTGCAGCTTGCTCTGCAATATTAGCAAGCTGACATTCCCCCCCTCCAATATATGGTCATATCTGAAAAAAAATCTGGAGGAAGTTGGGAGAAAAATTTAACTGCATAGGTGCTTCAGTGCTTTTTACTGGCTTTGTAATTTCTGAGATGTATTGGTCCGTCAGGTATATTATTTTATGGTAACCATTCATCTTTGTCTGCAGATTCCCCTTTGTATCTTACTGAGTATAGTCTGATGTCTTTTCCTTGTACCCTCTCTTTCTTATCTCTCAATATCCCGCTGACTTTCCCTTTTTCTTTTACAGGGTCAGGTTCTATTGGGATTTTTGCTGGAGGGAGGTTGCTGCCTTCTCTTGGTTTAAAGTGTTTGACTAGGCTAACAGGAAATACTGGATGTTTTCTTGATAATTATTCACTCAAGATTACTTCAACAGCATTTTTGCCATGCATCTTCTTGATAACAAATGGTCCAACAAAGGCTGGTTTCAGTTTCCTGTTGCCTGCCAGGTTTTTGAAGTTAGTTGTAGATATCAAGATCTGGTCTCCTATCTTAAATTCAGGTCCTTTATGGGATCTGTCCCATCTTTGTTTGTTGTATTCAACAGCTTCTTCCACACATTTCTGAGCATGGTTATTTGCGACATCTATCATCTTTTTAAATTCAAGAGATGTTGGATGAATAGTGGCTAAGTTATAGTTCACGTTATTCCTAGGGAGTTATGGAATCCATCCTCTTTCTAGTATGTAAGGAGCTTCCTGGGTAGTAGAATGTTTACTGCTGTTATAAGCCATTTCTAGGGCTGGGAGTAGGCTGATTCAATGATGGAAATAACCTTCAGAGGTTTTTTATTCTAGACCAAAGCTACAGAACCTCCTTAGCATATCTTCTAGGGTCTGTATCATCCTTTCAGCTAATCTTTCAGTTTGGGAATGGTATGCTGTAGAAAATGTTAGGGTAGTACCCAGTATATCATGTAGATTCCTCCAAAATTCAGATGTGAATTTGGAGTCTCCGTCACTGATTATAATCTTGGGTATACCAACATCAGCTATAATCCTATTCCAGAATAGTAAGGCTACATTCATAGCACTATCTTCCTTGTGGTTAGGTAAGAATTTTGCCTTTTTGGAATATCTGTCAACTATAACTAGGACAGAGTTATAAGAATGAGTACCTCCAGGGGCGAGGCCGGTGACAAAATCCATGTTGATAATTTCCCACCTGGTTGTAGGTTCAGATATCTTCTGTAAGAGTCCAAACCTTTTTCAAGTAGTTTTATTAGATTTCTGGAAGGTTTCACAGCTGGTAACATATTCTGTGGTGACTTATTTCCAGTCTATCCACCAGGCAGTTTGTTTCACTTTTTCTAAGGTTCTTTCTGTGGATAAATGTCCTGATGAACAGTTGTCATGGAATTCCTGGAGTATATGTTGTATATGCTCTTTGTTGCTCAGTACTAATACGCTGGAATGTTGGTGTCTATAGTAAAGGAGACCATCCCAAAAGGTAAACCTTCCTGCTTTATAGGTTTTAAGTAGTGAAGCTGACAGGTTATTTATCAAAGCTGCTTCTGGGGATTCACATTCCATAATGGTGATCAGCAGCTTGATCTCAGGAGAGTAGCTATCCCTTACTAGGTTGAAGAAAGCAGTTTATAATTCACAAAAGTGGATTCCCATTATTGGAGCACTTAATGCAAAAAGATTGATATTCAAGATAGGAAAGATATCTTGATCTTCAGGGTCATATGCTGGATTGTTAGAGTCATTAGGCAATGCATTCCTACTTAGACTATCAGCATTCTGATGTTTAGCTCCAGCTTTATGCACTATAGTCATCTGCCCTCTATATTGTTGTATAGCAATTTGCCACCTGAGCATATGTCTGCTGGGCGTTTTCATGTTCATAAGAGTTCTTACAGCATTGCAGTCTGTGATTACTTGAAAAGTGGTGCCTTCTAAGTAATAGTGCAGCTTCTCTAAATCCCATACTAGTGCCAAACATTCCAATTGACTGGCCCCATATCTCTTCTCAGTATCTTTGATCTGTCTAGATATGAAGAGTACGGGTTTTTCTACTGGTTTGTCTTCTTCTATCCTTTCCTGATGTAAAGCAGCTCCTAGCCCTTCCATGCATGCGTCAATTTATAGTTTGAAGGGCTTAGATTAATCTGGTTGGATAAGTAGAGGAGTAGAGGTAATAGCTATTTTTAATTCCTCATAGTTCTTTAGTCTCTCATGAGTCATTTCAAATAGCGTATTGTTGTTGCATACCTCATACAGACTTTGAGTTAGCATAGAAAACTTTGGTATATATTGTCTGTAATAACTGCAGAAACTGATGAAAGAAAGTAATTCTGTCTTGTTTTGAGGCATAGGTCTATTCATGACAGCAGCTATCTTATTTTGATCAGCAGCTAGAGTTAGACCAGAGACTATATGTCCTAAGGCTTTCCATTCTCCGTAGCCAAAATTGCATTTCTTCATGGAAACCTTTAGTCCTTCTTTGGAGATAGGTTGGAGTACTAATTTTACTTGGTTAATATGAGTATCCAATTCATCAGAGAATATGATAACATCATCTATGTATACCATCATCCATCCTTGTCTGATTTAAGTACCTAGAACTGTATCCATTGTTCTCTGGAAGTGGGATGGAGCATTCTTTATGCCAAAAGGCATCCTGAGATATTCATATATTCCCAAATGACAGATTATTCTCATAAACTTCTGGCTTTCAGGACTTATTTTTATCTGGTGAAAACCTTCAAGCATATCCATAGTAGTGATGTACTCAGCCTTGGACAAATTATGCAGAGCATGATCAATACGGGGTATAGGATAATAATCTGCTTGAGTATAATTTTTGAGCATTCTGAAGTCTCCTACCATTCTTGACTTGTCATTATGCCAAGCTATGATTACAGGTGTGGTGACATCTACCTGTTCATTATTTCCTACTTTCCTTAATACTTGTAAGTCTATCAGTTCTTGGATATGTTCCTCAAGAGATTTTCTAGACTTAGGAATAGACGGATAGGCTGGCCTTCTCAAGTTAGGAGGATAAGGAGGCTTAATGGTCAATGTTAATAACATATCATGTCCTTTTATATCACCAATAGGATGATCTTTAGTACAGAAAGCATTCTGGTTCTCAAAGAAGATTTTTAATATATCTTTCTTCTTTTCCTCAGAAAGTTTTGTATTCAGAGCTGCTTGAGAGAAATATTCTTGATCAAAGTCTTCAAAATGCTTTTGGTAAGTAGAGGAGGGGAAGTTAGACTGAATAGTGCATATCTTAAACTTCTTATCCCAATTACCTCCTACTGTGAAGTATCTTCCTCTGCTCTGGAACACGTCTATACCATATAGACATAAGGAATCATTACCCAGTATCAGGTAGTCACGCAGTCCGTTGAGTAATACTACAAAATCCACTTGTATTCTCAAAGATCCTTTAGTGTGGAGTAGTATTATAGGAGCATTCCACACTCCAATAGAATTAATAGTAGAGTTGCAAGAACTGAACTTGGCTTTTGGGACAGGTAAAAGGTGTTCTCTCCAATTGGGGTCCCATTTGTTTAAGAATTCCGCACAGAAACATGAGCAAAAGGCTCCACTATCCAGCAATAACCTTATGGGTCTGTTTTTATACAACCCAGTTGCATAGCACGTTTGACCAGTGGTATAACATTTCCCACTCATAGTTTTAACTGTTAATGGTTTGACATCCATAATGTGTCTAGGAATTATAGTTGGATCCCATTGTTGGGGTAGGCCAGAATCCCCATGAATGTTATTGATCTCTGCAGAAGTAACTATATCCCCTTCTATAACATAAACAGGTTTGGTCAAGATCAAATCACATTCAGAAAGAGATCCTTCAGTATCAGCTATGTCTTCATAGTTCTGATTTTCTTCAACCTCCTGTTCTCCTTCCAAGACTTCTATCTTCCTTCTTGGTAATGGACAGTCTTGTCTCATATGCCCAGTCTTGTTTCAATTCCAACACGTTGCAGGCGTCCTCTCTTTCTCCCTATTCTCATTAGGTTTCTTAGTGTCAGAGGCATTTATCAGAGGAGGTTGTTCTCTGATTTTGTTGATGGTGTAGTTTTCTTTGGCCTTGAAGGGGCTTTCTTGTCCAACCCATTCATGTCTATTACTTCTTCTAACACATTGATTAGAGTAGGCAAATCCGCATCCATGCTCATCCTACATCTTACGCTATTGTTAAGATTGCCAGGACAGAGGTTGAGGAGTCTTTCATTTACTTCCTCTTTATCAGCATCTGGATAGAAGCAATCCAATCTTTTCTTCTGTTCCAAGCACCATTTGTGAGGTTTGTCCTTGGAGGGTTCAAATGAGGAATTTTCGAAATTTTCCATCATTTTCCTTTTCCACATTCTAGAACCAAATTGTTCTTTGATCAGAAGTTTCCAAGAATTCCATGGTAAGGATCCTAATTCTTCTCTCTTACTGATAAACCAGTCCAATGCTACTCCTTCAAATAGTCTGGGTATACGGACTACAGCTAAAGCTTCTGGTAGGTCATAAGAGTTAATGGTGTAATCAATAAATTTAATAAAATTTATATGATTGTATTCTCCTTCTCTGGAGAACTTGGGCCATTCAGAGATAGGTGGTAACAGCTTGAGAGCTTACTCCATCTCAGGAGTAGGACTAGGCCTAAAGGTGTCACTCCTATGCATTCCTAATAAGGGTGGTGCATAAGGAGTAGTGGTTTATCTGGGAGGCTTTGGTTCCTCTGTAGTACTCCCCAAGGGGTTGGTCAGACAGACTTTTAAGTCTCTAAGATCATTTTTGATCAGATTAAGTTTCAGGTCCACTTTGTTGTTGAGCACATCCAATTTTTCACTAAGGGATAGAATAGAACTGTTAGTGGTGGTTGCCAATTCTTCTTTTAAGGGGTGGAAAGAAATAATAAAATCTTCTTGTATTCCGGATAACATATTCTCAATTGTTTGAGTCTGTTTGCTCCTACCTTGATTAATTGTCTCCAATAACTGCTTTTTGTTTTCTTTAATCTCTTCAATTCCTACCGTCTTTGTTTGGTTACTAATTAATTTGGCTACTACTGAGATCAATTTTTCCATTTGGGTATAAACCCCATCCAAATTTTCACAAAAAATTTTGAAATTATGACGCATATCATTAGAAAAGGAAGTAATTTCATCAGAGGTCTCTTTGGGCTCAGAGTTAGAGGCTAATTGTTGTAAACCTTTTTCCACTTTTGAGCTAGTGATATTATCTGGTCCCAGTCTTTCTTTCCCTTTGGCTTGGGATGGAAAGAGGATCTCTTCTTTCCTGATCCTTTGCCTTTCAGTTGGGCTAATTGATCCCACGGATTTGACTTTTCTACGTATGATTCTACCTCTTTCCTTGGAATCATTTTCTGAAGAGCTATCTGGGTGGCTTTTGCCTGGGAGATTATCTTTTTCATGGATACCATGTCCTCCTTGGCTTGGGCTTCTTTGAATTCTTCCCAATATTTCACGTGCTCTTTGACTAGTTCTTTGATCCTGGAATCCTTGGCCAGATTATGCTGGGGTGGCTGCAGGGAATCTTCTTGTAAAGGAGGGTTGCTTGATTCTGCTACCTTCTCTGGCTCTAGGATGTGAGAGGGCAGAAGTGGTTGGTGCTGCTCCTTGTTCATCAGCATTTGGTTCACGGGTTCTAATCCCTTCATTGTTGTCCTTACTGGTGGTCTCATGGTTACTGAGAGCTTTTGGCAAAGATCCATAGGAGGGAATTGTTCCTGAGGCTCTCGTGTTACGTCTAATCATTTTCAGAATAATATGTTTATAAGTGTTTTTACAGAAAAAAGCCGTAAAAATAAGTTTTATTTCAAAACTCACTTAAGTTGATATTCAGAGGTACTAAGAATTTATTGGGGTTGAATTGATCTCCAGTAGGTAATCCTACGGGGTCTTGGTGGGTTCCAATGAGGTCTTCACCCGTCCAATCAATATTTTCAAGGCGTCTGGAGATGTCTGGGACTTCCTGATCTAATAGATATACTTCAGTGGCGGTGGTTTCTGGTACTGGCGGGTTCACTGGTAAAATAGTGTATTTTATTGGTATAATAAAATATATTAATATTATTTTCTTTAAAAATAATATGGTAATGCAAGTTGTGTACTTACTTTCATATTTCAAAAATTAATTTATGCGGTATTTTTTCCAAGATTTATGTTTTCTTAATAGAGCCTGAAAGTTGATACGCCTTTCAAGATCTTCTTGTTCAAGGAGTTTATCCAAGTGTTTGGGTGCAGAAGAAATATTAATTTGCTCAGCTTGAGTTAAAGATTTCCAACTGGTAGGTTTTCAATTTTTGATGTATTCTTCTTTTCTTATCTTTAAAAGATTTAGATAATAGATTATTATTTCTGCATTGGTTTTTAAATCCACTGCAAAAGAATTTAATAATGAATCACGGTTATAAAGTCAGATAAGTTTATCTTTGATTTTATTCTTTTGTGAAAATGTCTGGTCTAAGGTATTGAATATAATAAAATGGATTATTTCTTGGCCAGACCCCCGATTGTCAACCTCCTGGATGCCAAGAACCTTGCTATCCTTTAGCTACCAGAGTTTATATTGTAAATAATAAATATATTATTTAATAAATGCAGGAAAAATCCGTAGAATACTTGGATTAAGCTTATTGCAAGGTTAAATGGTTTGGTTATTGTTTATTGTTTCAAATCAAAATTGATTATTAAATATTTATAGAGGGGCCACAATTATAATGGGGATCTTTAACACCTCTCTTCAGGGATTTCAGTATGAAAACACGTAGTCCTGGTTACTTTGGGTTCTTTAGTTTAAAGATTATTATACCCAAAGATAATATGTATATAAAATACACAATGGAGTGGTAGGGCCTTGTAGCCAAGCTACCACGACAGAGAAAGGATAATAAGACTCACTTGTATATTATTAAATCCTTTGGGTATCTGTTTGGGACGTGTGCTGATGGGTTAAACCTGTATACTGGGGTTATAAGGTTGTTCAGTAGTTTTAATAGATAAAAAGAGGTTTGAAGACGGATATTACTGATCAGACATTGCCATAAATCACTTACTTATCTCTTATAAGTATTTGATTACCTTGGCACGGCGTCTGGATATGAATATTACTGGGTCTCTGCCCATCAACATCCTCAAAAGAGCCCTGTATTTATAGTTTTTGGAGTCCCAATATGGTCCTTCTGAGGGTTGTAGGTGCTCAAAGGGACGGACACTAAGGCTAGCAGGGTAACCGGGGGTAGCCTGTCATGTGCTCTTGGTGCTATAGCCCAGGTAGCATCTAATTGCTTAGGGTATGGGAATTATTCTACCTTATAATGGACAGCAAGACAATTGAACAACACTAATCTGTCCTATTTATGTATTATTTAATTAATTATCCTTAGTATATGTTCCCAGTAATATAATAATTATATTATTAGACATCTCTATGGACATTTTGATTTCAGGTAAGTTCTCATTATGTATCATATAACTGGATTAAAAGTCATAATATGGATTTTACTCTTTATTTACAAGTTCCAGTTGATTTGTTAAGATAATTACTTAAAAATATAAGTCATGAGAATTCATGTAATATTATTATATCATTATCTTCCTTAGTATGTCACAAAGATATTGGTGTATAGCAATTCTCATAAAATTATATTAAAGTATTTTAATATATTTTTTGAAGCTGTCATTGTCTTATCTTCGATGCTTGATACTTTGCATTATATTAAATAAAAAATACGTGTGAGGATTATTTAGGTATTTTTATATAATATTACGTATATTTAGACATTCTACTATCCACAGGAACCTTTATTACATATGTAACAAGTTCCTGTGTATGTTGTAGCCTGTTTACGCGGTACCCAGGCCGCCTGTCACTATGTCAGCCCGTAGTCCCGCGGCTGCGTACTTGTCAGAGGCCTGGGGCTGCGTACAAAACCTTGACGGGTTGACACGGCTGTATCTCAGCTGCGCGCAGGTGCTGTGGCTGCCGCGGCTGCGTGCAAGAATTGTGACAAAACACATTTCCACCCGTAAATCCTAAAATATACACAACACCTCAATTCTGACTGAATTTTAGGTGTGAAACCTATACGTTAAAATGTGTGTGAAATGTTTAATTGGCCAAAAAGCTCAATACTGGAGCCGTAGTATTTTGGTTCTTTTTTCCTTAATTACTTAGAAATATAAGGAGTTGGATTTCAAAGGTGGGGTCAGTGAGTGACCCTACCTAATTTTGGATGTAGAATCCATTTCTGTAATAATATTTATGGTTTTCCTACTCGTTCTTAGGTTAGTTGTATTATTATTATTTCTATGTTATTTTAGTTACTTTTGCAGCTTGCTCTGCAATAGTAGCAAGCTGACACCAAAATACTCCCGTTTGGATGCATGCATCCCAACACCAAAATTTTGGTGTAACTTCCTTGCTTTGAACCATTTTGCAACAAAATGGTCCTGTTTGGATGCATGCATCCAAAAACTAACATTTTGGTGCAACTTCCATGCTTTGATCCATTTTGCACCAAAATCCTCCCGTTGGGATGCATGCATCCAAACACTAACATCTTGGTGAAAGTTCCATGCTTTAATGCATTTTGCACCAAAATCCTCCTGTTTGGATGCATGCATCCAAACAATAACTGTCAGCTTGCTACTATTTACAGAGCAACCTGTCATAGCAACACAAAACTATAAAAAATTAGAATATCTAAATTAAGAAAAGAAGGAGTGAGAAATTGAGAAATATTATCACAGAAATGGATTCCTCAACCAAAATTAGCTAGGGTGACTCACTGACCCCACCTATGAAATCCAAGTCCTTACATTTTTAAAATAGTTAAAAAGAAAAGTACTAAAAATTACAACAACAGTTTGGAAGCTTTTGGCCGTTTTAACATTTCACACATGTTTTCACGTATAGTGTTTACACCTAAGATTCACTCAGAATTGAGGTGTTGTGTATAATTTAGGAGTTAGACGCGGAAATGTGTTATGTCACAATTCCCGCTGTGGTGCTTGAAAACCTAACCTATAGCCATCAGAATCAATTTTCTAGTATAAGGACAGCTCCAATCATCACAAAGACCTAAAAAATGGATTCTACACCTAAAATAAACCCTAGTCACTCAGCCAAAGTACCCCTCTATCTCTCATGGTTTAGAAGATACACCCCAAATCAACCCTGGCCTACCCATACCCCTACCAGGTGTCACAGACCAGTGAGAGTCATGGACATACCCTGAATGCCACCAAGTAAATACCACATACAGAAACAACCATACATAATTAGTGTATTCAATACCCTGCATGCAGCACCAAACAAACCTGCAGCAGTATACATAATTAATATATGCAAGACCCTGCATGCAGCACCAAACAAACCTGCAGCAGTATACATAATTAATATATGCAAGACCCTGCATGCAGCACCAAAGAAACCTGCAGCAGTATACATAATTAATATATGCTAGAACCTGCATGCAGCACCAAACAAACCTGCAGCAGTATACATAATTAATATATGCAAGACCCTGCATGCAGCACCAAACAAACCTGCAGCAGTATACATAATTAATATATGCAAGACCCTGCATGCAGCACCAAACAAAAGGCTTTATACAGAAGAAATATATGCAAGTCAATGCATGAAGGACCAAACAAATGAGCAACCACCACTATACAGAAGTAATCTATGCAGGGGGCACCTGTATCTATGCAGCACAGAAATGCATGCAAGGGTGTACATGCATGTAGATCCTGCACAGCCTCCTCCTCTGACCAGCAAAAATACCTCATGAACTGTATTCACTGTACCAGGGAGACCCTCAGGGGCAGCGCTGAGGGAAGGATTTTCTATAAATAGAGGGCCTCTCTCTCCCATCCAGGTCCCATCATCAGTTCCCCCCATCCTCCCCTCCAGGGGATCACCATGCCTCCTAGGCACCCTTAACCCATACTTTTACTACTCTCAACCATTATCCCATTACCCATACTGTCATCATCACCAATCTCATATCCCATACCATCACCATCACCATCACCATCATCATCATCATCAACCACCACCATTACCCTGGATCCTCCACCATCATCAGCAAATAGTTTTGACAATGACCCAAACCAGTAACCCATACATTTGACCATATAACACCACCATTATTTACTCCATACCACATACCTTGGAACATCACCACCATGTGCCCATAACCTGAACATCATCACCTACCATCATCATCATCAGTCATCATCTTCACCTACCATCATCTTCATCAGTCATCATCATCACCTACCATCATCATCATCATCCATCCGCATCATCACTTACCATCATCATCATCAGTCATCATCATCATCCCTTACCATCATGATCATTGGTCATCATCATCATCCATCATCATCATCACCTTCCTTGACCATCATCAATGATCATCATCACTTACCATCATCATCATCACCTACCTTGACCTTCATCAGTCATCAGCATCACCTCCCTCATCCATCATCATCCATCATCATCATCACCTACCTCATCCATCATCATCACCTACTACATCAATCATCATCATCATCAAATATAACCATCAGTCATCAACTATAGGCCCAACCATTTCAAACTTTATTCAAATCATCACCTGTATCAAAAAAGGAGTATCAATCAGTAACCAATAAAATAGATATAAAAAAAAATATACAAAGGATAATACTAGAGAAAGGACTCTTCCCTCACTCAGCTTCTATCCACCAGGTCAACTATCTGTTCCACCATTTATTCCGATCAAGCTGGAATAAATTGATCATAGGTCTGATAGAGACTACTATAGTAGCAACTCTATTTGAAAATCAGCCACCATTTCTCTTTTCTTTTATTTTTTCAAGACTACTATAGTACTCAGAGGGGCAGGCAATTCAAAACCACCCTTAGTATTCCTCTATCTTATTTTAAGTTGTAATACTAAATTCCCCCTCAAGTGACTGCCAGAAAGCTATTTGCTAAACTTTAACCAATCCCAAAGGAGTCTCCACACCATGCGTAGCCCCGCATCATTACATACCCCTAAGTACTCAAAGTAGCAGTTTCACTTGTACTAGAGACCCGCGCGCAGCTAATTCTGCCACGCACACAGCGGATCCTACCCCGCGCACATCTGTACTGACTGATCCCCATGTCTGGATCTGTTGTGACTAATCTGACAACCAGGTACCGCTTAGAAGAGCTACAACCTAGTTAGGGTTTCATGGCATATTTAACAAGTTAAAATATGCATTAGGAATAGTCTCAAAAGATCAAAAATTAAATAAAATTAATAAAAATTATGTTTAGAACATTTTTTAATAATAAATCAAAGATCAAGGATTACCACGTAAATCATTGACTCTGATCTTTGAAGACCATGAAACACTACAAGGAGTGTTCATAAAAATTATTAAAAATTATCTAAGTGATCATCAAATAATGGGAAATCAGTAAACATCCACATCTGTTCACTTTAAAGCAATAATAATAGTAGAAATGAAGGATGAGTGCAGAATGATCAAATTTAAACCATAATAAGTTAACAGATCCTATGTCTAAAATAATAAAGAAATCCAGCAGATGTGAATTAATCTGATTGACAGCACCAAGTGGACGTACTAATTTTGCCCTGACTGGCTTGTTGGCCTCAGCCCATTAGCAGAACCCTCTCTACGTGCCCTGATAATCTCAAAATCACCCCAAAAAGGTATTTATACAGACCTCTTTGGATACATTATTTAATCATCAGTTTACCAGGAATTATTATTCTCAATCAGAAAACTTGTCATTTTTAGGCAATTGCTTATGAAGAATCTAAGCAAGTGATTTATGACCAATTCTGTAGTATTATCATTTATTTCTTAAAACCCATCAAACCTTGAAGTTTAGTCAAGCAATCAACCCCATCTGCTCTGAAACCCTTCCTATTATTGCAGGATTTTTGTGGTAAAGTGCTCAGAGTGAGTATTTCCCTTCCTGTCTTGGCCATGGTGCTGTTATTCCCGGCCATAAGTGGAATAAGCCTTTCCTAAGGCACCCATCTTCATTCCAAGGTTCTTAAACTGCCTAAGGAGGCCCCTTGAGGAGAGGTTTCTTTGTCTGTAAAGACCCCCAGTAGTATAATACTTTGTCCCCTATTTTATATACATATTTAAAACCATTTATTAACAAACCAATGAAACCTTACAAATGCTCTTATTATATGATTTATTTGAGCCTATAATTTATTTGAGCCTATAATTTTCTTTTTGAATATTTATTATTATTATTCAAGTATTTTAATCACTCTCTGTAGCTAAAGGACTGCAAGGTTCTTTGTATCAGAGAGCTGAAAACTGGGGGTCTGGCCGTGAAATATCCTTAAATAATTAATTTTTGATTATTTATTCCTTGGACCATTCTATTTATTTAAAATAAGTTAACATAATTATAACATATATTTTTGATCCTTTGTTTCTCTAGTGGATCTTAAGACCAATGGAGAATTGATCAATTATTATTTGAGCCTTCTTAAAAAGAAAAGAAAAGAAAAACTCTGTATCTTTTTCCCTGTTATTATAACTCCTGAGAAACAACAGGAGAAATTGATTTATTATAAATAGCAAGTTATAAAGGACAAGGAACTTGAGCTTGAAAGAATTATCAATTTAAATTATTTATTAAGGCAACATAAGGAGTGGAAAATTTATCAAAGGGAGCTTTATATTTATAAACTAAATAATCCTGAAGATAAAGAAAAATCCAAAATTAATAAAAGTGATTATTTTTCTAAAAACATCATCTTATCACGTAAAAATTCAAAAAAATATTAAACTTATATTTTTTGTTTTTATCCATCTCAGAGAATTTTGGTTTTGGTGATCTCATTGACCAGACCTCCTAGAAGACAGCCCAGAAATTGTACCCTTGGACTAACCCTTGGATTTATCCCAGGATTTGATTGGAACTCACTCAGATTTTATTGGAAAAACCCCCAAGGACATTTGTGATCCCAAACAAGTTTTGGCACCCTTGAATTTAACTTTAAGTGATTTAAAATATATATAAAAAATTATTGAAAATATAAATAAATAAAAAGATTATTTTTTATTTTTTTAAGTCTTTTCTCAAATGTTTTGACAAAAGAATTACTCATTTTTTTTGGTGCTATGTATCAAAACAGGCGCAAAACCCGCGGAAAGGGTAAAGCAGCATTGTATGAATCTCTTACCGGAGGAACCCGTATGCGCAAGGACTCCAGTTGCGAGCGCGATGAGGGGGCTCGAACCTGTGACCATAGAGTCATGCGGGACAAAAACAGCAACAACCGTGCCCACCATGTCAACCAACAGACCATTCAAGAACCACCCTCTGCCCAATGTATTATCCCAGGAGGATATCGGTCCTCCTATGCCACCCCAGCTGGACTCAACCAAGGAGGGAAGATTCAAGGTATTAGTGAAAGGACACGTGAGCTATTGGGAACAATTCAAATTGGCTCAGACCCAGGAGGATTAGCCAGGTACGGGAAAAGCTGATTCTCTGGCAAAAAAATCTCAGATTTCTCTGCAAAGGTTGATCCCAAAGAAAGAAGTAGAAGGCTACGTGCAGAGCTGGAATCCTTGGGATCAGTTAGCTTCCATAAAGGGAAAGGATCCCAAAAAGAAAAGGTCCTCATCCCATCAGAAGTTAAGGAACCCAAAGGATTGGGACAGCATAATATCCCTAGCACAGAAGTGGAAAAAGGTGTACCACAATTAGATGTAGAAGATCTTAACAGCTGTTCTTTAAATGTTTCTCACAATTTTACTATTATCAGCCAGTGTTTTGACAAATTTTATCAACAATTGGAAAAATTGAGTCTAACTATTTTCAGAGTGATTGATACCCAGTTTCAGACTATGAGAATTGATGAATTGGAAATACAACAAATCAAGGATAGTATAAAATCTAGTAAGTTGGACCTGATGAAACATATTGATGATAACCAATCAATTCTTCAGGAAGATTTTCTTGCAAAAATGAACCAGCTTAAGGAAGAAGTTAAGAAAACTAGTCCTACTCCTTCAGCTCATCTGATTAACAAAATTTACTTATTGAACAACCAACTTGATTTGGAGTTAGGTATGATTAAGAATGATCTCACAGATCTTCAATTCAATTCTACTAACTCTCAAGTCATTGACTTGGAAGAAACTGTACCAGCTAGGTTCACCAGTACTCCTAGTGTTCCTCCCATAACCATGACAACTACGGATGAATCTTTTAGGCCCAGTCCTACTCCTGAAGTGGAAAAGGCTTTTAAGTTACTTCCTCCCATTACTGAATGGCCTAAATTCTCTGGAGAACAAGAATAAAAATATGTCAGTTTCATTAAATTTATTGATTATACCCTTGCTTCTTATAAACTCCCTGATGCAATAGCTGTGGTGAGATAACCCAGACTGTTTGAAGGAGTGGCTCTTGATTGGTTTATCAATAAAAGGGAAGAAGTAGGATCTTTATCCTGGAGTTCTTGGAAAGACTTAATCAAAGTACAATTTGGTACCAGAATTTGGAAAGGAAAGATGATAAAACTTTTGAAACCTTCCAGTTTGATCCATCCAAGGACAAACCTCATAAGTGGTGCTTGGACCAGAAAAAGAGGTTAGACTGTTTTCACCCAGATTCTGATAAAGAAGAAGTCAATGAAAGACTTCTCAAATTATGTCCCGGACAAATCAACCACATTTTGAGGTGCAGGATTCCTATGGATTCTGATCTTTCTATCTTGATAGGTGTGTTGGAAGAGACTATTGATATGAATGGTCTTGATAAGAGAGTCAAAAGATCCTCCAGGGAACAAAATACTAGGGCAGGGAAGAGTATACTGCCAAAACTAAGGAGTTCCCAGCCACTAATCCAACCAACTTGAAGGTCAAGATGACTCCAAAGTCAAAGGAAAAAGTATGTTGGAACTGTAACCAAACAGGCCATGCAAAAGCTGATTTTCCTCTTCCTAGGAAAAGGATTAATCCTGTTGAAGGAGAAGGGTATGATAATCCTGACCCTCAACTTGATGATACTGATGGATCACCTTCTGAGTGTGATTTTATGATCACTAGTCCCATCAATGTTATTGAAGGAAGTATTGAGTCTTCTCTGGACATAGGAATACTTATCTCAAGCAGCTTTGAATTCCCTGCTCAATGAAGAACAAATGGGACATCCTACAAGTATGCTTTGAAAATCAGAATGCTTCCTGTACCAAGCATTACCCCATTGGTAACATTGAAGGACATGATATGATTCTGACTTTAACCATTAAGCATCCTTACCAACTGACCCTCAGGAGACCTGCTTACTCTTCTAGTCAAAAATATAGAGCTGCTCTGGAAACTAACATTCAAGAGTTAGTTGACTTACAAGTCTTAAGGAAAGTAGGACACAATGAACAAGTGGATATCACTACCCCAGTAATTATAGCTTGGCATAATGATAAGTCAAGGATGGTTGGATATTTTAGAATGCTGATCAACTACACCCAAGCTGATAAAGATGAACAGTTTCCTGAACAAAATATACTTGATGGACCCATACACCTAAGGAACTATGGAGCCAGCAGAAGGCAATGAACCAGAATTTTTTTTCAGATATAGACATATCTTGATGTGGGGGAATTTCAGCTTGCTACTATTTACAGAGCAACCAGGCATAGCAACACAAAACTATAAAAAATAAGAATATCTAAATTAACAAAAGAAGGAGTGAGAAATACATAAATGTGATTGGAGAAATGGATTCCTCACCCAAAATTAGGTAGGGTCACTCCCTGACCCCACCCTTGAAATCCAAGTCCTTACATTTTTCAAATATTTAAAAAGAAAAGTACTAAATATTACAACACCAGTATGGCAGCTTTTTGCCATTTTAAAATTTTACATGTGTTTTCACGTATAGGGTTTACACCTAAAATTCACTCAGAATTGAGGTGTTGTGTATATTTTAGGATTTACACGCGGAGATGTGTTGTGTCACAATTCCTGCGCGCAGCCCCGCATCATTACATACCCCTACGTGCTTGTAGTAGCAGTTTCCGGCGTACTAGAGACCCGCGAGAAGCTAATTCTGCCACGCACGCAGCATATCCTACCCCGCGCGCATCTGTACTGACTGATCCCCGCTTCTGGACCCATTGTGACTAATCTGACAACCAGGTACTGCTTAGAAGAGCTACAAGCTAGTTAGGGTTTCATGGCATATGTTAAAAGTTGAAATATGCATTATTAATAGCCTCAAAAGATTAAAACTGAAATAAAATTAATAAAAATTAAGTTTAAAGCATTTTTTAATAATAAATCAAAGATCAAGGATTACCACGTAAATCATTGACTCTGATCTTTGAAGACCATGAAACACTACAAGGAGTGTTCATAAAAATTATTAAAAATTATCTAAGTGATCATCAAATAATGGAAAATCAGTGAACACCCACATATTTTAACTTTGAAGCAATAATAATAGTATAAATGAAGGATGAGTGCAGAATAATCAATTTTACACCATAATAGATTAACAGATCCTGTGGCTAAAATAGTACAGAAATCCAGCAGATCTAAAGTCAGCTGATTGACGGCACCAAGGGGACGTTCTAATCTTGCCCTGACTGGCTTGTTGGCCTCAGCCCATGAGTAAAACCCTCTCTACATTCCCTGAGAAGCTCAAAATCACCCCAAAAAGGTATTTATACAGACATCTTTGGATCCTTTATTCCATCATCAGTTTACCAGGAATTATTATTATCAATCAAACACCGTGTCATTGTCAGTAAATTGCTTATGAAGAATCTAATCAAGTGATTTATGACCAATTCTGTAGTATTATTATTTATTTCTTAAAACCCATCAACCCTTGAAGTTTAGTCAAGCAATCCACCCCATCTGCTCTGAAACCCTTCCTATTATTGCAGAATTTTCGTGGTAAAGTGCTCAGAGTGAGTTTTTCCCTTCCTGTCTTGGCCATTGTGCTTTCATTCCCAGCAATTAGTGGAAAAAGCCCTTTCTAAGGCACCCATCTTCATTCCAAGTTTCTTAAACTTCCTAAGGAGGCCCCTTGAAGAGAGATTGCTTTGTCTGTAAAGACCCCCAGTAGTATAATACTGTGGCCCCTCTTTTATATACATATTGAAAAACTTTTATACATATTGAAAAACTTTTATTAACAAACCAATTAAACCTTGCAACTGCTCTTATTATATTATTTATTTGAGCCTCTGAGCTTTTATTTTTAGAATAATAATAATTATTATTCCAGTATTTTTATCACTCTCTGTAGCTAAAGGACTGCAAGGTTCCTGGTATCAGAGAGCTGACACTAACATTGTGGTGCAACTTCCATGCTTTGATTGATGTTGCACCAAAATCCTCCGGTTTGGATGCATGCATCCAAACACTAAAACTTTGGTGCAACTTCCATGCTTTGATCCATGTTGCACCAAAATCCTCCTGTTTTGATGCATGCATCAAAACACTAACATTTTGGTGCAACTTCCATGCTTTGATCAATGTTGCACCAAAATCCTCTTGTTGGGATGCATGCATCCAAACACTAAAGTTTTGGTGCAACTTCCATGCTTTAATCCATGTTGCACCAAAATCCTCCTTTTTGGATGCATGCATCCAAATCATAACATTTTGGTGAAACTTCCATGCTTTTCTCCATGTTGCACCCAAATCGTCCTGTTTGGATGCATGCATTGTAGCATGGTGAGGTGTGTTGAAATACACTTTGTTGAGAGTGTAGCACAGTGAGGAGTGTTGAAATTCACTTTAGTTGGAGTGTAAAAGGGTGAGGTGTTTTCAAGCTTAGGTTAAGAGTGTTGATATCCACTTTGATGAGAGTTTAGCAGGGTGAGGAGTGTTCAAAATTAGGTAAAAATTCTTCAAATTCACTTTTGTCAGGGTTGGAAGGGTGAATATTGTGAGAATTTGGGTAAAAATTGTTCAAATTCACTTTGGTGAGGGTGTGCAGGGTGAGGAGTGTTGAAGTCAACTTGGGTGAGGGTGTGGAAGGTTGAGGTGTGTTCCAAATCAAGTGAGGAAAGTTCAAAAGTATGTTCAAAATTGAGTGTGGTTTTCAATAAATTTAGTGAAGTGTGGTTTAATCATTTAAATATACTGGTTTTGTGTAATTTAACCTTGGTGGTGGGGCTCAAGTCACTGGAAAACACTTGGGTTCTGTCAGCCCAAATTTTAATGCCTGGCCTACTATATGGGAGTGCACATCACTGCACTGGAAATGGTGAAACTACAACCACATAAGAATGTAGTCCCTCCTCTGCCCACCCCCTCATGGGGATGAAATACACAATATGATGAGTCTGTAAAATAACTTCACTCTTTTTATAAGAATCAAGTTTCTTTTATCAAATATATGTTGCTTTGTAAGTCTAAGATATTGTCAAAAAAAGATTTTTGGTCAGTTTCCCTTGTCAATATTAGTTGGCCTTTGCATTCTGGAGACATTGGTTCACATGCAAAAATGAGTCCATTAAGGAAACTGTGCAATGTGTGGAATTTTGTCGTTGATAGTTTTTGTTTCTTTGGGCTGTGGCCCCGCCATTCTCAATGGGAATTCCTTCCTACATCTGATTTGAAGTCAAATAGGCTTGAATCAAAAATTAATGCATGCAGGAAATGGCATAAATATACAGGTGGGCAGTTTGAATTTGTAGAAATGATTGCTTAAGGCTTTGACTGAAAATCAAACCTTTGAGCCTTTAAACATAGGTTCAACATAGGTTCAAATTGGATTGGTTGTAGTGACAGGAATAGAAGTGTTTTTTTTTTAGATTATGAGTAAAGAGGAAAGCCAACTAAATAAAACATGTGGATCAAACAATGCATGCAGAATAAAGGCAACTAAGGCAGCTCCTCAGGTCATTATTGAGAAAGCATATAACAAACCCTGAAAGGAGAAAGCTATTTAAAATATATGATTGCTGTGGGTTAAACACATTAGCAACTTTCATGCAGAAAATTGATTGATATGAAGTAAATGGAACACAATAACCCCTTCTAGGATGGAAGAATGAGGAAGAATAATATTTATCTTAGAAAGGAAAATTTACCACCACATGCCTTGACAGTTGTTGAGGAGTTTGTTGAAATCAGTCGGTGCTCTCAACTGAATTGAAGATTTGCCTTGCTTTTCTTGTGGAATTCTCAGCCTGGATGTTGTTTTTTATTCTAAAATTATTCTTCTCACCATTAATATTTATTTATGAGTGCAACCTTGGGTTTTTTTCAATCCTCCATGTGACACATTTAGGGAGATATCTATTCAAATGCTGCATTTTTTGGCAGAGATTTTCAGGTTTTTTTATACATGGAATGAATTTTTGCAGAATGAAACAAAATGCTTTTCTGTAAAACCCTATCCATAAAACCTAAAATATTTGATTGAACTATAAGTTTATTTGAGGTGGTTTTCTTGTGAAATTATATGAGGGAGATCTGTGCATTGAAAAATACTCCTGGGTCATCCAAAATCCCTTGAGCTGGTAGCAAATAATCCAAGGGAAGGAAGTCTATGGCCTTCATGCGCTTAATTAAAGGTTTTTTACCAGGTAGAAAACCCATTTTGCCAGTCCTGAGATGGTTAGCTAACTCTATGGATAATCTTGAAGAGGGGATCCTTGTAAAATTAGTGATTGCACTTTTTTAACCACAAGTAAAGTGGGGCCTGTGCCCCAGGTGCGCCACCAAAAAAAAAGTGAACTTTGAGCTGATTTGAAGTGATTCTCTTGTGATTTCTTAGTGACACTGGTAGAAACTTTTGTAAAATAATTGTTACATTTAGTTTTAGTTAAATTCTAGGCAGGGTGTAACACTCATCTCTGAACAGAAAATTCCTTGGGATTTTGCTATCAATTGCTTTATTTTTTTTTCTGTTTATTTATATATTTTTTTGTTGGGATCTCTGTTTATTTACATATATTTTTTTGGGATAAATTCAGCACCAATTTCTTTTTACATGGGAGGTTTTTGATGTTTTCATGTATTGATACTCACATCTGTTACATAGACTCTTGATGGCCTGCAATCTTGGCCTGGGAAAAAAGCCAACTCTATGCACAACTTCACATCATCCCCTCCCCAATTGTTCCATCCCCCTCCCCCTACCCCATCCCATCCCATACCACTTTAAACAGGTGAGGTTGCACTAACAAAACACCACCCCCAATCCTTGTCAAGCAGGGATTTTTCAAAAAAACAATGGTGGGACCTGCTCCCCAACTTATTGATAACTGTTGCGCAGGTCCAATTGATTGCATCAAGGGTGCAAAATTGTTTTTAAACAGTTATCCACCCTTTCTTGCCTTGAAAACTTGTCAGAGTTGTCAAGGATTTTTTTGAGGCAAGGGTAGATGCTCTTAAAATAATTTTTATTTTTCCAACAAACAAACTTCCTTTGCAAATCAATTTCCTTGTAAAAAAATCAACATGTTTCACAAAATTTATTTTTTTGAGAAGTAGTTCTTGTTTTATCTTGGTGGAAATGGCAGAATTAAAAGTTCATGATTTGGGAAATACTGGTGAATTCTAATTTCCAAAAAGGTGAAATTCAGGTGATTCTCATTTTCAGCAGAAGTAGAATCTTCTGGACTTTTGTTTTCCATAAAGGTGAAACCCAGAAGAAATATTGTGTGCAGCATTGTGAAAAATTGAATCAATCATTGTGAATTCATGGGGAACATTTTGATACTTATGGGGGAAAACAGCGGCCCCAAAAGTGACTTCATGTCACTGGTCAGCCAGAGACCCCAATTTGGCCCTGATGAAGGCACCAAAATAGCACCGTTGGGCCATTCTAATATTTAACACACAATGCCTTGTACAGGTTTCACAACTAAAGTTCAGTCAGAATTGAGGTGTTTTGTATATTTTAGGAGTTACAGGCGGATTATTTTTGTGTAACAATTCCCACGCGTAGCCCCGCATTCATATAGAAAGGTTAAACACGCCTGACACTCAGTACACAGGCCCATGTCAAGAAAACCTCATGCAAAATGACGGCTGGCCGCAGATGATGGATTCCAGCACGCAGCTTTCAAGCCTGCGCATGTAAACATGCATTCCCGCACGCAGATGTCAAGCCTGCGCGCTTCAACATCAAGTGTACTACATCTAACAGTCAGGTACCGCAAGCACATGCTACAACTTGCATGCATACATCATGCACATTTAACAAGTTGACTGAAGGATGGCCCAATTAAAAAGTTGACTGAAGGATGTGGAGATGTTTGAAAACTAAGAAAATTGAATAAAAATTTGAAAATCAAAACATTAAAACAAATAAATTGTCAGAAACAATAATAAAAGTTGTAACGTAAATGGGATTACCAAATCTTTATGAACCACAAAACACATCAAGAATTCTACCAAAAAATTATCAAAAATTATCAAAATGTGCAGAAAATGGTGTAGAATCTCCAAATACCCACTATTGCCCATGCCACCCCAAAGAAAAAAATACAAAATAAGGAAATATGTCTGGACCATGAACATAACAAATTAACATTCAAATACCTTCTGAAAATTATTTCACATGAAAATATGACACAGGCAAGGCTAGCAAGCTGTCAGAATCGAAAATACGTGACAAACTAGCCCTAGCTAGACTTCTAGCCTCAGCACAAAAGCCCAACCCTCTCTATGTCCCCTGAGAAGGTCTTATTACGCTAGAAAGGTATATAAACAGCTCCTTTCAGTTGGTTTAAACACAAGTAATTTTAAAGTAATAAATCCAGACCCCTTGCCATCCGTGATCAAGTGTTTATTCAAGATAAACAAGTGATTTATGGCCTCATTCTGGTGTTATAATTATTAATTCCAAACATATTGTTAAATCTGTTCAAGAATATCAGCAATATCCCCAATAATTGTCCTGAGACCCTTTCAACCGTAAATTTCTGCAAGTCTTTTGGAGTGTCTGCTTAAATTAGTAAGTTATCTCCTCCTTGCCTCCATGCATAAGTGCTATGAGTCATCCAGTCCACAAAATCCCATTGAGTAAACCCCTTTTTGAGTATTCATTTAGGACCTCACTGTCCCAAGGTCTTTACATGGTCCAAAAGAGCCCCTTGAAGAGAGGTTGTTATCCAAAAAAGATCCTCTGTTTGCATAAACTTTGGACCCTCTTCAAAAATATATTTAAATAAAGTTAATCCAACCAAACCACTCAAACTTTGCAGTTGCTTCTAAATCAACCATTTGAGCATTTTACGTAATTTTCTTGGAATTATTATTATTCCAACACCAATATCTCTTCCTGTAGCTAAAGGACAGGAAAGTTCCTGGTATCAGTAAGCTGTAATTTCCTACCTGGCTCAGATTTATAAGCCCAAGCAAGACTGGAGGAGGAAATGGCTGGTTGATACCAAGGTTGAAGGGTACCACAGGAAGCTTGGAAATTGAAAGATTCCAAAGATGCCTTCATAGGAAGTGGTGGCTAATAAGAGGCCACCAGATGAGGAATGTTGTAAGATGAATTAAAAGGCATAAGAGAACCATTAGGAAGAAATGAATTGTTCCCCTTCTGCTCCACCAAGTTTCCCTCCTTATCCTCTTGGAGTTCAAGTCATTTTCCAGCTTCATGGCCTTCCCTATGACAGTAGTAACCGACCAGAGTGGATTTGGGGACAGAAGTAGAGGGTTTGGAGTAGCAAGAGAAGAAATTGTTTTTTCTATTTTTTTCTCAAAAGCTAGGAGTAATTTGGTGATTTTATCTACAGTAGTAGATTCCTGGTTGTACTGGGGATTTGATTTTGGCCTGCCATCTGCTTCTATCTTATTAATAATTTTTTGTGATGCTTTGAAAGAAGGAGCATGGACTGGTTCAGTGGTTCTAGGTTATTCATAATTTAAAGCAGTTTGAACTTTGATAACTTCATCCAAAGTACTTATAAGGACAAGGAAAACAGGGAGCTTGAATTGATTATCCCTGGAGGTGACTGTTGATCCAGAAATGACCACTTCATTGTTAATCCTTTCTTGCATGGCTAGCAAAAAATATTGGAAAAATTTCACTCAACCTTTGTCCACCGTGTTGATGTGATTTCTTTGGATAAGGTAATTTTTGATTGGATCCCATAACTTCCTAAGATACTGATAGTAAGAGGCTGAAGAAACACCACCACTGGAGATCCATTGAGAGAAAAGATTTTATATGTCCTGCAAATTAAATGAAGCTACATTCATTTTCCCCTAGTAGGGCATATCAGAGTTAGAAAACCCACCATTAGAAAACGGTCATTTTTTTCAACCAAACCCAATATTTTTAATGGTGATTTTCTGAAATACACATACCCCCTAACTAGTGTATTTCAAAATGGTGGTTTTTCATGGAAATGGCAGATTTCAAACATCAAACCCGCCATTAAAAAAGCCATTCATGCATCATCATCCATCCATCATCCATCACATCCAAAACACCCATCCACCTCAGCAAATCAATACCAATCCCATCTCCATCACATCACACTCATCTCATCTCCATTGCTTCACATCTCCATCTTCACACAAATCCCATTTTGATCTCATCAACCCACATCAGATTACCGTCTTTCTCAACATGTCAAATCAAAATTACCGGCAGCAAGTTGAAAACACAAAAAGGCTGACTGAAATCTTAACCACTGGCCCACTCCTTCCTCCTCCTCACAAAACACCCATCACCTCCACCTCACCCACCACCATCACCTCACCCACCACCACCTCACCCCCCACCTCCCCTCCTCCTTTGGTTGGCACCCCTGGTAAGCCCCCCCTCCTCCTCTTCCTGCCCCTCATCAATTGCTAATCCTTTGATCATATCAATTGCTGGAAGCCTCCTCCAGCTTTTCCACTGCCACCGCCCGCAATGCTTCCCTCCCCGCTTTTCATCCTCATCACACCCACCATTACCCCTCTGGCACTTCCAAACCTGATATAAAAACAAAACAATTGATTCCTGTGCATACTTCTCATCCTGACAATTCTCAACATCATCAATCAAAGCATTCAAATCAAGATAGCCTGAATCCAATCCCCAACAGGGACACCCATCCTTATTCAACGCCTTCCTCTGCCCCTCCTTCACTCCACTACGGGAGTAGTCCCCTAGTTTTCATGCGTCAAGATAAAAGTCTCAAGTGGGGAGAGATACAGATCAGATACTTACAAGACCCTTGCTTGGTCATCTAAGAAAACCTCTTGAAACTGTGAAGGTCTGGATTTTCATTCAGTTGGTATAAAAATTTGAATCCAAATTTATGGATGATCATTCATGTCTGGCCAAAAATCAAATCCTGAGGAAAAGAGAATTATGGAGCGGAATGAAGTTGGAGGGACTAGTTTAGCGGCCAAAGGGGATCATGAGAGAGGGATGAGGAGGAAGAGAAAGGAAGAAGTTTAGGAAGAGGGGACAATGGATTAAAGCAGTGAGGATTCAAATTTGAAAAATTATTACTCTGACAAGGTTGGAGAGCAGGATGATTAAAAGTATGAGGAGGAAGAGCAGAAGGAATCTGGGGATGTACAATCATTATCATCATCAGGACTAGCCAGCAGAGGAGGATTAGCCATTGGAGATCCACCCCCATCACCAACAACAACCAATCAAGATACCGCTACTAGCACATCCTGACACCACAGAAAAATGGACGCCACCTGAATGCAGGTGGCATTTTCTATCCCATTGATATCTCAGGGTTATGTGATGCTGCATCTCATCATTAACCTTCAGCAGGTGGTGAAATATTGTGACTAGAGATCAGCATTTGCTGAACTTCTGGCTCATTAGTTCATAATAGATTGTCAAGGGAAAGCTAGATATGAGCAAAGCTGTTGCTTCACAAGCAGTCCACATATCATCCACAAATTACTGCAGTTGGTGTTTGGGAATTCTTTCAAAGTGAAATTCAAAAATTCCAGAAGAGGCTGATTGTTTTCAGACTGGAATTTCCATTAACTGGTCAAAAACTGGGTAAGTCCTCTTATTCACATCCCAAAATAAAATGCATAAACATGTATTTAGGATAATACTAACACGCCATGCTCCTAGAAATGTACAAATCTTTCCTTATATAAATGAGCCATTGATGGCTTCTTTTCTGTTGGTTTCTTATTCAATAGCCTATGTTGGTTCAATTTCATTTTTTATACTTCTACTTTTTATCAGGGAAAATACAGAAAGCCAAGCCAAAATTGTTTGTTCAAATTTCAAAAAATGAAGAATATTTGAGATGGAAGATGACCAAAGACCAAGGGAGTAATGAAAGGAAAAAGAACAAAAGAAGGAAGAAAAAAAAGTCAATATCCTCATCTAGATGTGTTGATTACCATCCCTGGTCTGCACATAAGGGCATCTTATTTTGTTTTTTGAGGGAGAATGTCAAAAACAAGGCAAAAGGCAGGCTTATCTTTGCAATGTAGGAAAGCCAGGGACATAGGTGAAATTTATAAAAATAGAAAAATTCATTGAACTAGTTCTAGCCTGAGCAGAAGGGAATCCATTTTGGAAGAAAAAGAATAAATGAATTTGGTGAGAATTGGGCTAGTCACAAAGGCATGAAATCAAAAACTGCAGATGTGTTGACTACCAGCCCTGGTTGCAGAACAAAGTTTCACTCAATCACTAATTGATTTATGAAAATTAAGCCATGAGAGGACATGTCTTTACCACAGGAAAAAGTTCAAATTAGATCATATCAGAGTTAAGCAAACCTGCCATTTCTTAATAGTTGGTTTCAACCCAAATCCACCACTTCAAACCCACCATTAAAAAACCAAAAAAATACCCTTATTTCCCATCAGAACTGTCAGAGTCACCTGAAAATAAATGGGTTTTTTCAAATAAATTATCTAAACGGTTTCACAACCTCAACCCATCATTTCACATCATCACCCCTGGTTTCAACCTCCATTCCTATCCTGTTTGCTTCATCACTCTACTTTAATGCTCAAAAAGATTCATCACCCTCATCACATTATTGATTCCATCACATCCATGCTCTAATTGCTTCATCCCCACTTTCATCAAATCCCTTCATCACTTCATTGCTTCCTAACAGTGGAGGCACTCAAGGAGATTTCTCAATTACTGGGCTTTTAAATATATTTGATTTATTGATTCGATAAAACTTTCAAAAATGAAAAAAATACAATAGAAACAATAGAAACAAAATCAACCATATTGGGCCTTCTTTCCCAGAATTCTTTCATCAATTTTTGAAGTACTACAATCTTGGAGTTTGAAAGATACAATGGCTAGTTTTATATTAATTTGGAATGAGCAGGCAAAGTGAGTGTGGGCTGAAGCGGTTTGCAAACTAGGAGGAGGAAATGTAGTCTGATGATTGAAAAACTGAGTCTTCCAAAGAATTTCAATAATGCCCTCAGCTTTTGCAAAGTCAACAATTCAACCAAGTTTTGGAAAAGATAAGCTATGACCCAAATCATTGCAGGGAGGAAGGATAGGCTGTCCAGTAGATCTTTTGATGTATGAAAATATCCCATATGTAAAACCATTCAAGTCATTCTTATCAGTATGGAGCTTTTTTGAGAAGTCATCAAATGTCACAACCACATTCAAAAACATGCAGATATCTCGCTCCTTTTCCATCCACTCAGATGAAGACCAGTTTGGGATTAGATATTGATCCTAAACTACTTTCTTGTTTTGAGCATGAGCTGAAGTACACAGTGATTGGATCCTTCCAAAGACAAATTTTTTGTGAGCAGGGAGACAGTCCCACAGTTCATCATCCTTCTTGATGGTCTCTTCATTCAAACCTGGTTTGCAAGAATAGACCCCTATTTTTGAATTGAAGTCAACATCAATCAATTTTTTGAATTTTCTGCCAAAACCTGAAATAAACAATTGGAAAAACCTGCAGAGGCACCTCTATCATTTCCAGCACAAAAACTGATGGCATTCATGGAGCCAGTCAAGGCTGCTGTGGTTGTCTTGCTGAGTGAATGGTGGTTCTTTGCCATCTGGTAAAATTCCAAGACAATGTTGCACAAAGTATTGATTTGTGGAGTGCTTTTGGCGGCCTTCAAACTGAGGTATTTAAGAATGAAGTAGGGCTGAAACTAGTGGTTTGTGACAGCATTAACCAGCATGTGCATGTGAGGGCACATGCAAGGTAAGACAACATGATTGGGTGCAAGATTGTCCCGCAGTGTCACAAAGTATGTTGGCTAATTAAATTCTTGTACAAAATCATCACATTCTTGTACAAAATGTCTCCTGGCACGGTTGAACTTTTTGTTACTTGCAGATGTTGAAGTAACATTTAAGTTCAATGGCCTGTGTCTCTTTCCTACTACAAGAGGTTTTGATGCATGCTGTTTCTCCTTGGAATCCCCTGAAAGGCCAAGATCATCACAACTACAAACCATGTTTCAGGATGACACCCAGGAATCACAACATGAATCAAAAACCAAAAGAAAAATAATGCAGAATCAAAATTTCAATTAGTAATTTTATTGTTGAACAATATTGAAGAATAAAATTTAAATCCCATACCCATTTTTACCAGACATGCCTTCATTCAATTCCACATTTGATTCCATCAAGATTGATATCTAAAAGACTGATATTTCAAAACAATAAATACCCTCTTTTTTTAAAAAAGAAAAAAACAAAACAGGTTACTTACCAATGGGGTAGTGGTTGTGGTGGATGAGGTGGGTGGTGGTGGGTATTTCTGGGTGGTGGTGGGTGTTGGTGGGTGGTGGGGGGTGGTGGTGGGTGTTTGTGGGTGGTGGTGGGTGTTGGTGGGTGGTGGTGGGTGGTGGTGGGTTTCGGTGGGTGGTGGTGGGTGGTGGTGAGTGGGTGAGGTGGTTCACCTCATAGTAGGACAGACCCCCAAATTGGAGCTGAGAGACCCCAAGTGTGGTGCAGGTGTCTAAATCACTCACTAGGTGGGGAGGGGATTAGAAATCCCCCCACCAAGCCACTCCCTCCCCCCTTGATTGCTCTCTAGGTGGGGAGCGGATTTGAAATCCCCCCCTCCCTCCCCACTTGATCTCCCCCCTTGCTCAGTCACTAGGTGGGGAGCGGATTTGAAATCCCCCCCTCCCTCCCCCTTGATCTCCTTCCTTGATCTCCCCCCTTGCTCGCTTGCTAGGTGGGGAGCAGATTTGAAATCCACCCCCCCTCCCACCCTCCTCAATGTTGCCTTTGCTTGCTTGCTGGGCGGGGGGTGATCAAGTCCCCCCCACTGCGAGCCCCACCGCCCCCACCCCCCTTGCTCCCACCGCAAGGCGGTGGCTTGCACCCCCCTTTCTCACTGGCCCGGCAGGGGGTGATCAAGTCCCCCCCACCGCAAGCACCTTTGGTCCCCCCCTTTTCTGCTTGATCAGTTGGGGGGTGATGAAATCCCCCCACCGGGCTGGCCCTCCCACTGGGCCGCTCACTCGGTCGGGGGGTGATGAAATCGCCCCACCGCAAGCCCCTCCGGCCCCCCTCTTTTTGCCGCTCGCTTGGTTGGGGGGTGATGAAATCACTTCACCAGGCTGGCCCTTCCCCTTGGCCACTCGCTTGGTCGGGGACTGATGAAATCCCCCCACTGCAAGCCCCTCTGGGCCCCCCTTTTTGCCGCTCACTTGGTTGGGGGGTGATGAAATCCCCCCGCCGGGCTGGCCCCCCCCCCCATTGCTGCTTGCTTGGTTGGGGGGTGATAAAATCTCCCCACCAAGCCAGGCCCTCCCTCCCGGCCTGCTTGCTTGCTTGCTTGCTCACAAAAAAAAAGACTAAAAAAAACAAAAAGAAAAAAACTGAAAAAAAAAGGAAAAAAAACAAAAGCAAAGCAGAAAAAAAACCAAAAAAAAAGAAAAAAAAAGAAAAAAAAAAGAAAGAAAGAAAAGGAAAGAAAAAATGGAAGATAAACCAAAAAAAAAAAGAAACAGAGAAAAAAAAAACCAAAAACAAAAAACAAAAACCAAAAAAAAAACCAAAAAAAACCAAAAAAAAAAAAAAAAAGAAAAAGAAAAAAGAAAAACCAAAAAAAAACCAAAAAAAAACCAAAAAAAAAAGCCAAAAAAAAAGCCAAAAAAAAAAAATCCAAAAAAAAAACAAAAACAAAAAAACAAAAAAAAAGGAAACCCAGAAAAAAACCAGAAAAAAACAACAAAAAAACAAAAAAAACAACAAAAGAAAACCCAAAAAAACAAAAAAAAAAAAACAAAAAACAACAAAAAAACAAAAAAAAATGAAACCCAAAAAAAATCCAGAAAAAAAAACAACAAAAAAATCAAAAAAACTAAAGGAAGGCCAAAAAAACCAAAAAAAAACAACAAAAAAACAAAAAGACAAAAAACAAAAAAGGAAACCCAAAAAGAATCCAGAAAAAAAAACAAAAAAAAAACAAAAAAAAACAAAAGGAAACCCAAAAAAAAAAACAAAAGGAAACCCAAAAAAAAAAAAAGAAACAAGAAAGAAACAGAAAGAAACCAAAAAAAACCAAAAAAAAAAAACGGAAAAAAAAATGGAAAGAAGAAAAAAGAAAAGAAAAAAAGAAAAGAAAAACCAAAAAAAAAAAACAGGAAAAAAACTAAAAAAACAAAGCAAAAAGAAAAAAAAAATGGAACTCTTCAATTGATGGCTTGAATGTGAAAAATCATAGGGTATATAATTAAATGAACCCTAGTTCAAATAAAAAAAAGAACCATACGTTTGAACAAGATCTTTACTAACAGGGCTGGTAATTTCTTGTAGTGGCTTACTTGTAGGGTTTCTTCTTTTCATAGATTGAAAAATGTTTGGTGACTGATTTTTTGGAATTTTGGTATCAATGACACTTGACCAGTGATGTTTTGAATTTTGATGATAATCATGTATTTCATTTGAAGATTAATGATCTTAATAAAAAACCATGATTGGAATTGATATTTTTACATCAGGAAATTTTAAAACACCACATTAAGCAAGGAAATATCCCATGCAAAGAGTTGTTTGCTTCACCAAAACAACAGATTTCATCACTACAAATATTCATTTTTCATATTTTTTTTATAGAGACTTTATTCAATCATCTGGGAATGTGGAAACACCAATTCATTGCATCATGACTTCTTCAAATTGAGATTGGATGATTTTTGATTTCAGAAAAACCAAACCCTCATGCAAAAGTATCACATCTCCTCTTTCTCCAACTTATCATTTGATGATCCTCTTGGGACCAGCTCTGATAAAATACATGCAAACTGCATCCAAATATTTCTTGGCTGAAATGCAACAGTACCTGGCCAGAATTCACCAAATTGGATTTTTTTTGCAGCTTCCAGGGAACCTAACTAGTCCCTCATCAAGTCTTTGATGGTACGTTCTTGTGCCTTCATCATCATGGATCTCACAAGGTTCCAAAAACACCTGCTTTTCTTGTAGTCCAATGTATTCAAACATTTGTTCACAGAAGTAAACTACTAGCAAAGTAGGATAGATTCTTTTTGTGTCTTCCTTGTTCCACCATTTATCTAAATGAAAAATTGATCCAAATTACAGGCATCCAGATCAATGGTTTACCAAGGAAAACACAAAAAAAATTGATCCTCCTTTGCTTGTAGTTTACTTCTGTGAAAAAATTTCTGAATACATTGGGCTAAAAGAAAAGCAGATGGTATTGGAGCCTTGTGAGATCCATGATGATGAAGGGACAAGAATGTACCTTGAAAGACTTGATGAGGAACTACTTTGGTGCCCTGGAAGCTGCAAAGACAATGCAATTTGGTGAATTCTGGACAGGTACTGTTGCATTTTAGCTAAGCAATATGTGGATGCAATTTGCATGTATTTTATCACAGCTGGTTCCAAGATGATCATCAAATTATAAGTTGGAAAAAGAGGAGATGTGATACTTTTGCATGAGGGTTTGGTTTTTCTGAAATTGAACATGTGCCATATTGCTGAAAGGGGAGCAATGGGATGGGGGGAAATTGCTTGAGGGGAGAAAGACGACCTGCTTAAGTATTTCTTGATGGATGCTTCAGCCAGGTGGTTGAGTAGTGGGTGGTGGCAAACAATATGTGGCATTTTGAATATGCAATTAATCTAAAAGTGCTGAGTGGTGGGTTAGGGATTTGGGAAGTCCAAATCAAAAAGTTGATCTTGAGGAATCTAATCTTGCTGCTTGGGTAAAATTATTGAAACTGGGGCTTCCAGTATTGAAAACTATTTGGAAATCACTCTTTTTCAAAACTTTTGATTATGAAGTATGATGCAAATCAAAATTAGCAAAATTTCATAATCATGTCATAAAAAAAACAGATTTTACCTCAGGATCTTCCTTTGAAAAGCAGCAAAAGCAGTGCAATGGATTTTTATTCATACATTAATTATACATTATTCCCAAGAACAACAAAGTTCAAGATTGAAAATTCAAAAGAAACAGTTTAATTTCTATGCAAATAATAATTATGATCAGCAATATGGAGTACTTTATTTTTGTTAGCTTTGGTATAATGTATATTACCATCCTGAATGCTTCTACAAGTGTTTAGGGTTCTAACATTGATTTGTAAAGACATGGCAAGACGGGTATACAAAAAATTTTCTACAGGAGGAAGTGTACAGTGCCAATACTTTTTTCATTGCCAGAGTAACTTAAAAATTCCTTTTTGAGTAGAGAAATTGATCCCAACCCTATAGTAAGGAATGACAAAATGCCCATCATGAACATTGTAGCCCTTGGAGGGGGTAGCAAGTGATTCACATGCTTTCTTCTGTGGTACAAATTAAGCAAAGGAAAAGTTGGATATATCATTTTCATCAATATGGGGTGAATTGCAGAAGCCATCAGAGGTAAAGGTGAGGTGGGTTGAACAGGAGCTGGTCCCAAGAGGATCATCAAATGATAAGTTGGAGAAAGATGGGATGTGATACTTTTGCATGAGGGTTTGGTTTTTCTTAAATGGAACATGTGCCATATTGCTGAAGAATCCTCCAAGTATACTAGAAGCCCTTTCAGAGTAAGATATAAGCTCATCATACTGGCATTTGGCAGTAGCAGTCTTCAGGTCCTTGATGTATCAGCCAATCATTTGAGCTGTTACCATGGCCTTTCTCCACCCAATTGCCCACATTTTTCCTGCCCATGATCTAGATGGTGAGCCCACTGGGTTTACAAATTTCTTGCATTGGTGCAGGAACCAAGCAAGAAAGTCAATATCATCATACTCCTGAGGTGATAGGTCCTGGATTGGGATAAATTTGATATAGGCAATAATATCATTCTTCTCCTTATCCATCAGGAGCACTTGACCATGATGAACCAGTTGAAAGTTGGATTCAACAAAGGCATGCGCCTCTTGAAACTCTTCATTTTTTTGGCTTTCTGGGATCTTCAGGATCAATCTGGGCATAGAGCTTGCATTTGTTATAGGACCTGTAGCTCCAAAGAATTTTGGGTTTCTGTGCCTTGTCCTTGTTACCTGTGATTTTTTGGCTAAAGAGAAGATCCCTGTTCAATTTTTACTTAGCTGGTTTTCCTCCAGCAATCTTATGCTTGCAATATGCTTTTGTCCTGGTGAATGGTGAAAGTAACAAAATTAATAATTGAGTGGTATGCAGTTCATATTCACCAGGGGACATATCAATAGCATATCAAATCATAGAATTTCCAAAAGAGAAGTGCAGTGAAAAATTGGGAAGGGATAGGGAAAATGTCAGCTTGGTGAATCAACATAAAGGATAATCACAAGGAAAAAACTATATGCTTTAGTCTTGTTTCTGTCCATGAAAATATTGATTTGGATGGTAGAAATTCACAAGGAAGAGTACTTGTTATGCTTGGGGGAAAAGATGATGATCTTTAAATGGATGGAAGAGATGGCATTTGTGGATATGAAGAGTGGAAGTGGGAGTCAAACTCAAGGGGTGTGGTGGGATGGGATGGGGGGAAATTGCTTGAGGGGAGAAAGAGGTCCTATTTAAGTAGTTCTTGATGGATGCTTCAGAAATGTGTTTGAGTACTGGGTGGGGGAAAACAATCAGTGGCATTTTGAATATTCAATTGATTTAAAAGTGCTGAGTGGTGGGTTAAGGCTTAAGACAGTCTGAATCCAAAAGTCAACCTTGAGGAATCCAATCTCACTGCTAATGGGAAATTTTTGTGACTGGGGCTTGCAGTATTGAAAACTATGGAACAATCACTCTTTTGAAACATTGAATTATGAATTATCATGCAAATAAAAATTTTAAGAAATGTGGCAGATGAAAAATACAGCTAAAATTTTGAAAAAAATATTCAAATCACTTGCAAGATGACACAGTAAAGCTAGAGAAACTCAGAGAAAAAATTACAGCACTCATATTGACCATTTGAGCTTGGTAACTAAGAGATTGGAGAGGGTTCTAGGCTGAAAGGCATGTTGAAACAGGAATTTTGTTCATGTGGTTCATGTAGTCATGAGCAATATCCTGGGCTAGATCATTCCGGGTGGGTAATGTCAACTTTCCAGTATCTTGAGGGTTCTCAGATATACTGAGCATGATGGATTGAATGTAGATTTGAAGTTGAGCCCATATGGGTTCCTTGGCTGAAGGTCTTCCATCTGAGAGAGACTGAATTTTTCGAATTAAGCAGAGGAGTTCATGAAAATCACATAAAGAAGCAATCCTTCTGTCTCTTGAAGCAATGAAGATCCCCTGGACGCCAGCAAGAAGGTAGAAGACAAAAGGGAGGAAATTGTTGCGGCATTCTAGTTGAGTCAATTCAGTGCAACATTGTTCATTTGAAAACTCTGAGACAGTGAGCAAAGAGTTGTCAACAGTGGATGCTGGAGGGTCTTTGCTCTTGTTCTTTTTCTTCTTTCCGGTGGAGGGCTCCTTTGGGTCCTTCTGGGAATGAGCCTGAAGTAAGGTGAAGCTGATCATGATATCAATAATGATTCTGAGTAGCTCTTGCAGACAGTCCCTTGGCTCAATGGGCATAGCCTCTGGCTGATTGGTGGGCATAGCCTCTGAATGATTGGTTTTGGCCTCATTGTCTAGAACCATGTAATGCTCTATTGAGCAGGGCTGCAGTGAATTTGGAAATGTCTTGATGCTTTGGAGCCAAATAACCATTTGTAGGTTTGCCTTGACATTGGAGACTGGAGATGTGAGAGGACGGGGAGGCTGTGCACACAGTTCATCTTCAACTGTTTGCACTGAGAAAGCCACTGTCTTGGCCCATTTATGGATTGCTTTCTCAGTGGGATGGTCCAAGGCATGAAGAAAGCGCACCAGATTGGATTCTAGATGAGCAGTTTTATGATCTAGGGGGGGTGCACCAGCAGGACAAGAATGGCTGTTCTGCAGGCGGTTGAGGGCAGGAAAATTGATGATGTATGGTGCCCACCATGGCTCATGTGCATCCAAGCGTAGAAACTCTGTTGCTGTGAAATGAAAAAGTGGTCATTAGCAAAAAGAAATCTTGCAAGTTGATGGGATGTTCAAATAAAACTAACCTTGCTCACGGATCTGCCGAAACCAGTTAGAATACTCAAAATTGGCTGAATGGGAGATGTACCCCATTTCTGGTGGTTCCATATTAGTGGTGGCCTGGAGACAGAAATCCAAAAAGTGCTTCACCGCATCCCATCCCATTTGGAGTTTCTTTGGAGATTTCCTACCCTTGAAAGATTGAGTGATTGAATGAAGCTCCTTGCGTATTCTTTTGTGGTAAATGATGGTAAAATAACCTCTACTTGCTTGATCATTAAAATCATCAGTGGGATCCTCATCTTGGGGAGCATCCATACCAGAAACAATGGGCTGGGGAGAGGTTGGGTCTGGTTCAATCACTAATGCTTGATTGGATGTCTCAGGTTGATCTGGGGCTACCTGGGATTGCTCAGAAGTGACTTGGGGTTCCTCCATGGTTGCAGTGGGTTGGGCACATAGGAAAGGTTCAGGAGGTATTTGGATTTTGAGTTGAGGGGAGGGTGCAATGGCTTCATGATTTGATGCTGCATCAGGGAAGGAGGGGACTGGATTGTGATTTCCCATGATTTGTAGATGTGGGGTCATGTCCACAGGGGGATGGGTCAAGAGTGGACCTTTTAGGGGGGCTGTAATGGGGGCTGTTGGGAAAATGAGGAGCTGGGTGTGATTCTCAGCCGTTCTCTGCAGGGGAGAAAACTTTTAAAATTTTATTCTAAGGGAAAACAAACCAATCAGACCTCCAAATCTGCTAATGTGAAGAATGAAAGTGGGGCAAAGACTAAACTTTTTGGGTATCACTCAAGCTGGAGTTTATGTTGTTGGAAGATTTTAGGCTAATAAAGCCAGTTGAATTTCAAACATAGATGAGCAAAGGAGACATGAGATAATGGAGGAGACCGAGAAGAAAACAATGAAGAAGCTGAAGCTATGAACCTAATAAAGCCAGGTTACGAGTGGGGTCCAACAAAGAGTAGTGCAAGCTGCAGCTAGTGAGAAGTCTAGGTCTATGTTGAGGTCCGACGCAGGGTTGACGGGATCACGGTGGATGGTTGATGAGGTAAGGTAGTTGGAGTGATTCAACTTGAGGTTCAGCTGGAAAGGTTGATGATCAGAATGTTGAGTTGGGGAATGCTGAGAGTGGAAAGAGAAGCGTACCTGATCCTAGTACCCTGGGTGTTGGTGGTGCAATCTCTTGGTTGCACAAAGAGAAGAGACACCCAGTATCCAGGATCAGTGGGGTAGATAAGTTTGAGCTGGTCGCTGGTCTCATAGTTGGAGTATCCGCACTCAAGGGCTGGTTGAGTTGTGCGGGTGCAATTGATTCGAGTGTGATTTTGAGGTAGTAGCCCGTAGACACAGCTTCTGGATTGATTTAACATAGATAGAAATAAAAGGACATAGTCAAATGGAAATAGAGTAGAATGAGGAATGGAAAGGAAACAACACACAGCGCACAGCCTTGAAGATCAGCAGAAGAACAATAGACAGCTAATACTCAGCATTATCAGGAATTCAAGATTCCAACAGTTTAAACTGTTCACAGTATCTTGGATTGACCTGGGGATCCTGAGGCAAGCACAGGTAGTGACCATCTCTTGAATAGTATCAACATTCTGATAGAATTCTTCCTCAGTTACTTCATGGACTTCTGATGCGGGGTTGGACTTGTCTGCAGGCGCTGAGAGTTGTTCATCTTCATGAGTTGATGGTGAGGACTCTGTTGATTATGCCAAGGCATTAGTCAATGGATGCCAAGGTTTGTAGGGATTGTTCTTTGAATTCTATGAAATAAAAAACAGTGGGTTAACAAACCTGAAGGTGGGATTACTTGTGTAGGAGCAGTGGCTGCCATTGTGAGTGGATTAATAAATAGATGGGAAAAAGATGTGAAGCTGGCTCAAGGGGTATTGGGGAATGAAGAAAAGGGGAAAAACCTGAGGGAAGGGAGGGTTATTTATAGCCATTGACAAGAAGACTTGTTTCATTTTTCTTGCTTCAACCCACCAAAAAAACATGGCTGCTGACCATGTCTACATGATGCAACATGCAGATCCATAGTCATTTGTCTGCCATGCTGGTGTGATGGATGTGGCTTGCATTATCTGGGGAAAGACCTGTGCATATGTAACCCTTGATGACTTTCTGCATTAGCCAAAAAATAATCTAGCACATTTATGGATGATGACAATTGCTTCTCGTGACAGACTGCAACCATTAGAATGCCTCATGGGGGGTGACCAATATTCTTCTTAATGGTCGCCGACAATTGCAGTTCTTTATGGATGATGACAATTGATTCTCATGAGCAACTGCGACCATTAGAATGCCTCATGGATGGTGACCAATGTTTTTCTTAATGGTCACCAACCATTGAAGTTCTTTTTGGATGATGAAAATTGATTCTCATGAGCAACTATTACCATTAGAATGCCTCATGGACAGCAAGCAATGTGCTTGTTAATGGTTGCCAACCATTGAAGTTCTTTATGGATGATGACAATTGGTTCTCATGAGCAACTATTACCATTAGAATGCCTCATGGACAGCAAGTAATGTTCTTCTTAATGGTTGCTGACCATTGAAGTTCTTTATGGATGATGACAATTTATTCTCATGAGCAAATATTACCATTAGAATGCCTCATGGACAGTTACCAATGTGCTTGTTAATGGTTGCCGACCATTGAAGTTCTTTATGGATGATGACAATTGCTTCTCATGCGCAACTGCAACCATGAGAATAGCTCATGGATGGTGACCAATGTTCTTCTTAATGGTCACCGACCATTTATTCTCCTGCCAGTGTCACATTGAGGACAAGAGTTTACCACACAATGTCACACAGTGTAACATCTTATCTACACATATGGGAGTATAGGTGACACACAGTGGCACAGCACGCGTGATGTGAATTGTGAGCAAAGTTACTCATGGCATCGTGGAGAAATTGTACTTCTCAAGAATTGTGATGCAAGAGTAATGTACTGGATAGTAAGGAGGGAAGACAACAACCATATGAGTGAGATTGGGAAGAAGGAGATGAGAAGCTAAGAGAGAGGGGATTTAGGTGTCATCCTGCAGGGATTGGAACACTTCCCTCCAATCCCTGGTGGTGAGCATAGTTGACCTGAATATGATATGAGCACAATTTCCTGAATCAGCCAACTGTAAGGTTGGTGGATATATTTCCAGGAAAAAAAGACTTACTGGGCAAGTTTCTCCTTGCTTTTCTGAATCTGAAGGAGAGATGGAAAATTCAGTGAGGTGCATATGATGAGTGGAGTATGAGGACATTACCTTTTGAATATTCTCCTAAATGGTATTGAGTGCAATGAGGTAATAAACCTGCAATGGCCTTGTTTGACCCATTTGATGCAGCCAATCAACTGCCTGTGCCTGGGTTGTGGGGTTCCAACGGGGTTCCTATGTAGATCAAATGAATGTAGACTAATTAAATGGCGAAATTCTAGAAAGTATTGGGTGCTTACCATGATGAATACAACATTGGCTGATTTGATGTTGATTCCAACACCAGCTGCCTGAATGGAGGCAAGAAGCAAATAAGTTGTGCTACTTGCTGAAAACTGCTCAATAATTGATTCTTGCTGTTTTTCCATTAACTCTCCATCCAGAAAAAAGGAGTAGATTCCACATTCATCTATCCTCATTCCAATCCTGCACATGAGGGGAGAAAATGGACTTTTGAGTGGGGTCTCATTGGAAACAGGAGAAAAATACAGCCAGCTTACAGATCAAGATAATGTGTCCAACACAAGAAGACCACAACTTTGCTTGCTCCAGCTACCACCACTGATCCTTGCTGAATCATTCCTACAATATGTTTGATTTTGGAGATCTCAAGGCAGGTGTCAATATCAATGTGGTGGAAAATTGTTTCGAATCCCATGCTGTGATCCTTGGGACCCAACTCTTCTGGGAGGATGAATTGTCCATTTTGATCCATGATGACATTGGTGTCTGCCAAAACCAGATGATTACATGCTCCCATGAGCTGTCCAAGATAATTGAGGAGCAACAACCTCATCAGCTTGGATCCATCAGCAGGCAGCTCATTCCTGATCTTAGAAATTAATTGGTCCTGGAGTTGGCAGTAGAAGTCTTCTGCTGCAGGTGAGAGTGGTGTCTTGATGTAGTTGTGAGTAATACTGGGGAGATTTTACAGCTCATCAACCTTGGTCCTTCAAAGGGTGGTGTGTTGGAGGACCATTTGTATTGGGGCAAAGTCCCCTGCTTTAAGGTGGGGCAAAAAGATAGTTGCCAAGTCACTGTACTCATTTTCTAGACTGATACCCAGGAAGCTAAGGAGAGAGAGGAGATCTTTAAGGCAGTTTTGCACTGGATTTCCTTTGAGAAAACCTCTACAATTGGTGGCAACCTGGGTGACCGCTTGGGAAAGCTTGGACTTGGTATTTTGGATAGTGCTGTCATGCAAGTGAATTGCAGTCAGTTTGGTCCAAAAAAAATGCTTGGGTAGGAAAGATGGCAAAATGAAGGTTGGATTTACTGTTCCTCATCCAAAATAATCCTGAACCATTTTCTGGAGAAGATAATGGAGCGTGGGGTGTTGCGGTTGGCTTGCATTTTGTTGAATTCCAACCACACCAGGTGATAGGGTGTGAGAATCACATCTGCATGTTCCAGTTGACATACCATGGTCTGATGCCACCATTTTCCATGGTAGGTGAGAAAATTGATGGCCTTTGACTGCGTGTGATTCATAATCTCTCTTTTCCAATTCTTCAGCAGGCGTTGGGGGGTTTATCCCCAGTGTGGCTTGATGTGGAGGTTTTTCAGGGGGGGATCCAGGGGAAGGCCATAGGTCCGGGCTTGCAGCAAGATGGTTGCAATAAGTGAAATCAATTGTATTGTTTTACCAAGACCCATTTCATTGGCAAGGATAGATCCAAGTGGGTTTTCTGGAATTTCCTCACCCCTTGCACGAGCTATGCTCTCACCAGTGATCTTGTTCTCCCATAGTGCACCACTATAAATTGGGGTCTTATTCCACAAAGCCAAGGCAGATGCAGCACGTGGTGATTCCCTATCATGGAGGAAAGCAAGTCCTTGAAACTGATGTGGTAGCAATGGGGTTTTGATGACATTGGAAGGAGGAGAAACAGGGTCTGGATCACACCCACTGGGCACCTTGAGTAGAGCGGGGTTGTAATTTAGCTCTTTGATAGCAGACAGGAGGTCTACAATTTCAGTGGTAAGGTTGGAAAGGAAAATGGAGTTTTGTTTTGCGGGATTGTATTGTGGAGGGCGTTCAAGGGTAATGAATGAGGAAACAATGGAAGTGGTGATGGCCATGAGATCACATTTTCTGAAAAATATCAATAATGCCAAATTGAATGTGACAAAAGGCTGGGAGGAGACATGCAGAATGCCTCAACAAAGATCTGTGAAGCTTTCTGGTTGGGAAATTCCAAAGGGCATTTACCAGAAGGGCCAAATGATGTTTGATTGGGGATATAAGGGAGAAGGAGACATGACAGGGGAAGTGGTAAGGAGCCCCCAGGTTGATCTAGGGTTGGCAATCTGAAAACAAGTTTGCCATCTTGGCAAAGAAGGGAGACCCAATGAGTTGATGGGTTTGAAATGAGATAGAGAAGAACAGTTTCAGGAATTGAGGTGACGGTGGTTTTGAGGAGGCCAAGAAATTTAGCAGTGAAGGAAGCCATGGCTAAGGTTTGATGAAGTAATGCGATGAGTAAGGGATTTAATAGACGGATGGATGGAATATGTGGGAGATTGTGAGAAGAGCAATCATTGTGAGGGGGAAAAAAAGCATTTGAAGGTCAGTACTTATATCTTTGAGCTGACCAGGAGGTGGCTCTGTGGTAGGAATTTGTGTCAAAACATGGCATAGTCTCATGCGGATGATGTACACCATTGTTGATAAAACTATATACAGTTCTTGAAATGAGTGGCATTTGACTTCATTACATTCAGGGTTATGCAAATTCTCATTGTGGAAGTATTCATGAGGGTGGGAGGGTTGACGTCTCACTTGCGTCAATTGTGGTAAATTGGTCTGCCACAGATTGATTTGAGAGGGTCTAAAATTGACTTTTGTGCTGGTTGGCAAGCTTCCAGCTCCATTTTTGACAGATCTACATGGTATGAATGGAAAAGGATTCTGGTAGAGGAACCCAAAATGGAGTTGTAGGCTGGGCCGCAAGCGTACAACTCCTGAAAGGATCATGGAGCATAGGACATAAGGAGGTTGTGCAATCGCGTGGCCAAGGTCCAGCTTGGCTTTTGAGTGCTACACAAGGGTGTGGGCATACAATAAGTTGTGGATCAAAACTGGCTTGATATGCCCAAACCCTCATGAAGGAACCCAAAATGGAGTTGTATGCTGGGCGGCAAGCGTACAACTCCTGAAAGAACCTAGGAGCATAGGACATAATGAGGTTTTGCAAGCCCGTGGCCAAGGTCCAGCTTGGCTTTTGAGTGCTACACAATTTTGTGGATTAAAACTGGCTTTATATTCCCACACCCTCATGAAAGAACCCAAAATGGAGTTGTAGGCTGGGCGGCAAGCGTACAACTCCTGAAAGGACCATGGTGCATAGGACATAATGAGGTTGTGCAATCCTGTGGCCAAGGTCCAGCTTGTCTTTTGAGTGCTACACAAGGGTGTGGGCATAAAATAAGCTGTAGATCAAAACTGGCTTAATATGCCCACACCCTTGTGAAGGAACCCAAAATGGAGTTGTACACTGGGAGGCCAGCGTACAACTCCTGAAAGGATCATGGTGCATAGGACACAATTAGGTTTTGCAATCTGTGCCTACAAGGGCTCAACTGAAATTTTGTTGGCTTGTGTAAGGGTGTGGGCATAACTCAAGAGACACCTGTTTTGAAGCTTCATTTTGACACACCTCCTGGGGGGGTTGGCATAAATATTATGCATGTTGTGTTCTCAAGATGCTTGCACAGAATTGCAAACAGAAACAGTATGGTGCAGGCATCTTGATGACAGACAACCTTCAAGCTTGCCCATGGTTGGCAACCATTGGGGCAAGCTAATGGTTGACAAGAATTGGGGAGAGCTAATGGTAGGGGACCATTGGGTCAAGATAATGTTTGGCAACCATGGGGGCAAGCTAATGGTTGAAAATAATTGGTGCAATCATAGGGGCAAGCTAATGGTTGGCAAAAATTGGGGCAAGCTAATGGTTGGCGACCATTGGGGCAAGCTAATGGTCAGCAACCATTGGGTTGCACGCTAATGATTGATGACCATTGGAGAAAGCTAATGGTTGGTGAGAATTGGGTTGCACGCTAATGATTGAGGACCATTGGAGCAAGCTAATGGTTGGCGACCATTGGGGAAAGCTAATGGTCAGCAACCATTGGGTTGCAGGCTAATGATTTATGACCATTGGAGCAAGCTGATGGTTGGCAACAATTGGGGAAAGCCAATGGTTGGCAACCATTGGGGCAAGCTAATGGTCAGCAACCATTGGCGCAAGCTAATGGTCAGTGACCATGTTGGCAACAATTGGGGCAAGCTAATGGTCAGCAACCATTGGGCTACACACTAATGGTTGATGACCATTGGGGAAAGCTAATGGTCAGCAACCATTGGCTACACACTTATGGTTGATGACCATTGGGGCAAGCTAATGGTTGGCAACCATTGGGTTACACACTAACGATTGATGACCATTGGGGCAAGCTAATGGTTGGCAACCATTGTGGCAAGCTAATGGCCAGCAAGCATGAGGGGAAATCTAATGGTCAGCGACCATTGGAGCATGCTAATAGTTGGAAACCATTGGGGCATGCTAATGGTTGGCAATCATTGGGGCATGCTAATGGTTGGCGACCATTGGGGAAAGATAATGGTTTGCAACCATTGGGGAAGGCTAATGGTTTGAAACCATTGGGGCAAGCTAATGGTCAGCGACCATTGGGGCAATCTCAGTGTAAGCTAATGAACAGCAACAATGAGGCTAAGGTAATGGATGACAACTATTGAGGGTGAGTAACCCCTCAATGCATAAATGCATACAAGGTAGTGTATAAGTTGTGGGTGAATAGTGCACCCAATTGACAAATCAATCCCTCCCTCCATCCATCCATCCCTCCATCATTTGATTCATCCATCCATCCATCCATCCATCCATCCATACCATCCATCCATCCATACCATCCATCCATTCATACCATCCATCCATCCATACCATCACCACAAGACTTCTCCACTATGTCTACATCACCTGCACACAGCAAACCTACACCCTCAATTCCCTCTGCCCAGCCCACTGAGCCCACTGGAGATCAACCAACTGCTGATCCAGTACACACCAAACACCCACCCTCAATTTTCTCTTCCCAGCCCACTGAGCCCACTGGAGATCAACCAACTGCTGATTTCCCAGCAATCATCACTCCAGAAAATTAGTCCTCTTTTCACTTTGTCATGTTTGCCTCAACTACTGACCAGACATCCCTTAGCCTCTCTTCCACCACCCCCACCATGGGTTGAAGTTGTTGGCACGGAATCATCATCAAGCCTCCATGCTGCACCCCCACCCCCACCCCCAGCCCAGACCGGTGGCTTCATGAGCACACAGGAAGCCTTGGTTGTCTCAAAGTCTAACTTCCTTGCTAATAGCAAGCAGCAAATGGCAAAACTCCTTAAAATGGCCAATGACAAATCACTGCCACAATCAGTGCAAGACATGGCATTCAAGGCCTGTAAGGGTCTTCAAGATGCAATGGCCTGTGAGTTGAAACACTTGAATGCTAGTCTAATCCCTGGCTGATCCTCATTGTGTCTTTCACCAGTGGTTTAAAACAATGATGACCTCCCTCCTGAGGAGAAGGTTCAGATTGGGTCAGGGAAACTTCTTGCCAAAAGATGGGCTGCAACTGCCTCTGCCAATCCCAAAAAGAAGAGGCATAAATTTGCGCCCTTGATGGAAAGTGATAAAGAGGAAAGTACCCCAGGCCCCGGTACTCTGCCCACACAAGCTGCTCCAAATGAAGTTCCCTCCAAATAATCCCAAAATCCACTCTTTACCCCTGAAGTCCCAGGAGAGCAGGCCTCCATCACCACTCCCCTTGAACCCAATGCTACACCAATGGTAACAGACTCCCAACCCACCAAGGGGGCTACCCCCCCCTCTTCTGCTGATCCTGCAAATGACCCTGGTAAGTCACTTCCATCACATCCATCCAAATACCTTCCCTGATTGCCAATCACTTTAGCTCCCTCCATAGATTCACCTACACTGTTAAAAAAATACCCTGCTGAACTCCAGGAAGCCATTAAACCCTTTGCAAATGGCATCATTGACTCAAAGTGCTACAAGAGTGCTGTTGAGGCAGCAGTGCACCTCTTTGGATTAGGTGCAAAAGACCACAAAGAATGGGGATCTTACCTTCAATTTCTATCTCACAAAATCTGTTTCAACATCATCAGTGCTGGTATTAAGGAATGGATCAGTCAATTGGCTACAAGTTGTAAGCTTGATTCCACTGGGATCTTTTCCCCTCACAGTAGGCAACCTCTCCTCATTCTTAAAGATGCAAATCCCTTCCCACCTTGCACATCTGAGCCATATTACATGCCAGATGTATTTGCTCTGCCTCTTCTACCCTGGTCACCACCCCCACCAGCCACAAACATACGGTCTAAGCTGCACAATCTCTGGATCCACCTTACTCACCCTCCAGAGTTTTCACAGGCTAGAGGGGCACAATTATGGTTCCAATCAATCCTCCTGGTCTCAAGAGAACTCACCCAGCCACCAGCATTTATCCAACCACCAGGTTCTGAAGATGAGGCAAGCCCTGATATCTCAATCATCAAGTATTTTGCCGCTTGTCTTGGCTCACATGAAGACATGGCTGGGATTGAAGGACAGCCAGTTGACAGCCCTAGTCACCAATCTGGCTTCAACTCCCTGGACAAATTGGTTGACAACATCTACCACATGCTCATTGCATTTTCTCTCCTGCGGACAAAAATTTGATTGGAGGGGTCCTCCACAGCAGTGGCACCACAGCAGGCCGAGTTCAACACCATCATGGTCACCATCACATCCTAACCCTATTACCACATTCTTGTGGCCTACATTGTAGCGGAGTACGTGGCCTCTTGCTGATACCATCAGAAATTAGGAAATTTCCCCTTGTTCAATCCCTCCAGCTCCTGAGCCTTGTCTCCAAAGCCAACAAGCTAGAGCCCAAGGACATCAAGGAACAAGTATGGAAGCGGAAAAATGCTTACATAGTGAAGCTTACCCAAGACTGCTTTTTCAGCCCTGAATTTTGGCCAGGAACACGGGTATCCCGCATGGACGTGGAAAAATGACTTGTCCTTGATTTCAGTGATCATTGGCTGTCCCAAAACCCTTCAACTGATAATCCTGTATTTAGTTTACCTTGAAAATCTAATGTTTCTATTTCAAATATCCCAAATTTATCAGTATCTTAGTGTACTAGCTTTTCTTTCTCAATTGCTTTTAATCATCATGCTTATATATCAATTCATGTATGCCTTATGCAACTTAATTCTTGATAAAGGAGTTCATAATGTGACATTTCAGTGAGCTGAGTCCCATGAGCATCTGTGAAAGTGAGAGACTCAAATTTCATGCACACTGTTCATTATCTGAACCATTGGCCAGATGCATTGTGATAGCTCTATGGACAGTGACCATTGTTGTAGTCCACTTTAAGCATCTGGTATTGTGAGGCATGCAAAGTTCATTCATAGACCTCTCACTTTTCCAATGGGCCAGATGCATTGTAATAGCTCTATGGATGCCAACCATTGTTGTAATCCAAAAAATTGGCTCAAAAACCTGTGATTAAACTTGGGCAAAAATTGATTAAACCCAAAAAAAATTGTTGCCCAGTCCAAGCATTCTTAAAAACACAATACTTGTTTTGTCCTGGTATGTGTTATCCTGCATTCACAAGATTGAATTGAATGTCTTAAACTCATGCATCACTTACAGAAACATAAACATTGAAAATTTTATATCAACTTTTATTGCATTAAGAAATATTAGAATAAAAAGGCTCTCAAGATACAGGAAGAAAAAAAAGACCACCCAAGTGTCAACTATTGTTGGTGCAATCCACTTGCCTTGGGGGTATGAGCTGGAAATATTCCAATTGTGGTAAAAGGCTTCTTCTTGATCTTTTCTGATAGTAAGGTGATTGCTGCAACAATTTTTGAGTTTTCACAAGGATCCACAAGTTTGAGGTCCATTTCTGAAAGGGCTTGCAGTGCTGCAGGGTGATAAGCATCAATTGGAAGTTTTTTTGGGCATTCAAGGAGGGTAAATTCTTTGTGTTTCACCTTGCCTGACACAAAATCAAGTATTGAATGCAACTGCTTTATTTATTGGTGCTTCATGGCAACTCTTAATGCTATTTCATCTAGGAGTGGAGTTGGATCATTTAGTTTACAGCTTCTCCAGGGGGTTTCAATGGTTGTGCAAGTGCCATCTTTATCCTCCTCCCAATCAGAAACAACATCCACACAGTCAAATATTGCAATGACTTCTGCTGCTTCTTTGGGAAGGTATTTGCGGGCTGTGTGAAAAAACTTTTCACTTATCTGTAATGCAAACCAACACACACCATCAGCATCCATTCTTTGAATACAAACCCTGTCAGCTCTCTGATACCAGGAAACTTGCAGTCCTTTAGCTACAGAGAGTGATAAAAATGCTGGAATAATAATAATAATTATTATTCCAATAATAAACGCTGAGAAGCTCAAATAAGAGCATTTGCAACGTTTAATTGGTTTGGTAGTAAATTGCTTTCAATATAATATAAAAGAGGGGCCACAGCAGACTAGCAACCTCTTTCAAGGGGCCTCCTTAGGCAGTTTTTAAGAACCTTGGAATAAATATGGGTGCCTCAGAAAGGACTTATTCCACTGATGGCCAAGCTTAACGGCACCAACGGCCTAGAAAGGAAGGGTAACACTCACTCTGAGCACTTTACCACGAAAATCCTGCAATAATTGGAAGGGCTTCAGAGCAGATGGGGTAGATTGATTGACTAAACTTCAATGGTTGATTGGCTTAATAAAGGTAGATAATACTACTACAGACTAAGTCATAAATCACTTGCTTATCTTCATATAAGCACTTGATTAACAATGACACGGTGTCTGATTGATAATAAATAATTCCTGGTAAACTGATTAACTTATTAGATCCAAAGAGGTCTGTATAAATACCTTTTTGGCGTGATTTTGGTCTTCTCAGGGCACGTAGAGAGGGTTCTGCTTGTGGGCTAAGGATGGAAAGCCAGTCAGGGCAAGATTAGCACGTCTACTTGGTGCTGTCAATCAGCTGTCCTTAGTTCTGCTGGATTTCTGTACTATTTTAGCCACAGGATCTGTTAATCTGTTATGGCATAAATTTGATCATTCTGAGCTCATCCTTCATTTGTACTATTGATATTGCTTTAAAGCGTGCAGATGTGGATGTGTACTGATTTCTTATCATCTGCTGATCATTTACATAATTTTGAATAATTTTTATGAACACTTCTTGTAGTGTTTTGTGGTCTTCAAAGATCAAGATCCGTGGTTTACATGGTAGTCCTTGATCTTTGATTTATTATTAAAAATGTTTAAAACTTAATTTTCATGAATTTTGTTTAAGTTTTGATCTTTTTAGATCATTATTAATTTATATTTTGGTCTGTTACATATACTAGGCAACCCTAACTAGGTTGTAGCTCTTCTGAGCGGTACCTGGCTGTCAGATTAGTCACAACTGATCCAGGCGGGGGGATCAGTAGTACAGATGCGCGCGGGGTAGGATCCGCTGCGTGCGTGGCAGAATCAGCTGCGCGCGGGTTTCTAGTACGCGGGATCCTGCTGCTGCTAGTGCTTAGGGTTATGTAATGATGCGGGGCTGCGCGCGGGAATTGTGACATAACACATTTCCGGGTGTAACTCCTAAAATATACAAAACACCTCAATTCTGAGCAAATTTTAGGTGTGAACCCTATACATGACAATATGTGTGAAATGTTAGGATGGCCAAAAAGTGCCATACAGGTGTTGTAATTTTTATTACTTTTCCTTTTAATTATTTTAAAAATATAAGGACTTGGAATTCAAGGGTGTGGTCAGTGAGTGACCCTACCTGATTTTGGGTGAGGAATCCATTTCGGTAATAATATTTATGGATTTCTCACTCCTTACTTTGTTAATTGAGTTATTCTTATTTTTCATATTTTGTGTTACTATTTGACAGTTTTGCTCTGTATATAGTAGCAAGGTGAGAAACCCCCAGGACTTATGCTCTAACCTTCTTTTTGCGCTGGCTGGAAGGATGCGCGTTGTTTCTTGGTAATTTTATTTTCTTGCAACTTTGACCCTAATAGTTCCGCTTGCGTATTTTGTTTCCCTGCCCCAGGACCCATCTCTCCAATAATGCACTCATGTTCTCCATTCCATCCCACACCATACCAGGTTGCGCCTTTTTCCAGTTTGAGTAATGCTGGACTATGATGGCACCTATTGCTGCATTCCAGCCCAATGATACAAAAGACCTTGAATGCCACTCAAACATAATCCTTGAGAAACCTTCCTTTTGCACATCTCTCTCACATGTTACCTTAGCACTCCATGGGAAATTGTTGGTTGATGGCACATTGGGTGCTGGGTGGAATTTTGGGGGTAAAATGTTGTTTCTGAGTCTAGCCACTTCTTCATTGTATCACAGCTGCCCATCCGCCTGATTTTCCTTTCCATGTTCTTTCCGGACAGACTCCAGATGTGCCATGACCCGCTGTGCCCTCATAGGAGCCCACTGTTCCCATTTCAGTATTTCTTCAGGAGAGGGAGGTGAGGGGAAGTTCATTACATTTGCTGGCATGCCCATCAAAAAGAGGACCCATTGCCATAAAGAACGTGAGATTGTACTGGATTGACTGGCAGGGGGGTTTTTGTGACCATCCGGCACACTTGTCTCAATTTGGGGACTAAAGTCTCCTTTTCAAGTTTTTGCTTTTCAGAAAAGTTGTTCAGTCCAATCCTAGATTGAGCAGTGCAATCATTCATGTCCACTAAACACATCACAATCAGCATCTCTGTGTTAATGAAATTAGTGCAATTCCCATTTCAATCATACTGCTCACCTGATTCTGGTATAGTATTCACATCTGGGGGAACCCCCCTGAGTAAGTCATCCAGGAGTACCTCATGATATTGCAAACCAGAGGACACTGTCTCTTGCACACCAGAGAATATTGTCTCTTCAGGCAGCATTGGAGTGTCTTGACCAGCTTCAGCAGGTTGGGAGGTATGGGAAATTTGGTCTGGCATGATAAATAATAAATATTCAAGGGTTGTCTAAGGGTGTAATGTAATACTATAGCACTAGTTCGTAATACCCCAAATTTGAGGAGGAGGGCCCTATGGCTGGTGTGAGAGGCAAGGCAACATGCAGCTTATGGTTAAGTTGCAGAGCCAATGCCCAGGACTGAATTGATTTTTTAGAGGGTTGAAGTCAGGATTTTCCAAACCTTCAAAACCAATATTATTATAGAGATAGATGGTGAGTGTGTGAGATAGTATTTTTTAACTGTGATAGAGTATGGACAGATAACTTGATGGTTAGACGGGGTGATTGGTATGGAGGAAAGAACAGATGTAGGATGGGGATCAATGTGAGATAAGAGGATTTCTTATTTATATTCCTACCCTCCTTCTTCATCATTCCCCAATTGTAAACATTTCACAACTGAGGATTTGTCTTTCCAATTCGTTGGAAGCTAATACAATGCATGATGACAATTTTTATATCCAAGATTCTGTTGTTACAAATATTACGTCTACCAACCTCACATTTAATCTCCATTTCATCATCCCTTAGGCCCTGTTCTTGTCCACACAAAGTTTCATGTTGTTGGTGTTTGGTGTCCACTCGTCCATGTTTCCTCAAATAATGCTTTTTGATACTTGCTAAGGTTTCAGGTCACGCAAAGGCCAAACACCATTGGTAATTTCAAGTTGAAATCCAGCCCTGCACATTCCACAATTTGTTTTGACCTTGTCCTCATATCAGCTAAAAGGGCAACTCACTACTTGTGCCAGGGAAACCAAAGTCATTTTCTTTCCTGGATAACCAAATGTCCCCGCAACATTGTCCAAAACAGCCACATGCCCCACTATCTCCTTTCCTGTCATCACCAAAGTCTCCCTTAGATATGTTGAGACCACTTGTACATTCAAGTTGGGGTGGGCTGTGTATGGATCTTTGGCATCTTCTGCATGTGCATCTTGAAATAACTGAATCAAAAACCAAAAATCCCCACCTTCTGATTGCACAAAGAGCTTGGTGATTTGACCAAATGAACAGAGTTCATCCCGCATGATCTCCACATAGGAATTGGAGTGATTTTTACCTTGATCCAGCCTTTGCACTGTACATATTTGATGATGTATCAAGGTACTGTTGATTTTGTGCACATTGTAATCAAGAGACATCCTTTTGCAGACCCAATCTTCCAAACTCTTTTATCCATAAGCAATGGATTTCTGGGTCTAATGGGGTGAGGCTGAAGCGGGGATTTGAGTTTTCTTTTCCCTTGTTAATTACCTTGGACTGGATCAATAAACTTAAATATTGACTCCTTGATATACATGTCTTCATGATTGTACCATGTATATCACCTGTAATAAATTCATTTATTATTTGCTTTGTTTGCCCAGTAAAAAGGACGGTGTACAGCATGATTCTTAGTGAGCTCACCTGTGGGATTGTTCTTTGGTATCCTTCCAAAGATACCATTCAACCTTTCATGGGCCCAGGCCGCTGTGGCCATTGGTGGACCCAACCTTTTGATCACTTCTGGGTAATGCTGAGTAATGTGCACATTGGGTTTACTCCTTTGTTGTGGCCAACCAGTCCTTAGTGTTTGACAGTATTCCAGCATTAGTCATTCAACCTCCATGATATGTTGGTTTTTAATATGATGCTTCATTAACATGTTGGTTATGTAAATGAGAAGCACTGTTGAGTCCTGCAAGATTTTTATTGAGCCAATGTGATCAATACCAGGTCTATGCTTACCACTCCACAAAGGAATCATAGCAAGGGGATAGTAAACCATGTAGGGTGTCAGCCACTCTGCGGCCTTGAGGGATCCTGCACCATGAAGTCCAACATTCTTTGGTACCCTTGTCATCAATGATGGCACCTTTGTGTCCTGAATCACCTGTTGGATGCCCCTCAAATCATGAAGCATCAATTGAGGCCCTTGGATGGATGATTAAACTTGAGCTGCTTTCCCTCTGTCATAATCCTTGTTCACTGGACTACTTCCCTCACCCCCCTTCAGCTTCAGAGTACTTGTGTGGCTTCCTTTACTGGCTATACTTTGTGAACTTCCCAAGCTCCTATAACTTTGAATGATGATTGAAGCAGCAAGCTAACATAAAAAAATGAAGATCAGGAACAAGTCACAACCACAATAGAAAATAACATAAGAACACAGATTTGAGATTGAGGAAACCAACACAGTGAGGAGTATTCCCAAGTAGCCAATGGCTATAATGGAGAGTATGGGAAATACATGGCGGGGCTGAATCACAATTATAGATTCTTATGAGTATCATTTGGAATGATCTTCAGTTAGAGATCGTCTTACCGTTTGTAGAAGATTTGTCTTGGTGGTTGAGCTTAAGATGGTTGAGAGATGTTTGATGATGAGCTTTGGATTGATGTTTGAAGGTTGGGTGACCGTAAGGATGAGGTTTGATTGAAGAATCCCCGACGCCTTCGATGAAGCAATAATAATAGAAGACAAGAAATGAAACTAAAGAGAGCAAAAGGGATTGAAGAAAAATTCAAGAAAAGAATAAAGAAAATGAAGATGGAAGGTTTCATTTTGTTTTCCAAAGAGAACCCAATGATCCGAGTGAAAGAGTCCCAAGTCATCGCTCAGGTGGTGAGCGTGCGCGTGCGCGCGGTCGCTGGGTTTGAGACCGTGCAAGTACCCGCGGAAACATTGGACCTGTCACAGCGCATCTATCTTTACACCCCCCTTAACTGGAGATCATCCTCATTTGAGTTCAAAGATTGGTCCGGTGAATTTCCCCAATTGTTTGAGGCTAACAGCCTTTGTCAGAGTATCAGCCATCATCTTCTTGGTCTCGACTAGTTGTATGCGTAGGGACCCTTCCTTCAGTCCTTCTCTTAATCCTTTGGTCTTAAGATCCATATGATGAGTTTTGGCATTTGACCCAAATTTCTTTAGCTTGTCATCCACGCCTTTGTTGTCGATGTAGTGCGTTGACATGGCAGATTCAATTGGAAAACTTCACCTAGCAGATGGCGGACCCACTTGCTCTCAAAATACGAGTCCAGAAATGAATTGAGCTCCGCCTCTGTGGATGAGTAGGTAATGTTCTTTTGTTTATAACTGCTCCACGAAATGAGACTGCCGAAGGACATACCCAAGTAGCCTGATTGTGACTTGCGACTTGTAGGGTCCTTGCCCCAGGAAGCATCACTGTAGTAATCGATGGGACCTTTAGACTCATTGTATGAGATTTTGAGTTTCCAATCCTTGGTGTAATTCAGGTACTGCCAGGTTCGTTTGAGTTCCTTCCAATGAATGAGTCCGGGCTTATTCTGGAATCTCGCCAGGCTTGAGAATGAGTAACTGATGTCAGGACGGGTCTGACTGGCAATGTAGTTCAAGAGTCCAATGGCGGATTTGTAGTTTATGTTGAGTTTCTTAAATGCTTCAAAGTCCTTGTCCAATGCTTTGCTCAATTGAAGATGGGGTGTTAAAGGGGTGAACAATGGTCTAGAGTCAAGCAGGCCAAGTTCTTCCAAGCCGTGTACGATGTGTCGGGGTTGACTAAGTAATATATTATCCACAGTTTGTTTGAACTTCATGCCCAGAATTGTGTTGGGTTCATGAGCTTGAGAACCTTTGAATTTTGTTTGAAATTTGTTATCAAAATCATCACCGTCACCGACCAGGATCACGTTGTCCACGTGAAAGAAGAGAAAGGACTTGTTTTCCCTTGATGAGTACAGGCAGGGATTGCTATCGGACTCCTTGAACCCTACAGACTTGATCCATTCCGTAAAGGTGTCATACCAGTTTTTTGGAGACTGCTTGAGTCCGTATAGGCTCTTCTTGAGTCTCAGGAATTGACAGGTACGCGGACATCCTTGCGGTGTTCTGATGATGACTTCTTCATATATGGGTGCATGCAGAAAGGCTGCCTTAACATTGTACTGCCTGATGCTCAGTTGATTCTTCAGGGCAAATAACAGGATTGTTTGTAAAGAGGCTATCTTGCCAGTAGGAGCAAAGTTTTCATCAAAATCTAGACCGTGAACTTGATTAAATCCTTTAACTCAAATCCGGGCTTTGTGTATCAGGGTTTCATTGTGAGCGTTGTCCTTGATTTTGAATATCCACTTTGTGTCTAGCGGATTCAGTGGAGTCTTGCCCTCATAATATTCCCAAACTTCAACTAATTCACATTGATCCATCTCTTTTTTCATTTCTCCATCCCGTTTTGGGCCATCTGCACATCGCCTGGCTTGATCAAATTTTTTTGGTTTGAAATAATGGTGAAAACCATAAAGTTGCGAGGGTCTGATGGAGGATCTGTCGCGAAGAACCCTACAAATTGATCTGTTGACTATCTCCGCAGTTCTAGGTTCTTCATATGGTTCAATTGATTGATGAGGCTGACCATTCAATTCGTCCTCTGAACTTGACTCTGACTCTGAGACGCTAGTCACACCCTTGTCAGAAGAATTCACTTTGGCTGTTGGATTGCGGTAGTTCATCCGGTCTGGAATTGTTTCCACAATTTCCTCTTCATTTATCGACGGACTTTCATCCATTGTTTCTTTGGAGGCGAAGTCAAGATCCATGGTTAAAGTGATTCCTAGCTGATCCACTGACTTCTTGAGGAACCAAAAATGCTTAGATTGAAGAATCAGCCCATTGGGCATGAGGATCCTGTACGACAGAAATTCTGGGTTATATCCAACAAGTTTTCCCTCTCGTCCCTTTGGTTCAAATTTTGCCCCTTTTGTTCTTTTTTGATTCAGTACTATTGTGGTGACTCCAATCGGTTGAAGATAATTAGGAGGTAACCTGTTTCCCTTGATGAGTTCCCAGGGAGACTTATCCAGACCGTCCTTTGGTATTTGATTGAGACCAAGACAGCATGCTTTGAGCACTTCTGACCAGTATTTTTGGGGTAAGTGAGCTGAGCTTAACGATGATCTTATGCTCTCTATAATCGTCCAATTAGCCCTTTCAGCCCTGCCGTTGTGTTTGGGATTATATGGTTCAGTCACCAACTGATTGATGTATTTCTCCTTGAAATACCTTACTAACCTGGAGTTGACAAATTCCAATCCTCCATCTGAACACACTGTAGTGGCATAATACCCACACGCGTTCCTCTTTTTCTCTATGATTTCAATCAAAATTGGGGTTACGTTGTCCTTTCTGTGTAGAGGGATGCCTGAGATGTAACCCAAATAGTTATCCACGAACGTTAATATGTACTTATTGTGTCGGAGTGATTCCGGCGTAATTGGTCAAATGACGTCAAGATGGATTTTTTCAAAAGGTTTGGAGGCTGATGTGGAGGTTGCCTTGAACGGACTCTTAGAAATCTTACAAAGCAAGCAGTCCTTACATTCAAACCTTTCCCGCTCCATGGAGTTGAATTTTATCTCCTTGATCTTTGCAAGGTGACCAAGCGAAGCATGACCGTAGGAAAGATGAAGATCCTTCAACGTCCTTGGGTCTGAGGCTTTGTGCTTGGTCAGGTAATTGCCGATCCTGCGCGGTTGGTCTAGGACAAAGAGATTGTTGATGATTGAACCTTGACAAATCTTGTGATCATTCTTGTTCAACTCAAAATGACCCGATTTAGCTTTCAGAATACATCCTTGTTCTAGAAGCTTACCAGGGCTTATCAGGTTGACTACAATGTTGGGTACATACAGACAGTTGGACAGTGTGATTGTTTGATCCTTCCAATCCAACTTGACCGTTCCCAGACCCAGGATGGGCAGGTTCGCTCCAGCTTCACCGGTAGATATGTGTTCTCCGTTGTAGTCCTTGAGCTTAGTGAAGAACCGCTTATCGTTGAAGATGTGAGAAGTCGCACCACTATCAGTCAATATGTTCTTTTCTGCTCCTATTTTGGAGTCAATCCACCTTGTGACGAATGCATGAAAGTGCGCAGAGTCCTGGTTCTTCTTTTGCTTCTCTTTCCACTTGTTTTGATTTTCCCTCCACCACTCGGGGGCCTTTTCTGGATGGAGATGGAAGCATTCAGATTCAGATTGATTCTTATCCTGTTTTGGATTATGGTAGCCTTTGATGCATCGGTTAGATAGGGAGTTCTTTGTCTTGATCCTCATAGACAATAGAGCAGTCTTGGACCTTCAAACGGTACCTTTATTGGTGCTTTTGGCCTTGACTTCATTATGATATTGGACAAGATGGTTGCATACAAATTCAACTGAGATCTGTTTGTCGGAGTGCATTAATTGACGCTTGAGATCTTGAAGACTTGACAGAAACTTGAACATAGTTAGATAGGCAAGAATGTCGTCGGGTAGGTCTATACCTATTTCAATCATCTTCTTGATTGACGTTTTGATGTTTGTAACAAAATTCAGTATTTTGTCTTCTCTAAACGCCAGATGTAGAAAGTCATTGAATATCCTAGCTCGATTTGATGCCTGAGAGGATGAGAATTGCTCCTTGATTGCCTTCCAAATGTCTTTGGCAGAATTGATGTTGGCCGCGCTAATGACGTTTTTGTGTGTGATAGTGTCTACCTTGGAGATAAGTAAGAGCTGGATTTCATTGTTGTCTTGAGAAGAGAGTGATTCGGAGGTTGATTTGAGGATGTCAATTACTCCTCTGAGTTTGAGTAAGGCTTTCATTTTATCTTTCCAGATCCCATAATTCTCTTCAGTCAGGAGGGGGATAGTCTCAAGCGCCGTTTTGAGCATAGCCTGTTGGAAAGAATCCATTGAGAACCCCAATCCCGTAGCCATTGTCCTATTTCTTGCTGATTGAAGGGAGAGCTTTGGCTTTTAACCGTATAACTTTGAATGATGATTGAAGCAGCAAGCTAACATAAAAAAATGAAGATCAGGAACAAGTTGCAACCACGATAGAAAATAACATAAGAACACAGATTTGAGATTGAGGAAACCAACACAGTGAGGAGTATTCCCAAGTAGCCAATGACTAGAATAGAGAGTATGGGAAATACATGGCAGGGCTGAATCACAATTATAGATTCTTATGAGTATCATTCAGAATGATCTTCAGTTAGAGATCGTCTTACTGTTTGTAGAAGATTTGTCTTGGTGGTTGAGCTTAAGATGGTTGAGAGATGTTTGATGATGAGCTTTGGATTGATGTTTGAATGTTGGGTGACCGTAAGGATGAGGTTTGATTGAAGAATCCCCGATGCCTTTGATGAAGCAATAAAAATAGAAGACAAGAAATGAAACTAAAGAGAGAAAAAGGGATTGAAGAAAAATTCAAGAAAAGAATAAAGAAAATGAAGATTGAAGGTTTCATCTTGTTTTCCAAAGAGAACCCAATGATCTGAGTGAAAGAGTCCCAAGTCATTGCTCAGGTGGTGAGCGTGCGCGTGCGTGTGGTTGCTGGGTTTGAGACCGTGTGAGTACCCGCGGAAACATTGGACCTGTCACAGGGCATCTATCTTTACAGCTCCCAAAAATTCTACTTCTTAAAGAATACAAATGAGTACAAGTATATTCAGAAGATGGTTGAGATTTCTTGCTTTGATGTGAGGCTGATGATGATTTCCCAGCCTGTGAAGATCTCAATTCATATTTTATGGATTGACTTGTTGAGCTTTCTTCCATTATTTGTGTAAGTGCTCTCAGATTTCTGGAATTAAGCCATCTCTTGGGACTTCTCTGGTTGTGATCACCCTCCCCTGATTGATCTTCAAGAGAATTCCTTCTCTTCCCCTTTCCAATGATGCTTTCCAATCCAGTTTTCTCTCCTCTGTTCTTCTCTTGGATTTTTTCCTTCCCCAATTCTTCTCCAGCTAGAGCAATGTTAAGATAACTCATGCTATGATCCTTGAGATTTCCCAAAATCCATCCATGCATGAGCTCTATTACTGATTATTCTATTGGGCGCTGTGGTGACCAAATCTGGGCACACTGGACCAGATGCAGAAAATTCAAAATCTTTTACGATGCTTTTATTTAGGTGCCAAAAAAAAAAAAATCAGAGTTTCTCTCTCAGTATCAGTTCTCCAACTTCCTCATGCTGTCAAACATCCCTCTGTCCCAGTAGTCTAGGACAGGGCTCTCTTGGTCCAGTCCCCTAGGCATTGCTTTTGATCCCCTCTCTCTTTTTCCTCCCCATTCCTTTTGGCCAAACGCGCAGGCCAAGACCCGCTTGGCCCAAACTTCCCTTCATCTTCATCCATCCCCACCGCCAAACAGACTTTTATTGACTCCAACAATCTTGCCTCCTCAACCTTGCCCCTCATCCCCTCATCAATCACATCCGCAGGCGGTAGGCAACATTTTCCCACCCCCACCCAAAGATGGAGGGGGGGTGGGAGTTATTGATGGATTGGCGTTGGCCAATTCAGGGACCAAGGGGGGGATCGAGTGAGAGAGATAGAGCAATTCAAGCAGCCAGAGAGTTGGGGGATGAAGCAATTGGGGTGCTGGTAAGATTGTGAGTCTTGGTAGGGAGTGGATTGGTGGGATAGCTTGTTGGAACAAGATTTGGATTGATCCCGGTTGGGATGAGTGGATCAAATTGAGGCTTGGGGATCAATCGGATTGCCTTTGAGAGGCCAAGGATCTGGTGAGTGTTGTTGGGGATAATCATCATCACAATCATCCTGACACCAAAGAGGACCAAGATCCTGGTGATCATCTGGATTGATGTTGTCAATGATTAGAACAATGGGACCAAAGGTCAGGTGCTGCTTGTGCCAGGATGAGTTTTTGAGTTTTGATGGTGTTGAGGATGAAGTAGATGAGTGGAGGACTAATGGTGAAGGGATTTTTGGTATGAGTAGGGCGGCGGTTGACAAGTTGGGCGGATTGATGAGGGGATGATGGGCAAGGTTGAGGAGGCAAGATTGTTGGAGTTGATCAAAGTCTGTTTGGCGGTGGGGATGGATTAAGATCAAGGGAAGTTTGGGCCAAGCGGGTCTTGGCCTGCCCATTTGGCCAAAAGGAAGTGGGAGGAAAAACACCCGCGGGCAGTCTGATCTGTTTTCCTTTCCCACCCCTTCCGCCTTTGGGCAAGGGGGGGTGATTCTGGTATTGTCGCGCGCGTCTGCCCACGGACGGATGCAGGATAGGTGAAGGGATGAAAATAGATCCCACCCCGGTCAGGAAGGCCGGATTCCCACCGGCTTGCGTGATCAAATTTTTCTGAGCACCTAAAAAAAAAAATCTGAAAATCAAAAAAAAAAATCTTTCTTTTTTGGCTCCATTTGTAGTATCCCTTGTACATAGTCTAACAGGGCCTCCTGCCCATAAAAGGAGTGGCCCTCCCCTGCCTTTTGGAGGAAAATCAGAGGATCCTATCAGCAAATCAGCACAGGGTATCATCATCATCACATCCTACCATACCATTGAAGGTCATCATCATTTTCACCTTGCAATACAACATCCATGGGGTCTTCATTCCCCTTTATCTGAGACAAAAATTTGTGTATATCTATGATTGCCCCTTGATCCTTGAGCCTCCATAGTCAAAACCTTGATCCTCAATCCTAATCACCAACCAATAGCTTTGCTGGTTGAAGGAGAATTTTACTAATTGAATTATTGAGTGTGTTACACCACTCCTGATCCCTTTCTGTGACCATACTGGTCCTGATCATCCTTTGATTTTCTTTCTGGAACCAGTCACGTTTGACTGAAGAGGTTTTATTAAGCTAAAAACCTGGATTGTTAAACCTCCCTTGAATTCTGCCACGCTACTCTTGAGTCCCTTGAAAAGTGTTGGGTTATCCTTGTTTGAATCAGTTATTGTTTTGCTTCTAGCTCTTCTTCAAACAGTTAGCTTTGCCTTGTGCAGCCACCCACAGTTATCTGGTACCCTTCAAGCGCTTGAATGCGGAGAGTTTGGCAGGTTCATTGAGAAACTGGAGGTTGTTGGGGATTGAGTTTATCTTTCCTAAGCTTCTGCTGACAACCAGATTTATTAGCTTGTGGGCGTTGTTACTTACATTTTCCTTGTCTTGTTGAACTCTGAACAAGCCTTGACTTCTTCTATTCAAGTTTTCCCCAGAACCATCTTGCCTCAGATAGTGTTGTTTCCCAGCTACCAACCACTATAATCTTTATCCTCTTACATTCGGTCCCCTTTTTTGGTGCACCATTTGGGACACCTTAAAAAAAAAATTATCCTTGCGCATCCTCATTGTTGTCCTTGCGCATCCCGTATCCTCGCCCGTTGCCCATTGCTAATCCTTATCCTTGCGCGTCCCGCGTCCTTGTCCCGTATCCTTTCCCTTCCCGCATTGCTCATAATCATTGCGCATCCCGCGTCCTCATCCTTGTCCTTGCGCGTCCCGCATCGCTCATCATCATCGCGCGTTCCGCGTCGCTCATCCCCATTGTTATTGTTGCGCGGCACTCATCCATGACTCACCAAACCCATCTCAACTGCACCTCCAACCGCTTTTCCAATCCTTGGATCCTTCAATCTCCCACCTCACTCAATCTATCAGTTGCCAATCTCAAGCCTGTCAGGAATTACTCAGTCTCCTTGAGCCAATCTCCTATCTGCCCATCCGCGCTCTCACAAACTTCATCCGTCACCCTTTCCTGCGACTCTCCCATCCTCTTTCACCTTTGGCTGAGGGGTGGAGAGTTTGGACTACTGCCCGCGGACATCTGCGGAGGTCCGGTTCATTTTCCTTTCCCACCCCGTCCGCATTTGGACAAGGGGTGGGTGATTCCGGTATTGTCGCGCGCGCGCATCCACGGACAGACGCAAGAGATGACCTGATTATCTTTCTTTTTCCGCTCTATTTGTAGAATCCATTGTACATAGTCTAACAGGGCCTCCTGCCCATATAAGGAGGGGCTCTCCCCTGCCTTTTGGAACAGCATTGAATCATCCAGGATGGAATCAGCATAATCCTTTGATCACATCAGATATCTATGAATACCCATTGATCCTTGAGCCTCCATACTCAAACCCTTGATCCTTGAGCCTCCATACTCAAACCCTTGATCCTTGATCCTTATTACCAACCAATAGCTTTGCTGGGTGAAGAAGAATTTGTCTAATCAAATTCTTGAGTATGTTACACCACTCCTGAGCCCTTTATCCAATCATACTGGTCCTGATCACCCTTTGATTATCTTTCTGGAACCAGTCACATTTGACTGAAGAGGTTTTATTAAGCTTAAAACCTGGAGTGTTAAACCTCCCTTCCCTTCTTTTGAAGTTGAATTCCGCCACACTACTCTTGAGTCCCTTGAGAAGTTTTGGGTTACTCTTGTTTGAATCAGTTATTTTTTTGCTTCTAGAGCTTCTTCAAACAATTAGATTTGTCTTGTGCAGCCACCCACAGTTATGTGGTACCCTTCAAGCGCTTGATTGCCAAGAGTTGGGCAGGTTCATTGAGAACCTGGAGGTTGTTTTGGGATTGTTTTGAGCTTTCCCAACCTCCTGCTGATGACCAGAGCTATTAGCTTGTGGGCGTTGTCACTTACAATTGCCTTGTCTTGTTGAACTCTGAAGAATTCTTGACTCCTTCTATTCAAGTGTTCTCCAACATCATCTTGCCTCAGATAGTGTTTTCTCCCAGCTACCAACCGCTCAAATCTTTATCCTCTTACTTTTGGTTCCCCGTTTACCAGGTTCTGGAATTTGATCTTGGTTACATTTAAATATTTTTTTAAAACTCAGGAGGGCAGCCTAAAAAAGCACCTATCCCCTCCACAGAACTGCCAATGCCCTGCGCCGTTTGGAGTCTTACACCGTTTACCAGGTTCTTGACTTTGATCTTGGTTACATTTAAATATTTTTGTAACACTCAGGAGGGCAGCCTAAACAGCACCTTTCCCCTCCACAGAACTTCCACGGCCTAGCACCGTTTGGAGTCTTACAGCGCCAATATGTAAGCCTGTTCGAACAGCTTTCTCTGACCCCCTTCTCCTTGGTAATTTGATCTTGCTCCCATGATGTCTGAAATTCCTCCCACTTCTTGGCATTCTTCATGTGCTCAGCATTTCTCCTTGGCTGGAACTCCTTGACATTTGGATCATTGATCTTGTCCTTTGTAATTTGACAATATGAGCAGAAAATGGTTGAAAAATGACCAGAGAATCCTGCCACCTTGTGCATAGCTGGCAAATCCCCAATCAATGGGAACAGTGCAACAAATATCTCCCTAACTTGAGGAAACTGGCTTGTTTCAGAAAACCATACTCCTTCCCAGAGGTCTTTGATTTCATCAACCAATGGATCTAGAATGGGGTTGATTTCTTCCACTTTGGGTTCCTTGGGCCCAGGGATAATACCAAAAAGTAAAACATTCTCTATCTTGTGACGTTCTGCTAGTGGAATGTTGAGACAGATCAAGATCACTTCTCCCACTGAGATTGATTTGTGCCCAACCTTATTTCCAAATGGGTTGAACCAATCCACATAGAGACTGAAGACAAGGTGCCCTGGTTGTTGGGTAAATTTCCTATTCTTGTCTGAGCCTCCAACAAAGTTGCACCAAACTGAGCCATCCCAAAAATTGCTCATCAAATTTGAATTGAGGTTTTTATGATGAAGATTGCTTTCAATGAGCTTTTCAAAATCTGCAAACCATAATTTTCTACAAATCCAGGCCTACCAGCTTTGATAATGAAATTTTCAAGCTGGTTTGATGGGTCTGCTATGTTTTTCACTGGTCTTCATCAGCAATTCTGTTTCACAGTACATGCCCTGCTCATTACCAGTTTGGCGCACAAAGATTTTGCTAGTGGAATAGAACTTGGCAGTAAATTTCTTGAAAATTGATGCTTGGCTGTCCGATTTGTCTGTGATTGGATACAGCTTGAAGCATTCTGGACAGCATATCCTTGTTTCCAGGTTGGGCTCAAAACCTAGCCTTTGAATTATAGTGACTTTGCTTTGAGGTATTGCCTTCATGATGTTATTTGGATCAAAATTGAATTCCCTCCCCAGATTCTTAATCTTCTCCCGCTCTGTCTTCAAGAAATCTGTGATTGCCGAGTCACTAAGTTGATGAACAAGGCACATTTTTGCAGCTTGGAGAAGCACAAGAAGACTGTGCCTTGGGACTAGATGAAAAGATTTATACTTGAGGTCTTGAGAATTGAACCAGTGCCCTCCCCGGTGAAGTGGAATCTGAATCTGCTCTTTAATTTCATTCCTTGCTGTATTTTTGGAAACCTGAAAATCATTATAGCAGGCAAATCAGAAGATCAGCACATGAATGTACATTGTTAAATATTTTCCCATCCCTCCTCTCCACTTACATGACTGCTCCCTTGTAATGGCAATATATCTGTTGTGACTTGCAGGGCCTTATTGAGTCTGCTTATAGCCACCTGATGTTTCTTGAAGGCAGAGGAAGAAAAAGCCATTCCTATCTTTTTGTTTCCATCTTCATCTTCATATGTAACCTTGCCACATTTGAATTCCAGACATTGGCATATCTTCCATTTGGCTGTCTTCATATCAATTGATTGATTGATGGATTGATGGATGGATGGATGGATGGATGGATGGATGGATGGATGGATGGATGGATCAATGGATGGATGGATGGATGGATGGATGGATGGATTCATCAAATGATGGAGGGATTCATCAATTGGGTGCTGGGTGCACTACCCACCCACATCTTATACACTACCTGGTATGCATATATGCATTGAGGAGTGACTCACTATCAATGGTCACCATCAATTACCTTAGCCTCATGGTTATTGTCCATTAGCTTAGGCTGAGCTTGCCCCAATGGTTGGTGACCATGAGCTTGCCCCAATGGTTGCCAACCATTAGCTGACCCCAATGGTTGCCAACCATAAGCATGCCCCAATGGTTGCTTGCCATTAGCTTGCAGCAATGTTTGCCAACCATTAGATTGCCCCAATGGTTGCCCCAATGGTTTCTGACCATGAGCCTGCTGCAATGGTGGCTGTCCATTGGCAAAATTCCACCTTTTTTAACATTCATGTCATAATGCCCCTGTGCTTTGCAATTATTGAATGCTGACCATGCTCTCCTACTTTGATAATCATGCATTGCAAAAAAAAAAGAACCCATCATGGTACAATACCTCTTGAATGGAGACCCATCAAAAAACTCCAGACTCTTCAATCAAGCTGTTTCCAGCAGTGTCCCTGGCTCCAACTCCCACTTCTCTCAATGTCCGTCATCCTACTGTAGAGTTGTGATGAATATCACAAAGTCAACAGATACTCACTGGCAACAAATCCCCAGTTCCCTACCAGAATCCCAGGTTCAATCACTTCCATCATCTTGCATTCATCAACAGATTCACTCCACTACCCCTCTAGTCCCATTCAAGTCTTCATATCTACTACATGGCATATCAACCCTAGCAAGAGAGGTTTTTCTTTGAGAAATTGCACAAATCAACTTTCCTTGCTGTAGTTTCAATTGTTCTGAGCCTTGGAAATTGCATTGGAACCTGTTGTTAATGGGACTCATCATTAAACATTGGAACCATGCCCATGTACATGGTGCATTTTGAAACTACCCATTCAACTCAGTGCATAATACCAAATTCAACCTTACCATTGTCCTCAAGAGGTGGTTCATGGGCAGGAGATTCAATGTTAATTCTGGAAAATATCTTTCAGAAGCCCATGCAGCAAAAAAAATCAGACAAAAAAAACCAGAGGGCGCAATCAAGTAATCAATTACTCCCTATCATCTCATGGTATTTTTTACCCCATTTTTTTCACATGGTTTTTCCTCTCTTCCTACAGCTCTCAAATCAACAAACAGAGATCTTGGAATCACTTGCATTTCCAGAAAATCATTCCAGCATATTCATTGAAACACAATGTTGCTCTGACACTGAGGTCTCCAATGAAAAGGTCTTCCAGAAGGTCTGGTGCCAATGGCGATCTCAAGGTTTCTCTGCCCTTGGTCACCAAATAGATAAAAAATTTGACAACATGAAAGCTGGGAGACTTGGTAGACGTTAAAAACGTTTTCATTCATTGTGGATGATAAGGAAACCTTCCAACCTCCAAGAAAAACTAACAAAGGCGCTGTAAGACTCCAAACGGCGCAGGGCATTGGCAGTTCTGTGGAGGGGATAGGTGCTTTTTTAGGATGCCCTTCTGAGTGTTAAAAAAATATTTAAATTTAACCAAGATCAAAGTCCAGAACCTGGTAAACGGGGAACCAAAAGTAAGAGGATAAAGATTTGAGCGGTTGGTAGCTGGGAGACAACACTATCTGAGGCAAGATGATGTTGGAGAACACTTGAATAGAAGGAGTCAAGAATTCTTCAGAGTTCAACAAGACAAGGCAATTGTAAGTGACAACGCCCACAAGCTAATAGCTCTGGTCATCAGCAGGAGCTTGGGAAAAATCAACTCAATCCCAAACAACCTCCAGGTTCTCAATGAACCTGCCCAACTCTTCGCAATCAAGGGCTTGAAGGGTACCAGATAACTGTGGGTGGCTGCACAAGACAAAGCTAATTGTTTGAAGAAGCTTTAGAAGCAAAACAATAACTTATTCAAACAAGAATAACCCAACAATTTTCAAGGGACTCAAGAGTAGCGTGGCGGAATTAAACTTCAAAAGAAGGAAAGGGAGGTTTAACACTCCAGTTTTTAAGCTCAATAAAACCTCTTCAGTCAAATGTGAATGGTTCCAGAAAGATAATCAAAGGGTGATCAGGACCAGTATGGTTGGATAAAGGGCTCAGGAGTGGTGTCACACACTCAAGAATTTGATTAGAAAAATTCTTCTTCAACCAGAAAAGCTATTGGTTGGTGATAAGGATCAAGGATCAAGTGTTTTAGTATGGAGGCTCAAGGATCAAGGGTTTGAGTATGGAGGCTCAAGGATCATGGGTTTGAGTATGGAGGCTCAAGGATCAAGGGGTATTCATAGATATCTGATGTGATGATAGGATCATGCTGATTCCATCCTGGATGATTCAATGCTGTTCCAAAAGGCAGCAGGGAGCCCCTCCTTATATGGGCAGGAGGCCCTGTTAGACTATGTACAAAGGATTCTACAAATAGAGCGGAAAAAGAAAGAAAATCAGGTCATCTCTTGCTTCCGTTGGTTGATGGGCGCGCGCGACAATACTGGAATCACCCACCCCTTGTCTGAAGGCGGAAAGGGGTGGGAAAGGAAAATGAACCCGACCGCCGCGGATGCCTGCGGGTGGTAGTCAACACTCTCCACCCCCACCTGGAGATGGAAAGGGGGTGGGAGAGTCCCAGGAAGGACAACAGATGAAGTTTGTGAGAGCAGGGATGGGCAGATAGGAGATTGGCTTGAGGCAATTGAGTAAATCCTGAAGGGCTTGAGATTGGCAACTGATAGATTGAGTGAGGTGGGAGATTTACGGATCCAAGGATTGGACAAGCGCTTGGAGGTGTGGTTGGGATGGGCTTGGTAAGTCATGGATGAGCGCCGCGCGACGATAACAATAAGGATGAGAGACGCGCGAAGGGCCAGGATAAGGATGAGCAACTCGCGATGGGCAAGGACAAGGATGAGCGACGCGCAACAGGCGAGGACAAGGATGAGAGTCGCAGGACGCGCGATGATGAGGATGATGACGCGAGACGCGTGATGATGATGAGCGACGCGGGACGCGCAATGATGAGGATGAGGATGAGCGGCGGCAACAATGATGATGCGGATGAGGGATGCGCAACGCGCAAGGATGAGGATGAGCGGCGCGCGACGCGCAAGGAAAATTTTTGAATTCTTTCCCCACGGTGTCCCAAATGGTTCACCACAGCGCCAACAAGACTCCCCAGCAACTGTTATCATCCTGATTTGATTTCTTCCCTTTCTACAGAGGGAAAACAGATTTTGGATATGCAGCCTCCAATTGATCTTTCCTTCAGAATGTCTAAACTCATACCTTAAATTATTTGTAGATCTAAAGTCATGCTTCAATATTGATTCTTGTGGTAATAGAATGTTCAACTCTCACTAATTTAATCCATAGACTCTTGCAAGGATATCCTACTTGAAATATTTTTTTCATAAGACATACCTGTGTTGCAAAATCACATAAATATCATTAAATATTGGTCATGTCCAAAGTGTTTTAATTATCTTCCCCTGCATCAAAATACACTCTACATTGTGCAATTATAATCAACATTACTTTACCAATACCATTGAAATAAAAGCTCTTTCATGCAATGATTTGATGTGGTACATACCTTTGACATATAAAACTGCTTTTGGAAACCATGCACATGCATGTGTACACCACGGGGCCACTTTTGGCCGTTGAGAAATGCAGAGACAATGACAAGGGTTGATTCAAAGGCGCGCGCATTGACCGCCTGACATTTTGATAACCTGGTTGGCCAATGGTCAACCAACCAACAAATGATGGTTGACCAACCCATGCGTCAATCCACCAGTCCCCTAGTTGGTGATGGGTGGTCAGAGTTGTTGTAACGGCAATTTGCCCCTGCGGTTGAATCACCAGCAGGGGGGGCTGTCAGTGACTTGCCATTGGGGTTGAGGCAACATAACCTCACCCCCGCGGTTGATTCACCAGCTGGAAGCACAAGGTGGATCCATGTGACATCATGGTTTCTGACCCATGACATCAGCTGTTTTCTGGTTGACTATTGATTGGCTCAGACAATGATCATCATCATTGCTCTCACTCACTCCACCTCTCTTGATCCATCCCACCATGGTGGACTGCTACTACTACTTCCCTCTCTCTAGACCAACCAAGACCTGACCATCCTATCCCCTCCTTCCCTCCTCATCCATCCATCCATCCATCCATCCATCCATCCAATACCCCCCTCCCTCTCTCCTTTGAATCTCCCTCTCACAGGTACTGGTCTCTTCTTGGGTAACACTCAATCACTTGCCAACAATGGTGGCCCCCTTGGTCTCCTGATGGAATTCTTGGTCATGGGAACTGGTTGAGCAATTCATTCCCTACCTACTCCCCCTCTATTCTTCCCTACTCTGATCCACTGACACCACTCAATCATCACTCAGATTACTACCACCAGTTTTTTGGAACGTCATGGCCTCACTGGGTGAAATGACTTGAGTACTTTTCTTCTGGCTCTCCCTCTCCCTTTGCTTGACTCCTCTGATCTCCTTCTCTCCTCTCTCTGCTACCCAGTCTCTCATTTTCCCATTGTAGGTGGTAATTTCACCCTCATCATCCATCCATAACACATTTCTGTTGTCTCCCTGCCATCATCAACAAATCAATCAATTCACACCTTCAATCTCATGCCTCTTCACACCCATTGGAAGCTGTGAACAACCTTGATTTGATTCAACAAATTGATTGCAATCAACAGTACTGGGGAGCTTGAGGGTATCAATATTGAACACCAATTGTTTTACAATCCCCATCCCATGAGAAAACCTGACAAAAGTTTCTTTTTTTTTAATTTTTTTAAATTTCTTTCTATTTCATTGTTAAAATACAACTGTAAAATTTTCTCAAAAAAAAACAAAAAATCATATTTATGGAAGATTAAAACATTAGAAATTAAAATAAAATAAATATAAATGATTTATTTGATCTTGCAAGCCCCCTGTACCAACAATGGAAACCAAAAAAAAAAGTTTAAATCATTTTTGAGAATGATAATGATTCAACCCACAAGGACCTTCTGACCCTTGAGTCAAATTGCTTTCAGATCAACCTTGACAGAAATTTGACAAGGGCCCAACCGCGCAGAGGTGGAATAGGCGTCAAGCCATTAGCAAGCCCTTGACCAGGCTCAAAGTTTTGGAACACCAAGATTATTTCCACGGGCGCACTCCCACCAAGGGAGTGCTGTAGAACCAGCGTTGGCCAAGCTGGGAGCTCAACAGTGAGTTGGCCCTGTGGTGTATGTGTTTGTTCTGTAAAGTATGTTTGGGTGCTGAGCCAAGTTTTTCCAAAAGTTGCTAAAGCCCAAGTGGCACTTAGCAAAGTCATCTTGGCACCTGGCAAAGCTTTTTTGGTGCCTTGCCAATGTCCACTTGGTGCCTGGCCAAATTGGTCTGGTGCTTGGCCAAGTTTATCTTGGTTCAGATCAAAGCTGGTTGCATTGACCCAACAATCACATGATCATACTTGAAAAAAAAAAGACTTGAAGTTCGGGGGAGGGATGCTGGTCAATTTTGGTACAACCAGCATTGATTGGCATCAAGGGGAGCTTGATTAGGTGCTAAGTTTTAATCCCTGCAAGCCCAACCTAATCAAGCTGCCTGGGAGCCAATCCAAGTCCCCCTAGGCACATGCCAAGTCAAACCTGGACAGGCCCCCAGATGCGCTTTAAACACCATATGTGTATATGGCCATGGGAGAGGCCTAGAACAAAATTTTTCATCAAAAATAAAAAACTTTGGGTTGCAATATACACCCCCATTTGCAAATTGATGGTGTATAAAGCCCATCTGGGGGCCTGGAAAAGTTCCAGGTTTTGTTTGTAAAGTGTGTGTGGTGCTCAAAAAATCTAGCTTGGCACCCAGCCAAATGATCTTGGTGCCCTTTCAAGTGCCAGTTGGCGCATCCCTCAATTGGCTTGGTGCCTTGCCAAGTTGGTTTGGGTTTCAATCAAAGCTGGTTGCGCAACCAATTCTCAATTGTATTGTTTCTCTTTTTTTGACTCAAAAAGTTATTTTTTTTACTTTTTACTTTAAATAGCTGTGCATAAATTCATAAAATGAATTTAAACAAGGTTGAAAAAAAAACTTACCTTGTTGAATATTCTTTGTAAAACAGTCCCATGACTTTTTTCTACCCACTGTACTTTTCCCCCACATCATCCAATTTGTCCTTCAAGCAGGAGAAGATAAAAAAACATGAGAAAAAAATAAAATATAATATAAATATGTATATTTCAGAGCACACCATACCAGGATGTGTTTCCCAGCAGATAACACCCATTTAATTTTACCCCACATCATCCAATGAGTACCTCTTGCGGAAAAAGATAAAAAACCATGAGAAAAAATACAAACAAAATAAAAATAAATAATCAAAAAAAATTGAAAGAAATATCCCAATTCTATAATCCAATTCAACTTGTGAGCTCAATTATCAAAGGAACAAATAATGCTTATAGCTATTTGGTCATATTATGTACTAAAATTTGGTTACTGTTCACTAGGGTGTTATTTAAAACTATGTTCCTGCAAGAGAATTTTTATCCCCCTGGTTCAACAGGCAGTAAAATGATTACTGCAACCTGGTGGTTGAAAAAGTGAATTCTTCACTCCAACAGTGTGTTGGAGTTGGTGGCTCACTCCTCAGTTCATTTTCCCAATCCAGCAATTACATAGTTATATAATTGGAGGTAGCATTTCTGATTATTTGGAGGTTGAATGGGTTTTCCACTTGCCCCTGGAACTTGGTGGAGCAATGTGGGTTGACCTCCACTCATGGATGCTGTCCAGAACCAGAGGAGATTGAATTTGTAGTAGGGTAAAGATATGTGGATGTAGAGTTGAGGGTGATGTGACAACCTCTGTCAATGACAGAGGGGGGAGGTGAGATCAACTGAAGATACAACAGAGATACTTCTTGAGATATAGCTTGGATACAGGTGAGATAGAACTTACCACCTGCATACGGGTGGCGCCCTATTTTTTGTGGTTTGAGCACCCAGGCCAGCACCCAAAACCATGAGCAACCACCACACCACAAGGTGGAAGATGACAAATAGCTTGGATACAGGTAAGATAAAACTTACCACCTGCATACGGGTGGCTCCCTATTTTTTGTGGTTTGAGCACCCAGGCCAGCACCCAAAACCATGAGCAACCACCACACCACAAGGTGGAAGATGACAACAACAACAACAGCAGCAATGAGTAAAGGGTGATCACAAAGATCAAAAAGATCATCACGAAGTATGAGACAATTAATGGCAACAGTCACACTCATCAGCCGACAGTCTCAACATTCAACATCCCCAACCTCACTAGACTACCTCCACCACCCCTGCCATCATCATTGTCATGATTTCCAGAACCCTCCTCTTCCTCCTTTGCCCTCCTCACCACCCTCATCCATACTCTTCTATCCTCCCAATCCAGACTCAGAATGAGAAAAATCCAATGATTGAGTGTGCTCATGCCATCAGATTTCCAGCTTGACAGGCTCCTGCTGCACCCCTCATGGGATCATTGCACAACAGTCAGCAGGATGCCAATTTGAAGCAAGTGATGGATCTTAGCCAAGCAAATTTTGGGCTCAAAAGGCTCCTAATGCACCTCTCATGGGATCATCAGACAATGGTCATCAGGATGCCAATTTGAAGCAAGTGATGGATCCTAGCCAAGCAATTGGAGCTGACACGCTACCGCCTTCTATCCCATCATTGACAGGAATCAACACAGGTACATTGGCCCATCTGAAAATGGAACACTTAGCTTGGTGGTTCAAGCATCACTCACCAATGTTGATGTCATGGCCTCAAATCCCATTGTGTGCAATTAAATCTTGGCTTTTCAAGCTTCCAAAAGTGATAAACAGATGAGAGTGATGAAACTGATGAGGATAGTGATCCAATGACAGTTAGCTGGGTATGATGAAAGCAATAAACAGATAAGAGTGATGAACTGATCAGGATAGTGATCCAATGAGAGTTAGCTGGTTGTGATGAAAGTGATAAAGTCATGAGAGTGATGAAGTGATTAGGATGGTGATAAAAAGTGATGAATCAAATTTTTTCCAATGAGTTTGGAGTTAGAAGGAGGTGGGAAGCCAGGGGTGGATGACGTGGATAGTTGGTGGAAACCCTTAAAATACTTTATTTTAAAAAACCCACTTATTTCCAGGTAACTCTTACACATGATGTGAAATAAGTTGGTTTTTTTGATTTTTAAGGGCCAATTTGGTTTGAAAACAGCCATTGAAAAATGGTGGGTTTGCTTAACTCTGATACGCCCTAAAATTCCAACATTTCTTCCCTTAGAAGTGTCCAGTTATTGTATTTTAATCCATTGAATGACTTGATTATTTCCATGACTTCATCAGAGGAGATGAAGAATCATTGCTGATAGACCATGTCATATTCACTTTCCCCATCCACTTCAGCTGCCATTTCATAAGATTCCAAGAACCGTACAACATTTACCCCATTGAAACCTAAGATCTTGGTCTGAGATTTTATCTGGACAATCCTAGGTCAAGAAGATGTGGTGGGAGTACTGGAAGATGCTATTTTGAATAACAGAGCTCCTAGGGGATCCAAAGAGCAGATTTCCAAAGGGGCTCACAATTGTGACAAAAGTAGGCATTGAAAAAAACAAAATAATCTTGCCCAAGCGCTGCACCATTGAGGGGAATTAGTTCTGAGATAAGTTGCCTCCATGGATCATATCCAATTAAAGGGAAACAGAAAAAAAAAGAAAAAGGATTGGATTTCAAAATTGATTCAAAATGTATTTGTGACTTTAAATCCCAAGGTTTCTGCTTTAATCCCAGGGTGGGGGACCAAATGTAAGACTCAAAACAGTGCTGAGCCCCAGACAGCTCTGTGAAGTGGAATGGTGCTGTTTAGGCTGCCCTTGTGATTTTTACAAAAATATTGAAATTTAACTGTAATCAAGGTCTAGAACCTTCTCAATGAGGAATCAATAAAAGGGATGAGTTTGATAGTATTTGGTAGCAATTGAAAAACACTATCTGAGGCACCATAGTGTTGGGAAAGAATTGAAAAAGTAAGTTAGAGTTTGCTCAGAGTTCAATAGAACAAGGCGGTTTTGAGTAAACAACTCCCACAAGCTAATAGCTCTGGTTGTCAGCAGAAGATTAGGAAAGATAAAATCAATCCCAACCAACCTCCAGGTTCTCAATGAACCTGCCCAACTCTCTGCAATCAGGCGGTTGAAGGGTACAAGATAACTTTGGGTGGCTGTACAAAACAAAGCAATTTGTTTATGAAGCTCTAGAAGCAAGTCATCACCAAGTTCAAACAAGAATAACCCAAAACTTCTCAAGAGACCCAAGAACAGTGTGGCCAAATTCAACTTTTAAGTAAATAAATGGAGGTTTAAGACTCCAGGTTTCAATCTTGAAGAAACCTCTCAGTCAAAAGTGACTTGTTCCAGAAAAGGAAATCAAAAATGATCAAGACCAGTATGGTCCAAAAAAATGGATCAAGGAGTGGTATGACACACCCAAGACTTCAACCAAATGAATTCTTCTTCAACCAGCAAGGCTATTGGTTGGTGATAATGGATAGGTTCACAGGGGAAATATCAAGGGTTTGAGTATGGAGGCTCAAGGATCAAGGGGAAATCAGAGATATACCCAGGATAAATATGGAGGATGAATTTCCCCAGATGATGGATCAGAATTTATTGGCCCAGATGATGATGATTATGATAATTGTTATGACCATATATGGATGATATATAATGATTGGGCAAAATGCAGGGGAGAGCTCGCCCTTTTATGGGAAAGAGGCCCTGTAGATTATTTAAAAGAGATGACACTAATTATTGTGGGAATACAATTTTTTTTACCAACACGCACGCAAGACATGATCATATATTTGAAAAGAAAGGCAGAAAAAATAGAGAGGGAGAAGAAAAAGAATGAGGATAGAAAAAAATAGGCCCTGAGGCCAAAGATGGAAACCCAATGAAATTGAGCCTCTGCAACCGCAGGCGGAGACAAATTGAAAAGGTAAATGGGATGAGTTGGGCGCGCAACAGCAAGTGACCGTCAATTGACAAGCAAATGGAGGGGTCAGAGGTTTTTGGGAAGATAGATAGGGACAGGAAATGGCGGCAATGGCTGCAAGAAATCACTTGTGGGTCCATCAGGTGATTTCCCAAAGGGTGGCGAGACAACATAGATGGGGAGCTTTGGTTCTAGTGGCGCCTTCAATTTTGGTGGATGGAGACAGAAGAAGAGACAAAACTGATGGCCACAAGTGATTGCTTTCTTGTCCTTCAGATATCAAGAAGAAAATGGCTGTTGGCAATCTCTTCCAGCCAAATCAGATGAGTGAGAGGGGATCATTGGTGATTTTGGCCGTTGACCAAAGGCAGATGAAGGCTTTGGGAAGGCCAACACAGAAATTTTGACCTCCATCAACGGTAGTTGGACCAATCCCTTTGTTTGATTGATGGCTGGACTGTCAGATGATTATGATTGTTGAGGATGAGGAGTTGAGGAGTGGGATGACTGCCCATGCATGCTTGGCCACAAAATTTGGGCAGCAAGCGCAACAAGGAGGAGTTGAAAAGAAGATCTGGGGATTTTTGCGCCCTATAGAACCCTTCCTAGACTGCTAGACTGGAGCACACACACCTGAATGGACTGATACCCTTTTCAGGATTAGTTGTGACAAATCTGACAGCAGGTACCGCTCATAGGAGCTACAAACTAGTAGGTTTTAAATGGCATATGTTATAATGTGACATATGCATTAAAAATGATCATAAAGACTTAAAACATAAATGAAAACATTATATAATTTATTTCAACGTTTTTTAATAATAAATGAAATATTGGAGGTTACCACAAGTCAGAAAGATTGTAATCTTTCAAGATCACAAAAAACTAAAGGGATTGGCCTTAGAAATCACTTAAAATTACCTATGTGCTCAGCAGATGATGGCAAATTAATAAATATCCACATCTTCCTACTTTAAACCAATATTAATAATACAAACAAAGTATAAGTGCTGAATGATAAGAATTATGCCATTGACAGATTAACAGATCCTGTGGCTTAAATATTACAGAAAACCAGCAGATCTGAGGAAAGCTGATTGACAGCACAAAGTGGAAGTGATAAAATTTCCCTTACTGGCTTCTCAGCCTCAGTCCATGAGCAGAACCCCCTCTATGTGACCTGAGGAGCCCATCATCACCCCAAAAGGTATTTATCCAGACCTCTTTGGATCCATTATTCCCCATCAGTTTTACCAAGAATTTTTTATTATCAATCAGGCCCTGTGTCAATTTTTAGTCAAGTTGTTATAAAGACATAAGCAAGTGATTTATGACCTAGTCTTCAGCTTTATTATTGCTTCCCAAAAAAAATCAACCTGATTCATTGAAGTTTACTGTGGCAATCAACCCCATCTGTCCTTAAACCCTTCATCCAAATCTTTGCAGGCTTTTATGTGGATTATTGACTCAGATTTATTTTTTCCATTCCTGCCTTGGCCATCATACTGTATTTTCCAGCCATATGAGTGTATAAGTCCTTATAAAAAACCCATTATTCATTCAAAGGTTCTTAAACTGCTTAAGGAGGCCGCTTGAAGAGAGGCTGTCCATCAGTAAAGATACCCAGTAGTATAATACTGTGGCCCCTCCTTTTATAACAAATCAAAATTCTTTTTTAACCAAACCAATTAAAACTTGCACCAGCTCTTCACATATTTATTATTTCAGCTTTTTAAGTTTTTATTTTGGAATATTATTATTATTATTATTCTTGTATTTTTATCACTCTCTGTAGCTAAAGAACTGCAGTGTTCCTGGTATCAGAGAGCTGAAAACTGGGGGTCTTTCCGGGAAATATTCCTAAATAATCAATTCTTAATTATTGATTCCTTGGACCAGGAAATTCATTTTTTTAAAATAATTGCAAGTACTAATAACCTGCTGTTTGATTCTGTTATTCTTCCTGTGGATCTTAAGAACATTAGGGAATTGATCAATTATCTTTTGAATCTTCTTAAACAGAAGAAAGAAGCAAAACTCTTCAACTTTGTGCCTATTATTAAAATTCCTGAGAAACAACAGGAAAATTTGCTTTATTTTAAACAACAAGTTATAAATAACAGGGAATTTGAGCTTCAAAGAGTTATAAATTTGACCTCTTTATTAAGCCAAAATAAGACGTGGTAAATTTATCAAAGAAAGCTTTCTATCTATAAAAGAAATAACAAGGAAGTTAAAAATCAAAAGAAAAATCACAAGAGTGAGCATTGAAATTATTTTCTTGTAAAATATTATTAAATCACGGAAAATTACACAAAAACATTAAAATTATATTTTATTTTGTCATCAACCTTAGTGAAATTTGTTTTTGGGAACCTCATTGACCAAGACCTTCTTGAGGACTTCCCCACAAGTGTACCATTGGATTTGCCCTTGGATTTATCCCAGGATCTGAGTGAAACCCACTCAGACCCAGTTGGAATACCCCCAAATGATGGTCTGGACCATAAAAAAGTGTTTGTACTGTTGAATTTAACTATAAGTAAGTTAAAAATTATTAAAAAATAAAAAAATACTCAAAACAATATTATTTTTATATTTTTATATTTTTTTCAAAAAGTTTTGACAGAGACTTATACGTTTTTTTTGTCCTATGTACCAAAACAGGGGAAAAACACAGGTGCAACTGGTAGAGCACCATCACATGGATCTCTTCCTGGAGGAACCCACGCCAAGGAATTCCAGTCACAAATGCAATCTTTCAGATTGGATTTGTGACCGTAGAGTTACACTGGATGAGGAGGGCAACAACCTTGGCTTCCAACTCAACCAACTCAATTTTGGAGAGTCATCACGCACCCAGAGTGTTATCCCAGGCAGATACCAGTCCTCCTATGCCAATCCAGCTGGACTCAAACAAGGAGGAAAGGTTCAAAGTTGTAGTGAAAGAGCAACTGAGCTACTGGGAACAATTCAAACTGGCTCAGACCCAGGAGAATCATCCAGGTATTGGAAAAGCTATTGCTCTGGCAAGAGGTCCCAGATGTCTCTTCAAAAGCTGATCCCAAAGAGAGAAGTAGAATTTTATGTGCAGAGTTGGAATCCTTGGGACCAGTTGGCTTCCTTAAAGGGAAAGGATCCCAGCAACAAGAAGAGATCCTCAGATCATCAGAAGTTAAGGAAACCAAAAGATTGGGACAATATAATATCCTTAGCCCAGAAGTGGAAGAAAGTGTACCAAAATTATATGTAGAAGCTTTTAACCTCTTTTCTGTGAATTTGTCTCAGAATTTTACCATTATTAGCATGTCTTGTGATAAAGTATATGAGAAATTGCATAAGTTTAATTTGAACCTTAACAAAGTGATAAAAAATCAAATCACCCTAAATAAGATTGATGAGCTAGAAGTAAAACAAATAAAAGACAATATAAGCTTATATGAATTGGATCTAATGAATCATATTAGTAGTTTCCAATCCACTATACAAGAACAAACTCTTGTCTGAATTAATTACATCAACGGAGAAGTTAGGAGAATAAGTCATTCTCCTTAAACTCATGTAATCATTAAAATTTATTTGTTCAGTAACAAACTTGACTTGGAACTTGGTATGATCAAGAATGATCTCAGAGATCTTCAAATCAATTTTACTGAACCTCCAGTTACTGACTTGGAAGAAGCTAGACCCACTAGATTCACCAGTACTCCTAGGATTCCCCCTAGATCCAGAACAGTTAGGAATGAATCTTTTTGGCCTAGTCCTACAACTGAAGTTGAACAAGCTTCAAAGTTACTTCCTCCCATCACTGAATGTCCCAGATCCTCATTAGAAGGAGAATATAACCATTTCATTGTCATTAAATTTATTGATTACACTCTTGCCTCTTATGAACTCCTGATACCATAGCTGTGGTAAGATTACCAGGATTGTTACAAGGAGTACCTCTTGATAGGTTCATTCATAAGAGGGAAAAAGTTGGATCTTTGTCCTGGGGTTCATTTAAATAATTAATCAAAGAACAATTTAGTAACAAAATTTGGGAAGGAAAGATGATGAAGACTTTTGAAACTTCCCAGTTTGATCCATCAAAGGACAAACCTCACAAATGGTGTCTTGATTAGAGAAGTAAATTGGATTGTTTTTACCCCAATGCTGATAAAGAAGAGTTCAATGAGAGACTGCTTAACTTATGTCCAGGAAAACTCAAACATGGTGTAAGTTTCAGGATTCCCATGAACTCTGGCCTTTCTACCTTGATAGGAGTATTAGAAGAAACCATTGATATGAATGTTATTGAAAATAAAGTCAATAGACCCAGGGAACATAATATTAGGGGTAAGCAGTAATATCTTGTTAGGAACCAAAATTCCCCTTCCCCTAATCCCACCAGCTTGGAAGTCAAGAAGACTCCAGAGACAAATGAAAAGGTACGCTGGAGTTGCAAAAAGAAAGGAAATGTAAGACCAGGTTGTCCTCAATCCAGGAGAAGGATTAATCCTATTGAAGGAGAAAAGTATGATAATAATCCTGATCCCCAAATTTATGACACTGATGGATCACTTTCTGAGTGTGAATTAATGATCAATAACCCCATCAATTTTATTGAATGAAGTATAGAATATTCCCTGGAAATAAACTCTGTCAATGAAGATTCCAACTTACCACAAAAATGGAATCCCAATATGAAGATTAACCATGTCTCCAAAGATAAAGCCTTGACCTTAAAACCCACTGCCAGTAAATATTAAACTTCTGGAAAAACATGCTATGCTACTGGTTCTATCCAAGGCTCCCCAGTGAAGTTACTCTTAGATAGTGGCGCTTTTTGATCTCTCTTTGATTCAATTTCTTTGGAGAAACAATATTCAAAATGGATCATTAACTTATTGCTAGTACCTCAGGCTAAGTTTAGCAGTTTCAACTCTTCCCTCAATGCTATTGGAGTATGTTCTTCTGATATCATACTCCCTCACTCTCAAGGATCACTCAAACTGAAAATTTAATTTGTAGTGCTTCAAAATGGAGTATAAGATTAATTCATTTTAGGAAATCATTCTCTTTGCTTGTATTTTATAGATGTATTCCAAAGTAAGGGTAGATACTTTACTATAGCAGGAGACTGGAACAAAAAGTTCCAAATATGCCATTTCAATGCACAAAAGTCTGATTCAGTCTATGAGAAACACTTGAAGAGTTTTAACCAATAATAATTCTCTCAAGCAGCTTTGAATTCTCTGCTTAGTGAAGACCAAAAACAGGATATTCTCCAAGTTTGCTTTGGAAACAGGAATTCCTTCTGTACCAAGGACCACCCCATTGATAATATCAAAGCACATGATATGATTCTTACCTTGACCATAAAACCTCCTTACCCTCCCAACCTCAAGAGACCTGCTTACCCTTCTAGTCCTAAATATAGAGAAGCATTAGAAGCTCATGTCCAAGATTTAATTGACTTAAAAGTCTTAAGGAAATTAGGAAATAAGAAAAATTGGACATTACTACTAAAGTAATCATAACTTTGTACAATGATAAGTCTAGAATGGTTGGATAATTGATAATACTGAGCAACTATACCCAAGATGACTACTATCCTATCCCAAGGATTGACCATGCTTTGCACAACCTTTCAAAGGCTAAGTACATCACTACTATGGATATTCTGAAGGTCTTTAACAAGATACCTCTCATCCCTGATAGCCCAAAATTTATGAGAATTATTTCATTTGGTAATTTATGAGTATCTAAGGATGCCTTTTGTTATTAAAAGTGCTCCTTCTCGCTTCCAGAGGATGATTGACACAGTCTTAGGATTATTCATCAGAAAAGGATGGATGATGGTATAAATTGATGATTTTATCATTTATTCTGATGAATTGAATACACACATGGATAAATTAAGGCTAGTCCTCAAAACTATCTCCACTGTGGGATTTAAAGTAAAAGTGAAAAAATGTGACTTTGGTTGTGGAGAACTCAAACCCTTAGGGCACATTTTTTCAGGAATAACTCTAACTACTGACCAAAGCAAGATAGCAGTTGTTATGAATAGGCCCATTACCCAGAATGAAACTGAAGTTATATGCTTTTTCAGTTTTTGCAGCTACTATAGGAAGTGAATACCTTAATTTGCTCTTGTCACCAAGAGTTTGTATGAAATCTGCAACAACGGCACCTTGTTTGAGATGACTCATGAAAGGCGGAAAAATTATGAGGAACTCAAAATAGCTATGACTACAGCTCCAGTTTTGATTCAACCTAATTACTCTAAACCTTTCAATATCTATATAGATTCTAGCATGGAGGGACTAGGAGCTTCTTTAAACCAAGCAGTCATGGAAAATGAAAAGGCAGTGGAGAAACCTATACTCTTCATATCAAGAAAAGTTAAGGAAACTGAGAAAAGGTATGGTACAAGCCAAATGGATTGTTTTGCATTAGTTTGGGCCCTGGAGAAACTCCATTATTACTTGGAAGAAACCACTGTTATGGTCATTGCTTACTGAAATGCATGAACATGAAGACTCCAAGTAGGCACATGTTAAGGTGGAAGGTAGAAATACAACAATATTGATGCCATATGACCATAGTTCTCCAAGCTGGAGCTAAACTTCAGAATGCTGATATTTTAAGCAGAAATGCACTACCCAATGATCCAAGCAATCCTGCTCATGATCCAGAGGAAAATGACATATTTCCTGTAATAAACATTGATATGCTTGATATTGAAGCTCCCATTCTAGGAATCCACATTTGTGAATTGGATGAATCCCCATTCAACTCAATCAAGGAGGCTTACAGCTCTGAAATGAAGACTCTAATGACCATTATGGAAATTACTTCACCACCATCTGAACTATTTAAAAATTTAGCTGAACCTCTCCCAAAGCCTTCCAAAGCTGAAAGATTCACCATATGGGATGTTCTGGTATACTACAGGCATCAACATTCAAGTTTTATAGTATTTACCAAGCAAGAGCATATCAAACATATCCTGGCTGAGTGTCATGACAACTGTTCATCTGGTCATTTATCTACTGATAGAAACCTGGATAAATTTAAAAAAACTTCTTGGTGGATCAGTTGGAAAGACTCAACAATCCAGTATGTCTCTATTTGTGAAGCTTGGCAGAAGTCTAAAAGGACTACTGGAAAAAGGTTTGGTCTCCTTCAAAAGATCACTGAACCCAAGTAAAGGTGGGAAATTATCAACATGGAATTTGTAACCTCATTAGCCCCTGGGGGATCCTATTACTATAACTCAGACCTAGTCATAGTAAAGGGGTTTTGAAAGAAAGCAAAGTTTCTACCTAACCATAAGTAGAATACTTCCATGGAATTAGCATTGCTATTCTGGAATAGACTCAAAGCTGACGTAGGAGTTCCTAAGATCATTGTCAGTGATAGAGACCCCAATTTTATCTCTGAATTTGAAGAAGTCTCCATGACATGTTAGGAACTATGTAAGCCTTCTCTACAGCCTATCATCCCCAGAAAGATGGGACAGCTGAAAGAATGATCCAGAACTTAGAAGATATGCTCAGAAGGTTCTGTTGCATTGGTCTATAATACAAGAATACGTATGGTTACTTCCATGATTGGGTTAGCCTTCTACCTGCACTAGAAAAGACTTATAATAGTAGAAATCACTCTAGTACTAAGGAAGCACCCTATAGACTGGAAAGAGGATGGATTCCTAAGTTACTCAAGGATAACCTCAACCAGAAGCTAACCAATATTCATCCAACATCACTTGATTTCAAGAACATGATAGCTGTAGCCAACAAACATGCTTCTAAGGGTGTTCAAGATGATGTTTAATACAACCAAAATAGATGGTATAAAAGTAATAAAGAACCTGATTTCAAAATTGGTGATCAAGTCTTGATTTCTACCACAAATTTTTATTAACCTAGCTGGATACGGGAAGCTTAGGCCTGCTTTTGTTTGGCCCTTTACAATCAAAAATAAACATGGTAAGAATTCTGTAGAAGTAATCCTCAGTGATGAAATTTCCAGGAAACACCCCGTCTCCCAAGTGAGTCTCATCCCAAAGTACAATTCTAAAGAAGGAGAACATACTCATTCACCAGAAATACCTGTTGGAGATGATCCTGGAAAAGGCAAAGGGAATTTCAGCAAGATCATCAAGGATGAGAAAGAGAGGATCAATGAAAAAGAAGTTAGACTTTACGTGGTAAGGTAAAAAAGAGATTCAACTGATAAGAATGAATTGTTTCTGGAATGCAATATCCCAGATGGACCTATACACCTGAGAAATTACAGAGCCAGCAGGAGACATTAGAACCAAAAAAAAATTCCGATATAGACATATCTTGGAGTGGAGGAATGTAAGCTTGATACTATATACAGAGCAAACTGTCAAGGTAAAAAAAAAGGAAAAAGAAAAACAAAGAAATAAAAATATTAAGAAAGAGTGGGAAATTTAGAAGTATTATTTCATAAATGGATTCCCAACCCATAACAAGGTAGGGTTTCTCACTGACCCCACCCTTGTAATATAAATCCTTCATATTTTACATAATTAGATAAGAATTTACCAAAAGTTCAAAGCACAAATATGGCACCGTTTGACCAATTCAATATTTCACGCATGTTGTCACGTGTAGGTTTCACACCTAAAACTCAGTAAGAATTGAGGTTTTGTGTATATTTAATGAGTTACACACAGAAATGTGTTATGTCACAATTCCCGCGCGCAGTCCTGCCTACCTACACAACCCCTATGTACCTGTAGCATCACATTACTTCGTACAGAAGTCCCGCGCGCAGCCACTTTCTCCCCGCACGCAGCCAATCCTATCCCGCACGCATCTCAATGGACTGATACCCATGTCAGGATCAGTTGTGACAAATCTGATGGCAGTTACCACTCATAGGAGCTACAATCTAGTAGGGTTTACCTGAAATATGTAATAATGTGACATATGCATTTAAAATTATCTAAAAACCTTAAATCCTGAACAAAAAGATAATATAATTAATTTTAAAGTGTTTTAAATAATAAATCAAATATTGAAGGTTAACAGAAAACAGACAGATCCTGATCTTTGAAGCTGACAAAACACTACAGGGAGTGGCCGTAGAAATCAATGAAAATTCCCTGAGTGCACAGCAGATGATGGAAAATGAATAAATATCCACATCTTTTTAATTTAAACCAATATTAATAGTAAAAATGAAGGATAAGGGTAGAATGATCATACTTATGCCATTAACAGGTTAACAGAACCTGTGGCTAAAGTAGTACATAAATCCAACAGATCTGAAGACAGCTGATTGAAAGCACCAATTGGAAGTGCTAAACCTTTGTTGACTGGCTTGCGAGCCTCAGCCCATGAGCAGAACCCCCTCTATGTGCCCTGAGAAGCTCATTATCACCCCAAAAGGTATTTATCCAGACCTCTTTGGATCCATTACTCCCCATCAGTTTTACAGGGAATTTATTATTATCAATCAGACCCCTGGTCATTTTTATTCAATTACTTATAAAGGGATAATCAAGTGATTCATGACCTAGTCTTCAGAGTTATTATTACTTCCCAAAACCAATCAACCTGATTCATTGAAGTTTATTCTGGAAATCAACCCCATCTGCCCTGAAACCCTTCACCTAAATCTTTGCAGGCTTTTCTGTGGATTGTTTATTCAGAGTGAGTTTTTTCCTTCCTGCCTTGTCAATTGTGCTGTTTTTCCTGGCCATATCAGTGGATAAGTCCTTATAAGGCACCCATTATTTGTTCCAAGGCTCTTAAACTGCCTATGGAGGCCCCTTCTAGAGAGGTTTTCTGTCTTTAAAGATCCCCAGTAGTATAATACTTTGGCCCCTCTTTTTATAAAAAATTGAAAACCTTTCTTAACCAAACCAATTAAACCTTGCACCAGCTCTTAAAATATTCATTATTTGATATTTTTAAGTGATTATATTTGGAATATTATTATTATTATTATTCCTGTATTTTTATCACTCTCTGTAGCCATAGGACTGCAAGTTTCCTGGTATGAGAGAGCTGAAAGGAAAAACCCCAAATATTGTTGAAAAGTTGGATTCCCCACCCAAACTTAGGTAGGGCCATCAACTGACACCACCTTTAGATTCTTACCCCTCAACACCTCGAAACAAATTCTTGAAAATCGTCCAAAATCATGGAATCACAATTTTAATCTTTGACCAATTTAATGTCAGATTTTTATTGTCATGTATAGGTTTCACACCTAAAAATTATTGAGAATTTTAAAGTTGGGTGCAGTTTGGGGGTTACAGTCAAAATCCCCGCATGCAGCTCCTACATGCTCACATGCATCCCTGGGTGCATATATTTATCCAGGACCCAGATGGAAATTCTGCACCAAATTCCTGCATGCAGCTGATCAGGCGCCGCATGCAGCAGATCTGCTCCACACATTCCAAATCCACAATGCACAGAAATACCAACAGGTACTGTGCTTAACCACCACAACATAGAAGTATAAACAATTCATATGTAATTAGGTGACATATGCATAGTTGGTGAGCCAAAACTAAAATAAAACAAATAAAAATTGCCGCAAATCCCACTATAAAAGTATTTAAAATTCAAAATAAAAAATTTCAAGTACAATGAAATCAAAAGATAGACATCTTTGAAGATCATCAAACACATCAAGATATCTGTAAATAAAATTTGATAAATTTGAAAATTATCAGAAGATTATTTTAAACTAATAAAAACCCATGACCAATCATATTAGTCAACTATAAATAGTAAAAGAATAAATTAAGTTGAGATCAGCAGATTAACAAATAAACACAAATATCAATCCTGTCCAAAAATCAAACACTGATCCTCCCAACATAGGATAAAATGGAATAAATTCCCAATATTAAGTTCCAAAACAGCCCTGGCTGGCTAGCTGGCCTTATAAAGTGGGCCTCACACTCTCTACATGCCCTGAGGAAGCTCTCTGAACCAGAAAAGGTATTTATACAGTACCTGTTTTGACTAATTTTCCACCAGAATTCATCATTTATAATCAAGAAACTGTGAAATCTGTTATCAAGTGCTTCTAAAGAGATAAGCAATTGATTTATGAACTCATTCTGAAATATAATACTTTGAATTCATAGCCACCATTATTGTTTGATTTGAAGAATAAATCAACAAGCACACCATCTTTGATCTGAAATCCTTCAACTATGAAACTCTGCAGGTACCCAGAAAGTGAATGCTTAAGCTAGCAAGCTATTTCCTTCCTTCTCTTGACTTGGTGTTACCATAGCTTAGACATACCACCACCTTAGTGGTTAATATCTCCTTATTTCAAATTCATTGGGTTCCAACCATCCCAGGGTATCAGATTCAAAGTTAATCTCCTGGAAAAACTAAAGGAATTCAAGTTTCCTGCTATCTAGGATCTGAAAAAAAGGTCTTACATCTATAGTCTAACTTAGAAACCTGCATCTTCCTATCAGTTTCCTCATCAAGATGTTTTCAGTGTGATCTAGGCAAATAGTTAGAGTACCTTGAATTTATATGACACAAATTTGGAAAAATTGAAAGTGTCCTATCCATTTTTATAATATGTATATCATTTTTCCGCTGTTATTACTAATCATCATTCAACTTTGAAATCCTGCATATAATCTTTGCTTTGTTAAAATCCCTTCTGGAAAATGATTCCCCATAATAGAGGTGGAAATTTATCAGCATAGCCAAGCACCGCCAAGATATGATACTTCAAAGGCATTGGACCAGTCTTGAACTAATCAAACTTTAAAATTTAATAAATCTTGGCTTTTATTCAATGAAAGGCATTATCTTATGAACTTTATTTCAAAATTAAAGCTGTTTTTTAGAAAGTTGTTAATATAGGAACTTAGAATGACATAATAATGCATTTCACCATACATTTTCACCACTGGAAGTTTTGAAAGCTTTAAAAAGTTGTGTATGTTAAGATTTAGGTTGGAGGCTCCGGTCTGATGAGAAAGAGAATGGGGAAAGGAGCTTATGTTTCTAAGAGGAGCGGATCCTAGGAGTCAAATAGGGGGCACTCTGTTTCAATGTAAGGAAGAATGGATGAGTGTTCATTCACTTGAGGTTCAGCTGGCTTAAGTAGACTAAGTACAAAAGAGGCTGACAAGTGGTTGAACAAATAACTGGAAATGAATAAGAAATATTTAAAACTGGGCCATCAGAGACCGCACAAGGTGAAGGACTACAAGACAGGTTGCACTCAAGATTCAGGCAACACTAACAGTAGACAAAAATTCTAACACACCCCCTTGACTGAAGCTTGAGGGAGGTTAAACAAAAATAATGAGGTGGGAACTTCAGGACTCTTGCATGTCTATTAAATCCAACATTACAACATAGAATGGAGAGATGTTTTAACTATGCAATAAGGGTGTATTCCATTAGAGAGGAAGGAAAACTTGTGATTTTTGAACTACAGTTGAACTAAAAAGGAGTCTATTACATCAACAAGTAACACAAATGTTCCAATCATAATTTTTGAACCCGTTCTGATAGTAACAGCAATTATTGAAAAGATTAGCTCACTAGGGAGCAGGACCAATAGAGGACCAAAGGGGTGACCAACTGGCCAGACATGCGACTTGAGGTAGCGCAGAACCGGACAACTTTAAGCGGTAGCAACCAAACCTGGCGACTTTAAGCGGTAGCAACCAAACCGGGCAAGTTTAAGCGGTAGCAACCAAACCGGGCGACTTTGAGAAGTAGCGACCGAACCGGGCAACTTTAAGCGGTAGCAACCGAACCGGGCGACTTTAAGTGGTAGCGACCGAACCGGGCGACTTTAAGCGGTAGCAACCAAACCGGGCGACTTTAAGCGGTAGCGACCAAACCGGAGTTAGAGTAGAAATAGATCATAGAGGAAGAGCGATGATGATAAGACGATGAGGGCGCGATGTTGTCAATTGATCTATCTTCTTGAGGCAGCAGGGCAAGAGCGACATTGATAAAGATGATGGCAGCAAAATTGAGGTAGCGGGCGATCAATTGGACAAGCGCAAGGTTGGTAAGGAGGTAAGGCAAGGTTGCTTAAGATGATAGCAATGACAGTGCAACTCAGTCGGCCGATTTGGAGATGGACAGAATGGTAATTGGGCAATTGCGGAAAAACAGGCATTTGAGAGGATCGAGAGCAAACAACCGGGAGCAAGCGCGATTCGCCAGGTGGAGAAGCAGAGGCAAGAGATGATCAAGTGAGATCGATTGAGCTAATACAATCGAGATCGCAAGAGGATGATGACCATGAGATAACGGCTTGAGATGAGGTAATCAAGCCAAATGAATTACAACAATAACGGCGGGACCGGGATTGCAAGGCGAGGTCAATGAAGGGAAGGTGACAGTTCAACCGAAGAAATTGTTGATGCATCAATCAACCAAGCAGATGATAAAAAGGCAAGGAAGCAATTAGGATGATGAATAACATGTCACAGTCCAATCAAGGCAGTTGATGGATTGATCAAGATTGATGGACGAGTAAACAAGAGCCTTCAGGCAGATAGTGGAAATGATCAAACAAGAGCAATTGAGCAAATACAATCAAAATTGCTGGAAGATGGGATCAGAGGATTCATCAAAGTCATTGATGCACTCAGTAGCAAATCTTGAGGAACCGGCTAAGATTTTAGGTTGATATGGAAGGCAACCAAGACAGGAAGATGAAGATAGAGAATCAGACTAATTTGATCAGGGGGAGCTTTTGGCTTTTAACCGTGTTAAGATTTAGGTTGGAGGCTCCGGTCTGATGAGAAAGAGAATGGGGAAAGGAGCTTATGTTGCTCAGAGGAGCGGATCCTAGAAGTCAAAGAGGGGGCACTCCGTTTCAATGTAAGGAAGAATGGATGAGTGTTCATTCACTTGAGGTTCAGCTGGCTTAAGTAGACTAATTACAAAAGAGGCTGACAAGTGGTTGAACAAATAACTGGAAATGAATAAGAAATGATCAATACTGGGCCATCAGAGACCGCACAAGGTGAAGGACTACAAGACAGGTTGCACTCAAGATTCAGGCAACACTAACAGTAGACAAAAATTCTAACAGTGTAAATATAAAAAAAGGTGTTCAAGTTGAAATTGAAGGTTTTTCCTTAATTTTTTGAGTTTTATAGAGATTCCCTGGGTGGGAAATCAAGCCAATTGAGGGCATTTGAAGGCATTATCAGATTAAAGGGGCAGCCTTGAGTGTGAAAAAATTCTGTTGAATTTCCAACAAGAACTTGGGATTGGAAATTAAATCTTTTGATGGAATCTGGCCCTCCAGAGGCCAATAAATATTGATTTATACCCTTGAGGTCTAAAATAAAGCTCCCAAATCCAGGTAATCAGGGTAAGCATGGAAGGTTGTGTGTGTTATCTTTATGGCCAGCAATTAGCTTAGGCAAATGAGCAGTACTTAAAGAAAAAGAAATGCTGGACACCTTGTGTCATTAATTGCTAATGGGCTCTCACAATGGGGCAATATGTTTGATGATATTGGGATGAATTTGATTGGATGATGAATGGATGATGGATCACAGCAGGGAGAAGAGCTCCTTAAGTACAAAAGATTGGCCTCTTGTGAGCCCATGATACAGCAAGCCAAAAGGCAAATTTTCCGCTCCAAAGGAGCTCTACAGGCTCTACAGGCCTTGTTACTTGGTTTGGGCTACATCAGCCCACATGGCATCAGCTCCTGTACCCTTACAACCAGCCTATTCCGTCATTTCTGGTTTTTCCACATTAATGGGGCTGAACCAGCCCCTTAGCTTTTCAAACCCCTGGCTGGTTGTCTGTTACAACTGGCCCTTTTACCTCACATTCTGGCTGTTTGCCTCATGCAACCAGCCCCTGGCCATACAAATGGCCAGGTGGGACCCAGGAAACACCTGGGTCTGGTCTCAGACACACATGGGGAGAATGTAACCGGCAGATATGCCCCCCCCTCTTTCACTCAAATCCCTGGAGGGGGAGGTCAAATCCCCCTACCAGGGGCCCTGGAGTTTGATACCCCCAGGGCATTGTCAAGGTAGGTGGGCTGGGGGGTGGTCAAATCCCCTCCAGCCCATCTCTCCTCCCCCTTGGTAAAGGGGGGGGAGAGCCCCCCTTCTGTTGGTGGGGGGGGGGGGGTGGTCAATTCCCCCCCACTGCCGGTTGCCTTGCTGCAACTGGCCCACCCACCACATTTGGTGGGGGGGTGATCAGGTCCCCCCCACCCTGACTGGTCACCTCTTGCAACCAGTTTCTGGTGGTTCAACCCATCCAGCCCTCCTCCTCCTCCTTGCGATGGCAAGAAAGGGGAGGGGGAGGAGCTGGGGCCATAAGCCCCAGCCTTGCGGCAGCCACCCAGCGCGGCAGCCACAACCAGCTTGACAGCCGCAACTGCTGTGGGGGGACTCCATTTTGAGTCCTTCTTCCCCCTACAACAGCCCCGCACGGGCTGTTGGGCCCCATAAATGGGCCGTAAGCAAAAACAGCAGCCCCAAGCGGGCAGCAACACGGGCAGAAGCCCCAAATGGGCTGCAACACGGGCAGAAGCCCCAAATGGGCTGCAACACGGGCGGCGGCCCCTAATGGGCTGCCCCAAGCCCAAAAAGTGAGTTCAACATAATTTGGCGGGCCAGCCCGTCTGGCCAAGTATGTCCAAAATAAACCTTGGGCCCAATTATGCCCATCAAAGCCCATCTGGCTGTATTTTCCCATATACCCCACCAGGCCCATTTGGGCCCATGTACCAATAGGCCTGTTTCAGGCGTTTTGAGGCCAGTTTTACCAAATCCGTGACATCCACACAGGCACATATGGTCCGTGTGTGTATCCAATGGGCTGCAGAGGCCCACATGTGCATCCCATTTGGATTACACTCATACGTAGCACATGCGTAAGTGCATACGTATTATAACAGTGTGCAGGAATTTCAACATTCACAGAGTTGCCTGGGGTGGAAGAAAAATTCCTTTAAGTTCAAAAGGATGACTTGAGGTGGGAAAACACATCTTTTGAGAATGTTTTGGGTGTGTCACCAGGAGTTCTTTCATGTTTCTTGCTAGAAACCTTCATCAAGGAAGCTTTAGTTGAAGTTGGGTGATGTTAAATTCACGGCTCCAACTTTGTGGTAGTTGTGTAGGGCCCTACATGGCTCAAATGAGCCATGGGGGCCCATAGACAACTACAAAGGGCCATTTCAAACACAAGCAACCCCAGGGGGTTGTGTAGGAGCCGTTTACCCCCCCAAAAACGGCAATTTCAAGCCGTGTACCCCTGTACATGGCTCAAAACCGCTGTGTTTTGGGGTGCACAACCCCCCCGGAAGGAGTGTCAGAAGTTTGGTCACCCCATAGACCACACTTGGGTTCTGTCAACCCAAATTTGGGATCAATGCATACTTTTTGGGACTGTTTTTCCACACCTAGCGATTCCAAAGTGACTTTAAAATGAAACCAAAGTGACTTTAAAATGAAAACAAATTGACTTTAAAGTGAAAGCAAAGTGAAATTAAAATGAAAATTGAAATTATTCAAAAATATGCAAACAATTCTTTCTCAACTAATTAACTTGATTAAACTTTCTTTGTTCAAATGAAAGTTGGATTGAATAATGAAGTATGCCATGGCATTTTCTGCATGGGAATAGTGGCAAGCCCACCTTCTTCTGAAATGGCTGCGTGGAAGGTCTACATTGATAGTGCCATCAACAAAGCTTTGGAAAAATAAAAATAGGATTTGTGTACTGAAACAATTGAAGCCACAATTGCATCCTCATCAAGGTTGACCATTGAGGAACAGAATTTTTCACAGTGGGATTTGACCTCTGGTCTTGAGTAACATTTTTTGTTACTGGTCTTTGCCTTATTTAATTTGATTGAAATTGATGGAGTGCATGCCATCAATATAACTATGTAACTATGACAGATCCACTTGACCCACCTCTTGTGAGAGCTTTTCCTACTAGGGAAGAGTCACAAAACTATTGTCAAACATGGGCTATGAAGCATGGTTACACTCTGACAGTTTTTAACTCAAAGAAAGATAAATATTTTGATTTGGCCTGTGATTGCCATGGTTCCTATTGAGGAAAACTTCTTACCAAATGGTCTAGACAAACTCACACAAGGAAGGGTGGGTTCAAGTTTCCAATCCATGCAAGTTGCACAAAGGCAGACCCCTTGTGGGAAATCTCTTATAAGAAAACCCAAAATAACCATCAACCATCCAAAAATCCCTCTGTGCATCCTCTAATGAGGAGAATCTCTGGGAAAGCCTTGGATATACTTAAGGAAGGCATGAAATATGGGCTCAATACATTACAACTTAAGAGAAAATTGAGCAAGATCAATGGGCAGGATTAAGGTGATGACCAAAGAATCTATAAAACTAAGTGGAAGGTAAAGCTTGCAGGACTAAAGGGTAAAAGTGTTATGGAAGTACTCTATGAACAGCTTGAAGAGAAAAGTTGGATTCACCAGTCAAATTTCAGTGGAGAGAATCAGTTGGAGGCCCTGTACTTAGCACATCCTGAGTCAGTAAAGCTTTCAAAACAAGTCCATCATTTTTCTGTTTTGGCTTGTACTTTTAAGACAAAAAAGTACAGAACCCCGCTATGGCATGTTGTAGGCATGACAGCCAATTGGAAAACTTTCACAAAAGCTCTTGTGTTTATAACAAAAGAAACTTTTTAGTTCTAAATTTGTTCTGTAAATGTATTAAAGGAGTGGGCTTATGATCCTGAGAGACTTCTAAAATTCTTTTTGACGGACCAAGAAAAAGCTCTGATTTTTGCTATTGAATATAATTTCCTTGAGTCATCAAGATAATGTTGCACTTGGCACTTGTCAAAAAAACATAAAAGAAAAATTCAAATTGAGTTTTTTTAATGAAATTGAAGGATGGGAAAGCTTTATGACTCTGTGGGCAGAGTATGGGGCCTCAAAGACCAAGGAGGAGGCAGAGGTCAATGATGTGGTACTCAGAGTAGGTCCAAACCAATTCTTCTTATTATTCCTAGTTTTGGGTTCTGACCTTTTGACTTGTATAGTGTTTCTTGAAAGAAAATTAGAATGTACTTGAGTATATGGAAAATAACATTTTCCCTATCAAAGAGACGTTTGTACCAGCGTGGACTTGTATAAACCCAGATTTTGGAAACAAAACAACATCTTGGGTTGAAGAAGCCCATGCAACTCTCAAAAAATTCCTTGCAAACAATTTGGGAAACCTGTTGGATGTTTTGAAAAGCCTTGAAGGAACAGTTTTGAATCAAATTAAATTGGTTCATGCGTTACTCTATAACTCTTGAATTAGGTTAGGGACAGATCTTCCACCAGAACTGTTACAATTGGGTTAAAAATTGTCTTTATAGGAAATTCATCTTATTAGGGAACAATTTGATAAATTGAAATGTGATCATGATGGCAAAGTGTGCACCAATTCATATTGCAAGACTATGGGTTTTCCCTATTTGCACCAAATAGGTGACTGTCTAGCATTTAGAGGATCCATGTTACCCAAAGATTTTCATCCTCAGTGAAGGTTGGACTATGACCCTTGCAGTTCTAGTTTTTTAAGTTGGCTTAATTTGGATTGTTCAAATCACTATATGATTAATGCTTTTTGATTAATGATTCCTAATTCACTAATGGTTGATCCTTTTGAAATTTTCAAGTGCAATTTCAATGAAATGCTAGGAATTCCTCAGTTACGTGAAAAAGTGAATGCAAAGATCTTGGAATCTCCAGATCATGATCAAAGCCACCTATTGAAGTATATCATTCAGAAGATTACAAAATATCAATTGAAGCCAAGGCTTGAACCTAAAGTCTTACAATCAAGTAGGTGCAGGCCTAAATTGAAAGATATTTGGGGAGAACCATCTTGGTTTGGTCATCTTGAAAAACTACTCAAGGGGTAAAAAATGACTAGAAGGGCTCCAAACAAGAAAAGAAAAAAGATTGTAAGTCTTTTCATTAGGGACATGTGCATCTTTTTGGTTTAATGAACTTAGTTACTAACTAATGATAAATTTTTATTCAAAGTTGGCAGAATCTGAATCTGAATTTCATAGTTCAGACAAAGATACTGAAAGTGAATTTGGATCACTTAATTGGGAATCAGAATCCTCTTCAGAGGAAGAGAAAGTGCAGAAAAGCTCAACCAGAAGCTCATCTTTGGTGAGTAATCATTTAATTTATCTGATTAAAGAAATGAATACTAAGTTAGTTTCCATGATAGGAACCAAACGTGAAATACCTCTATCCAATAACCAAGAAATTCCATAGGTTCTTGGGTGAGGTTTTTGATCCTATTGGAGATGGGAATGGCAGATTTAGAGTCATTTCTAAATCTCTTGGTTATGAAGAAAATGGTTGGTTTAAATTTAGGAAGAAAATGATTGAAACATTAGAGAAACATAAAGCATGCTACATTAAGATGCTTTGTGGTGAAAAGGAGGTTGAAAAGATTAAACAAAGACTTGATTTTGGAGACATCAAAGAAAAGATTCCCTCCTCAAAATGGCTGGCTAAATTAGATATGGGTCAAATAATAGCAGACACATATTCCAGACCTATATGTTTCATTTCATTGGAGGCATGTGATACTTATACTCACATGAAAAATGGTTTTACTGATCAATCAGATCCAATGTTCATTTTCCTTTGAAACAATAACTCAAACTGTGGCATACTCATACCCAACCAGGTGTCACAGCTCTTTTGAAGGCATGAAGAAATACTTTGGAAACGCTCAAGTACATACCAGTAACAGCTTACCCTTAACACCAGGACCTATAAAACTCTATCACCTCAGCAAGAATACAGCAATACAGATACAGGAGGCAGTGCAACCAGTTCATTTCCTGTCATCCCACCAAAAAAATAAGCAAATAAACATACAGGAGACTGTTCAGAATTATACAGGAACAGTGCAGGAAGTAGGAAGTGAAACCATTCTCAACCAGAACCAAACAAACAAGCAAATATGCATACAGCAAGATGTGCAGAAGTATACAGGAGCAGTATAGGCAGGAGAAATTGGGACCAGTCTCAACCAGAACCAAAAAACTACCAGTACCAACCCACCCCAGAACCACACAGAAATTTATGCAGCCAGTAGCATGTGATGCCAAACAAACTACCAGTACCAACAACCCCTAGCACCACACAGCAATTTATGTTTTCAGAAGCATGTGATACCAAACAAACTACCAGTACCAACAACCCCTAGCACCACACAGAAATTTATGTAGTCAGAAGCATGTGATACCACACAAACCATTGGTACAGGCTCAACCTCAGAACTACACAACAATATATGCAGGCATTCAAAACCATGCAGAACAAAAGAAACCACCAGTACAAGCTCCAAACCAGCTCTACACAGCAATATATGCAGGAATATTCATGTGTTACCAAGCAAACCATCAGTACACACCAGACAAACTACCAGTACAAGCCTACTCCAGCACAGCACAGCATTATCTTCCGGAGGCACACTCAATACCAAATAAACAACCAGCACCAGACCAGCTTATCATCACCTCACAGCAATTTATGCAAGTCTGTGCATGCATGAAGTCTCTGTAAAACCTTTTCCCAACCAGCAGAAATCCCTCAGTTTCATGCAGTGTCTTTTCTCCAACAAGCAGAATTGCCTCAGTTTCATGCAGTGTCTTTTTCCAACCAGCTAAAATTTCTCATGTACCTGTATCTCACTGTAACAGGGGAAGCCCCAGGGAACCCTCAGGGGCATCCCTGAGCATCCCCTGAGGACCAGATTTTCTATTTAAGGAGGGCCTCTCTGCCCTATCCAGGTTTTATCATCATCCACCTCTATTCCTTCTGGCCTAAAAGCACTCACCTACACCAATCCAACCCATCCATTTAAAGAAAAAACACCCCCTTTAATTCATAAATAACCCTTAAAAAGAAATAGAGCACAAAAAAAAGAAACTAAAAACCTTTCCTCTACCCAGCCCCCTGTGGCTAAACCCATCCTTGGGTCCTCTCCTGAACCCTCCTATTGATAAACCCTTGAACCCTTTAATATTGGGATATTGGTTAAGATCACATATATCTGATCAATAATTAACCAATAATCCAATAAATCTGATCCATTCTTCAACAAACCCTACCAATAGCAATTAATAACTAATCTAGGTCTGGTATGAGACCTATATTAAGTCTCAAAGAAACCAGCCATTAATTTAAATAAATTATTGTGCAAACTTACTATAGCACTAAAAGGGCCGGCAATTCAAAACCACTCTTAGTATATATTAATAATTCAAAGGAGTTGAAGTAATACTAAATTCCCCTTCAATGACTGCCAGAAAGCTATTTTCTACTTTATTTATATAATACCACAGGACTCTACAATTGGTGTCTTGACAGTGGCCTGTTTCCTTTTGATTTTATTAGTTCTTAAAACAATATTGGTGGAATATTAGCCTCAAAAATTAAGGTCAATATTCAGAAGGCAGAAAGAAGAAACCCATACCCAATAATTGAAGGCCTCAAGGTCCAACTCAGAGGGATTGAAGATAATAACCAACAATCCCTATCTTAATAATCATGATTGAGAAAGAGCTGCAAAACAAAACCAGAATAACCAGTGGATCCCAGGATAAACTAGAAGAAGAACAGGAAAGAAGTCAGAATCAGCCAGACCGTGGAGTAGAAGCAAAGGGGAACCTTTCCAACATTTCCAAGTTCCTGAACCAAATTCTTGAAGAAAAAACAGCACAGGGAATTCCAGAAAACCCATACACCCAACTTAGAGCCAGGTTTCAGACCCCAACCCCAAGATCAGCATATGGAATAATCCCAGCAGAAACCATGGAAGAATCAACAAACACCTCCATCAGCCCAGGAATAAATATATATCCTCAAGCTAGAGAAGAAGGAATAAGATCTACTAGGAGCCTATTTAATGAAAGAATCCAAGCCAGAAGAGCAGTCCAGGATAACTAAATAATAAACAATGATGAACAAAATGGAGTATTATTTGATGGAAAGAAATTTAACCTTGAATTTGATGGGACAGAAGTGGAGCAGTTTATTAAAAGAGTAGAGAAACTGGCAAGGATTCAGAAGGCAGGGGGAATAGATATTTCTCTGTAATTAAATTTTCTTTTTCAGGAAAATAAAATCAGGGAGGCTATTGAACATATGGAAGGACATGAATATGGAGACTGGGATCTCTTGAAGAGGAAATTGAAAAGGAAATGGGGCACAGATACCCCCCACAGAATGCTCAATGAGGAAGCCATATCAAGGTTTCTCAGGCATACTCAAGAAAAAGGAGTTATCAAGACCAAGCAGTACTTCATGGAGTTCATTTGAAGCTATGAAGAGATGGTACGTTACTGCATCAGAATGGGGTATGAAAACACCAACTGGGAAAGTGGAGAAACCCTCTGGAAGGACTTGTCCACTAATCTTAGGAGGGAGGTGAATAGAGAGTTGGCAAATGCAGGAAGAATCAAGATTGCAAGAGATGGTAGATACCTGCCCCCAGAATTGGAAACCCTGAAGTAATTTGTGGAAATCACCTTGGTCTTGTGGAATGTGGATGAAAAGGAAACTCCTAAACATATCATCAAGAACTTTGCTAAGACATAAAACTACCTACCCCCAAGTGGTCCCTGGCAGACCCTAAAACTACCTAAACCCAAGAAGAAGTCATTTTAAAGCATATTACTGCCAAAGGAAGCAAGAGTGAAGAAGGAAAAAGAAAGGGATTGTCCACCAGCCACCTTGGAAACTCAAATCCTGGAAGCAAAGTGTAAAACAGTAGACAAGAAGATCAAACCCATAAACCAACCTATCCCACAAGAACTCAACCCCCCCCCTCCAAAGACCTCCACTCTCAAGGGACCCCTATACTACACCCCTGACTACTCAGCCACCTAATTTCATACAAACCTCAAGGATTATATCAGAAAGGATGAAAATGGTTAACTTTGTGCCTGATCACTGGCTTACACCTGAGGAAATCAATCTTTTACAACATTTGATGGTCCTCAGGGAAAAGTCAATTGCTTTCACTGAAGAATAAAGGGTCCTGCTCAAGCACTCCTATGGGCTTCCGTAAAAGATACCAACCATCCCTCATGAACCATGGCAAAAGAAACCTATACCTATACCCCAAGCTATCAGGCCAGCATTCACAGAACTAGTCAGGAAAAGGATTAGTACAGGACTCTATGAACAATCAACTTCCATTTATTCCAGCCCTGTATTCCCTGTGGCCAAAGCCAATGGGAAGCTCAGAATAGTCCATGACCTCCAACCCCTCAACAGAGTCACCATCAAGGAAGCAGGACTACCCCCAAAGATTGAAGAATTTGTGGAATCTTTCTCTGGAAGGGCCTGTTATGGGCTAGGAGACATCATGGGATGATATGATGAGAGAGAATTAGAAAAGGCCTCCAGACCACTAAAAACCTTTGAAACCACCCTTGGGAGGCTCCAGTTTACAAGGTTACCTCAGGAGGGCACTAAATCAGTAGCAGTCTACCCAGCTCAAATGACCTGGATACTCCAGGAGGAAATACCAGAGTTTGTAGGGATATTTATTGATGATGGAGTTTCAAAAGATCCAGAAGCAGGTACAATTAAGAGACACTTGAAAATAACCCTCAAATAAGGAGATTTGTCTGGGAGTACGCCATAACCTTGGAGAGGATTTTATTTAGGATAGAGAAGGCCGGTTTAACCATCTCAGGAGAAAAATTTGCTTGTTGTGTCCCTGCCCTCAACATAGTGGAGCATGTGGTATCCCAGGAACAAAGGAAAGCAGCAGAACAGAAGTTGAAGAAAATTTAAAGCTGGCCCCAGCCAAGGAACAAAAAAGAAGGTAGGGGATTCTTGGGGCTTTGCTCCTATGTCAGAATGATCATCATGAACTACTCAGCACTGTCAGCACCAATCATCAGGCTCACCTGGAAGGATTTAGAGTTCAAATGGGACAGCCAAAGTGAAGAGGCCTTCCTGCTACTCAAGAAGATAGTGGAAGAAGATATAACCCTCAAAATCATAGAATATGGAAAGGAGAAGGAAAAATCATTCTAGCTGTGGACTCAAGTTACCTAGCAGCTGGTGCTGTCTTGATGCAGGAAGACCAGAAAGGAAGACAAAGTCCAGTCTACCACAAGTCAGTGGGTTTTTCAAAAACAGAAAAGAAGTACTCCCAATCAAAACTGGAACTCTGTGGAGTAGCCAAGATACTTAAGAAACTCAAGAAAACCCTGTGGGGAAAGCACTTTGAATTGCAGGTAGATGCAAAAGCCGTCATTGAAATGATCAACACCCCCAGCCTGCCTAGTGCTCCAATGACCAGATGGGTGGCCTTTATTCAACTATTTTCCTTTGACTTGGTCCATAAGCCAGGAAAAACATTTACAATGTCTGACAGCCTATCAAGAAGGCCAGAAGACCCAGAAGACCTGGAAGACACCAATCAAGATTTTGATGAAGAAGAAGAATGGATCAGCCCACATGCTGGCCTGGGACTGAAGATCAACTCCATTGAGTATCAACAACCACCCACACCTCCAGCAGGATTTTAGGGGAGAATGAAGGAATATCTAATGACCATGAAGAAGCCCACAGGGTTCTCTGAAAAGGAATTCCAGAAGATCAAGAGGAGTTCACCCAACTTCTATGTAGAAGCAGGAAGACTGAAATGGAGGGGGGCCTGGGGCCCTCAACTGGTCCTGACAACTGTAGAAGAAATGGAAAGAATCATGAAGAGCCTGCATGAGGAATTAGGGCACAGAGGGGGTGGGGAGACATACAGAAGGATCAAGCTTAGGTTCTGGTGGGAGGGAATGAAGAAGATGACTATAAAATGGGGCCAAACCTGTGAGCCCTGTCAGAAGAGAACCAAGCTCCAGCAGAAAGAAGAGGGGAAATCAACTGTTAGTAACACCATTTTTCAGAGTGTAGCAATTGATGCAGTCCATGTCAAGGCAGGAAGGTGGAAGTACCCAGTGATAGCTAGGGATGATTTTTCAGGGTGGGCAGAAACAGTGGGACTGACTAGTCTCACCTCAAGAAACATAGCCACTTTGTTTCTATCTGAATGGATCCATAGGTATAGGATCCCCAAGGAAGTAACAGTAGATGGATGAGGAGAATTAAAGAGGGAGCTCCAGTCAGCCATGAAGAGGGTTGGAACAAAACTCAGAATAGTCACGCCTTGTTACCCATTGGCCCAAGGAATGATAGAAAGAGGCCACAACAAAATAAAAGATGCACTAATAAAGCTAAGTGGGGAAAATGGCAGTAAATGGAAGGAATATCTTCCCCTAGTCACCTTTGCAGATAGGATCTCTACAAAAAGGACAACAGGATTCTCCCCATTTGAATTACAGTGTGGACAGCCAGCAGTCCTTCCAATTGACTAAGAAATTGAGAAATACCTAGGGATTGACTGGGGGCAGGTAATCACCCCCTCAGACCTCCTGGAAGCAAGAGCAGCAAAATTGGCCCAGAAGGAAGAAAACACTCAGAATGCAGCACAGAAGATCAAGGAATCAAGAGAACTGTCAATTAAGTATTGGGACAAGATATTAGCACATAGGATAAAGAAACCACTGAAGAAGGGAGACCTGGTATTAGTTTACAATAGAAAACTGGAATCTCAATAGGGGCTACTTTTCAAAAAAAGGTGGAATGGGCCTTATAGGGTGGTAAAACAACTAAACAATGGGACCTATGTTCTAGAGGATGTGGATGTAACAGTACTTGGGAGAAGGTTTGCAGCAAGCCAAATCAAGAAGTTTTACAACAAAGGTGCCCCTCAGATGAGGAATTGGAAGGAACAAAACCAGATGAGGTAGAAGAATAACCAACAGAGGAAGAAGGGGGGGAGAATGAAGCTCCTAAGCAGGAGCCTAAAATACTAACCCAAAAAAGAAAAATAAAAAAATAAAAATGAAAAAATGAAAAAAAAACTTCTTTCATGAAGAGTAAATGTTTTAGTCAAACCTCAGGAGGAAAATGGATTCTAGGAAGGAAAGAAGGACCTGAAGACATCAAGATTGGCTCAAGTGAAACATGGAACCAATTCAAGAATTCAATATTTTTCAATGCAGAAAGTAAGATGGGATAATTACTCTTCAGCCAAGAAATTCAGAGTGAAGATTTTATAGTGAGTATACATTGAAAAATTTATCTATCAAGTTTGAATAGATCCAAAAAGGGTATAAAGGATTAAAAACTTGAGGACTTAGGAAGAATTTTTCAGGAAAAGAGGAAAATCAGAGGGATCTGTCTTTGTCCATGAAGGATCATATCATAGAGGTATATGTAGAAGGGAAAAGAAGATGAAAGATTGAATCAAAGGGGAATCAGAGTAGAAAAAAAATACAATACCTGTCTTTATCTAAGAAGAACCCAGCTATCAATCAACAATCTAGAATAATGGAAGGATCAGCTATGCCTTTAATTGTTACATGGAGGGATCAAGAAGGAATGAAGAGGAGAAGAGTTAAAGTCAAAGCATCAAGATAGTCAACAGAGCCAACTGGAACACCTAGGATTCCATGTACCTCTGGATTTACCTTTCATTATTATTATTATCTTACTATTTTAGTTTACCTCATATCATACAAGGACAAGAACAAATGGAAATAAGGGGTATATAGAGAAGAAGGGGATGAGTCTGGTGTCTCTAGGCAGGGAATTCTGTGGACAGCAATAATCCTGGGGCAATGTGGTAGGCCAAAACCTGCCTGATAGCCATCAGACTCAGTTATTTAGCATAATTATTACTCCAATCATAAACCAACCTCATAAATGGATTCTAAACCCAAAATAAGCCATAGTCTCTCAGCCAAAGTGCCCCCCTATCTCTCATGGATTAAAAAATACAGCCCAACAAACCTCCAACTCTGGGGACTCATACCCAACCAGGTGTCACAGCTCTTTTGAAGGCATGAAGACATACCTTGGAAACCCTCAAGTACATACCAGTAACAGCTTACCCTCAACACCAGGACCTATACAACCCTATCACCTCAGCCAGAATACAGCAATACAGATACAGGAGGCAGTGCAACCAGTTCAGTTCCTGTCACCTCAACAAAAAAACAAGCAAATAAACATACAGGAGACTGTTCAGAATTATACAGGAACAGTTCAGGAAGTAGGAAGTGAAACCATTCTCAACCAGAACCAAACAAACAAGCAAATATGCATACAGCAAGATGTGCAGAAGTATACAGGAGCAGTATAGGCAGGAGAAATTGGGACCAGTCTCAACCAGAACCAAAAAACTACCAGTACCAACCCACCCCAGAACCACACAGAAATTTATGCAGCCAGTAGCATGTGATGCCAAACAAACTACCAGTACCAACAACCCCTAGCATCACACAGCAATTTATTTAGTCAGAGTCCTGTGATACCAAACAAACTTCCAGGTACAACAACCCCTAGCACCACACAGCAATTTATGTAGTCAGCAACATGTGATACCAAACAAACCACTGGTACAGGCTCAACCTCAGAACTACACAGCAATATATGCAGGCAGTCAGAACTCTTGAGATTCCACAACTTACAATCCGCGCGATCTCTGCTTCTCCCGCGCTCCTGTTGCGCTCCCTACTGCTCTTGCGCTCTTGTTGGCAATCTACCGGGGACCCGGAAGGCTCCTTCAGAATTTTTCAACCATTCTATTTTTTGTCTTCTGTTTGACTCCTTTCTTTTTCCTCCGAATCCTTTCTTTTTCTTCCTTTTCCTTATGTTTTCTTCTCTTATCTACTTGTACAATTATTATCTGATCATCAGCCTTCTGAAGACCAAGATCTCAGCTTCTTTTGACCTGCAAATCCTGCCTGGTAAGGCTTCACTCTTTTGGATTCTTGATCATCTCTTAATTCTAATATAAAGACCTCTTCAACCAGCCTCCGCTCAAGCTCTCAGACTACTCTATCTCATCCTCACTCAATCTGTTGGCTTCAGGGGTAGGGTCCCCATTCTGAAATTATCTGTTATGTTAAGAGGAATAATGCCTGACAGACAAGCGGGACCATGGCGCGACCCGCGGTACTGCCGTGTAGATACTCTAAATCTTGTGGTGTCCTCCAGAATGGACCCGCTCTCTCTCTTCTTTCTCAACTCTTCTCTTTCTTTGTCCTCTCTTCTCTTCTCTTCCTTTCCTTCATCCGTGTCTCTACTCTCTTCTCTTCTTGTCTTCACTCCCTTCTGTTGCCTCACCTCTGTCTCTTGGTCAATATCATTCCCTTTCCATCTCCTCAACCTCTGTCCGTTGTACGTCTACTCTCCAACTACAAATAGCTCATCAAGTCCATCAATTGCCTGGTAAGATCTCAAGTTCTCCGGGCCAACCTTCACTCTACGTATCTAATCTTCTATCCTTTGATTTCCAGTCTCTTGTCTCTGTCTTCCTCTTTCTAACTGTCTCCCGCCTTACCACTCTTCTCCACCAGTCTCTGGACATCAACTTCTGCTGGTTTTAGCCAATGAAATAAATCTTATTCTTATCATGTTATTCCTTTTCTATTCCTCACTGATGTTCCGCTTCTCATGTTGCTTGTATTTTCCCAGTCTGTTGTTTCTATGTCATAAGTAAATTTAGCCTATCTTATCACGGTTAAAAGCAGAATTCCAATGACCTAACTTACAAACAATGAACAAACCATCAGGAGCCGCCAACTACTTCCATCAGGTGGCCCTCAAAGCTTTGGTCAATGCTATACCTCCCCTAAATGAAGAAAACTACTCAATATGGCGCGACAAAATGCTTATGCTATTCAATCTCAAGGATATCAAAGACGCCATTACCCAAAATGCTGGTCAGATTTCTTTCAAGAAAGATATGGAAATCAGAGAAATAATACTCTCCAAATTAGATAGCACGACACATGCAAACGTTTTCAATTCCACCAACATAACCTCATCCAAGTTGCTGTGGGCCTAAATTACCCAAAGATTTGTATCTTCTGAGACTTAAAATAGAGCTAGAGTTTTCAATAATTTTCTACATTCAACCTTTAACAAACATGCTGTCAAAGGTTTTGTTACCAAAATGCGGATATCCATTACTTAAATGGCGGATGTAGGCATCAAATTACCTAAAGACATCCTTGCTTACCTCTTGCTCTTCAAATTTCCACCCGTTCTTGAGAATCTCAAACAACAAAATCATGCATGTGGAAAAATCTCTGACGGTCAACATGGTCTTCAACCACCTTATCCAATACAATAATGAAAGAATGGCTCAAACCAGGACAAATAAACCCTCTAAAGACTTTTCTCTAGTGTCAACTAAGTGAAGACCCAATAAAGATGAAAAGAAATACAAGATCAGATGTAAAGAGGGTTACCACAATCCTAATGCACCACATCCTGAATCATTGTGTTTCCATCTACACCCTCAAGTTGCTCCTGAATGGTGGATTGAACAGCAGAATGAATGGAAGAATAAAACCAAGAAGAATCCTAAAATCAACTACCATGCACTACTTAAGCTCTGGATCAATTCGGACAACACTCCTAATCTGATACTAGAATCCGGAGAAAATGTGCACATCTTCAATGATCTAAAATTTTTCTCTTAAATCAATCCGGATGAAGCACTAGATGAGATCAAAACTGGAAAACTCAAGGCTAACCTTAAAGTTTGAGGGACAGGAACTGTTTGATTAGAGTGGAAAGACTCAATCATTACACTGGAAGGCTGCATATATGTCCCCAATATTTTTGTGAATCTAATCAGCCCTGGCCTCCTGGCTCAGAAAGGATGCACTCTCATTCAAAGACAAGACAGTTTCTTGGTCACCCAAGGAGATCAAACTTTCCTCAAAGGCCTAATACGCAATTGCCTGTTTGTCATAGAGAAACCTTGAAAGGCGTGCCAAGGACACGTGGTGAATCTTTTGAACCAATCTTCTACCTCATCACACCAAGAACCACTTTCCCTAATGGATATACACAGAATGTATGGGCATGCATCTAACTCTTCTATGAAACCTCTTCTAAAAGATCTATTCACCAACAAAGAGCTCAACAGATTCCAATGCAACAGTTGCTTTAGAAGTAAAATCACCATATACCCATTCACCAATGTATCCTCTCCTGCTACCAAACCTCTGGATTGAATTCATCTAGATTTGATTGGCCCCATCACTCCTCAGTCTAAAGCCGGCCACCACTATATTCACACTCTAGTGGATAACTTCACTGGTTATCTTGCAGCATTTTCTCTCGGCTCCAAGGACAAGACCCCTGAAACTATCATTGAGATACTCAAAACAGAACACAAACAACTTGGGTATTACCCATCTGAGATATTTTTGGATAAAGGAGCGGAATTCACTAATTTGACACTTAAAGACTTTGCAAAAACCAAACACATCAAGTTACAAAATTTGGACCCCTACCATTCACAACACAATGGGCGAGCTGAAAGGGCAAATAGGACAATAATTGAATCAGTCGGCGCAACGTTCTCTTCCTCACGACTGCCTAAGAATTATTGGCATATCATAACAAGAAGTTGTTGTTTTATGCTCAACCAAATCCCTAGAGAAGGTAAACACCTATCTCCCTGGGAACTTATGTTTGGTAAGAACCTCCCTGCTAACTACCTGAAACCCGTAGGTTCTGCTGTAATCTACCTCACAAGTTGTGTCCATAAGGGCAGGAAACTTAACAAGAAGGGATTGGAAGGCATCTTAGATTGAGGGTGTCTTGAGTCAGGTAAGCTCTAGCCTTAAACTACCTATCTTGTTCTCAATCTAACTATCCTTGATTCTTGTGTTAGTTCAATTCTAGTTTTCTATTGCCGGTGCAATTATCATTTTCAAGTAAAAGTCTTCTGCAGCCTCACTACGTCGAATCCTGGTTTTAGTTTATTATTCCTTTCATCTTCTCTTGGTTGTTCATATTACAGTTTTCCTGTTACTGTCTCTTGTTTCTCCTCAGTTTCTGACGCAATCAATGGTTTTAGTTGCCTCCAATTTTTACAGATTTACAGTTGCAAGGCTCACCAACTTCACCAGGATTGATAATCTCAAATCCCACCATGTCCGACCACGAAGAACCCAGTCCTAAACATCTCAACATTCCACTCCTAAGAAAAACCAATTTTGCTTCCTGGGTAATGCAAATGAGAAGCCATCTTTGTAGAAAAGGTCTTCTTGAGTATGTTGAGGACACGGAATTTGAATCCCTTGTTGCCGCTCCCTCCACTGGTCCACAGAGGAAGAAGAGTTACAAAGCTGCAGACCTCATCATCCAACATCTAGGAGACACCGCTTTCAATGCTGTTATAAACCCACTTAACCACTCAAAACCTTCACTCATATGGCAAACTATCCTAGACCAATATGCATCCCAATCCACGAACAACAGAGGACGTATTTGGTTGAACTTCATCCAATACAACTTTGATGGCAATCTACATACCTATCTACAAGAGTGCAGAAAACTTATGAATGAACTGGCCGTCGTTAAGCTCAAAGTTCCCCAAGACATTCTTATCTACACTATCTTTGCTAAACTCACAGCAAACTTTTACCACGTAGTCAAAAGCATTCTCCTCAACAACAGCTTACTTCAAAGTCCAACTCTGGTCCTCAACAAGCTGCGAGAAGTGACCCATCTGGAATCTTCCCAAGCACTCCCTAACTTGACCACTCCCACTACAAATCCTCCTGAACAAACTGGATCCATGGCCCTGCTAAAAGCAAAAACCCAAAAAGGCCCTAAACATCCATGCACCAAGGGTCATCATAACCCCCTTGCCAAACATCCTGAGTCACGTTTCTGGCATCTATACCCACATCTTAGACCTGACAAGAACACTGCCCAAGCTCATCACTCCCAGCCTATAGAACCAAGCACATCAGCCACCAAAAATCCTGCCAAACCAGCCAATGCCTTCTACAAAGCTCAGCTCTATCAGAAGGCAATCATCCCTGACTCTAAGAAGACAACTTTCCTGCCTCCTGTTCTGGACTCTGGGGCTAGCCATCATATCATGAATGATCCCAAATACCTTCTCACCTCAAAACCAATCAACCTGCAAGTGGGATTGGGCTCTTACTCCTAAGCCCATCAAGCCACGGCTATAGGGACCACCAAACTTGTCAATCACATGGGCTCCAAAATAGTACGGAAGGATGTCCTATTGATACCGGATCTGAACAGATGCCTGCTTTCACTGGACAGACTTCTAGTGCATAAATCAAATATCTTGCAATTTGGCCAAAGTGGAATATTGATCAACATAGACAAGTTCCAGCTTGTCGGCTCAACCGTCAACCATCTCTTCAAAATATACGGCACTAGCCTGGCATGAATCACTGGAAAGAGGTGCAAAAAGTCTGGAAGTACCTCAAAACCACCAGGGACCTCAAATTAACTATCAAGTTTGATCCCTCTCAAGAGATGATCTCTGGATACAGCAATGCTACATGGGGCAATGATCCTATCTTCCAAAAGTTCCAGACTGGCTACGTCATCTTCCACTAAGGCAGCCCAATAGTCTGGAACTCATTGCGACAAAGGAACATCACTTATTCTTCTACCAAGTCCAAACTTAATTCCCTTCTCAACTGCTACCTTGAACTGAAGTGGATTACTCACCTAGTTAGCAAGATATATTGCTATTCCAAAATAATACCACAAATTTACATAGACAATAAAGGTTTAGAAGATAAAATAAAGAAGTTTGGCTCACACTCCAAGTCACGCCATATTGACATCAAGACTAAAGGACTACGAGAGGACTTCAGTCTCTCCATGTATAATCTTACTCTGGTCCCCACTGAAGACATGATAGCTGATTCACTAACCAAATCCTCATCCATCAGCTCCATCAAGCGCCTGAAAAACAAGGTATTCACAAATTCTTTCCTTGAATCCTCTTTGGTTTCCCTGCTTCCCAGTCACAAGGGGTTTTGAGATTCCACAACTTATGATCCGCGCAATCTCTGCTTCTCCCGCGCTCCTGTTGCGCTCCCTACTGCTCTTGCTCTCTTGTTGGAAATCTACCGGGGACCCGGACGGCTCCTTCAGACTGTTTTGACCATTCTATTTTTTTCTTCTGTTTGACTCCTTTATTTTTCCTCCGAATCCTTTCTTTTTCTTCCTTTTCCTTATCTTTTCTTCTCTTATCTACTTGTACAATTATCATCTCATCATCACCCTTCTAAAAACCAAGATCTCAAATTCTTTTGACCTTCAAATCCTGCCTTTTAAGGCTCCACTCTTTTGGATTCTTGATAATCTCTTGAGTCTAACCTCAAGACCTCTTCAACCAGCCTCTGCTCAAGCTCTCAGAATACGCTATCTCATCCTAACTCAATCCGTTGGCTTCAGGCGTAGGGTCCCCATTCTCACATTATCTGTTATTTCTTTTCTATTCCTCACCGTTGTTCTGCTTCTCATGTTTCTTGTATTTTCCCAGTCTTCTGGTTCTATGTCATAAGGAAATTTAGCCTATCTTATCAAGAACCATGCAGCACAAAACAAACCACCAGTGCAAGCTCCAACCCAGCTCTACACAGCAATATATGCAGGCAGAATCATGTGGTACCAAGCAAACCATCAGTACACAGACCAGACAAACTACCTGTACAAGCCTACTCCAGCACAGCACAGCATTATCTGGAGGAGGCACACTCAGTACCAAATAAACAGCCAGCAGCAGACCAGCTTTTCAGCACCTCACAGCAATTTATGTAAGGCTGTGCAGGCATGAAGTCTCTGTAAAACCTTTTCCCAACCAGCAGAAATCCCTCAGTTTCATGCAGAGTCTTTTCTCCAACCAGCAGAATTGCCTCAGTTTCATGCAGTGTATTTTTCCAACCATCTAAAATTTCTCATGTACCTGTATCCCACTGTAACAGGGGAAGCCCCAGGGAACCCTCAGGGGCAGCCCTGATCATCCCCTGAGGACCTGATTTTCTATTTAAGGAGGGCCTCTCTGCCCTATCCAGGTTGTATCATCATCCACCTCTATTCCATCTGGCCTACCAGCACTGACCTAACCCAATTCAACCCATCCATCTGTGCTACCTACCCAGATAAATATTATTAGTGAACCAAATATAAAGAAACAGTAAATCAGAAACCAAGTTATAACCCATCTTTAACCAATCAAAACCACCCACCAGGTGCCTTGAATGAGGGTTCTTCTGTGACCTAAATATTCAGAACCAGATTCAAAGAAAAAAAAACCCCTTTAATTAGTAAATATCCCTTACAAAGAAAGAGAGAACAAAAAAAGCAACTAAAAACCTTTCCTCTACCCAGCCCCCTGTGGGTAAACCCATCCTTGGGTCCTCTCCTGAAACATCCCTTTGATAAACCCTTGACCCCTTTAATATTTGGATATTGTTTAAGATCACATATATCTGATCAATAATTCACCAATAATCCAATACATCTTGTCTATTTTTCAACAAACCCTACCAATAACAATTAATAACTAATCTAGGTCTGATCTGAGACCTATTTTAAGTCTCAAAAATAACAGCCATTAATTTAAATAAATTATTGTGCAGACTTACTATAGTACTATAAGGGCAGGCAATTCAAAACCACTCTTAGTATTTACTAATAATCCAAAGGAGTTTAAGTAATACTAAATTCCCCTTCAAGGACTGCCAGAAAGCTATTTGCTACTTTATTTATATACTCCCACAGGAGTATCTACACCACGCTCCTTGATTTCCAAAAAAGACTCTGGTTGGGTTGATCATCTCAAAAATCAACTGCAAATTTATTCTAGATTATATATATTATAAACTTTGACTCCATTCCATCATTGGGTTTCATATAAATTGTAATTCTAATGCAGCTAACAAGTTCTATCAATATAAAGGGTTATCACATTTTGAAAATTATTACATTGATTTTTTTGAGTTAACATCATTATATTGAGTGTTTTGAATGAGAGTTTAATGGTAAGTCAGTTCAACTTTTGTTGGGCTGATTTCATCACAAGCTTAATGTTGAGATAAGATCAATGCTTTCATGCAGTCTTTAGGCCCTCATTCCCTGCATGCTTGTAGTTGGTTACTCATTCATCATATGTCCTCACAAAGTGACATTGTCATTGACCTCTAAAAGCATATCTTGACCACCTGGAAGCAAGTTTCCTTATTACAGTTGGTAGTACACTTTCCATGCACATTAGATACCTGGGTTCAATTCCCAGAGGACACATGTTATTTTCACATTCTTACAGGTTATGAGCACAGAACTACCCAAGCGCTGTGGAATTCAGAAGAGGACTTCTCCTTTAATGGTTTCCAAGTTGGGAAGTTATTGATCCCTTGCGTCTGTAAACCCTGAGTGCAACTGTTCACCCTACAACTGAGATATAGAGAAATGAGAGTAAAGATCCTTCCAAAACCTATGATGATCCCATGATCCGTGATCCCCCCTCTCCACATCTGGGTTGAGGGTGCGTTTTAAGTAGCCTTCCCCTCAACCCTTACCTAGGTACAACCGCAAGCAAACCAGAATAATGAAATAAAACCGCTAAATACAGAACCCTAGCCCAACTCTGTCCTTCCAACCCAATCCAATGATCCACATCCCATACCCCATATCCATCTGTATTGCCCACCTGCCATTACGTCCACCCGGTTCATCCTTCTAATGACGCAGCCCTTACGCCGCGCCCAAGTTGGAGCCCCCAAGCATGTCGGCATCCGCCCAATGCGCTGTTCCAGATATCCAAGATACATCCGCGCTTCCAACCTGCGCGTTGCAAGACACGCAATCTGCGAAATCTGTCTGATCCACTCCAATCCAACCTGCATCTCCAGATGCTGAGCCCACAGCATGCCTTACTACGGCAAAGACGCACCCATTTCTGAGCAAGCTTCCTCTGCTGAGCCTGCTGCTACTTCTGAGCGCGCAGCACGCAGCCAATCCCAACTCACGTCTATAAAAGACCACCACAGCACCCTTCATGAGTGTGATCTTAGCACTTTGTCTTGCTTCCTTCACCCCACATTCACCATGGGGGTGTGTTGAGATATGATCAATGCTTTCATGCATTCTTCAGGCCCTCAGTCCCTGCATGCTTGTAGTTGGTTACTCATTCATCATATGTCCTCACAAAGTGAAATTCTCATTGACCTCTGCAAGAATATCTTGACCACTGGGAAGCAAGCATCCTTAGTATAGTTGGTAGTACACTTGCCATGCACATGAGAGACCTGGGTTCAATTCCCAGAGGACACATAATATTTACACATTCTTACATTTGACTTATTTAAGCTTGGGCTGGGCTCAGCTTAACACAAGTTGAACTTGGTTTTTTTTGGTGTTTTTACTTTAGGGCTGGTCAAAAGACTCATAATTGTTTGGCACTTTTACTTTACTGCTGGTCAAATGACTTCTTGTATTTTATTCCTGGTCAAAAGACTGGTATTTTTTGGCACTCTTACCTTACTGCTGGTCAAAAGACTTCTTTAATGTTTGGGCCCTTTTACTTTAGGGCTAGTCAAGTTGAACTTACTTTAGGGCTTGTCAATTTATTTGTATTTTTTTGGTGTTTTTACTTTAGGGCTTGTCATGTTACTTGTCTTTTTTTTGGTGTTTTTACTTTAGGGCTTGTCAAGTAACTTGTCTTTTTTTTGGTGTTTTTAGTTTAGGGCTAGTCCAGTTACTTGTGTTTTTTTTGGGTCTTTTTATTTTAGGGCTGGTCCATTGGAAAGTCCCAGTTTTTTTTGTTTTTTATTTATTTGTTTATTTTTTTTTGTTTTTTTTAACCAAAAAAACAACATTTTTTGATTTCTTTGATTTTTTGGTTAATTCCTGTTTTTTGGAAGGTTTATTTGATTCATGAGTTATGTCAGTGCCCTTTCATTCCATTTTTTTTCTTTTTTTTTGGCTCACCGTGGTCCAGTGGCGTTTGGGATGCCACACAACCACATTTGAGCCGTGTACAACTCCACACGGCTTGAATGTAGTTCTGTGGAATCCAACAGGCTGGAGCACCAGGCTGGGTTGGGTGCGCAACTCTTTGAGCCGTGGGGGGTCATACATGACTTGGATTGGACCTTTTGGCGTGCCACATGGCCCCTTTTGAACCGTGTGCACGGCACAATGAGCCATTAATTTAACATTTCCCTTTGAAGTTTTATCCATTCTCTAATTGAATTTATCTCTTTTTGTGAATCAAAGAGTTGATTTACATTCACTTTGAACAATAAACAGTAACTTTGCAGTGGGGCTTGGTCAAAGAATGGCCTTATCTTCCTGCAAGCTTGACCTGAGCTTGTTCATAGGTTGGACCTGAGCTCCTTGATGATGCTTGCTAGTAATTTTCTTCAAATTTTTTGCAGTGTTTGAACATCTTTAAACATAAATTGAGACTTTGGGGAGATAAAATAAGTCCCCCAGACACCCATGGAGCCTTTCTGTGGTATAATTTTTGGTTGAATTCAATAATTGAAAAGACTTGAGATGATTCAAGATATAAAAATACAATTGATATAGTTGTTTTTCAATGAATTCAAATTTTATTTCAGATTTGAGAAAAAAAATCTTTCATGGAAATATAAATAATCAAAATGAAAAAACATAAATTTCCTTGTGCAAGATTTAATATGTCAATTGCTATATAAATACCTTTGTACCAAACATCAAAAAACATGGAAACTTGCTAAGTATACCAATTTTTTCAGGGGAATGAAAAATTGTTTTAAATATTTCAAAGCAAAATATCATCATGTACAAAAAGAAGTTGATGAAAGTACATGATGGAGCTAAGGAAAAACCATAAATTATGGAAGGAAAAACATTTCAGAAAGGATGAAATAAATAATCTGAAGCATGCGCCTTGGCATTTAACAGACAGCATATTGGAAGATTGAAGAAGTTGATCAGCAGGAAACCCCAGTGAAAAAATACTTGTGTTGACAAGCACTAATGAGAAATACAAGCAGCCTGCCACAGAAGAAAGAAAGAACCAATTAGCAATGAAAATTTGAAATTTAGGTATTTGATTCATGGAAAGGCAACAATCAGCTATGGGCTAGCTGTTTGTAGATCTTTGCACCTAATTAAATCAGGGAATGAAGCTGGAAGGCTTGACAAAACTTGATCCCAAAGACATTTCAGCAGTAGCCTTGAAATTGGGTATAATTTTTGGTTTTGATCTTAATAAGCTTGAGAAGGTTGGGGTCAATTATGATCAGGTTTTGCTATGGACCTCTCTGATGTGTTGTGTTTTGAAGATGAGGTTTCATGAGAGCTTGGCAGGAATTGAAAACCATTTCTGCGTGGGAAATTTGACTCAATGCAAGAGATATTTCTGGGTTGGTTGAAACAAAAATAGAAATAAAAATAAAAAAAAGCAAGGGATGAAAAAAAATAGAAAAATGAAAAGTATTAAAAAAATTCATTAGCTAGTTCCAAACAAAAAATACAAAACATATTAAAAGCAGATTTCTTTGAAAAATATTCAAGATTTATGATTGAATTTAAATACCTTTGTACCAAAAACTGAAAGTTATAGAAAAATGATACATATAACCATTGGAGGAAGGAAATTCAGATATTCTGAAACATTCCAACAAAAAAATAATGATTTAAAAGAATAATAATATAAAAATTCAAAATTTATTTCTTTCAATAAGGATGAACATTTCTAATGAAATTTAAATACCTTTTTTCCAGAAATAAAAAAATGCCACATACCTCTATCAAATGATGAGAATCAAAAGATTATCATCAAGTAAATAAGAAATCCATCAATTGTAGGAATAATCAGATAAATACCAAAATTCCATTTATTTGGATAAAAATTTATATTTCTGATGCAATTTAACAAGATTTATTAAAAAATAATAAATAAAAAATATGTGAAGATGGTAAAAAGCATATCTTATTAGGAGAAGTCAAATAATCATAAAAATCCTAAAAAAAACTCCATCAAGTACACAAATGATCAATAAGATATCAAACATCAATTCCTCTAAACAAAATCAAATATTTCCAATGGAATTTAGATAGAGATCTTGGTGCAAAATCTTTCAAAAAAAATAAAAATTCTTGATGTAACTAATATAAAAAATCAGATTTAGAAAACCCAATAATGAAAAGCTACCATATTTTTCTTACCAAACCCATCACTTTGATGGTAAATTTTTAAAATACACATAAACCCTAACTAGTGCATTTTAGAATGGGTTTTTCATTTAAATTAGATGTTTCAAACATAAAATAAAACATTTATAAATCATCATCCATCCATAATCCATGGCATGCACAAAAACCATGCACACCTCCACATTTCAAAATCCATAAACATTCCATCTTCATTGCTTCACAAATTGAATTCTGAAATTGAATATGATCATTAAATTGCATTATCAAATAATCACTACTTTCCACAAAATAATAAGCTCATTGGGTGATATCCCCATAAACTCAATACCAAAAATCACACCTCCATTACTCTCAAAATTTCTAAATAAACTCCCCCAGAGCCCGTTCAAAATGGAATCAAGCTGACAAGAATTTTGCTACTCTTTGACTCTGATTCCAACTCCAAATTTTAATCCCATTTGTTATCCTTGAATTTGAAATTTCAAAAGAAATAAATGGTTTTTTAAAGAAATAATATTCAAAATCCTATTTTTGGAATTAAAATGCCCAATCCCCCCCTGACTTGAGATTAAAACAACTTCTCCAAACATCTTTGTCATAATTCATTAAAAATTAGGGATTACTCAAGATCACCAGAACTTTCAGGATTAATCTTGAAATCTTAAAAGGAATCCAGATATAAAACTGGAATTCTTTCTTTGTATATTGGGATCAAATGGAAATGGAGAAGCTATTCCTTTATTAAAAAATTTTGCATCAGTTGTGTCAGCTGGCTACTATTCAGAGCAAACTGACTAAAGCCTAAAACAAATAAAATATAAATGAATTAATAAATAAATACGGAAATAATAAAATAAAATAAAAATAAGGAATAAAGCCTTAATTTGTAAGAAATCCAAACATATTATTAAAAAAATGGATTTGTGGTTCCAATTTAGGTAGGGTCATCCACTGGCACCACCACCCATTTCCGACTCCTTCAGGTAGAACTATGCTCACTCATGTACCCTTGCTTGTAACATCCGCAAGTACTGGTTTCTGACCAAAAGTTTGGTCAGAAACCCATAATTATGTAAGCTTACCCACCACAAATTCGGAATTTAGGGCCCTGCACCCTAATGTAATATTTACCCATTGTGATATGTACCCATTAGCAGATACAGGGCTCCTGTAATTTTCCCAAAAAGGGATGTTACAGCCCTATTACAGTACTAAGAGGATACTGTAGCACCCCAGGACACCACTATAGCTACAGAAGATGTCCTGATTCGGGCTAGAACACTCCCAAAGCCCCCAAACCTCAGATAAACCCTGTATCACCCTAAATGTAATATGTGAACATTAGAAGATACAGGGCTCCTGTAATTTTCCAAAAAGGGATGTTACAGCCCTATTGCAGTACTAAGAGGATACTGTAGCACCCCAGGACAACCACTATAGCTACAGCAGATGTCCTGCTTTGGGCTAGAACACTCCCAAAGCCCCCAAACCTCAGATAAACCCTGTATCACCCTAAATGTAATATGTACACATTAGAAGATACAGGGCTCCTGTAATTTTCCCAAAAAGGAATGTTACAGCCCTATTGCAGTACTAAGAAGATACTGTAGCACCCCAAGACAGTCACAATAGCTACATTAGATGCCCTGCTTTGGGCCAGAACACTCCAAAAAGTCCCCAAACCTCAGATACACCCTGTATCACCCAATGAAGGAAGAAAGGCCCCTGTATGTATTTGTGGCTGTTACAGTACAAATTAGCCCATACACAACCAATAATGACCAATAAGGCCTCAAAATCGAAGTTGCGAACAGTTTTCAGAGGTCTAGGACATACTTCCAAGTCCCTAGCCTCTGTAAACAAGGGCCTGTACTTAAATTATTAGCCTCAAATCAGGATACATGGCTGGTACAATGATATCACTTGAGGCTTGGAAACGTGTATCAAGCCCCAAGCATGATGACATAGGGCTTCCTGTACCTCTGTAGTAACTAGAGCAGGTCCACACGAACACACTGATGGCTCCTTGGCCTCAGCACTAGCCTGAGTCACCCTCCTTTGGCTGGCAAAAGGACTGTACCATGAGGGGACCCAAACAATATAAATAAAGGACCTTCCCCCAGCTATTTCTACCACATTCATCCAGTCATGTAGTCATTATTGCTTCAGATATTTTCGTCCTCAAGCCATCAAACCCTTATAAGAAATAAGTGTGTGATCCTGGACCATTTTCTGATAAAATTGTAGACCATAATTCTTGAATCCCTGTTTTTTGGCCAAATTGAACAACCAACCATTCATCCTGCCCTATTACCAACTTCCAGCACCCTGAATCCTTGAATATTGGCCCATTCATCAAGAATAAGTCCGGATCTAGACCTAGTAAGTGATCCTGCTGACTTATACCCTTTTTGTAGGTTTTGCATAACCTATGCCCCAAGGAAATTACACACACCCTTCTTGAAAGGAATCCTTGTCAACCCCACAGGCACCACAATTGCTCCTATATTTTCCTTAAAAGACATATACCTGTGTTCCGGAGGGCTCAACAACCCCATTAAGGTCTTGGCCCCTCCATTTAAATTTATTTTATAAATATATAAATAAATTTAACCCTTTTAGCCAAATCATACACCTGGCATTTTATCTTATTTTTGATCCAAACTTTCTATCACCTCTAGTAGCTAGAAGGAGTGAGGTCCTTGGTATCTAGTAGGCTGACAAGTTGGATATGGAAATATCCAATTTTTATACCCAGATGATAAAAAATTCTATCCTATGATTCAATTTCTGATTCCTTTTCTCCCCAAATCAAGAAGAGTAGAATTAGATATGTAAGATTCTGGAGACAGAGGGTTTGAATGTTTTTATTTTCTTTTTTGATTGAATCAACATCCCCTTGCGTGAAAAATGCAAGATTGATGGCAACCACTATTTTTATTGGAAGAAAAGAAATTCCATTCTTACATTCTAAAATGTTTTTTATGAGATACTGAACCACCAATTTCTTTTTTGATATGATACTGTGTTTCTAAACAAATATTTTGTGGCAAAAATAATTTTATTTCAATCCATGCCAGAATTCCAGGTTCCTGGCATTATTCAAATTTTTTCAATTGGATTATTATTGCATAAAAAACCCAGAAATAGTTTGAAACACATCAAAAAACTCTTAAATATTCACCTTATTCTAGTGGAAAATATTCTATTCCAGATTACAAGAATATTTCTTCCCATGATCAATGCAAACTCAAGAATGATTTTGGATTGAGCATGCCATAGGGTCTCTGTAGGATATGTGGAAAAAATTAATATAAATGTGGAACAAGTCCCAAAATTTTGAAGGAATCAAGATCCCCAGCACTGTATTTTCTGCTGTTTTATTATTCATAACATATTGGAAAAAATCAAAGATAAATGGGGAAAAATATTTTGAGATGATATGCTGGAATTCCTCAAGAAATTGACATCTCATCTTATTTTTAATGTTTTCAATGGGATAGAAGGTATAAATGTCACTCTAGCTCATTTTTGATCATTAGTTTTCATTTTAAGGCTGACTCAAAATTCAAACCCACAAGTATATTATTTTTTCTTTATTTAATTTTTTTGAATTGGTTCAGGATTTATATTCACCCAAGAACCATACAACAATTCAATATTTTTCTCCTTGGTTGGAACCCATTTTTTTTCAGTCAAAACTTATCTGCTGCTCACCAGTCACCCCAGCCACTCAAATTCCTCCACATCACCACTCAAAACCAACTGGTCCTCCCTCCACCTCATTGGCTTCAACTTGTTCCTATAAGAAATTGAAGGATCCTTTAAACCTGTACAGGGCTATATTTAAATTAAAATATTTTGGGAATTCGTGAAAGTAGAGATAGAAGAGATGGAGACAGAGACTAACAAGCTCATTCAGAACTGCAGACTGGGTTCTTGCCAAGTTAGGACTAATAAAGAACTGAATGAATCAAGGGCTTTAGCAAGGTAGGAATACAAAAACAAAAATTGGATATATTCTAAATAACAAGATTATTGGAGGAAGGAGCCAGTTAGTTCAAGTTTTTTGAGTTTAAACATGTATATTCATACCTATTGGAGGTCTTCTTTGGAAATATAGTTAATCTTTGAGACAGAAAGCAGAGTAGTAACAATATTAAGTATTTTAGAGAGTTTTTTGAGACAAATTACATTCAGAAACAACATACATAAGCATTGAAGAGGAATTTCCAGCTATGAAATCAAGAGGTGGGGCCAATAGGACAGGAAACATGAATTTCATATTTTTGAATCAAAGGAGCTTCTGTTGGTTATAATGTGTAAAATGAAGGATTGATGGCTGTAAATGATTGAAATGCAAGAGATATACTTTTTTAATTCAAAAACTTCCACCTCATCAAAAACCAGTACCATCACCTCCTCAGCACAAACCTCTGCCACCTCCTCCTCCATAAACCTTATCACCAGCCACCTCTAGGTAACCATCATTTCCATCTCTTCCTCACCACCAATCTCCTCACCACCACCAACCTCCTCACCACCACCAACCACCCCCCCTCTCCAGGCCAGTCCCTCCCACCTTTTTCAAGCGCTTGTTCTACTTGCTGATCTCCCCCTTTTCCTCTCCACCATCAGTTTTTTTTCAGCTCTAACAAATTGTACTTATCCCCCTTGGAATCCCTCTTCACCAAAACTCCCAGGTATGTTTCTTACCTTTTTTCATTTCATGTCTTTTTCTTTGCTTGAAATTCTTCAAATAACTCACAGATAGATTTTGAAATAAATATTTCATAAAGTTTCTTTTGCAATGATTTCCAAAAAAATCTAAAATAAATTTTCAAGGCAAATATATTCCAAACAAATTGAAACTAAATCCCAAATTTATTGCCATTTTTTCAATCAATTTGAAATGGATTCCAAATTTATTTCAAATTGATTTCACAGTGATTGAAAATTAATTTCAAATTGATTGCAAATAAGTTACAAATTTATTGCAAATGCATTCCAAGTTTATTGCAAATGAATTCCAAATTTATTGCAAATAAACTCCAAATTAATTGCAAATCAAGTGAAAGTCAATCTAAAATTGATTGCAAATCAATTTTCAAGGAATTTTTCAGCCTTCTCTGCCTGCAAAATAAAAGATAACACTGCATTCCGTTTCCTTTGGTCTTAGGTTGGCACAGTTAAGTAAGCTTTTTTTGGTTTCTAATTTTTCTATCTTGAAAACAAGGTCAACATAATAAAACTGACCATGTTTTTTTTCTATTTTAAATTCAGATTTTTGTTCATTTTGTTCAATTATTTTCTGTATTGTTTCAATTAACAAACATCTTTCTGCCAAGCCAATATTGATGCAGACAGTTAACATATTTGGCAGGATTAGTCAATGATGGATAGTAACCAGATGAAAATTAAGAGGAAAAAGCAAAAGCATTCCATTTTTATGGGGAAGAAGCTAACAAAAGGAGCCAAGATTTTTCCCTTGAAATTGAAGATGATTTTTTATCGGCTGTGACATTTTAAAACTATCACTGTTCCAATTGTACCTTGTTAACCAAACTGACACTAAGAAATTCCCTTGTAAACCAAAAATGATGAGCTCCAAAAATCTCAAGATCTTGCCAATAATGTTCACAGCTTTAGAACTGAAAATTATAATTGAAATGAAAGATCTAAAAAACATTTTTAACCCTGTTTTGAACTCAAGGCCATGGGGCAGAAAGATGTGTGCAACAGCCTTCCAAAAATTGATGCACTATTTTAAATCATTTGGTCTATAAATTTAGAAATCTGTGATTAAATCTTTACCTCAAGAATTCAAGTATCTGAATATAAAATCAGATTGGTTGTCCCAGATATTAGGTGTAATATTTCAAAATTTGGCCAGGATTCCCAATGAATCCATAATAAATGAAAATAAGATCCCCTCCTTATCCTTCTTAGAATTTGGGAATGAAATAACTCCTCTGTATTTTTCCTCTCACATTTCTTTTACCTCAAATCCCTTCTACAATAATGCCCATATTTACCATGGAAATCTTTCTTCACATTTTTTTCTCCTTGTCATTCCAAAAAAAAATCAAAAGGAAAACTTATCAAAATCTTGGATGAATAACATCTTGCTGAGGGTCAATTTGTTTTTACTTACTTGATTTTTAGCATGGATTCAAAGCAAATTGTAGTTTCAATATTATTTGGTGGGATAGAAAGGTGAAGCATCTTACTTTTCCACCTTTTTAGCCATCCACTCATACCAGAATGGCTATTTATAGGCTAATCAGTGAAAAAACCAGTAACACCAGCAGCTCCTTAGATATTGGGCCAATTTGCTCTACTAAAAGAAATAAATAAAAAAATAAATATTTTTATATTGGGGGTCTTAAATATATGATTAAAAATTTTTGTAAGATGAAATAATCACATGTAATTTTTTCAATTATACAAAGCAATTTATTCAAAATCTGAGCAATTGAAGATTATTTCTATGTCATCCATAGGTATACCACTCCAATAAAATTTAAAAGCTAAGGATACTTGGTCCTTTTTTTTCACACAAGTTCATCCTTCTCCTTCTGCTTTCATTCCTTCTCCTTTTCCTCTTATTCAAATTTCAGATCAGTTAATATCAAAATCATCTGAACACCCAAATTTCTTTTTTTAACCATATTTTTACTTCTTTGATTTTATTTATAAATTTATATTTTTGGATCCCATTTTTCATTTTCAAATTGAATGTTTTGGTTTTCTGCCTCAAGAATATTTCTTTCAATTGGGTTGTTTTATTTTTTAAAAAATTATATTTATTTATGATTGAGTTTAAGTTTTCCAGTATTTGTGGAAGAATTCAAGTTAATAACCCAAATCTTCCTTCTCAATGACATTTTGAAAACCTGCAAAGCCAGAATTTTTTCTTGACATTTGGTTGCTTTTGGAATTGAATTTTGAGGAATTGGAGTTACTTTTTGGTAAATTTACTGAAACTGATGGTAGCCTTATATTTTTGCTTGCATTGGGTTGTGAAGGTAGCGCCCCCATTGACTTTTGTTTTTTGAAAGCAAATTTGGTGATGTTTACAGGAAATCAGTGATCATTCAGTAGAAAAATTAATATAATGCATAATAAATTATGATAGGGACATAGATTTTTATTTTTGTTGAGGATTTGATGCATCAGAATCATCCTCTTGAAGCTTGAGAGTATTCAATGACTTAGTAGAAGCTTGGGAGCCAAAAATTCAAAGATTAAATTTTAGTATCCTAGGAATGATCCAAAAGAATCATTGATGCCAATGGCGACCCAATTAGACCTGGTCTTTTTGTAATGTCTTCTTCATCTTATGGCTCTGGAAAATCCAATGTTTCCTCATTAAAGGCTTCCTCATTTTACTCTAAACTTGACCAATGATTTGAAAATGTGTAAAAATTATTTTTGAATTGTCTTGAATATTTGCAAAATTTCAGTCTCTTGAGATTCTTGCAAATAATTAAGATAAAATTATTGAAAAAAGGGAAAAAAATTTGTGATGTAATTTTTTTTTTCAAATCTTTGAACCAAATTTTGAAGGCCTGAAAATATACCAAAGAACCTTTATTTTTTTTGAGTGGTTATGGACATCCCTCTACCCACTTCTTTTCTTGTTTATTTTGAAAAATTCAAAAAACCATGAAAATTTGAGGAAAACCATGCAGATGGGGGATGTCTTATAATAATATTTAAATATATATTAAGAAATAAGAAAAAAAATTGGGGAGGGCTGCCACACCCTGGCCCAAGTCTTGGACAGGTTCAAAACTACAATGAAACATATATCATCTTTAAATTAAATAATAAAATTAAAAAGGAAGATAAATATATATAACAAAAAATAAAAAGGAGGGTGGGAAAAGACTGCCACCTCCTTAACCAAGCCTGGGTGAGGTTAAAACCAACAGAAAACATGGAAGCTTTGTTTAAACGGCTGTAGAGACTCTGGTGGGATTTGATATCAATAATTTAGAAAATTTCTTTCTGGAAGTTCTTGAAGGGGAATATAGTATTGCTCCTACTCCTTTAGAGTATTAATATAACTAAGGGTGGTTTTTAATTTTTTGCCCTTCTAGCAATATATTAATTCTGCAAAATAACTTATTTAAATTAATGGCTGGTTTCTTTGAGAATTGAAATAGGTCTCAGATCAGTCCCACATTGATTATTAAATGTTATGTGTAGGATTTTTAAAGGATGCACCAGATGTATTGGATTATTGGTTAGTGGTTGATCAGATATATGTGACATTAAACTATATTCAAATTTTGAAGGGCTCAAGGGTTTATCAAAGGGAAGGTTCAGGAATGGACCCAAGGATGGGTTTACCCACAGGGAGCCAGGCAGAGGAAAGGTTGTTAGTTGTTTTTTATGGTGCTATTTTCTCTTTGTAATGGTTATTTTTTGAGTGATGAGTGATTCTTGTTTGATTTGGTTCTGAATATTGTGGTCACAGAAGAAAGCTTATTCAGGCACCTGGTTATGGCTTAATGGGTAAAAGATTGGTTATAACCTGTTTCCTTATTCCCTGTTCCTTTATAATTGGTTCACTGAATATAGTTATCTGGGTATGTACCACAGATGTTTTGGTTATGAATGGGTGATTGATGAGATGATAGGATGCTCTGAGGTCTGGGACCTGGGAGGAATGAGCCAAGATGGCATGAGGATACAACTTGGATAGGGAATAGAGGCCCTCCTTAAATAGAAAAATCCTGCCTCAGGGGGTACTCAAGGCTGCCCCTGAGGCTCTCCCTGTTCTGGTGAGGAACAGTGAGATAAAGTTACATGGGCTATTTCTTCTTATTGGAAAGAGGTTTTACATTCACATGAGGTATTTCTGCTGGTTTCAAAAAGATTTTACAGGGGTTTCATGCATGCACAGACTTGCCTATAGTGCTATGTAGTGCTGATAAGATGGTTTGTTTCTGGTCTCTTTTTTGGTACTGAGTGTTCTTCCTGCATAAATATATTGCTGTGTAGCCCTGAGGTGAGTTTTTACTGGTGGTCTGTTTGGTACTACCTGATCCTGGCTGCATACATTTCTGTTTAGTGCTGTGGGTTAGCTTGCACTGGTGCTTTGTTTGGTACTAAATGAGCCTGATTGCATATAATGCTGTGCAGTCCTGGATTGAGCTTTTACTGGTGGTTTGTTTGGTGATTCTGTGTGCTGGTGGCTTTTTTGCTACTACATGATTCTGACTGCATATATTTCTGTGCAGTGCTGGAGTAATCTTGTACTAGTGGTGTTTTTTTGATAATTCTGTTTACTGCTGGTTTTTTGGGGACTGCATGATTCTGACTGCATATTATACTGTGCAATGCTGGGATGAGTTTTTACTGGTGCTTTTTTTGGTACTACATGGCCCTGACTGCATATATAGCTGTGCAGTTCTGGGGTGAGCTGTAATGGTGCATTCTTTGGTACTCCTGTGTATTGATTTTTGGTTTGGTTCTACATGATTCTGACTGCATATTTTGCTGTGCAGCACTGGGTTGAGCTTGCACTGGTGGTTTTTTTGGTACTTCTGTGCACTGATGAGGTGATAGGGTTAAAATGGGTGGACTGCCTCCTGTATCTGTATATCTGTATGCTTGATGAGGTGACAGGGTTTGTTATGGTCCTAGTGTTGATATTAAGCTGTCACTGATATGTACTTGAGGGTTTCCAGGGTATTCCTGTATATCTTCCACAGAGCTGTCACACCTGGTTGGGTATGAGTTTGCCACATGTGAGGCTTTCTTGGGCTGTATCTTCTAATCCATGAGGGATAGGGGGGTACTTTGGCTGAAGTACTATAGTTAATTTTTCATGTAGAATCCATTTCTGAGCTTAAAATCTGGGCTTGAGCTATTTTTATGCTATAAAAGTGAGTCTGATGGCTATAGGACAGGTTTGGAGCACCACACTGCTGCTTCACTATGGTTTTGAAAAGCCTTTTCAACATGCAGGGCAGGCTGAAAGATTTTGATGGCAGGGCCGCCATAGCAACCTTCCCCACCTCTGGCATGTTGAGGGGGGGGGAGGGGCCTATTATCCCACACCTTCCTGTTTTGGGAAGTAGGCCAGGAGGCATCAAAATAGTAAAAAAAATTACTATTATGATGCCAATGATGCATTTTGGCATCATTTTAGCAAAATGAATGCTAAGATGACAACAAAATGCATCATTGGGATCATATTAGTAATATTTTTGGTGTGATTATACCCTGGCCCCCTCCATTATCATCATTAACCCATTATCAATGGAAAACACATCATTATTCATCATCCTAACCAATCATCAATAAATTATAATGATTTGTATCAGTATTGAATTCATCAAGAAGAAGAAGAAGAAGAAGAAGAAGAAGAAGAAGAATAAAGATTAATTAAGAAGATTCATCATCCATGTTTTCATTCAGAAATTTGAGCCAAAGAAGATTGAAATGGCAAGAATCCTCCCAGTTGCGATATTTCTTAGCAAAGATTGAAGGGTTTTAGAGGTAAATAGATCATGCCTAAAATTATCTCTGCTAGCAGGAATATCAAATTATCTTATTTTTTTATTTTATTGAGCTTCAAGATTAAGCAGAAGAGAAAATATCATTATTCTACTTAAATATTCATTGATAGTAATATTTAATTTTTCAGAATTAACCTGAAGTTTTATTCAACAGGAACTATCTATAAATATAAAAATATTGAAAATCTTCACACGCCTCACCAGTTGTCAAGGTCCTTGGGTTGGTATTCATTTACAAACATTTTTGTATATGTACCTCTTGGATTGACACCAGGCAAAGTCAATAGTGCACTGGCCAATGCACCGGGCAAAAGGCTTCCGGCCCCAATTTGGGGGAAATTATACACTATTTTTATATAATATCTTACCCTCACATCTCCTCTTTCCCTATGAGAAACTGTGGGTATTTCATACAAGAATTATTAGTCAACTTGCACTGGTATCAAGTAGAATTTATCCACATATTTTATCTTTTTTTTCTTAGTATAACTATCCTCATCAGCATTAGTCAAGAGGGAAGCCTCTGCAGAAAACTGCTTCATCTTTTTCATAGTATCAATATTTCAACTGTATATTTCTCCTTAAAACTCTAGCTCATTCAAAGAGTATTTTTACATCATTAGGCTGTGTGAAAATACCAATTCAATGATTGGGAGTGCAATTGCATAATAATTTCCAGGAAGGATTGTATTAGATTTAAGTTTTAATATGTCAGAGAGGAAGACAGTTTGTTTTATTCATTAATTCACCAAATAATGCTTTGCAGGTAATATTTTTCAGTGGAATTTGGATGAACCCCTTGAGCCAGGAATTCTTTGATAATCTGCAGGCAAGAAAACAAGTTGGTAGGGTGGGTTTTTTTTAGGCTGGGGTAAAGGTGCAGTAGGTGTAGAGCTGTTTTGGATTGGTGAGTGGGGGGGGGGGGTAGACTTCCCCAAGACATTGTGAGTATCTACTTGCAGTTTGGATAAACAGGAAAATTGAAGGGAAAGTATGCTTTAACATTTGGCCTTGTCCAAAGGCTGCTTTTTTGGGGGTGAGTTACATTTGATGAGCCCATCAGAGCCACATTTCCTGCACTTAGCTTCCCTGAGTGTATAAAACATGAAAGCATAGCCCCAAACCAAACTGAAGATCTGGTTGAGATCTCATTTGATTGGTTAGAGGATGTTGTTAAAATGGCTGGCTTTTTTTTGGCTGCCAATTTTTTCAAGGCTTTCATTGCCTCCTATGTTTTTCTGTCAATTTTATTGTTTTCATGTTGAAACTTCTGTTTGAAGGAATCAAGTACATGAATTAAGTAGGCTTGCCCTAGTGATTGGCTTCTTATCATCAATTTGGAGTAGTTTTTCAATGCAGCAAGCAATCCACTTCTTCCTGCAATTAGGTTCCAACGGGGATGCTTACTGGCAAAGATTTTTATTATTTTTTTCATTTTCATACCCCTAGTAGCAAGAAGGAGTTATGTCCTTGACATCTCACAGGCTGGCATGCATCTTGATTTTGCAGGGCGTCAATGAAGAACATTCAGGATGCACAGGTTTGGGGCTCATCCGCCTTTGATGACAACGAGAACTGGGCTAGTTGGCTTGATGCATCCTGGCCGTTCAGTCGTATGCAAAGCGAGGCCAGTCGTCCCCAAATTACATAAATACTTATTTCGGCGGCGAGAATGGACCACCCGGCAGACATCCGACCAAGCGGTCCACCCCCTCCAATACTGGTTCACCATGCCAAGGCAAATCGCGAGAAACTGCTCGGTCTGTAACTTGGTCAAGTTCAACTATAAATGCCCAGTCGACGGAGCAACCTAGTTGAGTTCTCTGGGAATTGCACCTCTCTCGCTTCTCTTCTCTTCTTAGATTAGACACGCAGCATTAATCCCGGTCATCCTCTTTTTTCAATGATCTTCAAAAAAACTCGACCATGGCCTTTGTATCTAAACTAACAAAAAATGTACCAGTTGCTCGGTCAAGTGTTTTAGAGACCATAAGGGTGAGCGGCAGTCGGATGAAGAATTTCCAACAAAGATATCATCTAATCAAAAGTTGATTTATTTTTCGGTTTGATCTGCATCGTAATCCATAACCAGAGAAATCAAATTGCTCAGGAAGTCGAAACACCAACATCAATAAAAGCTTGAGCGAAACATCTGCTACTGATAATCTAACCTCGGCTGATCCCACAAGTCAACCACTCTCGATCGCAACCACCGACCCTGCTTTTTCTTCATCCATTGACCTGTTACCATCATCATCCAGTATCACTAAGCTGAAATTAATTAAGGATTTGAATTGGCCAGTAATCGATCAAAACCAATTGGATGTCCTCTCCGATCCGTTGAGGAAAGACGAAATCAAGCCAATCAGACAACATGAATGGGAAAACTTGGGTAACTCGTCTTGATGTTTCTTTTTTCATTCATTCTTCAATCAAGCTATAGGACTCGAATCATCGAAACACCTGCCGACAATCAAGATTTTTCTTACTTACATGTTACCTATACTTCTCCATCTCTGGAACTGACCAAATAACAGCAACATCCAAAGCTCTGCGAAACCTCTTGCACGCAGAACCGGAATTGATTAATTTACTGAATCAATTGCAAATTATGGATCAAGATCCGCAACGGCAAGGCGAAGAACGGGCTCCAGTTGGCACGACGATAAATGAGAGGCAAACCAAGTATCAAATTAAACGATTACTCCAACTCAATCTTTCAAGTGGTTCAGCTCCCAAGTCGCACTTTAGTTCCAACTTAAGGCCAAACTGCACTCCAGCCGACCTTGCTTTCAACCAGCATCAGATTCTTATCTTCAATCAATTTGCTGATATTGTCAGGGACATTTTAGCTTCAACGAGATGAAATGATTGTTTGCTGGTTTACTTGAATCATCTAGCGTTTGCACATCCCCGTCGTCGATCTCCCTTCTTTTACCTAATAACGGCAATTTTAAAATGAACCATGAAATTACGTCGATTTAACAAAACTAGCATGCATCAAAAATATGGACTCGGACGTCAATTGGAATAGTGAAAAACCTCTTGTCTTTAACACTGATATCATGGTAACTGACATAAACCCATATCTACAGTAGTAGCAACACCCATTTAATATTTGACCAATCCCTCGATGAGTTTACGATAGCGTTCTAATTTCTTACCAGTGACAGCAATGATTTTGTAGATGTGCTCAAGCTGTAGTCTTACATTCCAGTGAGGGGCTCGCCATCCCATTTTGTATTTTCCATTCATCATTTGCCATCCCCGCAACAACCATACAGGTGACATGCAAATTTTCCGGTGCTTGATACGCCGTCAGACTTGTGAATTTTGGCCATTGAGTGGAAAAATAATTTATTTTTGACCGATGCTAGTCAACTTCTTTGGAAAGTTGGGTATACTCAACTCTTACGTCTGTATAAATAACTTTCTTGGTGCAAAAACACCCTTTTTGGAATGTATCATGGACCTGTAGATGGAAGTGTTGATGAATAGAAATACATGAACCTAGAAGAATGCCGGCCTGGCAAAAGAATAGAAAGATGCCATGTGACAAGCAGTGAATTCTGAAAACAGGGAGGTACTAGGTTCAAGAATATCACAGAAGCAACATGAGTTTGAGAGACTAGAGTTGTGGGTTGAGAAGAAAAATAGATGAGATGATGAAGACAATGGAGAGGTGGGAAGAATACTGACAGGATGAGTCAACTGCTGGGAGACTTCTCCAAGGTTAAAGTGCACAAAAATACTAAGAGTAAGGAGGTGGATTGGAAAGAAAATGTTAGAAAAAATCCAGAGGTGCATCAAAAAGAAAAAAAGAAAAGTAAAGCTAAAACTGGAGACAGGTATTAAAAAGGGATCATCCAAGGAAGCAATGTGATGATAGAAGCAGAATAAGGGGTAGAACCAACAGATTGAGGTGGAAGAGAACAAAAGGGCTGGGAGACTAAAAGGACACCAAATAGATTCAATCTCAAGAAATTAATGGTTGATTTCATGACCATGAGACCTTCCACAATCTCATCTGTTTTCAGCTCTAATTGAAGTAACAGAATGATCAATTTTATATGAAAAAGCAGGCCTTGAGTATATCCGCTTATTTAATATTAATTTAAAAGTCTTGATTTAATTTTCCAGTGGAACCAGTCAAGCTAGAGTGTTTCTATTTTTAGAGTGAGATGAAATTTGGATCAAGACTAATTCTTCTCAAAATAAATCATAGTTGGGGCAATAATTGACACCCAAAAAGTATTGCCATACATCTAATTTTAAAATTGAGCTCTGAATCTTCAAGATCCTATTGCAAAGTTTAAAACATGAATCCAACTCAAAAAACAAAAACCAATCCACCAGAGATTTATACCACAAAATATAATTTCTTCAAACATGAAAGTATTTGATTTGAATTATTTATTCACTATCTTTGATTGGTCTTTGGCCCCCTGGAATTAATTTGAATCAAAAAATATGGAAGATGAGAGTAGCTAACCAGAAAGATAGCCTCTTGTACAATAGATATTTCTGTTCAACCTCACAGTTTCCCAATAAAAATTTATATATTCTTTCCATTGATTAACTATCACTAATATATCTGCTTATTGAAAAAATGAAATCAACAGATCTTGTTTGATTTCATTAACATCTTACTTACAGGGAGAATTCTAGTTAACTTTTCATTCATTTCCTTGGAATTTCTTATTTTCATGGATTTGAATTCAAGTCCATCAAAATTACACCAAGTTCCTCTTTGAAAATTTTTCTAGTCTTTGGAGGTCCTTTGTTCCAATTTCACTTTACCACATAATAATTTTCACACCCATTCATTTTTCACTGTAGAAATTTTCCTCCAGGTGGCAATTTTTGAATAAATGATTAAATTTCATATCTTAAAAAAATATTCCTTTCAAAGCTTTGTGATCTCCTCATTCATCCAGTTTAAATTCAATAAAATTGCAGAAGTAACTGGAAATATTAGAAATGGTTTTGGAAAAAAATCAGGAATATGAATAAATTGAAGCACTTATCAAATAAATAATTGATAAATTGAGTAATAATGAAACTTCATTTCAGGAATGGGTTCTTAGTTAAAGTTTGTCAGCTTGCTACTTAACCCAGAGCAACCTGTCATAGTAGACAAAATAAATGAAAATAACAAAATAAATTGATTAAACCAGAATTAGTGCAAAATACATTAATATTATGTCAGGAATGGATTTCCCACCCAAAATTAGGTAGGGTCACTCCCTGACCCCACCCTTGAAATATTAATCCTTCATATCTTAAATAATTGAATAAGAAAACAACCAAAATACCACAATACAACTTTGGCACTTTTTGGCCGTTTTAATACTTCACATTAATTTTCAAACATAGGTTTCATGCATAAAATCAATTCAAAATTGGGGTGTTGTGTATATTTTAGGAGTTACACACAAAATTGTGTTTTTTCACAATTACTGCGCGCCTCTAAGCATGCTACACTTGCATAAGGTATCCAGATGCACATGCATCTGACAAATCTTTAAAGATTCCCGTGTGAAAATAACTCCCACGCAGCTGCACGCAGATGATCATCAAATCCCACGTGCCAGGACTACCAGATTGTAAGAACCCAGAAAAAGGTAACAGCACATGCCAACTGCTTGGCCAACAAGATGGCAAATACACCAAGCTCCAAAACCCCCCCTCAATCCCATACTTCCCCAAGTGTGGGATTTTTCACAGAGCATTTTTGAATTCATCCCTATTTCTTTGCAGACAGATAGCAACCCAGAAATTGAACCTGGAAACAATTGCTGCCATACAGACAGTTTGGAGTTCAGTTGGAAGGGGGTGTGACTGTAAATCAAAAAATCTACCAATAAGTCAGAGGAGACTCTTAATCTTTAAGAACCTAGAAAAAGGTAACAGCATGCACCAACCGCTTGACAACCTAGATGGAATATACACACAGCTCCAACACAGATAATAGGTAATATCAGAGTTAAGAAAACCAGCCTTTTTTAATGGGGGGTTTCAAACCAAATCCGCCATTTCAAACCCGCCATTAAAAATCAAAAAAACCCAATGATTTCACATCAGACATGTTGGAGTTACCTGGAAATAAGTGGGTTTTTTCAAATAAAGTATTTAAAGGCTTCCACCACCTGTCCATATCATCCACCCCTGGCTTCCCACCTCCTCCTAACTCCAACCTCATTGTAAAAAAAAATTGATCCATCACTCTTCATCTCTTCATCACTATCCTCATCACTTCATCACTCTCATCACTTTATTGCTTTGATCACATCCAGCTAGCTCTCATCAGATCACTATCCTGATCAGTTCATCACTCTCATCTGTTTATTGCTTTCATCACATCCAGCTAACTATCATTGGATTACTATCCTTATAAATTCATTTCTCTAATCCCTTTATTGCTTTCATCACATCCAGATAACTCATTGGATCACTATTGTCATGACTTCATCATTCTCATCACTTTATTGCTTTCATCACATCCTAACTCTCATTAATTTATCCCCATTTTAACTTCATCAATCTCATCTCTTCCTATTCTCTTTGCTTCATCAGTCTCATCCTCTCATCACATCATTACTCTCACCACTTAAACACTCTCATAGCCCTTCATCCCTTCATCCCTCCTACTATTTTTAAATGAAACTTTGGCAATCCTCCCCCAGCAAGTCAACTAAACAATCCAATGGACCAAATCAAAAATCCCCCAGGAACTCAAAATCCAACAATCCTCCCCCATCATCTTCCAAAGGCTCAAGTCAGCTCAAGAGAGCTGATCACATCATCCTGGTAAACTGGCTCAAAATTCTTTCCAACTAAAATGCTTGCTTTCAATCCAACAATGAAACACACATTGGCCAAACTCCATCCTCTAAGGTCAATGGTTATTTCCTGATGGCCAATGAACTCAAGAATAAAAAAAAAGTTAGGCTGGATCTGTAATCCAAACAGATAAGGGAGTGATTCAAGAATTATTGAGCCAAGTACAAAAAGGCCCACTCCATGTCAATCTCCACCGGCTTTGGTATCACCAACTCTGAGAAAGCCAAGGGAATAAACTTGGTGGTTGATAAGTTGGACTCCATTTGTCCTTTTTATATTCAAATGGATTATATATTTGGAAAAAAGGCAAGCATCACCCCCCTAGCTGCTTTTGATGCCCAAAAATCCAATTCAGTTTTTGCTGAGGACTTGCCTGGGGATGCTTAGCCTAGCAATGGTGATCTGGAAGAAACCTATGAGTGGCCCCCATCCAATTCCAAGGAGGATATTCAAACTCCATCAGCTCCAATCACATCTACTTCTTCATTGATTGAGGAGTCAAACCAAACCTTTGACCCCTCCCCTCCTTCTTTGGATTGCTCTCTTCCTGGGGTGGAAACACTGGAGAACTTGGCCAATGAGGAGGATTTCATTCCCATGTCACCATTGCCATCAACATCTGCTCAAGTAAGAAACCAAGTTCTTTTCTCTTCTGTCCAGTTAATCCTGACTGATTTAAATTGAAAATAAACAGGCTCATCCATTCCTGAATGGCCAAAACCTCAAGCCAATGGGCCTCCTACAACCCCTTCAAATGAGAGAAATGATGTTCCCACACAAACCTCCTCTGCAAAGGGAAAGCAAAAGGCCTCCAATTCCAACAAAATCAACCCCAATAGCATTCAAAAGAGGAGAAATACTTCAAATTTTTTGGGCTTTGAGGAGATCTTGGAGAAGCAAGATTCAAGTAAGCCAATTGGATTCTCCTTGCTTTCAAAATCAAGCTCATTCCTATTCCCCTGTGAAAAACAGTGAAATTGAAAATTGAATCCCAAAAACTTCAGTTTGAAAAGGAGAAGTGGGATTTTCAAATTTCTATTGATTTTCAAAAGCAGAAAGCCAAGAGTTTTGCTCATCAGAAAAAATAGGATGCTGAGTGGAAGTTGAAACAGGCTGGGGTAGAATTTCAAAAAGAGGAAAAGGAGAAGGATTGACAGCAAGCGCAACTGCAAATGGAGAGGGAACAACTGGAAACAGAAAAAAAGTATAAGTGGTCAATGGCTGCTGCATAAATTGGTAGCAGCAGAAAAGTAGATGAATTAAAGCAGATTACTCAACTTCTGGTCTTTTAAATATATTTTCTTTGATGAAGAACTTAAAAAGAAAAAAAAAACATTTTTGATTGCAACAATGCTTAAGACTATTTTTAACCCCACCAATAAAAAAATATTTTTATTTTTATTTATATTTTTTTTCCTGGAGTATATTTTCCCACTCCCCAAGTCCCTACAAATGTTTCAAGTTTTTTTGTTGATTTGAAATTACATTACAATTCTTGTATGAGTGGAAGTCTCCAAAGCAGGAAAATTATAGTTCTTGTACTTATTGGTTGCCCAAACCATTTTGACCACACCTTTCTGCTTGAAGTCAATTCTAAAGCCCAGGTCAGGAAAAACAAATTGGCCATCAGATACTTGATATTCATCTGTGTTTTAAATAAGTCTTCCATTTGATTTCCTGGTTGGAATTGAAAGTAAAAAGGAATACTCAGAGATCCTCTTTTGGCAAGCAGCCCTAGTCTTCCCAACTCTCTGTGTGTTTTTCAAGCCATCTACTTCCATCTTGTTCCCTCCCAATCCTATACTTAGATTGGGGTGAGGAACAAAACCGGATCAACCCTTCACCCAAACCACTTTGATTTATTGCGTGAAACTAATTAGTTTCTCTATTGTTATCTGGCTTGTTGTGTCAGCTCTCTGATGACAGGAACCTTGCAGTCATTTAGCTACAGAGACTGATAAAAACACTGGAATAATAATTATAATAATATTCCAAAGATAAAAACTGAAAAATATGAAATAATAGGTATTTTAAGAGCTGGGGCAAGGTTTAATTGATTTGGTTCAAAATGTTTTCAATTTTTTGTAAAAGGAGGGGCCACAGTATTATAATAATGGGGATCTTTATAGACAGACAACCTTTTTTCAAGGGGCCTACTTAGGCAGTTTAAGAACCTTGGAATGAATAATGGGTGCCTTATAACAATTTATCCACTGATATGGAAAAACAGCACAATGGCCAAGGCAGGAAGGGAAACACTCAATATTAGTCAATAATCCAAAGAAAAGCCTTCGAAGATTCAGGTCAAGGGATTCAGGGCCGATGGATTTGATTTCCAGACTAAATGTCAGCCTCCTGGATGCCAAGACCCTTGCTATCCTTTAGCTACCAGAGGTTATAGAATAAATAATAAATATATTATTTAATAAATACATAAAAAATCCATAAAATATTTTGATAAAGATTATTTCAAGGTTAATTGGTTTGATTATGGTTTATTGTTATGAATCAATATAGTTAAATTGAGTATTAAATATTTTTATAGAGGGGCCACAATTATATTGGGGATCTTTAACACCTCTCTTCAGGGATTTAAGTATGAAAACACGTAGCCCTGGTTACTTTGGGCTCTTTAGTTTAAAGGATATTTTGTCCAAAGATAATATTTATATAAAATACACAGTGGAGTGGCACGGCTTTGTAACCAAGCTTCCACGACAGAGAAAGGATAATAAAGCTCACTTTTATATTATTAAATCCTTAGGGTATCTTTTTGGGACATGCACTGATGGGTTAAACCTGTATACTGGGGTTATAAGGTTGTTCAGCAGTTTAAATTGAAAAAAATAGGTTGAGGATGGATATTATTGATCAGACTAAGCCATAAATCACTTAATTATCTCTTGTAAGTATTTGAGTACCTAGTCATGGTGTCTGGATATAAATATAACTGGGTCTCTGCCCATCAATATCCTCAAAAGAGCTCTTTATTTATAGCTTTTGGAGTCCCTATATTGTCCTTATGAGGGGTACAGGGGCTCAAAGGGAAAAACACTGAGGCTAGCACAATAACCAGTGGTAGCATTTCATGTGTTCTTGGTGCTGTAGCAGGGGTAGCATCAAATTAGACAGGGTATGGGAATTATTCTACTTTATAATTGATATTTGGACATGTGAATAACCCTAATCTGTCCTTTTTATTTATTATTTAATTAATTATCCTTAGTAAATGTTCCAAGTAAGTTAATATTTTTTTGAATAGAAATTCCTGCGGAAATTCTGATGTCAGGTGAATTCTCATTATGTATTAAATAATTGGAGTAAAGTCACAATATTTATTTTAATCCTTATTTTTGAATTTCAGTTGATTTACCAAAATAATTACTTAAAAATATAAGTCATGGGAATTCATGTAACATTTTAACATCATTAGTTTTCTTAGTATGTCAAAAAAAATTGATGTCTAGAAATTCTCATAATAGTATATTAAAGTATTTTAATATATTTTTAGAGGTTTTCATTGTCTTATTTTCGACATTCATGGTACTTTGAATTATATTTAATAAAAAATATGTATAAGGGTTAATTTAATATTTTTATATAATTTTATGTACTTTTAGACTATCTACTATCCACAGGAACATTTATTACATATGTAGAATGTTGCCGTGTGGGTTGTAGTGTGATAATTATGGCCAGCAATTAGCTTAGGCAAATGAGAAGTATTTAAAGCAAAAGAAATGCTGGAAACCTTGTGTCAATAATTGCTGATGGGCTCTCACAATGGGGCAACACTTTGGATGATATCAATGATGAATTTGATTGGATGATATATGGATGAGGAAAACAGCAGGGAGAGGAGCTCCATAAGTACCAAAGACTGGCCTCTTGTGAGCCCATGATACAACAAGCCAAAAGGCAAATTTTCCACTCCAAAAGAGCTCTACAGGCTCTACAGGACTTGTTAATTGGTTTGGGATACAAAATCCCGCATGGCATCAGTCCCTGTACCCTTACAACCAGCCTATTCTGGTTATTTCTGGTGTTTCCACCTCAATGGGGCTGAACCAGCCCCTTAGCTGTTCAAAACCCTGGCTGGTTGTCTATTACAACCGGCCTTTTACCTCACATGCTGGCTGGTTGCCTCATGCAACCAGCCCCTGGCCATACAAATGGCCAGGAGGGACCCAGGAAACACCTGGGTCCGGTCTCAGACACACATGGGGGGGGGGGGGGGTGTGATCAGCGGACATGCTGTCCCCCCTCCTCCTCACAGGTCCCAGGAGGAGGCGGTCAAATCCCCCTACCAGGGGCCTTGGGGGTTGATACCCCCAGGGCGTCCTCAAGGTAAGGTGGGCTGGGGGTGGTCAGGTCCCCTCCAGCCCGTCGCTCCTCCCCCTTGGTAAAGGGGGGGGGGGGGGTGGGGTAGAGCGCCCCTTTGATGGTGGGAGGGTGGTCAATTCCCCCCCACCGCTGGTCCCATTGATTCAACCGGCCTAGCCGCCACTTTTAATGGGGGGGTGATCATGTCCCCCCCACCATGACCAGTTGCCCCTTGCGACCGGTTGCTGGCTGGTTCCATCCAGCCAGACCTCCCCCTCCTCCTAGCAATGGCAAGCAAGGGGAGGGGGAGCAGCCAGGGCCACCAGCCCCATGGCAACTGCAACGGGCTAAACAGCCACAACCGGGGTGGGGGGCTCCATTTTGAGTCCCCCTGCCCCCTAGGATGGCCCCACGTGGGCCGTCAGGCCCCATAGAAACGCCAAAGGCAAAAACAGCAGCCTCAAGCGGGCGGCAACACGGGCGGGAGCTCCAACCAGGCTGCAGCATGGGCGGCGGCCCCAATGGGCCACCCCAAGCCGGAAAACTAAGTAAACCATTCTTTGGCCAGCCAGCCCGTCTGGCCAAGTACGTCCAAAATAAACCTTGGGCCCAATTATGCCCATAATAGCACATCTTGCTGTATTTTCCCATGTACCTCACCGGGCCCATGAGGGCCTGTGTACCAATAGGCATGTTTCACACGTTTTGAGGCCAGTTTCCCCAAATACATGACATCCACACAGGCCCGTATGGTCCTTGTGAGTGTCTATTGGGCCAGAGAGGCCCATATGTGCATCCCATCTGGATTACACTTATACGTTGTGGTGCCCCATCCTGGACACCCTGGCTGCCTTAAGACCTCAATCCATAAACTGTTGCGCAAACATACCGTCCGGCTGAACAACTTATCCTCAGGCTCATCCAAACTGTCCTTTACCCGCGCGCGCTGCGCTTCCATTATCCGCGTCGCGCGCCGCGCCGCGCCACGCTCCTTTCATCCGCGCGCTTCGCCTGTCCTTTCTCCGTGTTGCTTGTCATCTCCGCCGTTGTAATAGCACGTCCTCATCTTTGTTGTTGTGTGTCTTCATCTTTGTCGTTGCGCGTCCCAATCTCCTCATTGCTACCGTTGCCCGGCCCTCATCCATGATTTACTGAATCCATCCCAACCACACCCCCAAGCATTTGGCAAATCCTTGGATCCGTCAAACCTCCCATTGCACTTGATCTATCAGTCGTGGATCTCAAGGCCGTCAGGATTTACTCAACTTTCTCAAACCAATCTCCTATCCGCCCATCCGCGCTCTCATGGACTTCATCCGTCACCTTTCCTGGGACTCTCCCACCCGCTTCCGCCTTTGGAAGAGTGCCAAGGACCGCCCGCCAACATCCGGGGCAGTTTGGTTCATTTCTCTCTCCCACCCGCTTCCGCCTTTGGACAAGGGGTGGGTGACTCTGGTATTGTTACGCGCGCCCATCCACAGACGGACGCGAGTGACCACATGGTCGCCTTCCCTTTTCCGCTCTATTTGTAGAATCCGTTGTATATAGTCTAACAGGGCCTCCTGCCCATATAAGGAGGGGCTCTCCCTTGCCTTTTTGATCATCATTGGAAATCATCAGAACATGGAAAGATACAGAATGAAATCAGCACACCTTTGATCCTTGAGCCTCCATACTCAACCCTTGATCCCTGATCCTTATCACCAACCAATAGCCTTGCTGGTTGAAGAAAAATTCTGTCTGTTGGAATTTTTGAGTGTGTCATACCACTCCTTGATCCCGTTCTCTGACCATACTGGTCCTGATCCCTGATTGCCTTTCTGGAGCCAATCACGATTGATTGAAGAGGTCTTATTAAGCTTAAGACCTGGAGTGTTATACCTCCCCTTAGCTTCTTTGGAGTTGCATTCTGCCAGCCTACTCTTGAGTCCCTTGAGAAGTGTTGAGGTTTTCCTTGCTTCAAATCAGTTAATGTTTGTTTTAGAGCTTCTTAATCATTGTGCTTTGTCTTGTACAGCCACCCTCAGTTATGTGGTACCCTTCAAGCGCTTGATTGCGGAGAGTTGGGCAGGTTCATTGAGAACCTGGAGGTTGCTTGGGTTTGAGTTGATCATCCCCAATCTTCTGCTGACGAACAGAGTTATTAGCGTGTGGGAGTTGTTTACATACAACAGCTTTTGTTCTTTGAACTCTAAGGGGACTTTAACTTCTTTTGTTCAAGTTTTTCCCAGAATAATCTCGTCTCAGATAGTGCTGTTCCATTGCTACCAAACTATTATCATCCTTATCCTCTACTCCTTGATTCCTCATTTACCAGGTTCTGGACCTTGATCTTGGTTACATTTAAATATTTTTGTAACACTCAGGAGGGCAGCCTAAACAGCACCTTTCCCCTCCGCAGAACTGCCACGGCCTAGCACCGTTTGGAGTCTTACATTTGGTCCCCCGGGCCGGGATCAAACCAGCAACCTTGGGATTTACAGTCCCAACTTGAAGAATCAACTCCGAAATCCGATCCAATTTTCTTTTCTTTTCTTTTTTGTTCCTTTTTTTTCTGATCCGTGGAGGCAGCTTGGTCTAGAAGTAAGTCCTCCCAATTGTGCACCGCCTGGGCAAGATCCTTGTTGTTTTTGTGAAACTCTACTCTTGCCACACTTGTGAGCCACCTTGGAACTCTGCTTGTTTGGATCTCTTAGGAACCCTTCAACATGGAATCTGCTGGATCCTCTTTATCTGTTTGGGCCAAGATGGTCAAAATAAAACCTCAGAACAAAAATTTAGGCTTCAATGGGACCAATGTCAAACAATTCCTGGACTCCTATGAGATGGCTGCGGAAGTGGATGGTGCCAGTGAATATGATATGGCTTATCAGTTACGGTTTTTAATCTCTTCTGACAAAGTTATGGAGGTTATCAAATTGTTTGAGGGATTCAAAACTCACAACTGGCGGCTCCTGAAGGAGGCTATGTTAGCCTATTGGGGAAAAATAGATGTAGCCAGATTTACTTTGCAAGACTTGGATGCCCTGGTTTCTCAATGGATCTCAAATGGTGGTATCTCCTCAGCCTCTGACTATCAGACTTTCAGAAAATCTTGGGACCCTATCCAGTCCTATCTTATCCGGAACAATCACATTGATACTTTGGACAAAAATCGAGTGCGATTTTTTCAGTATTTCTCTCCAAGAGTGCAGGAAAGAATTAAGGATGAATTGGTGAAATCTGGATCCATGATCATGAAAAGAGACAATTGATTCAAGCTCCCTGCTTGCATGGTTCTTAGGAATACTGTGGATAAAGTGATGAAAGGTCAAACCGCTCTCACCTTTGAAAAACCTAAAATCACTGAACCAGTCCTTGCCCCCTCTTTTCAAGCATCTAACGAAATCATGAATAAGATGGAAGCCAATTGCAGACCTAAACCCAATCCTCAGACTCACCGGGAGACACCTACTATAGATGAGATCACTAAATTACTTCAGGCATTTGAGAATAAAATAGATCAGAAAATATCCTCTTTAGCCACTCCTAAACCTGCTAATTCTGTTCCTAAGTCTACTATAGTTTGTTATTATTGCCATAGGGAAGGCCATGGTACCGGTAGATGTCCTGAACTCCAGAAGGACAAGGAGGAGAAGTTAGTAGAGCAGAAGGGAAATAATTTTTTCCTTCCTAATGGTGCTTTGATCCCTTTTGATTTGTCTTGACCGATCCGTCATGTGGTGGCCTCATACCAACCACCAACCCCTAGGAAGGCATCCTTGGTCTCTGTGGATTTTTGATCATCATGTGGAACTCTGCAACCTTGGTATCATCCAGCTATCACTTCTTCCAGCTTCCCTGGCACCTATCAATCTGATCCAGCTAGGAAACGCCATGAGGAACCAAAACATCATAAGTCTCCTCCTGTTCCATCCTCCATTCTGTGAAAACCCGTTAAACGCCAATCTTCACCTGAGCCTCCTTCCTCTGATGTGGAAGGCATGGAAGTAGAAAGGGAACCGCTTATGGAAAGGTTCCAGGACAACACTGATCCTCCCCCTCTTCAACCTGCCCAACTCTCAGATCCTCTTCCATCACCTATTACACCTGATCTTCCTCCCTCCACCCAGCCAAAAGTTCGATTTGAGAGGGGCATCTCCAAGGACTACCCTAATGCTGTGGAAGGAGTATTAAAGAAAATTTCTGATCTTAAAATCCCCAATCTATCTGTGGCTGAACTCCTGTCAATCTCTCCATCTGTGGCAGAAGGGATGAAGAAATGGGTTTCTCGTCGACGTGTGGAGATTGGTCTGGAAAAATTAAAGGTCTCCTCTGGTACTCTGATAGAGGATTCTGGTGGAACAGATCCCTCTTCAGATACCAACCTGTATTCCTGTCCTCTTGGTTTTCTTCCATGTTGTCTTGGTGATTCAACTAAAATGGTTTCTCTCCTTGTGGATTCGGGTTCTCAGCTCAACTTGATTTCGGACTCCATGGCCTGCAAGCTTAAACTTAGCCCAAGGGTCAGTTTCAACTCTGTGGTCTATGGAATTGGTAATCAGTCCTGTGAACTGGTGGGTATTGCTGAGGATATTCCTGTTTGAATTGGTCAAAATATTTTTGGCACCTGTCACTTCTGGATCACTTTTCTGGATGGTCCCATGATCTTGGGAAGGCCTTTCTTAATGGACTTTGGTGCTACCCTGATGTTTTCTGATCAAGTTGGGGAGAGAATTCTCCTCCCTGATGCTGATGGCAGAAATATTGAAGTCCCCCTTTGTTCTTTGGATTCTGGTTGTTGGGAAAGAGACTTCCCTGGTCACCCTCCCAAATCTGTCCTGAAAGGAAAGAAGAAAGAAAACTCTCATTCCTTTCATCCTCATTTTTTAGCAGTATAGTTGGCCCTACTGATAGTTGTAGTTCTCCTCAGCCTCAGACTTCAACTCATGGACCAACTCCCACCTCAGAGGCCCATCTTTCTTTTTCCTCATCACTTTCTTCTCATCCAAATAAGATCAAAACCCAAACATATGAAAAATTCGAAAAATCCAAAAATATTTCTTCTCTGTCTGGATCTGTTCTATCTTCCTTTCCTTTTTCTTTTCAGCCTGATCACTCATCTTCTATTCTGGTTTCAAATCTCCACAATGAGTCTAAACTAGATCTTGATCTCAATTCTTTTCTTGGTGGCTTTGGTATGAAGGAGTTTAATCTTAGGTGGAGGCAATTTGGGGTAGAAGTAAGTCCTCCCAATTGTGCACCACCAAGGGCTTCTACTACTGTTATTTTTGAAACTCTACCCTGTGCCACACATGTGAGCAATGTGTTATCTTTTGGATCCTCTTTTATGGAGAAGGCACCTTTCAAGGACGCAGCAGAACATTGGACTTGGAAGATGTTGGAACACGGCCTCAGTTTTTGTAGTCAGGTTTCACTTGTCAATGCTTGGAGGAAGCAGGGATTCCTCTCCTTTGCCAACAAGTACAAACCAGTTGCAAAGAAGGTCCAGCCAGTCAACCAACCAATGCCTCTCAACCTCAACCCTCCTCTTATGCGTCCTCCACTATCCCGCAATCCTTACTGTGGTCTATCCAAATCCCTCACTGGTCCATTTATTCCCTCTGGTCGGGTCACTGAAGAGGGTCTGAAAGTGGTCAATTTTGGTCCAGATGGATGGCTTCTTCCTGATGAGTTAAATTTGATCAAAAATATCTTGTCTCTAAGGGAAAAATCAATTGGATTCTGTGACAAAGAGAGAGGTCTCTTGAAAGAATCCTATGGTCTCCCTTACATCATCCTGGTAGTTGAACATGACCCTTGGCAAAAGAAAAAGATCCCAATCCCTGCTTCTAAAGTTGACAAATTCATCAAGTTGGTCCGCAAACAAGTCCAAACCGGTTTATACAAACAATCGACTTCTAGCTATTCCAGTCCTGTTTTCTGTGTTCTAAAGAGTAATGGTAAACTTAGAGTAGTTCATGATCTCCAACCTCTTAATAAAGTTACTATTAAAGACTCTGGTATGCCGCCTGCCACTGAAGAATTTACTGAATCCTTCTCTGGGAGAGCTTTCTATGGTCTAGGTGACATTATGGGTGGCTATGACAAACAATCCTTGCATCCTATTTCTTGTCCCCTCACTACTTTCAATACTCCCCTTGGTCAATTTCAGTTGACTCAATTGCCTCAAGGTGCCACCAACTCGGTTGCAGTCTATCAGGCTCAGATGATGTGGATCCTCCAGGACAAAATCCCGGATCATGCGGGTATCTTTATTGATTATAATGGAATTAAAGGTCCAGTTTCTGACTATGATAATGAGCTCTTACCTTGGCACTCAGGAATCCGACGATTTGTCTGGGAGTATGCTACTGTTTTGGAGAGAATTTTTTTTCGAATCGAGGAATCTGGCCTTACTGTCTCTGGATCAAAACTTGCCGCCTGTGTCCCTGCCTTGGAAATTGTTGGTCATATAGTCTGCAAGGACGAAAGAAGGATGGCACCCTCTAAAGTCAACAAAATCATCTCCTGGCCTACCCCAATAGATCCAACGGAAGTTAGAGGTTTCCTAGGTGTTGTAACTTATGTCAGGATCTTCATTCCCTCATTATCCAAAATCTGTATTCCCTTGCGTTGCTTAACCAGGAATGATGCTGAATGGATTTGGACCCAAGACTGCGAACAATCATTTCAGTTGCTCAAAACAATTGCTGGGAAGACATTGTTTTGAAAAAGATCACTTATGGACACGGAGACGGCAAGATCAAGTTGGCAGTGAACTTGAGTTATCAATCTGTTGGGGCTGTTCTTACCCAGGAAGATGAAAATGGTTTGGATTGTCCTGCTCTGTATGAATCTCTTCTTTTCTCAGATGTAGAATCCAGGTAGTACCAGCCAAAACTGGAACTTTGCGGTGTGGCCCAAATGTTGAAGAAGCTTCAGACTGTCCTTTGGGGTCAACACTTCGAGTTACAAGTTGATGCGCGATCTATTATTGAAATGATCAACGCCCCCAGCCTCCCAAATGCTCCCATGACTCGATGGGTGGCTTTCATCCAGTTGTTCTCTTTTGATATTGTTCACAGGCCTGGAAAATATTTCACCATGCCTGATGGTTTATCTCGACAACCTATTGGAGACAATGAATCAGAGGTTGGAATGGATTTTGATGAGGAAGAACCCTTGGTCCGCCCTGTCTTTGCCTTCTCCTCCACAAATTACTCTGGTTTCCAGCAAGGTTTCTGGCTTAAGTTGGAGCAGTACCTTTCAACTCTCCAAAGACCCCCTGATCTCTCTGCCAAAGAATTTCGTTCCCTTAAAATGAAGTCCTCCAACTTCTTTTTCCAAGGTTCTAGGCTTATGAAAAGGTCAACTCCTTGTGCACTTGTTGTGGTCACTATCCCTTCCAAGCAAGATTTGATCCTGGAAAATCTCCATGAAGGCCTTGGTCATCATGGGGAAACCAAAACTTATCAACAGATATCTGAACGATTCTGGTGGCCATCCCTGAAGAAATCCGTTGCTCAATGGTGTAGGAGTTGTGAAGTGTGCCAGAAACGTGATCTTAGGCGCCCGGCCAAAATTTTTTATCCCACTGGAGAATCCACTGTCTTTGGGAGGATTGCTATGGATGTGGTTCACATTAAGGCTGGTGGAGCTAAGTACCTCATTGTGGCTAGAGATGAGTTTTCTGGATGGGTTGAAGCAAAGTTTCTTAAGAACCTCAGCTCTGAATCAGTAGCAGCTTTCCTTCATGAGACTTGGACAATGCGTTATGGCTTGGCCCAATCTTATTCTACGGATGGTGGCTCAGAATTTGGTGGAAAAATTGCTGAAATGATCCAATCGCTCCCTGGACAACATAGAGTTACTACTCCCTATTATCCTGAAGGACAAGGCATGGTGGAAAGAGGCCATGCTCCTTTGAATGCTGCTCTTGTCAAATTGGCTGGTGAAAGTGGCAAGAATTGTCAAAAGTTTCTCCCCTTGGTCCTCTTCTCTGATCAAATTTCCACCAAGCGAACCACTGGTTATTCTCCTTATGAAATCATCTTTGTTCAGAGGGCTGTTCTTCCTCTTGATCTTGAGATGGAGTCTTTCTTGGGCATCCCCTGGGAACAAGTTTCCTCAACTACTGACCTATTAGTTGCCAGATCAAAGCAACTGGAGCAGAGTGAAGACATTCGTAACAAAGCTTATCAGAAGATGATGGAATCAAGAGCAAAATCAGTTCAGTATTGGGAAGAAAAACACTGGAATCGAATCAGGGACCCTTTAAACCCTGGTGACCTGGTATTGGCTTATAATCGTTCCTTGGAAACTCAGTGGGGAAAGCTTTTCTCTAACCGCTGGAATGGTCGTTACCAAGTAGTCCATCAAGTTAGAGGTGGATCATATCTTTTGGAGGAGCTGGATGGTACTCAGATGGCCAGAAGGTTCTCTGCTGATCAGGTCAAGAAATTTCACTCTTGTGGAGGCAACTTGGTCCAGAAGTAAGTCCTCCCAATTTGTGCACCATCTGGGCAAGATCCTTGTCATTTGTGAAAACTCTACTTCATGCCACGCGTGTGAGCACTTGGGATGCCTCCTTCATTTTATCTCAGCCACTTCCAGGATTTTTGGTCGGATGAAAAAATTTTTTCTCAACCACTCTCAGGATAAAAATGGCCATTCTTCGGTTTCAATCATCTTTCTTTCATTTCTTTTTTCTATGGCATCAAACTTGGGAGCAGACTAGGGACATTCTTTAAGTTGGGGAGAGATGTGGTGCCCCATCCTGGACACCCTGGCTGCCTTAAGACCTCAATCCATAAACTGTTGCGCAAACATACCGTCCGGCTGAACAACTTATCCTCAGGCTCATCCAAACTGTCCTTTACCCGCGCGCGCTGCGCTTCCATTATCCGCGTCGCGCGCCGCGCCGCGCCACGCTCCTTTCATCCGCGCGCTTCGCCTGTCCTTTCTCCGTGTTGCTTGTCATCTCCGCCGTTGTAATAGCACGTCCTCATCTTTGTTGTTGTGTGTCTTCATCTTTGTCGTTGCGCGTCCCAATCTCCTCATTGCTACCGTTGCCCGGCCCTCATCCATGATTTACTGAATCCATCCCGACCACACCCCCAAGCATTTGGCAAATCCTTGGATCCGTCAAACCTCCCATTGCACTTGATCTATCAGTCGTGGATCTCAAGGCCGTCAGGATTTACTCAACTTTCTCAAACCAATCTCCTATCCGCCCATCCGCGCTCTCATGGACTTCATCCGTCACCTTTCCTGGGACTCTCCCACCCGCTTCCGCCTTTGGAAGAGTGCCAAGGACCGCCCGCGGACATCCGGGGCAGTTTGGTTCATTTCTCTCTCCCACCCGCTTCCGCCTTTGGACAAGGGGTGGGTGACTCTGGTATTGTTACGCGCGCCCATCCACAGACGGACGCGAGTGACCACATGGTGGCCTTCCCTTCTCGGCTCTATTTGTAGAATCCGTTGTGTATAGTCTAACAGGGCCTCCTGCCCATATAAGGAGGGGCTCTCCCTTGCCTTTTTGATCATCATTGGAAATCATCAGAACATGGAAAGATACAGAATGAAATCAGCACACCTTTGATCCTTGAGCCTCCATACTCAACCCTTGATCCCTGATCCTTATCACCAACCAATAGCCTTGCTGGTTGAAGAAAAATTCTGTCTGTTGGAATTTTTGAGTGTTTCATACCACTCCTTGATCCCTTTCTATGACCATACTGATCCTGATCCCTGATTGCCTTTCTGTAGCCAATCACGATTTATTGAAGAGGTCTTATTAAGCTTAAGACCTGGAGTGTTATACCTCCCCTTAGCTTCTTTGGAGTTGCATTCTGCCAGCCTACTCTTGAGTCCCTTGAGAAGTGTTGAGGTTTTCCTTGCTTCAAATCAGTTAATGTTTGTTTTAGAGCTTCTTAATCATTGTGCTTTGTCTTGTACAGCCACCCTCAGTTATGTGGTACCCTTCAAGCGCTTGATTGCGGAGAGTTGGGCAGGTTCATTGAGAACCTGGAGGTTGCTTGGGTTTGAGTTGATCATCCCCAATCTTCTGCTGACAAACAGAGTTATTAGCGTGTGGGCGTTGTTTAAATACAACAGCTTTTGTTCTTTGAACTCTAAGGGGACTTTAACTTCTTTTGTTCAAGTTTTTCCCAGCATAATCTCATCTCAGATAGTGCTGTTCCATTGCTACCAAACTATTATCATCCTTATCCTCTACTCCTTGATTCCTCATTTACCAGGTTCTGGACCTTGATCTTGGTTACATTTAAATATTTTTGTAACACTCAGGAGGGCAGCCTAAACAGCACCTTTCCCCTCCGCAGAACTGCCACGGCCTAGCACCATTTGGAGTCTTACAACGTAGCACACACGTAAGTGCATAGGTATTTTAACATGTAGCATGTTTACGCAGTACCTAAGTTTCTCAGGCTGCCTGTCACTTTGTCAACCCGTAGTCCCGGGGCTGCTTACCTATCAGAGGTACGGGGCTGCGTACACAACCTTGATGGAGTAACAGAGCTGTATCTCAGCCGCGCGTGGGTGCATTGGCTGCTGCGGCTGCGTGCGGGAATTGTGACAGAACACATTTCCATCTGTAACTCCTAAAATATACACAACACCCCAATTCTGACTGAATTTTAGGTGTGAAAGCTATACATGACAATATGTTTGAAATATTGAATTGGCCAAAAAGTTCAATAGTGGTGCCATGATATTTTGGTTTTTCTTTCTTTAATTATTTAAAAATATAAGGAGTTGGATTTCAAGGGTGGGGTCAGGGAGTGAAACTACCTACTTTTGTGTGGGAAATCCATTTCTGTAATAATATTAATGGTTTTCCTACTCCTTCTTAGGTAAATTATGTTATTATTATTCTTATGTTATTTCTGTTACTTTTGCAGCTTGCTTGCAATAGTAGCAAGCTGACATTTTTCATAAATTTGGCAGGGCCATTCATCCCAAAGTCTCTTGGAGGGGCAAAGCACTTCATCAACTTAGTTGATACAGCAACTAATTTTTTTATGGATGAAACCAATTTTAAAGAATAAAAAGAGCTGAAGCTCACAAGAAGAAAAATGAATAAAGAAATGAAGGAAAGAAGCTTGTAATTCAAGCGTAGCAGATCTGAGGACAGGAGGAAATGGACACTCCGGTTGATTGGTTGGCTGGAAAGATGATTTAATTCCACTTGAGAGAATTGTTTTTTTATATAAACTAAGTACAAGACAGGCTGAAAAGTGGTTGAGTACAAAAATGAATATGGTAAAATCAACATTAGCAATTTAAGTGACATTGCAGGTGGAATGCTATGACTAAACAGTCTGGTAATCAAAATTCTATAAGACAGCCAAGTTATATTTTAACTATTGTTTTGGTACTTTAAGGTTAACAATAATAATATTGAATCAATCCAATCAATAATACTTTGAACTCCAGTGAAAGTCAAATATATGAAACTCAAATTCTAAAACCCCTGCTTGACTTCAACTGGAGAAAGTTATGGAGCACATTGTCTTCAATTGTGTAGAATTTATGAAATTGAGTTGGTTGATTTGTAGCTTGATTGAGTTGTGAGTGATTGAAAAAAGATTAGTGCCTTGAGGTATTTGAATCCAACTGGCTGCAGGTCTTTCTGATATGCAACAGTGTTGATTAGATTGAATTGGATTTATTGAGACTGTTTTGTTGATAAATTGGTCAACCTGGTAAATATTGAGTTGATGATTGATTGTTTGATTGTTTTGGATTGAATTGGATTTGATTTATTGAGACTGGGTTTTTCAATTGGTTGGTCAAGCAGGTCAATATTGAGTTGATGATTGATTGATTGATTGGGGAGTGAATTTTTGCCTTTGCTTGATGCTTTGGTTGATGAGGAGTTTTGTTAATTGGGGTATAGTTTTTCAGAATTCTAAAGTCTCCAAAAATTCATGATTTATAATTGTTCCAAGCTATGATTACTGGAGTAGTAATATCCACTTGTTCATTGTGTCCTACATTCCTTAAGACTTGTAAGTCATCTAACTCCTGGATGTGAGCTTATAGAGCTGATCTAGATTTTGGAATGGAAGGGTAAGCAGGTCTCCTGAGTTTGGGGCGGTAACAAGGTTTAATGGTCAAGGTTAGAATAATATAATTTCCTTTGATATTAACAATGAGGTGGTCCTTGGTGCAGAAGGAATTCCTGTTTCAAAAGCAAACTTGGAGAATACGCTTTTTTTGGTCTTCACTGAGCAGAGAATTCAAAGCTGATTAAGAGGAGTATTCTTGGTTAAAACTCTCCAAGTGTTTCTCACAGGTTGAATCAGAAGTTTGAGCATTGAAATTGCATATTTGGAACTTCTCATTCCAGTCTCCTTCTATAGTAAAGTATCTACCCTTAATTTAGAACAAATCTATACCATACAAGCAAAGAGGATCATTTCCTAGAATGAAGTAATCACATACTCTATTTTGAAGCACTACAAATGCAATTTTCTGTTTTGGCAATCCTTTAGAGTGAGCAAGAATGATATCAGAAGACCATACCCCAATGGCTTTGAGGGAAGATTTATAACTGCTAAAATTAGCCTAAGGTACTGGTAATAAGTTCATTTTCAAATTTGGATCTTGCTTTTCCAAATAAGTTGAACCAACACAAGATCAAAAAGCTCTACTGTCTAAGATTAACTTCACATGGGAACCTTGGATTAAACCAGTAGCATAGCATGTTTTTCCAGAAGTTTAACATTTACCAGCAGAGGGTTTGAGGGTCAAGGTTTTAGCTTCAGAGACATGGTGAATCTTCATATTGGGATTCCATTTTTTTGGTATGTTGGAATATTCATTGACAGATTTTATGTCTAGGGAAGATTCTCTAACTCCTTCAACAACATTGATGGGGTTAGTAATCATTAATTCACTCTCAGAGAGTGATCCATCAGTGTCATCAAATTGTGGATCAAGATTATTATCATACTCTTCTCCTTCAATAGGATTAATCCTTCTCCTGGGTTGAGGACAATCTGGTGTTACATTTCCTGTCTGGTTGAAATTCAAGCATACCTTTTCCTTTGTCTCTGGAGTCTTCTTGACTTCCAAGCTGGTGGTGGGATTAGGGGCTGGGGAATATTTGTTTCTGAAAGCATATTCCTAATTACTCCTAATATTCTGTTCCCTGGGTCTATTAAATTTCTTTTCAAGACTATCTATATAAATGGTTTCTTCTAATACTCCTATCAAGGTAGAAATGTCAGAGTTCATTGGCATCCTGCACCTTACACTATGGTTGAGTTGTCCTTGACATAAGTTAAGAAGTCTCTCATTAAACTCTTCTTTATCAGAGTTGGGGTAAAAAGAATCCAATCTCCTTTTCTGACCAATAAACCATTTGTGAGGTTTGTCCTTGGATGGATTAAACTGTGAAGTTTCAAAATTTTTCATCATCTTTCTTTTCCAAATACTGGTACCAAATTTTTCTTTAATTAATTTGTTCCATGAACTCCAGGACAAAGATCCAAAGTCTTCCCTCTTGTTTATTGAGCCAATAAAGAGCTACTCCTTCAAAAAATCTGGATAATCTTACCACAGCTATGTTATCAGGGAGTTCATAAGAGGAAAGAGTTTAATCAATAAAATTGATGAAACTGAAATGGTTATATTCTCCTTCTCCTGAGAATCCAGGCCACTCAGTAATGGGAGGAAGTAACCTTTATGCTTTTTCTAATTCAGGTGAAGGACTAGGCCTAAAGATTCATTCCTAGCTGTTCTGGATCTAGGGGGGATACTAGGAGTACTGGTGAATCTAGTGGTTCTAGATTCTTCCAATTCAGTAACTGGAGGTTCAGTAAAATTGATTTTAAGATCTCTGAGATAATTCTTGATCATACCCAGTTCCAAGTCAAGTTTTTTACTCAAAAAATAAATTTTATTGATTAACTGAGTTGAAGGAGTATGACTTATTCTCTTCACTTCTTCCTTGATGTGATTAATTGAGACAAGAAACAATTTATTCTTGTGTAGTGGATTGGACACTGCTAATGTGTTTCATTAGATCCACTGCACTTAAGCTTATAATTTCCGTTGTTTGTTTTAATTCTAGCTCATCAATCTTATTCAAGGTGGTTTGAGTTTGTACTACTTTGTTAAGGTTTAGATTCAACTTATCCAATTGCTCAGATAATTTATCAAAGAACTTGCTAATAATAGTAAAATTGAGGGAAAAATTCACAGAAAAGATGTTAAGAGCTTCTACATCTAACTGTGGTACACTTTATCCCACTTCTAGGCTAAGGATATTATATTTTCCAAATATTTTGGGTTCCTTAACTTCTGATGGGCTGAGGATCTCTTCTTTCTGGGGTACTTTCTGTTTAAGGAAGCTAACTGGTCCCAAGGATTCTAACTCTGCATGTAACCTTCTACTTCTCTCCTTGGAATAACCTTTTGAAGAGAGATCTGGGACCCATTTTCCAGAGCAATAACTCTTCTCATACCTGGATGATCCTCCTGGGTCTGAGAAAGTTTTAATTTTTCCAAGTAGCTCAGGTGTTCTTTAACTAACACTTTGACACTTTCCTCCTTGGTGGATTCCAGCAAGGGTGGCATAGGAGGACCGTTATCCATCTGGGATAACAAGTTGGGTGAGTGATTACTCTCCAACATTGAGTTGTCTGAGTTGGAGGCTGTGGTCTTTGCTGTTGTTGTCCCGCGTAACACTATTGTCACTGGTTTGAGCCCCTTGATTGCGTTTGTGACTGGATTCCTTGCACCTGCGGGTTGCTCCAGGCAGGGATTGATATTATGGCGCTCTACCAGTTGCACTTGTGTTGCCCCTGTTTTGGTAAATAGCACAAAAAAAGTTTATAAGTCTCTGTCAAAAACCTTTTGGAAAAAAAATATTTTTTCAAGTATATATAGATTTTTTTTATAAAAATAATGTTTAAATTAATTATAGTTAACTTCAATGGTAAAAACACTTGGTTGGGGTCAAGACCATCCTTGGGGGTATTCCAACTGGGTCTGAGTGGGTTCCAATCAGATCCTGGGATAATTCCATGGGCAAATCCAATGGTACACTGTCTGGGACGTCCTCAAGAAGGTCTTGGTAAATGAGGTCACCAAAAAAAAATTTGACTAAAGTTGATAAACAAATGAAAAAATATAAGTTTTATATTTTTTTGTATTTTTCCATGATTTTATAATATTTTAAAAGAAAATAATTTTAATACTCACTCCTGTGATTTTTATTTTTATTTTGAACTTCCTTGTTATTTCTTTTATAGGTTGAAGGCTTTCTTTGATAAATTTTCCACTCCATGTTTTGCCTTAATAAATAGTAAAAATTGATGAATTTTTCAAGCTCAAGTTCTTTTTCCTTTATAAATTTTTGTTTAAAATAAAGCAAATTTTCCTTTTGTTGCTCAGGAGTTATAATAACAGGCTCAAAAATACGGAGTTTTTCTTCTTTTTTGTGTTTAAGAAGATTCAAATAAAAATTGATCAATTCCCTGCTGGTCTTAAGATCCACTGGAAGAATAAAAGAATAAAAAAGTATGTTCTTAGTATTTTTACTTATTTTTAAAAAAAAGAATGGCCTGGTCCAAGGAATAAATAATTGAGAATTGATTATTTGAGGATATTTCCCCGCCAGGCTATCAGTTGTCAGCTCTCTGATACCAGAAACCTTGCAGCTGGTCTTAAGATCCACTGGAAGAAAAAAAGAATAAAAAATTATGTTATTAGTATTTTTACTTATTTTAAAAAAAATAAATTTCCTGGTCCAAGGAATAAATAATTGAGAATTGTTTATTTGAGGATATTTCCACGCCAGGCTACCAGTTGTCAGCTCTCTGATACCAGAAACCTTGCAGTAATTTAGCTAAAGAGAGTGATAAAAATACTGGAATGATAATAATAGTAATATTACAAAGATAAACACTCAAAGAGCTCAAATAATAAATGTTTTAAGAGCTGGTGAAAGTTTTAATTGGTTTGTTTAAAAAGGTTTTCAATTTTTTATAAAAATAGGGGCCATAGTATTATACTACTGGCAATTGTTTCAGACAGACAACCTCTCTTCAAGGGGCCTCCTTAGGCAGTTTAAGAACCTTGGAATCAATTATGGGTTCCTTATAAGGACTTATCCACTGATATGGCCGGGAAAAAGGGCACAAAGGCCAAGGAAGGAAGGGAAAAACTCACTCTGAGTCAATAATCCACAGAAAAGCCTGAAAAGATTCAGGTAAATGGTTTCAGGGCAGATGGGGTTGATTGCCAGACTAAAATTCAATGAATTAGGTTGATTTGCTTTGGGAAGTAATAATAAAGCTGAAGACTAGGTCATAAATAACTTGCTTATCTCTTTATAAGCATTTGAATAAAAATGACACGTACTCTGATTTATAATAATAAATTCCTGGTAAAACTGATGGGGAATAATGGATATAAAGAGGTATTTATAATTAACTTTTTGGGTGATAAAGAGCTTCTCAGGGCACTCAGAGAGGTTTCTGCTGATGAGATCAGGCTGGAAATCCAGTCAGGGAAGGTTTGGCACGTCCTATTGGTTCTGTAAATCAGCTTTCCTCAGATCTTCTGGATTTCTGTACTATTTCAGCCAAAGGATCTGTTAATCTGTTAATGGCGTAATTCTGGTCATTCTGCACTTATCCTTCATTTGTACTATTAACTTTGATTTAAATTAAAATGATGGAGAAAATTATTGATTTGGAATCATCTACTGAGAACATAGGTAATTTTTCATAATTTTTATGGCCAATCCTTGTAGATTTTTGTGGTCTTCAAAGAGTAGAATTTTTTTTGTGGTAAACTTCAATAGGGTGCATCAAAGTCAAGCAAACCTGAAATTTTTCAATGATGGGTTCCAACCCAAATCCTCCATTTAAAATGGGTCATCAAAAATCAAAAAGACCCACTTATTTCACATCAGAAGTGTCAAATTTACCTGAAAATAAATGGGTTTTTTCAAATAAAGTATTTAAAGGCCTTCAAAAGCCCAACCACGCGTCATTTGACATCATCACCCCTCGTTTCATCCTCCAACCTTGTTGGAACACTTCATCACTCTCATTGCTTCATCCCTATCCTCATCACTTCATCACTCTCATTGCTTCATTGCTATCCTGATCAATTCATCAATCTCATTGATTCATTGCTATCCTCATCACTTCATCAATCTCATTGCTTGATTGCTATCCTCATCACTTCATCACTCTCATTGCTTCAACACTATCCTCATCACTTGATCACTCTCATTGCTTCATTGCGCTTCATCACTCCATCACTCTCACCTTCCTTCATCACTGTCATCACTCTATTGCTTTAATCAAATCCATCCTCTCATTGCTTCATTGCTTCATCACTTAATACCTCCTTTAATCACCTCCTGAATTTCATTTCTTTATTGCTTCATCACTTCATCCCACTTACTCTTTTTAAATGACCCCTCAGAAACACTGCCCCCACAAGTCCACTCAACCAAAGCAAGCATCCCCCAGGAGCTCAACATCCAACAATCCTGCCCCATCAGCTTCCAAATGCTCAAGTCAGCTCAAGAGAGCTGATCAAATGATCCTGGTAAACCGGCTAAAAATTCCATCCAACTATGATTCTTGCTTTGGATCCAACAATGAAACACAAGTTGGCCAACTTCCATTATATAAGGTTAATGGTTAACTCCTGATGGCCAATTAACTCAAGAATAAAACCAAAGGTAGGCTGGATCTTTCATCCAAACAGATGTGGGAGTGATTCAAGAACTATTGAACCAAGTAAAAAAAAGCCCACCCAATTTCAATCTTCCCTGGCTTTGGTATCATTGACTCCAATAAACCAAAGGGAATCCACTGGGTGGTTGATAAGTTGTACTTCATTTGTCCTTTTTATGTTCAAATCAATGAAATCTTTGGAAAGAAGGCAAATATAACCCCTTTAGCCTCTTTTGATTCCCAAAAATAAGATTTAGTTGATGCTGAGGACCTGGCTGTCAATGCTTAGCCTAGCAATGATTATCCTGATTAAACCTATGAGTGGCCCCAATCTTATGTGCAGGAGGATATTCCAACATAATCAGCTCCAATCATGTTGACATCAGAAATGATCACCAATTCAAACCCTTCCTTGGACCCCTCACTTCCTTCTTTGGATTTCTCTCTTCCTGGGGTGGAAGGACCTAACAACTTGGCTAAAAAGGAGAAAGTTATTCATGTATCACTCCCATTGGAATCATCTGCTCAAGTAAGGAACTAGGATATTTTCTCTTCTTTCTGGTTAATCCTGAGTGATTTAGATTGTAAAAAAACAGGCTCATTGGTTCCTGAATGGCCAAATACTCAAGCTAATGGGGCCTCCCACAACCCCTTCAAATAATAGCAATGACTTTCCCACACAAACTTCCTCTGAAAAGGGAAAGCAAAAGGCCTCCAATTCCATGAACCTCAACCCTAATAGCTGTCAAAAGCGGAGAAACACTTCAAATTTCTCTGGCTTTGAGGATATCATGGAGAAGAAAGATTCAAGTAAGTTCATTGATTGATTGTACTTTCTTTCAAAATCAATCTCATTCCTTTTCTCCTCCAAGAAAAAGTGAAATCACAAATAGAATCCAAAAAACTTCAATTTGAAAAGGAGAAGTGGGATTGTCAAAAGTGGGAAGATGAGATTTTGGCTCATCAACACAAGTTAGATGCTGAGTGGCAAATCAAACAGGCTGAGCTGGAGTTTCAAAAAGAGGAACAGGAGAAGGATCAAGAGCAACACCAACTCAAAAAGGAGAGGGAAAGGCTAGCTACAGAAAACAAAAGATAGGTTATCAGTAGCCATGGCATGTATTGGTAGCAGTAGAGCTGTGGATGAAATAAAGGAAATTACTCAATTTCTTGGTTTTGTAAATATATTTACTTTGATAAAAATTTTACAAATAAAAACAAAAAAAATATTTTTGATTGCAACAACTTTTGAGGATATTTTTAACACCACCAATGAACAAACATTTTTTATTTTTATTTATATTTTTTTTCCTAAGATATATTTTCCCACTGGCCAAGTACTTGCTAGTGTTTTAAGTTGTTCTATTGATTTGCAAGGACATGGCCATCCTAGTATGGGTGGCAGTATCCACTGCAGGAAATGTAAAATGCTTCTACTTTTTTTCTGCCCAAAACATTTTCACAATACCCTTTCTTTTGAAATCAATCCCATAACCAAAGTCTGGGAACACAAATTAGCCGCCAGATACTCAATATTCATCCCTGTTGTTGATAATTTGTTGATTCAATTTTTTGGTTGGGACCACAAGTTAAAAGGAATATTCAGAGAAATCACCTTGGTCAATATGGCGCAGGTTGTAGAGGGAGTCTGAGGTGAAGGTGATGTGAGGTGAGCAGTCAAAAGCAGTAAGGCCAGATACAAATTCCAATGTGGAGAAGAAAGGGATGTTGTTGTCTATCATAGCTTCACAGTTGGAATCAAACTCAATTTTGGCTAATTTTCAAAACATTTGGCCCAATATATGAGAGACCTTGTCAGAACTAAGATTCAAAAAAAATATTCTTTAGGGGAGTATTTGAAAGCATTATTCTTCAAATATTTTCCAAATAGTTCAGAAAGTTCAATCAATTTTTGCCATCCAATTGCCCACATTTTCCCATCCCAATATCTTGAGGGACCAACAGTGTTGACAAAATTTTTGGATTGGTGAAGGAATGTTGTTACTGAGTTGATTTCCTTATTCTCTTTCTCAGAGAGTTAATTCAAAGGTATCAATTGGACAATGGAAACCATGGCCTCATGATTGGATTGATCTTGAACATATACTTTTCCAGAGCTGAAGAAATGGAATGGTTTGATCTTCTTTTTGGCCTGTTCCAACTCTTCAGGGGTGGGCTTTTGACTTTTCTTGTAGATGGATGGATAAAGGTTCAAGGGAAATACTTTGCGTGAAGACCAAACAACCTTTTCATTAATTTTTTCCTCAGTCACTTCCAATGCAATTTCTGAATCCCACATTTGAGACCTCATTCTCTGGGGAGCCCTTTTCTTCCCACTTCTCTGTTTTTTTTTCAAAATATCTCCTTCCATTTTTTTCCCTCCCAACTGTATACTTTGATTGGGGTGAGGATCAAGATGGAAATCCATTAGTTGTAAAATTTTGAGTTTGGTGGGTGAAGAATGGGCGGTCAATAAAGGGTGGTCAAAGCGGTGGAATTTCCAATTGAATTGCATTGAATCAAAAAAAAAGCAAAAAAAAAACCAGTCATCAGCCCGGTATAAACCACTTAGATGATCAACAAACATAGAAAATAACAAAAACAATACCCGCAATTCTCATACTAGAAAAAAAAAGAATAATCAGTCCAGTATAAACCACTTAGATGATCAACCAACATCAAAAATAAGAAGAACGTTGCTGGTAATTTCCTACCAAAAAAAAAACAGAATAAAAAGGTCCATCAACTACTCAAGAACTGGGAGGAGAAGGAGAAGCAGAAGGGGGGGCACATAACCAGTTGGTCAATCAAAGGATTGATTGACCAGGGCAATCAATTGTTGCCATTTGACTGATCAATTGATTGGTGAGCAATCAATTGATTGGTTAACCAGAAAGTGGCAATTGCTTGCCAATCAATCAGGGGCAGGGAGAGGAGGAGGAGGAGGAGGAGGAGGAGGGGCTCACCATGATGGGGATCCAGGGGGGACCTAAAGGTTGAATGATCAATGGATCAGCAACCAGTGACAGGAAAGAAGAGGAAGAGGGGGGAGGGGGCTTACCAGGGTTAGGAGGAGGGGAGGCGGTGAAGGTTATGGTGAGGTGGAGGTGATGGGGAGGTGGAGGTGATGGGTGAGGTGAAAGTTGTGGATGAGGAGGAGGGAGTGTACCGGTGAAGGTGGACCAGTGGTTAAGGTGGAGGTGATGGTGAGGTGGAGGTGACAGGGAGGTGGTGGTGATGGGTGAGGAGGTGGTTGTGGGTGAGGAGTAAGTGTAGCGGTGAAGGTGTACCAGTTTTTTGGTAGGGTGTTGTGGTTTTGAAGTTTTGGTTTTTGTCCAAGTCCACCAAAAAAAAAAAAAAAAAAAAAAAAAAAAAAAAAAAACATAGTTGGCCTAGGATTCTTGGTTAAACAACCAAAAAAAAAATTTTTGATTTTATTTTTTACCTATTAATTAAAAAACCAATGCTAATAGACCCTAATAATAAATAAAAAATTGGGGAGTATCAAAGTTGGCAAAACTGCCATTAGAAACCCACCATTTTTTTTGACCAAACCCGCCATTTTTATGGCGGGTTTCTGAAATACACATACCCCCTAACTGGTGTATTTCAAAATGGCTGGTTTCATGAGAATGGGGGGTTTCAAACGTAAAACGCGCCATTTCATCCATCCACCATCCATGAAATGCAAAACACCCATCAACACCTCCAACTCATCAAATCCATTTACATGAAACACATCTCATCTCCATTGTTTCACATCTCCATATCCCACTTCTCCTTTTCAAATTGAAGTTTTTTGGATTCTATTTGTGATTTCACTTTTTATATGAGGGGAATAGGAATAAAATTGATTTTTAAAGAAATTAAAATAAATCAATAAACTTACTTGAATCTTGCTTCTCCATGATATCCTCAAAGACAGAAAATTTTGCTCCACTTTTGATGGCTATTTGGGTTGAGGTTGATGGAATTGGAGGCCTTTTGCTTTCCCTTTGCAGAGGAGGTTAGTGTGGGAACATCATTTCTATCATTTGTAGGGGATGTGGGAGGTCCCATTGGCTTGATTATTTTGCCATTCAGGAACAGATGAGCCTGTTTTTTTAAAATCTGAATCAGTCAGGATTAACCAGACAGGAGAGAAAAGATCTTGTTTCCTTACTTGAGAAGATGACTCCAATGGGAGTGATACATGAATAACTTGCTCCTTGTTGGCCAATTTTTTAATTTCTTCCAACCCAGGAAGAGAGAAATCCAAAGAAGGGTTTGAATTTTTCATCAATGCTGATGTAGAAATGATTGGAGCTGATTCTGTTGGAATATCCTCCTCAACATCAGATTGGGACCACTCATAGATTTCCTTGGGATCATCAGTGCTGGCGGAGCATCAACAGCCAGGTCCTCAGAATGAACTGAATCTAATTTTTAGGAATTGAAAGCAGCTAAAGGGGTGATATTGGCCTTCTTTCCAAAGATTTCATCCATTTGAACATTAAAAGGACAAATCAAGTCCAAATTACTAACCACCAAGTTGATTCCCTTTGCTTTATATGAGTTGGTGATACCAAAGCTGGTGGAGATTGATATTGGGTGGGCTTTTTTTTACTTGGTTCAATAGTTCTTGAATCACTACTGCATCTGTTTGGATGAAAGATCCAGCCTGCCTTTGGTTTTATTCTTGAGTTCATTGGCCATCAGGGGATAACCATTAGCCTTAGAGGATGCAGGTTGTCCAACTCTTGTTTCATTGTTGGATCCAAAGCAAGCATCATATTTGGATTCAATTTTGAGCCAGTTTACCAGGATCATGTGATCATCTCTCTTGAGCTTACTTGAGCCTTTGGGAGCTGATGGGGGAGGATTGTTGGATGTTGAGTTCCTGGGGGATGCTTGCTTTTGTTGAGTGGACTTGCAAGGGGAGTGTTGCTGAGGGGTCATTTATAAAGAGTAAGTGGGATGAAGTTATGAAGCAATAAAGCAATGACAGTTAGGATGTGATGAAAGGAGGGATGAAGTGATGAAGCAATGAAGCAATGAGAGGATGGATGTGATGAAATCAATAAAGTGATGAAAGGGATAAAGCAAGGTGAGAGTGATGAAGTGATGAAGCCCAATGAAGCAATGAGAGTGATGAAGTGATGAGGATAGCAATGAAGCAATGAGATTGATGAAGTGATGAGGATAGCAATGAAGCAATGAGAGTGATGAAGTGATGAGGATAGCAATGAAGCAATGAGAGTGATGAATTGATGAGGATAGCAATGAAGCAATGAGAGTGATGAAGTGATGAGGATAGAAATGAAGCAATGAGAGTGATGAAGTGATGAGGATAGCAATGAAGCAATGAGAGTGATGAAGTGATGAGGATAGCAATGAAGCAATGAGAGTGATCAAGCAATGAGAGTGATGAAGTGATGAGGATAGCAATGAAGCAATGAGCGTGAAAAAGTGATGAGGATAGCAATTAAGCAATGAGAATAATGAAGTGTTGCAATAAGATTGGAGGATGAAACCAGGGGTGGTGATGTGGAATGACGCTTGGTTGAGCTGTTGAAGGTCTTTATATACTTTATTTTAAAAAACCCATTTCTTTTCAGGTAACTTTGACATGTCTTATGTGAAATAAGTGGGTTTTTGATTTTTAATGCCAGATTTGAAATGGCAGATTTGATTTGAAACCCCCCATTGAAAAATGGCAGGTTTGCTTATCTTTGATAAACCCTATTATTTAAAATATTATAAAATTAACTTTATAATAAGTTTATTTAATTTTTCTGGTTTTCAGACCATTTTCAATGCATAGGTCACCTTATTAAATATGCCAGGTAAACCTTACTAGGTTGTATCTCCTGTGCGCAGTAGCTGTTGTCAGATTTTTCACGACTGATCATGAAGGGGTGATCAGTCCATTCAGATGCGTGCAGGGTAGGATCAGCTGAGTGTTGGGTAAAAATGTATGCGCTCAGGACTTCTGTAGGCAGGAATGTGATGCTAAAGGTATGTAGGGGTTTGTGTAAGGATGTTGGACTGCATGCGGGAATTGTGACATAACACATTTCTGTGTGGAACTCCTAAACTACACACAAAACCTTGATTCTGACTGAATTTTAGGTGTGAAACCTATCATTCAAAACATGTGTGAAATATAAAATTTTCCAGATGCCATATTGGTTTTTTGACCTTTAGGTCAATTGTTATTTAATTATTCAAAATATGAAGGAGTTAAATTTCAAGGGTGGGGTTTGTGAGTGAACCTACCTTATTCTGGGTGGGGAATCCGTTTTGGCAATAATATTTGTGAACTTCTCACTCTTTCTTAATATTTTTCTTTATTTGTTTTTATTTTGTATTTATGTTACTTTGAGAGGATGCTCTACATAGTAGCAATCTTACGTGTGGTGCCTTGATTTACCTGCCAGTTTATCTGGATAAAGTCCTCTAAAGAGGCCACCATTATTGCCAAGGTTTTATACAGTCCAAAGTGACCCCTTGAAGAGATGGTTTTGTCTGTAAAGATCACCAGTAGTATATTACTATGGCCTCTCTTTTCATAAATTATTTAAAAGTATTGAACAAAAACATTATAAACCATGCACTTTCTCATAAAATATCAAGTTTAGAGACATTTCTATTCTTGGAATTTTTATTATAATAAATATTCCAACACCACCATCACTTTCTGTAGCTAAAGGACTGGAAGGTCCCTGGTATCAGGAAGCTGAAAAATTTTAGGTATATTTGTCCACTAGAAACACTCCTAAACATCTGACTCCTTCTAGGCTGTCCCATCCACTCAATTTATCTTAGGGAAAAACAACATAGTAGTAAATGTATGCAAATTATATATATATATATGGTGTGCCAAGTGAGTTCAGATAGGTTTCCAACTCATTCTGGTCATCAAAAAGTCATGGTTGATGGCTGGAACATATTGGTTTATTGGTAAAAAGCCAAGGAGGACCCATTTTTTTGGTTCATTGAGCTGGCTGGTTGCTTCTCAAATCAGAGAAACACCACAAGGCAGGTGTTGCTTATCAGATCCTCATTAAAACTTTTTTATTTTAAAAAATATATTTCCTCCATCAGCAACATAATTGATTCCAATAAATTTCAAATTCAGGCTGATGATGATGAAGCACAACATCTTGCCCATCACATTTCAAAAAAGACAGTTCCATCAAAAGACCATTGAGAATTCTTGCAAAAAGTTGGATGATCATAAAAATCATCAAAATCATTGATTGAATCACAAAAATTGTTGTCCAAATGAAATCATTACCTCAGAGTTTATGCATCTGATCAAAATGAATGTGCTAGAAAAATAAATGCACGAGAATTAATAAGCCAAACAATTCAATTTTATGGACCAACAGATTAAAAAAATCATCAAGGAAGACTGATTCCATTTGAAGGTCAAAAATAAGAGAGAATTCAATGTTCCCCTTGAGATAGTCACTGAGCCTTTGGCCAACCTTGGAGGGGAATAAACAAAAAATTGAAAGAAATGATTAAGTTTCTTCAAGTCATATTTGAAGCTTTTTTTTACCCCTCAAAACATCATCAACCTTTTTAATCAGGTTGATTTTACCTTGAAGCATGTATGAAACATACCAGCATCTTGGAATCAACCATATTTACTTTAAAAAAAATCAAAATTTTTTGGGCCTTGAGTTTTAGATCTTTGAAAATTCATTATTTTTTTGATGAATTTTGATTTGAATTTTAAATTCATTGGGAATCTGGTTATTCCTCCTCTAGTTTTTTTTCTTTCTAATTTCTTCCTTTATTTTTCCCTTTGTCCTTCTTATTTTACTTTTAGGCCAGCCTGCTGTTCTCAGTATGGTTCCCAAAGCCAAGAAAGTAACCCTTTTAGGGGCCATGTCCAACCAGGGTTAAACTCACTATGGAATATTTTATGCAACTACAAATACCAAGGGGTTGGGGCTCTTGATTCCTCATTCTTTTTTTTGGGTAGCCTTTGGTAATAAATCCATCCCAAGGCCATTAAAATCACATAAAATGCAACAATCCACCATGATGGTTAATTTGAGGAGATGAGAGGAGAAACTTAGGATTTCAAAGGAAATTTTTATTGAATTACTGCATCCTTAGTTATCATTTCTCAATCCAATCAATGAATCTTTCCATACAATAAATTGGGCATATCATAGTTAGAAAGTCAGCTGTTAGAAACAGATTATTTTTTCTTATTACCAAACCTGCCATTTTTAATGGCAGGTTTCTGCAATAAACTTAACCCTTAACTGGTGTATTTCAAAATTTCAGGTTTAATAGAAATTGTTTACCTCAAACACCAAACTTTCCTTTTATGCATCTTCAACCATCAGCATTCCAAAAACCATTCCACCCCTCCACTTCATCCTCATATCAATAAAAGAAAAAGAAAATCTCATCAGCCTCAGTGGATGGGACACTAAAATCTCCTTCCAACCAACCTCCAAGATCACATGGATCAACAAGAAAAACCCTTCAAAACTCCCCCAACCCTTTGTTACCCTTTTTTCTTGTGTTCAGCCTCAGGCAAATTATATCATTTGTATCAGTTTAATCCTCACTTCCATTTCCCTCTGGGCCAGGTCAGCAAAAACCAGTCTCAATGGATCGTCTCGATCAATTCTCACCCTTGGTTTCTATCCACTAATTCTTCTATCATCCTAAAATAACAAGAATCATTCCAAATAACCTCCAAGATCACATGGATCAATCAGAAAAACCCTTGCCACCACCTCCAACCTTTGATTCTTGTCTCGAGCCCCACTATGATTATATCCTTGGTATCAGTTTACTCCTCCTTTCATTTGCTCTATGGGTCATTTTTGCTCAATCGATTCATCAATTAATTCTTTGTCTGGTGAAATCACTTTTGACCTGACTGCAGGAGGAAATTCTTGGTTAAAATTTTATTTTGAAGATTTATGCAATTTCAACCACCTCCATGGGTGGATGCTGGATGCTTGAATAAATCAATGACCTTCCTTACCCCTTTTTGGTTTTTTTCTTGAATAACCGTGTAATTTGTTTATTTGACAGAATTTTCATTCTGTCTCACCAGCTTTTTTTTTTCATGTGGAATCAACCTTCTAAAGATATGGTGTATCTCTGATAAATTTTTATTAATTATAATAAAATTTAATATCTCTGTCAGCTTGCTTCTTGTGAAAGGCAACCTGTGAAATTAGAATAAAAAAATTAATTATATATAATAGAAAGGAATGAGACATCCAAAAAATATTATTGCGGATTTGGATTCCTCACCAGAAATAAGATAGGGTCACTCACTGATCCCACCCTTAAATTTGAACTCCTTATAATTTTAAATAAAATCACAAGAAAATGGCCCAAAACCAAGACACCAGTACTACAACAAATGTTTTTTGCATTTTAATTTTTCACATGTATTTTAAAATATACGTTTCACACCGAAAATTCACTCAGAATTTGAGTGTTGTGTATAATTTAGGAGTTACAGCCAGTTTTGTGTTCTGCCACAATTCCTGCGTGCAGCCCCACATCCATACAGTAAGGGTTGCACGCGCCTGACACTCAAAATGCAGGCAGCTGTCGGGAAAACCAAATGGAATATACTTCTGGCCACGGATTACTGATTCCTTCCCGCAGCTGTCAAGCATGCGCGCGTCAAAACTGCCTGAACAACTCCTGACAGCCAGGTAAGGTAGGAACTAGCTACAATCCCTATGCATGCATAATGCATATTTAATAATGAAAAAAAAGACAGAGAATGATTTGAATCCTCAAAAAGTTGACAAAAGGTTCAAAAACTTGATTACAAAACAGAAATATTATAGAAAAGAGTAGTAAAGTTTGTCACAAGAATACTATTATCAAATCTTTATGACTCACAAAACATATCAAAAAAGTTCCATTAAAAATTTATTAAAAAATTAAGAAAAATGATCAAAGTATGATGGATAATTTAAAAATACCCACTTCTGACCATTTCACTCAAAATAATATAATAAAAAATTAAGAAATATGTCAGAACTGCATAAATACCAAATTAAAATTTAACAGGTTCTGACAATTATTTCACACATAAATATGACACAGACAGGTACAGCTGAGTGACAGAACTAAGAATGCGTGCCAAATTAGCCCCTGCCTTCCTGCTAGCCTTAGCCCTTGAGCACAACCCTCTATAAGTGCCCTGAGAAGGCCCCTCCACCCCAAAAGGTATATATACAGTACCCTTTTGTTATTTTAGAAAGATGGAAATTTTTAATATCAATCCAGACCCATTTCCATCAATGATCAATTCCTTATAAGAGATAAATAAGTTATATATGGCCTCATTCTGATAGTATAAATATTAATTCTAAGCAAATTATTAGTTCCATTGAAGAAAATAAGCAAAAAACCCAACAATTGAACTGAGACCCTTTCAACTGTGAATTTCTGCAGTCCTTGTGAGGAAACTAATTCAAAGAAAAGATATTTCTCCCTTGCCTTTTCTGCGTGCTTTTATAGCCCAGAAACACAATAATTCCCTTGAGAGTTACCCCTTTGAAGTATTGTTTAAGGATTCCATCACCCCAGGGTCTTATAGTGCTCAAAGTAGCCCCCTGAAGAGAGGTTGTTTTACTGTAAAGATCAAAAGATTTTTATAAGATGTGGAACCTCTTAAAATATATTTAAAACATTTTTTGACCAAACCAACTCCAAAACTTGCACTTGCTTTTACCATATCATTATTTTTGTGCATTTTACGTGATTTCTTGGAAATATTATTATTCCAAAACCAACATCACCTTCTGTAGCTAAAGGAATTCAAGGTTCCAGGAATCAGGAAGCTTAAAATCTCAATCATGTTTTTCATGTATGAGGATTTCTGGAAAATTTAAACATTGTTTTTTTTTGTGATAATGAATCCAAATTTTTTTGTTTGGTTTGTAACTAAAGCTAAAGTGGATGTATGAATCAGGTGCTTCCTCCTATTTAATATTCTAATTAACAAATAGATTGATTAAGAATACCCTTCTTATCAGCAATAAATCCCCTTACTTAGAAACAAGTCCAACAAAACCATGTGTGGATCTCTACCAGTCCTTTGATTTTCTTCCTATAATTCTTAAGAAAAATTTTTTCTCGTGCCTCAAGTTTGGATCTCACACTTCAACCCAATTGATTATTAATGTTAGTCCCCCATGGAAGGCCAGAAGAAGATGAATGTTTCATCTCTTAAATTTTCTTTGGTCAGTAAAAGGGTTGTATCTGAATCAATTCAATTAGAAGTAAAATTCTCCCTTGAAATCAAGGCACAAGACTCAGTGAACCATGTTGTCAAAAAAATCATTGAAAGTGAGGGGGAAGGAGTTCTGGATGATGATAAGAATCTTTATGGCCATCATTATGGGATTTTTGATGTTAAATTCACAAATCCCAGTATTGTGGGAGTCGTGTAGGGCCCCACACAACCCAATCAACACTTGGGGGCCCATACACGCATCAAATGGGTTGTTTCAAACACAATTTATATTTATTTATTTTTATCTATCTATCTATTTATTTTGATTTATTTATTTATTTAATTATTTATACAACTAATTAATTAATTAATTATTATATTGCATAAATAAATAAATAAATATATTTATTTTTTATGTATTTATTTATTTATTGGTTTTTTTGTTTATTTATTAATTTGCTTATTCATTTATATATTGATTAATTAATTAATTCAATTATCAATTAATTAATTAATTCAATTCTCAATTAATTGATGAATTAATTTATTTATTCTAACCAAAGAATCAACATATTTTGATTTTTTTCTTGATTTCTGTTTTTTTGAATTTTTATTCAATTTATTTTACTTTTTGATTTTGTTTATTTTGGGCCACAATAATTGTAGTTGTGTGGCGCGCAAAACGACGAAATTCAAGTTGTGTACAGCCCAACCTGACTCAAATTTAGTCTTGTATGGTGCCAAAGAACACAGAACCGTTGTGTGTGGGCAACACAACTACATTCAAGTTGTTTGAAGGCCACACAACTCAATTGTAGTCTTTTAGTGGGTCGCACGGCCCATTTGAGTTGTGTAAACAACTCAAAGAATTTGTTAATTTATCATCACCCCTATGGGAAATGCATGCAGTGGTACCAAATATCATCCAAATATTATCCAACTGAACCAACCCATCAAGAAAAATTCCAAGCTTCCCTCTACAATTCATCACAACCTTCAAAAAAATCAAATTCCTTGAACAGCTCCAAGTAGCTTTCTCATCATGGATTGGATCAATCATAAGCATTCGCATTGCAATATTGCCAGAATATCTGTTAATTGTTTCTATCTAGATCTTAAATTTTCCAATTTAGGATTACTCCAAGTAAAAAACTGTATCTCTTATGTGAAATTTCTTCTTCATACTTGATCAAAATTAATTTCTATGAGGTAGAGGATCATAGAGGGTATCAATGTCACAGATGAGGTGGATAATCATAATTTTGCATCAATTGTACGAAAGATAATATGAAATGAAATTTTAAAGTCCCATCTATCCTGAAAAAAAAAGAAAAACCTCAGTACCATTCCTCAATTAAACACCAGCCTCAGTTTTCAACCCATTCCACCTATTTAACCTGATGATACCTAGAGTTTTGGTTTTACATCAGTAAGCTGTAACCAAAGGATATTTTGGGACCATTTGTAAACTACAATCAATTTATAAATTAATCAGATTAATCTTCCATCAATAATCAAACATCTTTAAGGATGAAATTGAGTTATTGATGAAATTAACCTGACCTTTATTTCATAAATTTCACCCAAAAAGCCCAACTTTGAACCATGCTAAGTCGTCTTTAATATAAAAAAAAAGAGTTTTTGAGTCTTGGAATTGAAATTTTCCACAAGCTCTTCTTGTTAATTGTTATATGACCAGTAAATAGTCCCTTTCTACTACAGCTTTTTGACATCAAGGACCAGCCATTCCCCATTTGAGTATGTAATCCTTCTTTCTGTTTTTGGAAGGTCTCTGTTTTGCAAGGTGCAGAAATGATAGCAGTATAGTTCCATAAAGGTGGGTTTTAAAGCTCCCCAGAGCAATTGGTGGCGCATTCATATTTTTTTTAACTTAATTTTTTAATTATTACTCCAACTTGGTTACAAAACATCAACTTGCACTGGAATCCTCAATTTCATTGCAGTAAATTGCTACAACTTTTCAATATTAATATGTATTAAAAAAGGCCATTTCCTCTGTTAGCAAGGATTTTTCAAGGGACTTCAAATCAAGTAGGCTGATGGAAACCATTATTTAATTGAAAAATAGTATCCAATAGATTTTAATGAGGTGACTTGAGGAGAATAAGTAAAATAATATTCAAATATTCCATGCTATTCATCATTGATTTTTACCACTCTTTTATTAAAAACAAAAAAAATATTATCCATTTGATGAGTATCTTCATGCATTAGGAATTTGGGAGCTGGTTATGAATTTCTATCAAGTTAGAAAAGCTTCCTTTGAAAAATCCTGTAGAATCTTAAATCCAAAGAAATGATTGAGCAAGCCAATAGTTGAAATTTTCTTTATCTGTATCATTGGAAAAAATATTCTGGTTTGTTGGATTAACATATTTGGATGTCCGCCTGATTGATCCCAGGACCCTTGCAATGCTTTAGATACTAAAGTTTACAGAGTTGGAATATAAAAATTATTAGAGGTAATGAAGCAATTATCTGTAAATATATGTTTAAAGTAGATGAAAATAGGTGCTTTGGTGTGGTTTAAGGGTGAATTTATCAATAATTCAATTACAAATAAAATAAAAATAGGATAAAAAGTTAAGACTGGGGACCAAAATTACAATCTGTGCGCCTGGGAGTTTGCAAAATTGATAAAAAGGTATTATTATCCAGGAACATACATGGTATTTCTTGGCTAGGGTAGAAAAACAGCCAGAGAAGAGAGGAATAAATTAATTTTTGGCAGTTGACACCAGGGTACCTGCTAAATAAATATATTATTAAGGGTAATGCAGAAATGATCTGTAAAGATATGGTTAAAGAAGATTCAAGGAGGTGGTTTGGTTTGGTTTAATTGTGAATTACTCAATAATTAAATTATAAATTCAATAGAATGAAGGAACAAATTTAATATTGGGGATCTTCAATACCTCTCTCAGGGGATCAAACTTATAATCCATGCACCTAGGACTTTTAAACCTTGATTCAAAGGGATTATTACCCAGGAAAATACATGGTATGGACTGGCTAGGGTAGAAAAACAACCAGAGTAAAGAGGAATGAGTTAATTGTTGGAATTTGATAACAGGTTAACTTGAAAAACTGAACTCAAGGGTATTTAGCAGGCCTATTATGACTATTTGAAGACTGAAAATGGTCCAAAAGTTGGGTTATAAGGGTTGGATGTCACATAAAATGTTCAGAATAAATCCATTAATCACCTACCTATGCTAAGAATTATTTTATTCCTGTAGTTACAGGTGTATGAATGCATCATTATGACTAGCTGGAGAATAAATAGCCTGAAAGAAGCCTGTTTTTATCCCTTTTTGATTTATCAGGGGCTTTGATGAGGTTTGTCAGTTCAAATGGAGAGGAAGAAACTGTGTTCTGGGGCCAGCAGTGTTTTAAAAAATATGCCACAGGATATTATTGGTGTTTTAGGCCCAATTGAATTGTCAAATGACAGGAAATATGATTATTTCCAGCATTTGTTGCATGATTTTGGCAGGGGAAATGAGCCTGCAATTCTTGTTAAAAATCTTGTTCCTGGATTCATTTGTATTTGCATGCATATTATAGAAACTCTAGTTGATTTAGAATAATTTTTTGAAAATTTTTATGTCATGTATTCAGTGTGGGTGTCACTTCTTCAGGATTGAGAAGTCTGTGAAAGTGGGTCCTGACCATTTTGGTGATTTTGCTCAAAAACTTCAATAAATACTTTGAAGGGTTTTCACATTCTTTTCCTATCCGTTTTGGCTTATCTGTAGGTTCTGGAAGATAAGCCAAAACAAATTGGCATGCATCTTAAATATGTGTGCCCTTCCCATGTATTTTTTAACCTTTCTGTGATGGGTTTTTGTGGTCATTTGGTCTGAAAGCTGGGGGAACAGATTTCATCATGTAAAATGTCTGTTCCATGTCTTTAAATTGGCTGCTTGTAGGAAGCTTGAAGTACAGGGCTTCCTATGTGTCTCAGGCCTGGTATTGATGCGCATGACTGTGTGCAGAAATTTTGACAAAAAAAAATTCCATAACTCCTAAACTATACAAAACACTCAATTTATGACTGGATTTTAGTTAGGTGACATATATGTGATGGTTCATGTGAATTATTGAAATTTCCAAAAATTCCCAACTTGTTTCTGTGGTTATTTGGCACAATTAATTAAAGGGTTTAGGAGTTGGAATTTGAGGGTAGGTTCAGTGTGTTACCCTACCTAGTTTCTAGAGTGAAATTAATTTCTGTAATAATATTTTAGTATTTATCATCATCTATTTGATTTGTTATTCATTTTCATTTTCATAATATTATTTTTGCTTTTGGTACTTTTTTCAGCTCTCTCTGCCATAGTAGTAGGCTGAAATTGGAGCTGGTGTAAGCTTATTTGAACAAAATTTATCAATCTTCATAAAATTAGTTCAGAGGTCCTGACAAATTGGAATTTTATTGAAAAAATATGGATTGTGAAAGCAAACTAGAAGGAAACCATGAAATGAAATGAATGACAAAAAAATTCAATGGAAAAATATCATATATAAGCACATACAAAAACTTTTGGTTCAGAGTAGTTTTTTTCAGACTTGTACAGAAATGGATGGATTAAATTCTCTTCCAATAAATTAGATATTTTTTTCCCAATCTGTCATGCTCCAGAGTCAAGGGTTATTTCCTTCTCACTTTTTGATATACCCTTCTCATCAGTACCATCTACCTCAGTCCTAAGAATAACAAACAGTAAAGCTCACACCATCAATAGTTCAATCCGCTTACTACCTCCAGCTTGTGCTATAACCTTCCAATCTTGGTGATTCAGTCTATACCTGCAACACATTGCAGTGGGTCAACCATCCATTTGAACATTTCTCAATCTTTTCTTGGATATCTTAGGCCTTATAATTCCATTCTTGGTTATGCTACTCTTCTAGCTTGCACATTTATCAATCCAAATCAATTGTATAGTTCCATCTTCAGACTAACACACTTCCCTGCATTTTTACCTCTGTTACTACTTTTGTTCATTTGCAGTGTCATCTCTTGTCATTCCCTCATGCATTGCATTTAATAGGACACATGCTTGGATGTTTACCTTTTCTTGCACCCATGCTATGACTCCAGATATTTTGTGTTGTGCAGTTTCATCTTCCTGTTTGGTTCCTGTCATTTATTGCATCAAGCTCTCTAGCTGTAGAAGAATTTCCATTGGGTTGTATCTAGTCAGTAAAGATTACCTTATAAGGACTCACTCCTTGCCTGAAGATTTTTTCCTCAGTTGGTCAATTTCATACATTTTAGGATTTTCTAAGGGAAGGAAATCACATCAGGCCTTGCCTCAGTTTCATCCCCACAGAAAAACTTCATCCCTCTTGCTACTTGCTGTTGACCACATCTTGCAGTTAGAACCTTGCTACCTTAAACTAGTCTTTGCACTTACATTTCACCCTTGTGCTCAAAATTGCCTAAAGATCCCCTCCTGTACGTGGGGCAGTTGTCTGACAGTAAATTAACAAACTCAACTCATCTATTATAGACTGCCAATTATCTTAGATTTTATTTTTTTACAATGTAATGTACTTGATTGAACAGAAAAGCCTCCCTCACACCTTATAATGATGATATCAACAGCGTAGGGAGACCCAGCATTTCTTGGGTCAGACAACCCTTAGATCCTGTTACCTCTTGTAAATAACTTTCAGTTGAACAAAGCAATGAACCCTTATCCAAAAGAATAATTTCCAAAGCTCAAGTGTATCCCCTTGAGCAACCCAAAGATTCTGAACAATCCTCCAATGAAACCTTGACTTGTGGTAGGGAAAGGCCTAGCCAAAATTCTCCCAAGTTGGAAGCTCAGGAGGTTATATCTATGTTTTTCAAAGCTCTCAATCAACATACCCCACAACCTAGTGCAATCACTCCAAGATTTTTCACTCCGGAGATGAAGCAGCCTGACCACTACAATGGGGAGCATCCACATCAGCTCTGCTCCTACCTACAGTTGTGCAAAATTATCTTCTACAATGACCCCAACAATTTCCCTTCCAACTGTCAAAAAGCCATGTATGTATCTTTGTTCCTAGGAGGTAGAGCCTTGCAATTTTTCAAAACTTACCTCAAATTATTTGATATTACTTGTCCCACTTGTATACTCAACAAATAGAACAAATTTGAGAAAAAACTTTTCACCTTGTTTGGCAACCCCAATGAAGTTTGCAACCCCAATTGAAAATTAAATAGCTTGGTGATGAAGGAAAATAGTAGGGCTTCTATATACATCTCTCAATTCCAAAGGCTGCAGTCCTGGATCCAGTGGAGCAAAGCAGCACTCCTCTTCCATTTCCAAAAGGGTTTAACAGTGTGGTGACCAAATCTGGGCACCCTGGACCAGATGCGGAAAATTCAATTTTTTTTTTCTATGATTCTTTTATTTAGGTGTCATCTATCCAAAAAAAAAAAATCGTAATTTTTATCAGCATCACTCCTCCAATTTCCTCATCCTGCCAAGCATTCCTCTGCCCCAGTGGTCTAGTAAAGGCCTCTCTTGGTCTCATCACCTAGGCATTGCGTTTGATTCCTTCTCTCTTTGTTCCCCCCTTCCTTTTGGCCAAACGCGCGGGCTGATACCCGCTTGCCCTGATCATCCACCATCCTCCATCACATCCCTCCATCCACAACATCCTTGGTCCACAACATCCTTGGTCTCATCAAGAATTCTTATGGATCCCGCAACAGAACTAATCAAACCTTATGATTTCTTACTCAAATTCATCCTTATTGGTGAATCAGGTACAGGCAAATTGTGCCTTCTTCATCATTTCTTACGCTCTCAATAACAAAATCCCTCTCCTCACACAATCATAGTTGAGTTATCCTCAAAGATAATCAGTCTACCATCCTCCAGCTTGTTTGGTTCAAGTTTTTGACGGATGAAACTCCAGATCTGGGATACAGCTGGTCAGGAACGATTCAGGAGTGTCACCAGGAACTACTTCCGCGGCGCGGCTGGGGCCATCCTGTTCTACAACATTACCAAGTTTCCATCAATTGAATCTGACTCAAATCTCTGATTGACTCCCAATTCTAATCAGTCTCAATCAAATGAAGCAGAACTATTGATAGAAACACCTTCATCATCCTCCTCATCTAGTCTCAAACCTTGGTCATATACCATCCCCCATTTGACTCTTCAGACTCACATCTGCCAACTCTTCCTTCCATTGACTCCTCAAGGCTTCTTTTTTTTGGCCTCCAATCCTACTTTTGACCCTCACTCAACTCTCACCCTCAGCCCAACCCTCAACGTTGTTCAATCTCCACCAGTTTGTTCCGAGAGCAAATCCATCAACAGAATTTGAAATCCACTTGTGGCTTACAATCCACCTGAGCTGCGGCTGTCAAACCCAGTGGATTTTGTCTTTGGATCTCCCGCTCCAATCATCTCACCTGCGACTCTCCTTCCTGTTCCCATCAGCCTATCCGCGCGGCTCCTCACCTGCAACTCTCCTGCCTGTGCCCATCACTGACACGGGCCAGTGTCTCTCCATCCCCACTCATCCATGATTCCTTCCATTATTTCAATTTTGTTTTATTTTTTGTTTTCTCATCAGTTTCTCTATTTTTCTCATGTCCATTAAAAAAAAAAAAAAAAAAAAAATTCCGCTCTATTTGTAGAATCACTTGTACATAGTCTAACAGGGCCTCCTGCGCTTTTAAGGAGGGGCTCTCCCCTTCCTTTTGGAGGGAGGAAGGGGTATTATATGGTATCTTACCAAAATCATCTGTGGGGCCTCATTCCCCTTTATCCAAGACTGAATTCTGGGTATATCCATGATTGCCCCTTGATCTGTGAGCATCCATACTCAAATCCTGATACTTGATCTTTAACACCAACCAATAGCCTTGCTGGTTGAAGAAGAATTTGACTGATTGAATTCTTGAGTGTGTTACACCACTCCTGATCCCTTTATCCGACCATACTGGTCCTGATCATCCTTTGATTATCTTTCCGGAACCAGTCATGTTTGACTGAAGAGGTTTCATTAAGCTTAAAACCTGGAGTGTTAAACCTCCCTTTATTTCTTTTGAAGTTGAATTCCGCCATGCTACTCTTGAGTCCCTTGAGAAGTGTTGGGTTATTCTTGTTTGAATCAGTTATTTTTTTGCTTCTAGAGCTTCATCAACCAATTAGCTTTGTCTTGTGCAGCCACCAACAGTTATCTTGTACCCTTCAAGCGCTTGATTGCGGAGAGTTGGGCAGGTTCATTGAGAACCTGGAGGTTGTTTGGGATTGAGTTGATCTTTCCTAAGCTTCTGCTGATAACCAGAGCTATTAGCTTGTGGGCGTTGTTACTTACAATTGCCTTGTCCTGTTGAATTCTGAAAAATCCTTGACTTCTTCTATTCAATTTTTCCCCGGCATCATCTTGCCTCAGATAGTGTTGTTTTTTCCAGCTACCAACTAATATCATCTTTATCCTTTACTCTTTGGTCTCTCATTTACCAGGTTCTCAACTTTGATCTTGGTTACATTTAAATATTTTTGTAACACTCAGGAGGGCAGCCTAAACAGCAACTTTCCCCTCCACAGAACTGCCACGGCCTAGCACCGTTTTGATTCTTACAATTGCACGCTTGATCAAGCAACTTGCAGTTGGGGGACATAGGACAACCTCCCTTCAGCAACTAACCAACTGGGTTATCAAGCTTGATAATGGATATCACAACAAGAATTTCTCTCAACAAAACAATCATGGACAGTCAAACTTGGCTCCAAAGGCAGAAAAAGCTTTAAAAAAACAACAGAAGAATCCAAAGCAAAGCAAATCAACCTCAAATTAAAAATCCAACACAAAAGGGAAGACCCCCACCAAAACTGCAAAGTTCCTGGATACAGAAGCCAGGATGCTGAAGAACAAGTAATATTTAAGGAGGGAAAAGGCAGGATTTTTATGTATTGAGGAGGTATTCATGATGTCAATAGTTGTGCAAAGCGGCTGAGCTGTCAAAAAAATAGCTGGTAGTTTTTCTGAAACTTGCAACGGAAGCTACCCATTATCTAAACAGCAAGTCAATCTTTGCACTTGCAAGTCACTTGGCGCTCCAATTTCAAGATTTGTAATTTTTCATTCCAAAAAAAATCCTTATTGAGTTTTACTTGTATCTGGCGCTATTGTTTCTATTATAAGTGCAGCATTTTCCACCCCTGAAAATCTTACGCGTTCCCAGATAGACAAATTTCCCATCTATGTAGTAATTAGTGCAAGCAAGCCGTCTTATTGGTTTACCCATAAGGAAAAATGGACATTCACATTTTTCAATTTCTGCAGCTTCAAGTGGGATTTGATTGTGTTGGATATCCCTGGAATGGATGATACCATTCTAGGCCATGAATTCCTAGTCTACTGGAATCTAGATTTGAATTGGCAAGAAGGAGTAATTAACCTTTGCACCTCACATTCCCAGAAAAAAAAGCCTTCCATCAAGCAGGAATTAAACAGCCTACCTCAAACTTTCATTAAGTTGGATGACGCTTTTTGTCAGCCTCCTGGATGCCAAGACCCTTGCTATCCTTTAGCTACCAGAGGTGATAGAATAAACAATAAATATATGATTTAATAAATGCAGCAAAAATTTGTAAAATATTTGAATTAAGCTTATTTCAAGGTTAAGTGGTTTTGTTATGGTTTATTGTTTTAAATCAATATGAATAACTTGATTATTAAATATTTTTATAGAGGGGCCATAATTATATTGGGGATCTTGAACACCTCTCCTCAGGGATTTAAGTATGAACGTAGTCCTGGTTACTTTGGGCTCTTTAGTTTAAAGGATATTTTACCCAAAGATAATATGTTCATAAAATACACGGTAGAGTGGCAGGGCCTTGTAGCCAAGCTGCCACAACGGAGAAAGGATAATAAAACTCACTGGTATAATATTAAATCCTTTGGGTATCTGTTTGAGATGTGCACTGATGGGTTAAACCTGTATACTGGGGTTATAAGGTGCTTCAGCAGTTTTAATTGATAAAAAAGAGCTTGAGGATGGATATTATTGATCAGACTTAGCCATAAATCACTTACTTATCTCTTATAAGTACTTGATTACCTTTGCACAGTGTCTGGATATAAATATAACTGGGTCCCTGCCCATCAATATCCTCAAAAGATATCTTTATTTATAGCTTTTGGATTCCCAATATTGTCCTTCTGAGGGTTGCAGGTGCTCAAAGGGACGGACATTAAGGCTAGCAGGGTAACCAGGGGTAACCTGTCATGTGTTCGTGGTGCTATAGCATGGGTAGCATTTAATTCCTCAGGGTATGGGAATTATTCTACTTCATAATAGATATTAGGACGTGTGAATAACACTAATCAATCCCATTTATGTATTATTTAATTAATTATCCTTAGTAAATGTTCCCAGTAATTCAATAATTATATAAATAGACATTTCTACGGACATCTTGATGTCAGGTAAGTTCTCATTATGTATTATATATCTGGAGTAAAAGTCATGATATTGATTTTAATCCTTATTTTCGATTTCCAGTTGATTTACTAAGATAATTACTTAAAAATATAAGTCATGGGAATTCATTTAGTATTTTTACATAATTAGTTTTCTTAGTATGTCACAAAAATATTGATGTCTAGGAAAATTCATAAAAGTATATTCAAGTATTTTAATATATTTTTAGAAGTTGTCATTGTATTATTTTCGACATTCTTGGTACTTTGAATTATATTAAATAAAAAATACATGTAAGGATTATTTAAGTATTTTTATATAATATTATGTATTTTTAGACTATCTACTATCCAGATGAATATTTATTACAAATTTAGAATGTTCCCATGTGGGTTGTAGCATGTTTACGCGGTACCTGAGCCTCTCAGGCCGCCTGTCACTCTGTCAACCCATAGTCGCGCGGCTGCGTACTTGTCAGAGGCCCCGGGCTGCGTACACAACCTTGACGGGGTGACAGGGCTGTATCTCAGCCACGCGCGGGTGCATTGGCTGCTGCGGCTGCGTGCGGAAATTGTGACAAAACACATTTCCGTCTGTAACTCCTAAAATATACACAACACCTCAATTCTGACTGAATTTTAGGTGTGAAACCTATACGTGACAATGTGTGCGAAGTATTTAATTGACCAAAAGCTCATTAGTGGAGCCATAGTATTTTGGTCTTTCTTTCCTTAATTATTTCAAAATATAAGGAGTTGGATTTCAAGGGTGGGGTCAGTGAGTGACCCTACCTAATTTTGGGTGAAGAATCCATTTCTGAAATAATTTTTATGGTTTTCCTACTGCTTCTTAGTTTAATTATATTATTATTATTTTTATGTTATTTTTTTTACTTTTGCAGCTTGCTTTGCAATAGTAGCAAGCTGACATTCCCCCACTCCAAGATATGGCCATATCTGAAAACAATCTGGCGGATGCTGGGAGAAAATTAACTTCATGTGTGTTTCAGTTCCTTTTGCTGGCTCTGTAGTTTCTGAGATGTATTGGTCCATCATGTATGTTATTTTCTGGTAATAATTCATCTTTGTCTGCAGATTCTCCTTTGTATTCTACTAAATCCTGCTGAATTTCCCCTTCTCTTTCACAGGGTCAGGTTCTATTGTTATTATTGCTGGAGGGAGGTTGCTGACTTCTCTTGGTTGAAAGTGTTTCACTAGGCTAACATGAAATACTGGATGTTTCCTTGATAATTCTTCACTAAAGATTACTTCCACAAAATTTTTTCCATGCATCTTCTTGATAACAAATGGTCCAACAAAGGCTGGTTTCAGTTTTCTGTTGCCTTCTAGATTGTTGAAATTGGTTGTAGATATCAAGATCTGATCTCCTATTTCAATTCTGGTTCTTTATGTTATTTGTCCCATCTTTGTTTTTTTTATTCTACTGCTTCTTCTACACATTTTTGAGCATGATTATTTTCCATATCTATCATTTTCTTAAAGTCAAGAGATTTTGGATGAATAGTGGATACTTTTTTGGTTTAAGTTATTCCTAGGGAGTTTTGTAATCCATCCTCTTTCTAGTATGTAAGGAGCTTCTTTGGTAGCAGAATGTTTACTGCTTTTATAAGCCATCTCTAGAGCTGGGAGTAGGCTTAACCAATCATGGAAATAACCATCTGAGTTTTTGTATCCTAGACCAAAGCTACAGAACCTCCTTTACATATCTTCTAGGGTCTGTATCATTCTTTCAGCTAATCTGTCAGTTTGGGGATGGTATGCTGTAGAAAATGCTAGAGTAGTACCCAGTATATCATGTAGATTCCTCCAAAACTCAGAGGTGAATTTGGGGTCTCTGTCACTGATTATAATCTTGGGTATACCAACATCAGCTATAATCCTATTCCAGAATAGTAAGGCTACATCCATAGCACTATCTTCTTTGTGGTTAGGTAAAAATTTTGCTTTCTTAGAATATCTGTCAACTATAACTAGGACAGATTTATATGAATGAGTACCTCCAGGGGGGAGGCCAGTGACAAAATCCATATCAATTATTTCCCATCTGGTTGTAGGTTCAGATATCTTCTGTAAGAGTCCAAACCTTTTTCCAGTAGATTTATTAGATTTCTGGAAGGTTTCACAGCTAGTAACATATTAAGTAGTGATTTCTTTCCAGTCTATCCACCAAGCAGTTTGTTTTACTTTTTCTAAAGTTCTCTCCGTGAATAGATGCCCTGATGAACAGTTGTCATTGAATTCCTGGAGTATATGTTGTAGATGTTGTTTGTTGCTTAGTACTAATACGCTGGAATGTTGGTGTCTATAGTAAAGGAGACCATCCCAAAAGGTAAACATTCCTGCTTTATAGGGTTTAACTATTGAAGAAGGTAGGCTATTTATCAGAGCTGCTTCTGAGTATTCACGTTCCATAATTGTAATCAGCCGCTTGATTTCAGGAGAGTAGTTATCCCTTACTAGGTTGAAGAAAGCATAATCTAATTCACATAAGTGGATCCCCATTATTGGAGCACTCAATGCAAAAATATTGATGTTCAGGATAGGAAAAATATCTTGATCTTCAGGGTCATATGCTGGATTTTTAGTCATTAGGCAAAGCATTCTTACTTAGAATATCAGCATTCTGATGTTTAGCTCCAGCTTTATGCACTATAGTCATCTGTCCTCTATACTTTTGTATAGCAATTTGCCACCTGAGCATATGTCTGCTGGGAGTTTTCATGTTCATAAGAGTTCTTACAGCATTAAAGTCCATGATTACTTGAAAAGTGGTGCCTTCTAAGTAATAGTGTAGCTTCTCTAAAGCCCATACTAGTGCAAAACATTCCAACTGACTGGCCCCATATCTCTTCTCTGTATCTTTGATCTGTCTAGATATGAAGAGTACTGGTTTCTCTACTGGTCTGTCTTCTTCTATCCTGTCCTGATGTAGAGCAGCTCCTAGCCCTTCCATGCAGGCGTCAATGTACAGTTTGAAGGGCTTGGAGTAATCTGGTTGGATAAGTAGAGGAGTAGAGGTCATAGCTATTTTTAATTCCTCATAGTTTTTTGGTCTCTCATGAGTGATTTCAAATATGGTGTTGTTGTTGCATACTTCATACAGACTTTTAGTTAGAATAGCAAACTTTGGTATTTATTGAATGTAATAACTGCAAAAACTAGTGAAAGAAAGTAATTCTGTTTTGTTTTGAGGCATAGGTCTATTCATGACAGCAGCTATCTTATTTTGATCAGCAGCTAGAGTTAGACCAGAGACTATATGTCCTAAGGCTTTCAATTCTCCGTAGCCAAAGTTGCATTTCTTCATAGACACCTTCAATCCTGCTCTGCAGATAGTCTGGAGTACTAATCTTACTTGGTTAATATTAGTATCCCAGTCATCAGAGTATATGATAACATCATCTATATATACCATCATCCATCCTTGTCTGACATAAGTACCTAGAACTGTATCCATTGTTCTCTGGAAGTGTGATGGAGCATTCTTTATACCAAAGGGCATCCTAAGATATCCATATATTCCCAAATGACATATTATTCTCATAAACTTCCAGATTTCAGGGCTTATTGGTATCTGGTGGAAACCTTAAGGCATATTCATAGTAGTAATGTACTTGGCCTTGGACAAGTTATGCAGAGCATGATCAATCTGGGGTATAGGATAATAATCTGCTTGAGTATAATTGTTGAGCATTCTGAAGTCTCATACCATTCTTGACTTTTCATTATGCAAAGCTATGATTACAGGTGTGGTCACATCTACCTGATCATTATTCCCTACTTTCCTTAATACTTGTAAGTCTGTTAGTTCTTGGATATTTTCCTCAAGGGATTTTCTAGACTTAGGACTAGAAGGATAGGCTGGCCTTCTTAAGTTAGGAGGATAAGGAGGCTTAATGGTCAATGTCAATACCATATCATGTCCTTTAATATCACCAATGGGATGATCTTTAGTAAAAAAAGCATTCTGGTTCTCAAAGCAGACTTTCAATATATCTTTCTTCTGTAACTCAGAAAGTTTCATATTAAGAGCTGCTTGAGAGAAGTATTCTTGGTAAAATCCTTCTAAATGCTTTTGATAAGTAAAGGAGGGGCAGTTAGACTGAATGGTGCATATCTTCAACTTCTTGTCCCAATTACCTCCTACTGTGAAGTATCTTCCTCTACTCTGGAACACATCTATACCATATAGACAAAAGGCATCATTACCCAGTATCATGTAGTCACATAGTCCGTTGAGCAATACTAAAAATTCCACTTGTATTCTCAAATATCCTTTAGTATGATGTAGTATTATAGGAGCAATCCATACTCCAATAGCATTCATGGTAGAGTTGCAAGAGCTGAATCTGGCTTTTGGGACGGGAAAAAGGTGTTCTTTCCAATTGGGACCCCATTTGTTTAAGAATTCAGCACAGACACATGAGCAAAAGGCTCCACTATCCAGTAATAACCTTATAGGTCTATTTTTATACAATCCTGTTACATAACAAGCTTTACCAGTGGTATAACTTTTCCCACTCATAGTTTCAACTGTTAATGGTTTGACATCCATAATATGTCTAGGAATTATGGTAGGATCCCATTGTGGGGGCAAGCTAGAATCCCCATGGATGTTATTGATTTCTACAGAAGTGCCTATATCTCCTTCTATAACATTAACAGGGTTGGTCAGGATCAATTCACATTCAGAAAGAGATCCTTCAGTATCAGCTATATCCTCATAGTTCTGATTCCCTTCAACCTCCTGATCTCCTTCCAAGACTTCTATCTTCCTTTTTGGTAATGGGCAGTCTTGTCTCATATGCCCAGTCTTGTTACAATTCCAACAAGTTGCCGGCATCCTCTCTTTATCCCTATTCTCATTAGGTTTCTTATTATCAGAGGCATTCATCAGAGGAGGTTGTTCTCTGGTTTTTTTGATTTTATAGTTCTCTTTGGGTCTGGAAGGGGCTTTCTTGTCTAACCCATTCATGTCTATTACTTCTTCTAGCACATTGATTAGAGTTGGCAAGTCCAAATCCATACTCATCCTACATCTTACACTATGGTTACGATTGCCAGGACACAGGTTGAGGAGTCTTTCATTTACTTCCTCTTTATCAGCATCTGGATAGAAGCAATCAAACCTTTTCTTCTGTTCCAAGCACCATTTGTGAGGTTTATCCCTGGAGGGGTCAAATGAGGAATTTTCAAAATTTTTCATCATTTTTCTTTTCCACATTCTAGAACCAAATTGTTCTTTAATCAGCAGCTTCCAAGAATTCCATGGTAAGGATCCTACTTCTTCTCTTTTACTAATAAACCAGGCCAATGCTACTCCTTCAAATAGCCTGGGTAGCCTGACTACAGCTATAGCTTCTGGTAGGTCATAAGAGTTAATAATGTAGTCAATAAATTTAATAAAATTTATATGATTATATTTTCCTTCACCGGAGAACTTGGGCCATTTGTAAATAGAGGGTAACAGCTTGAGTGCTTGCTCCATGTCAGGGGTAGGACTAGGCCCAAAGGTGTCACTCCTATGCATTCCTAATAAGGGTGGTGCATAAGGATTAGTGGTTTGTCTGGGAGGTTTTGGTTCCTCTGTAGTACTCCCCAAGGGCTTGGTCAGACGTACTTTCAAGTCTCTACAATCATTTTTGATCAGATTAAGTTGCAGGTCAACTTTGTTGTTAAGCACCTTCAATTTTTAACTAAGGGATAGAATAGATCTGTTAGTGGTGGTTGCTGATTCTTCTTTTAAGGGGTGGAAAGACATAATAAAATCTTCTTGGATTCCTGATAACATATTCTCAATTGTTTGAGTCTGTCTGATCCTACCTTGATTAATTGTCTCCAATAACTGTTCTGAGTTTTCTTTAATTTCTTCCATTCCTAACGTCTTTGTTTGGTTATTAATCAATTTGGCTACTACTGAGGTTAATTTATCCATTTTGGTATAAACACCGTCCAAATTTTCACAAAAAATTTTGAAATGACACATATCATTAGAAAAGGAAGTAATTACATAAGAGGTTTGTTTGGGCTCAGAATTAGAAGCTAATTTTTGTAAAACTTTTTCCATTTTTGAGCTAGGGATATTATCTGATCCCAGTTCTTTCCCTTTGGTTTGGGATGGGAAGAGTATCCCTTCATTCCTGATCCTTTGCCTTTCAGTTGGGCTAATTGATTCCAAGGATTCCACTTTTCTACATAGGATTCTACCTCTTTACTTGTAATCATTTTCTGAAGAGCTATCTGGGTGGCTTTTGCCTGGGAGATTACCTTTTTCATAGACACCATGTCCTCCTTTCCTTGGGCTTCTTTGAATTCTTCCCAATATTTCACTTGCTCTTTGACTAAGTCTTTGCTCCTGGCTTCCTTGGCCAGATTCTGCTGGGGTGGCTGCAGGTAATCTTTTTGTAAAGGAGGTTGGCTTGATTCTACTACCTTCTCCGGCTCTAGGTTGAGAGAGGGCAGAAGTGATTGGTGCTGCTCCTTGTCCATCAACATTTGATTCATGGGTTCTAGTCCCTTCATGGGTGTCCTTATTGGTGGTCTCACCGTTACTGAGAGCTGTTGGAAAAAATCCATAGGAGGGAATTCTTCCTGAGGCTCTTGTTTTACGTCTATTCATTTTTAGAATAATATGTTTATAAGTATCTTACAGAAAAAATCCATAAAAATAAGTTTTATTCAAAACTCAATTAGGTTGATGTTCAAAGGTACCAAGAACTTATTGGGGTTAAATTGATCCTTAGTAGGTAATCCTACGGGGTCTTGGTGTGTTCCAATGAGGTCTTCACCTAACCAATCAATATTTTCACGGCGTCCAGAGATATCTGGGATTTCCTGATCCAATAAATCAACTTCAGTGGCGGTGGTTTCTGGTACAGGAGGGTTCACTGATAAAAAAGTGTATTTTATTTGTTAATAAAATATATAAATATTATTTTTTTTAAAAAAATAATATGGTAATACAAGTTGAATACTTACTTTTATATTTAAAAAAGTAATTTATACGGTATTTCTTCCAAGCTTTATTTTTCCTTAATAAAGCCTGAAAGTTGATACACCTTTCAAGATCTTCTTGTTCAAGGAGTTTATTTAAGCGTTTATGTGCAGAAGAGATATTAAGTTGCTCAACTTGAGTTAAAGCTTTCCAACCAGTAGGTTTATAATTTTTAATATATTCTTCTTTTATTATCTTTAAAATATTTGAATAATAGATTATTAATTCTGCATTGGTTTTTAAATCCACTGCAAAAGAATTTAATGATAAATCACAATTATAAAGTCAGATAAATTTACTTTGATTTTATTTTTTTTGTGAAATGTCTGGTCCAAGGTATTAATTATAATAAAATGGAATATTTTCCGGCCAGACCCCTGATTGTCAGCCTCCTGGATGCCAAGACCCTTGCTATCCTTTAGCTACCAGAGGTGATCGAATAAATAATAAATATATTATTCAATAAATGCAGCAAAAATCCATAAAATATTTGGATTAAGCTTATTGCGAGGTCAAGTGGTTTGGTTATGGTTTATTGTTTTAAATCAATATGAATAAATTGATTATTAAATATTTTTATAGAGAGGCCACAATTATATTGGGGATCTTTAACACCTCTCTTCAGTGATTTCAGTATGAAAACACGTAGTCCTGGTTCCTTTGGGCTCTCTGTTTAAAGGATATTTTACCCAAAGATAATATGTATATAAAATAAACGGTAGAGTGGCAGGGCCTTGTAGCCAAGCTGCCACGACAGATAAAGGATAATAAAACTCACTGGTATAATATTAAATACTTTGGGTATCTGTTTGACACGTGCACTGATGGGATAAACCTGTATACTTGGGTTATTAGGTTGTTCAGCAGTTTTAATTGATAAAAAGAGGTTGAGGACAGATATTATTGATCAGACTTAGCCATAAATCACTTACCTATCTCTTATAAGTACTTGATTACCTTGGAAAAGTGTCTGGATATAAATATAACTGGGTCTCTGCTCATCAATATCCTCAAAATAGATCTTTATTTATAGCTTTTTGAGTCCCAATATTGTCCTTCTGAGGGTTGCAGGTGCTCAAAGGGACGGAAACTAAGGCTAGCAGGGTAACCAGGGGTAGCCTGTCATGTGTTCTTGGTGCTATAGCACGGGTAGCATCTAATTCCTCAGGGTATGGGAATTATTCTACTTCATAATAGATATTAGGACGTGTGAATAACACTAATCAATCCCATTTATGTATTATGTAATTAATTATCCTTAGTAAAGTTCCCATTAATTTAATAATTATATAAATATACATTTCTATGGACATCTTGATTTTTTGGTCTTTCTTTCCTTAATTATTTAAAAATGTAAGGAGTTGGATTTCAAGGGTGGGTTCAGTGAGTGACCCTACCTAATTTTGGGTGGAAAATCCATTTCTGAAATAATAGTTCTGGTTTTCCTACTGTTTCCTAGGTTAATTATATTATTATTATTTTTATGTTATTTTTGTTACTTTTGCAGCTTGCTTTGAAATAGTAGCAAGCTGACACTTTTCCTCCAGGAGATTTGTCATATCTTGACTTCCATTACCAAGTTCCCTCTTCAGATGAAGGATTTATTGCTTAATTGTCTGACTTAACTCTCCCTTGTTTCTTTGAAGAGAAAAATGTGCCTACAAAAAGGTTTCTTTTGACCTCCTTAATCCTCTTGCATTTTGCCAATACTTTGAACACTTTGTTAGAAGATGATGATGAGATTGAAGATTTAGAAATCATTTGAGAGTCTTTACCTACATTTTATCATGGATTTGCTGACATATTTTCAGTTTTTGAGGCTGATAAACTTCCTCCATCCTGTTCATATGATCAAAAAATTAAACTCACTGGTCCACCTCTGGCACCAAGTTCATTCTACTCTCTCTCAAAGCAAGGATCAACTGCGCTTCAAGAATACATTGTGGAAAATGTATCAAAAGGATCTCTTTCACCAAGTAATTCAAACACCGGCTTGCCCCTCCTATTTTTCCTGAAGAAATACGGCAGTCTTTGAATTTGCATTGACTATAGGAAACTGAACCAGGTAAACTAGAAAAATGCATACCCATTACTTAAAATTTTGCACCTCCTCACTCTCTTAAATGCAGCTGCTTATTTCTCAAAGTTAGAAATTTTCTGTGCCTATAACTTGATTTTCATTGCAAAGGGTCATGAGTACTTTACACTTTACCACTATGCAAACCCGTTTGGGCAGCTATGAGTATACTGTCATGCCTTTTTGCCTCTGTAACACTCTTTCAACTTTTCAATATTTTGTTAATGATATTTTTTCTGACCTTGTAGAGAAATACCTTGTGGTATATCTTGATGATATACTTGTCTAATCAAAAACTCTTGATGAGCACATCTCCCATGTAGAAGAGATGCTGCAGCAACTTTGAAACAATAACCTGTTTGGAAAAGGCTCTAAGTGCAAATTTCATACTCAATCTCTTCAATCTTTAGGTGTAATAGTTTTGCAGCAGGGACTAGCCATAGACCCAGCCAAGATCCAATGCATATTGGACTGGCCCGCATGTTCTTCTATTAAATCCCTTCAATTTTTCCTTGGTTTCAGTAATTTTTACAGGAGGTTTATTGAGCAATACGCCAGGAAGACCATGAATCTTACTAATCTTCTTCAAAAAGAAAATAATTTTACTTTTACAGAACAAGTCTCTTTGAAGTTCAAAGCTCTGAAAAATGCTTTTACCACTGCTCCAATACTTACTCACTTCAATAATCTAGCTTGCACCATTGTGGAAACGGACACAAGCAACAATGAAATTGCAGGAGTAATCCAACAGTTTTACTTCTCTTCTAATCTCTTTCATCCTTTTGCCTTTGAGTCTTGGAAGTTGCTTTCTGCAGAGCTTAACTACAAAATTCATCCCAAGGAACGTCTGGCAATTGTTCATTTCTTGAAAAATGGCATTCATACCTTTTTGGCCTTGTAGAGCCTTTTTAGGTTTTTACTGATCATAATTTTCATAAATATTTTATGAGCTCAAAACTCCTCACACGTAGACAGGAGCAATGGGCAGAATACCTCTCCAAGTTCAAATTCAAAATCAGGTACCTCCCTGGAAAAAAAGAAGTTGTTCCCAATGCTTTATCACATTGGTACAACATTTACCCAGTGGGGGGGCAGTAGCTTTGCAGACAACAATCCTGAAATCATTAGGAAACTTTTCTCTCCAAATCAATCTTCCCAACTCAGATCAATCATCACGCAACTCTGAGACAAAGATTCCAAACTTTGATAAGCCCAAATAAACAAACCCAAGTTTAACAAGCTTTGCTAGAGTGCGAATTCACCTTAAAGCAATTATGGTATTTATGAAATTGGTTATTTAGTTTATAAAGATTGTATAGTAGTTCCTAATAATACTTGCATCAAGTTAGATATCTTTGATTCTTGGCATGATTATCTGCTTGTTGGTCATTATGGCCAGGATAAAACCTACCAGTTGATTGCACAAGACTTCCAGTGGCCTGGTAGGACCAGAGAAGTAAAAGACTATGTAAGCGTGTGCTATGATTTGAATTGTAACAAGTGGTCAAATCACTGGAAGTATGGGCTTCTTCAGCCACTTCCAATTCCGCCTATTCCTTGGCACTCCTTGTCTATGTATTTCATTTCTCAATTACCTCTTTCTAATGGTTATGATGCTATTCTAGTAGTAGTAGATTGCTTCTTGAAAATGGCTTTGTTTCTTCTCTCTACTGTATCTGCCTCTGCAGAAGAACTAGCTAATCTCTTCATAGAACATGTGTTCTCAAAGCTTGGTCTCCCTCCTAACATAGTTAGTGATTGTGGATAATTGTTTGTTTTGAGATTTTGGACCTCTCCTTGTCAGCATTTGAAAATCACTTGCAACTTATCAATGGCTTACCACCAGGAAACGGATGGGAAAACAAAACAAGTAAATCAGATCCTTGAACAGTATCTTTGAATGTACTTTGCCTGTCAAAAGGAAAATTGGTTGAAATGGCTCTCACTTTCCAAATTTGCATACAACAACTCCATTCATACCTCAAACAAAAATTTTCGCTTTCAAACGCTTTATGGAAGAAACCAAACTTTTTATTCTATTCACATAGCACCTTCTCAATCCGCTACCAACTACATTACTCTCATTCAATATTTCCAATTGCAACTCTGATCCAACCTTGAAGCAGAAAAAAAATCTTACAAGGAGCAAGCAGACAAATTTTGCAATTTGGCACCAGCCTTTTCAGTGGGATACCAGGTTTGGCTTAATGCTTGCTGTCAGCCTCCTGGATTCCAAGACCCTTGCTATCCTTTAGCTACCAGAGTTGATATTGTAAATAATAAATATATTGTTCAATAATTGCAGCAAAAATCTGTAGAATACTTGGATTAAGCTTATTGCAAGGTTAAATGGTTTGGCTATTGTTTATTGTTTTGAATCAGAATTGATTATTAAATATTTATAGAGGGGCCACAATTATATTGGGGATCTTTAACACCTCTCTTCAGGGATTTCAGTATGAAAACACGTAGTCCTGGTTACTTTGGGTTCTTTAGTTTAAAGATTATTATACCCAAAGATAATATGTATATAAAATACACAATGGAGTGGTAGGGCCTTGTGGCCAAGCTACCACGACAGAGAAAGGATAATAAGACTCACTGGTATATTATTAAATCCTTTGGGTATCTGTTTGGGATGTGTACCGATGGATTAAACCTGTATACTGGGGTTATAAGGTTGTTCAGCAGTTTTAATTGATAAAAAGAGGTTTGAAGACGGATATTACTGATCAGACATTGCCATAAATCACTTACTTATCTCTGATAAGTATTTGATTACCTTGGAATGGCGTCTGGATATGAATATTACTGGGTCTCTGCCCATCAACATCCTCAAAAGAGCTCTGTATTTATAGTTTTTGGAGTCCCAATATGGTCCTTCTGAGGGCTGTAGGTACTCAAAGGGATGGAAACTAAGGCTAGCAGGGTAACCGGGGGTAGCCTGTCATGTGCTCTTGGTGCTATAGCCCGGGTAGCATCTAATTCCTTAGGGTATGGGAATTATTCTCTACCTTATAATGGACATTAGGACGTGTGAATAACACTAATCTGTCCTATTTATGTATTATTTAATTAATTATCCTTATTATATGTTCCCAGTAATCTAATAATTATATTATTAGACATTTCTACGGACATTTTGATGTCAGGTAAGTTCTCATTATGTATCACATAACTGGAGTAAAAGTCATAATATTGATTTTACTCTTTATTTACGGGTTCCAGTTGATTTGTTAAGATAATTACTTAAAAATATAAGTCATGGGAATTTGTGTAATATTATTACATCATTATCTTCCATAGTATGTCACAAAGATGTTGATGTATAGCAATTCTCATAAAAGTATATTCAAGTATTTTAATATATTTTTTGAAGCTGTCATTGTCTTATTTTCGACATTCTTGATACTTTGCATTATATTAAATAAAAAATACGTGTAAGGATTATTTAGGTATTTTTATATAATATTATGTATATTTAGACAGTCTATTATCCACAGGAACCTTTGTTACATATGTAGCAAGTTCCCGTGTATGTTGTAGCCTGTTTACGCGGTACCCGGGCTGCCTGTCACTATTTCAGCCCGTAGTCCCGGGGCTGCGTACTTGTCAGAGGCCCGGGGCTGCGTACACGACCTTGACAGGTTGAAACGGCTGTATCTCAGCTGCGCGGGGTGCTGTGGCTTCCGCGGCTGCGTGCGGGAATTGTGAAAAAACACATTTCCGCCCGTAACTCCTAAAATATACACAACACCTCAATTCTGACTAAATTTTAGGTGCAAAACCTATACGTGACAATGTGTGTGAAATATTTAATTGGCCAAAAAGCTCAATACTGCAGCCGTAGTATTTTGGTTCTTTTTTTCTTAATTATTTAAAAATATAAGGAGTTGGATTTCAAGGGTGGGGTCAGTGAGTGATCCTACCTAATTTTGGATGGGGAATCCATTTCTGTCATAATATTTATGGTTTTCCTACTACTTCTTAGGTTAGTTGTATTATTATTATTTTTATTTTATTTTAGTTACTTTTGCAGCTTGCTCTGCAATAGTAGCAATCTGTCACTTGCAACATTTGAAGGACTTGTCCTACCAGAAAACTATCTGAGAAAAAGCTTGGCCCATTTAAAGTAGAATCAGTCATGTCCCCTAATGCGTTTAAACTTTCTCTACCTGCAAAATGGAAAGGTATCCACCTGGTCTTTCATGTGTCTCTCCTAGAACCTGCTTGAGTATTATACCCAGGCAAGGCTAATTCCCCTCCAGAACCTGTAAATTTTCAAGATCACTTAGATTGGGAAGTAAGCTGTATTCTGAATTCCGGGGTATGCAAAGGAAAGCTTCAATACCTTGTTGAATGGACTGGCTTCCAGTCCAACAAAGATTGAACCTCATGGGAACCAGCCCATCACCTTTACAATTCTCCCAACTTGGTTTGAGACTTCCACGCAAAGCACCTGCATTTACCTTGTCAACCTTCAATCCCATTCCATTCCATGTGTATTCCAATCCCATTCTGTTCCATTCCATCTGTCTCACCTCAATTTTTCAATCCTATTTCTACCATCCTTTGACATTCCTGTTTTAATTTTATCCCTTCCCTTAAATTTATCACCACATTCTTTGAAAATCCTTTTTTATTTCATTTCCTTCTATTTTAAACAATCATTCTCTCTTTTAATTAAAACAGTCAAAAAAAATCTATGTATAATAAATAAAAATTTAAAAAAAATCATAAAAGTCGTTACAAATTTCTTTTTACCTCTTCTTCCACATTTTCCCAATTCTTATTGAATACCACCAAAATCTCTTTAAACTCTCCAAAATCCTCATTGCTTATAATGCTAGAAATTGTTTGCATCAGGCGCACTTGTGTGAAAAACACCTCCTTGAAGACCTCATTGCACTTTGAAATACAAGTCCTCTTTGGCCTGGCATTCCATTTGACTTTGTCCATCAGCACCTCATGAGACCTCTTCCTCCAAACTCTTCATGAAAATTTGTCAATAGCGCCAGTCAATTGCGTTTCATCAGTTTCAATTGGGACAAAAACCGGCACCTTGGTCACCTTGCCTTTGATAATTTTTCATTCAACTAAAAGAATAGATTTCATTAATGAAATTGAAAATAAAAATAAAAATCAAGAATGAAATGGAAGCAAAATGAGTTCACCTAAAAGCAAGACTTGGAAGATAGCCAGAAACAGTAAAATAAAATATAAATGAATAGACAACTCAATCCCTCCTTCAACAATCCTATAGTTCCTTGCTGCATTTTATGAGATGTTTCAGTAAGGGAAAGTATGAACAGGACATGAAGGAAATAAAGGAAACCTGTACCAGATGAGATATAAGGAACCTTATTGTTCCAGTTTGACTTGCAGATGATGAAATTTCAATATTGGTGTTTGATGTTGAGTCTTTGACTGGGGTAGCTATGCTCCTTCAGAAAGCTGGTGAGGAAACAACTTGTGATTGCATTGGGAACGGTTGACAAAGTTTTGAAGTCTGCTGGATTTGAAGTATCTTCACTCTTAGGTTGAAAATGAGTGTGTGCATAAGTGGTTCAAACTTGATTAGGCTGAAAATTTAACAGCCTTGGCCCTCCAATCCATTTCCTTCAGTCCCCTCTCTTCTGTTCCCTTCCATCCCATCTCCTCTTTTTCTCATTTCCTCTTCTTCCCCCCTATTCCTTTCAATTCCTCCTCCTTGTGTTCCCTGAATTTCTTGTTCTCCTCCCACTTCAACTTCTCCTGCAACTTGCTCTGTGCCTTGCACCTTGGTCCCTTGGTTTACCTCAGATTCTGTTGGAGTTCCAAAGTAAGGTGGAGGTGGTGGTGTTGTATTAGTATTATGGAGTTGAAACTGTGGTAACACAAGACCAAATTCATTTCATTAACATCCCCTCATTATATTAGTCATTGGTCAATTTATCACCTGCTGTTTGCACCCCAAGGAACTCTATCACCAGCACTGGCCAGATCTGATAATTAACCCAAGAAGCCTTCCTAAAACTTTGACATTTGGTTTGTGGCACCTCAGTTACCTCCATCAACAGTTTGCTATTTATAGTGAAAAAACAAGCCACCTTTTGCAGTCAACATGGCTCACATTTTTGAACACCACAAGAAACAGTACTACAAACACAACACTTGTTTTTGCAAACGCAGTTGTTGCAACAGCAAGAAAATCATGATATGATATTTAATTATTAAAATTTATTAAACAGTATACTATTGAGTAACAATGTATAAGGGATTTTCTTTGAGGAAAGTATTAGACTTTGATTTGATGGAAATTAATCAAGGATGCTTGCAGGAGCTTGCAGAATTATACCTGGGAAACTTTCACGCTCCAGATTCAAGTGTTATTTTCTTCTCAATTTTTGATTTACCCTTCTCATGAGTACCATCTACCTCAGTCTTAAGCATGAAAAACAGTAAAGCATACCATCAATAGTGGAATCCGCTCACTACCTCTGGCCTTTATGATAACCTTCCAATCTTGGCAACTAATTCTATACCTGAAACAACTTGCAGTTTGTAAACCATACATTTGAACATTTCTCCCTCTCTCCTTGGGTATCTTAGCCCATGGACTTCCATTCTTTCTTATGCTACTCTTCTCGCTTGAATTTTCATCAAGCCACATCAATTTTATATTTCTATCTTCAGACTAAAACCTTTCCCTGCATTGTCACCTCTGTTACCAATTTTTTTTATTCACAGCTTCATCTCTTGTCATTCCTTCATGCATTGAATATACTAGGACACATAATTGCATGGTTCCCTTGTCTTTCACCCAGGCTATGAATCCAGATGTGTTGTATTGTGCAGTTTCATCTTCCTGTTTGGTTCCTGTCATTTATTGCATCACGCTCTCAAGCTGTAGAAGACTTTCCATGAGTTTTTTTCTTGTCAATCCAGATTAATTTATAAGGACTCACTCCTTTCCTGCAGATTTTTTCCTCAGTTTTTCAATTTCATACATTTTAGGCTTTGATAAAGGAAGGCCATCACATTGGGTGTTACCTCATTTTCATACCTATGGAACAACTTCATTTCTCTTGCTACTTGCTGTCAACCACATCATGCAGTTAGCCCCTTGCTACCTTGCACTTGTCCTTGCATTTAGCTTTCTCCCTCGCGCTCAACATTAACTAAAAATCCCCTCCAGTATGTGGGGTGGTTGTGTGACACCATCCTAGGGTTTTGAATCAGGTTGATGGCTGTTGTAAAATCAAGAAAATTTGTGAAGAACTCATCCTGTATTATATTAAAATTTCCTCATTCTCTTTTTGGTTGGCCAGAAAAGGGCTCAGTTGCAAAATGCCAGTATGAAATTCATAAGCCTTTTTTTGTAAGATTTGGCTATTCCTTAGCCAATTAATAAAGATTTTTCTAATTAATGAAGATCTATTCCATCACCACTGGATCTCAATCAGAAATTAAAAACTGAAGTTTGGATAGCTGTATCACACTGAGGATTCCAGGATTTGCTCTGAAACACTTGGTTTTTTTCAATAATCTTAAAATTTCTCATGGTCCAATCAAAGAAAGTGCAAGAGAGTTTTGGGAAGCTCCATCCATGGAAGAAGTGGTAATTTTCTCTTTAATATCCAGGATTTTCCAGACTGGGAATCAGTGGAAATATTTATTTTCCAATGGATTGGTCAAGTATAAACAACTGTATTCCAAATTGCAGTCTGAACCAGAGTCAAATAGTGTCAAATAGCTTGTAATCTTGATTCAATTTTGAAATAGCTTTCTGCAGGATGGTTTCTAAATGCTGAGAGTGATGGCATGTTTATGAGATGTGGGATGATATGTTTAGCTCTCAGGTGCGCAAAAATATTTGGTTTGATGCATTAATCTTCAGAAGGGATGTGTATGGTTGATGATGTGTGGAGGTGTAGATAGGTGTTTAACATGTTGGTGGATGATGCATAAATTGATTTTTTGATATTTTAAATCCAAATTTTTTATTAGGCAAACAGTTGTGAAATATGCCAGTTTTGGGTAAGTGAATTTTGGAAATCCAGCCTTAAAAAAAGAATCTTTGGTACAATGAAATGAGGGTCTTGAGTATTTTTCCAACTTTCAAACCCTAATGGTATTGCAGAAAAATTTAGGTTGATGATAAATTCACAACTCCCAGTCATGTGGGAGTTGTGTAGGGCCCCACAAAACCTGTGGGAGTTGTGTAGGTCCCCACACATCCTGTGGGAGTTGTGTAGATCCCCACACAACCTGTGGGAGTTTTTTAGGGCCCCACATGACCTTTGGGAGTTGTTTAGGGCCCCTCAATGCATAGGGGCCCATACACTACTCCAAAGGATTGTTCCAAACAGGCGCAACCCCTGGGGGGGCATATACCCCCCATAATGGGAATTTTTTATTTTGTACCCCTGCAAAAAACCATTTAGACCTGTGTACGGGGGTATAAAACCCACCTTGGGTTGTTAAATAATTTAGTTATTTTTATTTTTTTATTTTTTTATTTTTTTGTTTTTTTTTAAACCTAAAAATCAAAATTGTTTGATTTTTTTGTTGATTTCTGTTTTTTTTTATTATTATTTTTATTATTTTTATTTTTAGCCTGAAATTCTTTTAGTTGTGTGGCATGGAACACAACTGGATTTGAGTTATGTAAAACCCTACATGAGTTGATTTGAGCGGTGTAGCATGCCACACGGCCCATTGGAGTCATGTAGCATTCCACACGGCCCATTTAAGTAATGTAGCATGCCACACAGCCCATTTGAGTGGTGTATCATGCCACACGGCCCATTTGAGTTGTGTAGCATGCCACTTGGCCCATTTGATTCCTGCAGAATTCCACACAGCCCATTTGAGTTGTGTAGTGTGCCTAAAGCCAAGTTGAGTTGTGTACAAGACCCAAAGGGTCCTGAATTTCTCATTACCCAAAATTTAATATGAAATTTCAAAAACACTGAAAAGAAAATCTTTTGATTAATTTATTGAATGAATATGGCAATCTTGTTATTGACCAACAGATCCTTGAAAACCCCAATTGTTCCAAAGGAGAAGTGCTAGACTAATGATAACTTGGTTTTCTCAGACATGGCCCTTGAGGAATAAACCCATCTCCTCCAACATTGGTATTCCTGCTATTGACATGTACACATAGAAATCCTTTATTAATATTAAATTATTTGGCCCTTGGTAGCTTCCTCAAAATCTATCTTTCTTTTGAATATATTTATTGCTATAGAAAAAATCTTTTCTATGCACTCAAGCACCTTGCACACTACATTGAATTGAATTGAAAAAAACAAAAAACTTCTAATCAGAAGAAAAAGGCCTGCAGCGCCTGGTTGGACCTCTCCCAAAATTCCCCTTTTGTAAATGATGTGATAGGGCTGTAAAAATTAACATGAAGTGGGAGGTAAAAAAAATAACTTGCAGAAATTTTGAATAAAATGCTGAGAACAAGTGGACAACTCAAATATTTTAAATGGGTTTGTATAAGTTCAAATTTTGTGGGAAAGGGGGGGGGATGGGGGAAGGGTTGGAATTTAGACAAACTAGCTGTTAAAAGTCAAATAGCTATTTCACAAATTATTTGAAATATTTCTGTAATCTCTTTTCCTAAGCCATATAGTGTTATTGAAAGAAGTAATGATTACTTGTACTATAATCAAAACAGAAATTGAAATCCAAATCACTGGTTATTCTTTAATGCTCAAAAAGGATCTGAAATCAAAAAACAAGGCCCCTGCGATTTTCTAGTTACAGAATCAAAATCTCAACAAGAGCATCTAAAACTTTACTCCATAAACTTTATGCTAGCTTAACAATTTCTACCCCCCCCCCCCCAAAAAAAAAAAGTAACAAGCAAGTTACTTAGGAGTTGCAAAAAAACATTGCACTTTTAAACCCTCATTTGAGCTAGATAACAAGGCTGAAACAAAATTTTGGAAAACCTCCACAAAACACACACCACCTGCCACTTTTACCTCCACCTACCACATTGGCCCACAAATTTCACATTGACCAAATCCTTCCATGTTGAACTACAAAATCACCAAGACACCATCCACCAAAATTTTCACACAAACCAAAACAAAATGGAGGAGGGAAAGGGAAAGAGGGATATGGGAAGGAGGATTACTGGTATGGAAGCAGAGGGTGAGACAAAGGTATATGGGGGAGGGGACAACCTAGAGGAGGTGGAAAATGGGATGAAGGGTAATGGGGGGAGAGCACAACAGAGAGGAGGTGGGGTGATACAGTGGATGAATGACTGGATAAAGATGACAATGGCATGATGGATTCATAGAGGATTTGGAAAATCCTTCCAAGGGTTGGTGTTAGCAAGCTACCTAATTTTTCATAACTTTTCCAATTTTTGATGGAATTTATAGAGCTTGCTTCTTGCAATGAGTTGAGATTCAGAATTGTTGGATATATTTCAGATGGTTTCCCAGGGAGCATAAAGTAGATACAAGTTTCACAAAAACATGTGATTTTGGGTGTGGTGGTCATTTATGGACATGGAAGCAATTACGACAAAACGACTTTTGACCAGAGGGCTCAGCCCTGGGCAGATGCAGGTTTCAAAGCACAATAGGTTTGAAAAGTAAAATCTAGCTAGTTGCCTACTCCTGCAGAGGGAAAGCAGTCTCTGCAGTTGTGAAGATGCGTGTTCTGCAGCACAAATGGTGAGCTGAGTCTGGGTTTTTGCCTTTTGTGGAAGCAATAGCTCAAGTTTTGTATTTTCCAGGAGCAATAGCCGTAGCTTTTCCTTTTGGGGAATGGTACTTGTGTTTGGTGACTAGACCCTTCCGCACTTATGGATTTTGGAGTAAGAATGCAAAGGAAGGCAATTGGAACTATGTAGTTTTTGTCTGAAAAGCTGACTATGCAGTATGCATCAGGATGTGTGAAACATGTAATCTTTGGGGAAATTAAACACTAAAAGTGAGGTGGCAGCATGGGGATTGACAAGGATCTGTAAGGATTATCAATGGGGGTCTTCTTTTATACTGTATGCACAATTGATGCAGATCTGCTGAGGAAGGTTGACAGATATATGTCCTTGGCAATGCATTGGCACAAATCAATTGGCAAGGTCAACAAATTTTTCAGGAATTCAATTGATCTAATGTATGTAGACAGATTGGCTAGTAGGATCAGGAATGATAGTGGGCGGGGTCATTTTGGAGCGCATTAGGGAGGCAGTACATGAAGTCATTCTTTTTTTATTTCCTTTTGTTTCCCAAGTTGTAATTTTGGGGTTTAATACAAAAGGATTTTTCTCTTTAGGGGCTAAGAGGGGGAAATTTTATTGTGGACAGAGAGTCTTATCATACTGTGACAGAGGTTTATTGTCTTCATTGTTTATTGGAGTATTTTTTTACCATTGGAGTGTCTTCTGTGCATAAAGGTCCTAAGAGCTGCCTTTTTAAGTTAACTAGGAGTTATTTCAGGGAATAGTTCAGGTTTGGAGCTTGTAAGGGAGTCTGTGCTATTTTATTAATGTTATTTCATTGCAATTTATTAAGGAAGTTTCTGTAGGATTCCAAGCAGCAGTGTAGGCATCTATTCTGGTGTAGAGTGGGTATTTTAACTAAAGGGCTGGAGAGGTATCCAGTACCAGAGTGGGGGTGGTGCGGAAATTAACTGTAGCACATACTTTCTTTCCACAGATTTGCAGTTCTGGCTGTGAAAGTCCTTCATCCTGCTAAATACCAACTCACCCAGGGCATGATTCAAATTTGCTATTTGCTTTTATTACCCAGTATGGAATACATGATGATTGGATATTTTGAGGCTGGAATGATCAGGAGCTCCCTTCCAACTCATTGAACAGTGGAAGAGGCAGGCGCTCCATACCAGATCCTCTTTGTCAAACCACAAGTCCGGTGGGTCTGCCCCCAAGATCAACCACTGGAGGGCAATCAACGTACAAGTTGCCAGGGGAAAATCCAAAAGGTAGAAGGGTGAAGATCCAACCAAGGGAGTATCCCACAGTTAGTTTCTGCCCGGAGAACCTTCATTGGTTTCTGGAAAGGTGTGGTGTCATTATATAGCCTTGGATTGCAAACTGTTTTTCAGCCTGCGCTCTCAGCACTAGGTAGGTCAGGCTCAGCAGTTGGTTTGCGCCCAGTCTCAGCAGTGGCTGCTGCTGGCTCAGAAGAATCAGCTGAGGGCTTGGAAGCAGGTGCTGCGGGGCTCAGCACACCTTCTATGGTTTGGAATTCATCACGGTGCAGCAGGTTGCAACCCACTCAGACGTTAGGGACATAGGAATGGACCGCTGGAACAAGTTCACAGGTGGTTATTTTGGGGAGGTAAGAGCAGAGCAATTGCGGGGTTATGTGTGTATGCAGACACAGGCAAGTGCTGGCTGACCCACGGGACCAGGGAAATCACAAATGTGCATTGTTCAGATACAGAAAAGCGCAGGGGGCTCCAAGTAGGGCGCGGCAGAGGGCTGGGTAATGATAAGGACAAACCCAATGTGTTTAATGGCCGGCAGGTTTGAGAGATTGGGCGGTATGGATTAGGGTTATGCTAGGGTTCTGGGTTTTTGGGTTTTTCTTCTTTTTTTGTCTTCTGGACTGTCTTTGCACTTGTAATTAGGTTAGGGTTGGGGGGGAGGGCATAAAAGCCCCCTCCCTCAGCATGGGTTGGAGGAGGGGCATGCCACCATGGATCATGGTTTTGGGGAAAAGGAGTTGATATCTTTGTCTCTCAACTTAAAAGGCGCATCCAACACGTCACAGAAGCTATAATCAATAACTTAAAACACTAGGAAAATTTGGGAAGTTCCTCTCTCTTATTTCCACACTGGTTTGGGAACATGGCCAACAGCAAAGGAGAGAATGACATGTACCAGGTTCAACAAATCATGATTTTTGTTCCCAACAAGGATGACTTGCGGGAAGTGGAGGATATGGGGGGTTACCAAGATAGAGATTGGGAAAAGTTTCAGAGGGAAATAGTAGAGAAAGGGGGGGAAAGGGAGCAGAGTTTCCTGTAAGTGTATCTCAAGCATCTGGAATCCAAGACGGAAAAGGCAGGAGAAGTATCCTCTAGAACATCCTTTGGTGTGTACTGTTCCTCATTTGATAATATACTAAAGTACCTTGTCCAAAACAAGATTTTGGAGGACCACACAGGTTTGGTAAAAAGAACATTCATGTGGGGATTAAGTGCGGAGTTAAAAGGGAGTGTCCATAGGAAGATTGTCAGCTTGCTACTATCTACAGAGCAACCTGTCATAGCAACACAAAACTATAAAAATAAGAATATCTAAATTAACAAAAGAAGGAGTGAGAAATCCATAAATATTATTGAAGAACTGAATTCCTCACCCAAAATTAGGTAGGGTCACTCACTGACCCCACCCTTGAAATCCAAGTCCTTACATTTTCAAAATAATTAAAAAGAAAATTACTAAAAATTACAACACCAGTATGGCACCTTTTGGCCATTCAAACATTTTACACGTGTTTTCACGTATAGGTTTTACACCTAAAATTCACTCAGAATTGAGGTGTTGTGTATATTTGAGGATTTACCCCCGGAAATGTGTTATGTCACAATTCCCGCGCGCAGCCCTGCATCATTACATACCCCTACATACTTGTAGTAGCAGTTTCCCGCATACTAGAGACCCGCGCGCAGCTAAATTCTGCCACGCACGCAGCGGATCCTACCCCCCGCGCATCTGTACTGACTGATCCCTGCGTCTGGATCTGTTGTGACTAATCTGGCAACCAGGTACCACTCAAAAGAGCTACCACCTAATTAGGGTTGCCTGGCATATGTAACAAGTTGACATATGCATTATTAATAATCTAAAAAGGTCAAAACTTAATAAAAATTAATAAAAATTAAGTTTAGAACATTTTTTAATAATAAATTAAAGATCAACAATTACCACATAAATCATTGACTCTGATCTTTGAAGACCACAAAACACTACAAAGAGTGTTCATAAAAATTATTAAAAATTAACTATGTGATCAGCAGATAATGGATAATTAGTAAACATCCACATCAGATCACTTTAAACAAATACTAATAGTAAAAATGAAGGATGAGTGCAGAATGATCAAATTTATGCCATAATAGATTAGCAGATCCTGTGGCTAAAATAGTACAGAAATCCAGCAGATCTAAGGTCAGCTGATTAACAGCACCAAGTGGACGTGCTAAGCTTGCTCTGACAGGCTTGCCAGCCTCAGCCCATTGGCAGAACCCTCTCTACGGGCCCTGAGAAGCTCAAAATCACTCCAAAAAGGTATTTATACAGACCTCTTTGGATCCATTATTCCATCATCAGTTTACCAGGAATTATTATTATCAATCAGACACGTTTTCATTTTCAGTCAAGTTCTGATGAAGAGTCTAAGAAAGTGATTTATTACCAAGTCTGTAGTATTATTATTCATTTCTTAAAAAACCAATCAACCCCTGAAGTTTAGTCAGGCAATCCACCCACCTGCTCTGAAAACCTTCCTATTATTGCAGGATTTTCGTCATAAAGTGCTCAGAGTGAGTGTTTCCCTTCCTGTCTAGGCCTTTGTGCTGCTATGCCCGGCAATTAGTGGAATAAGCCCTTTCTAAGGCACCCATCTTCATTCCAAGGTTCTTAAACTGCCTAAGGAGGCCCCTTGAAGAGAGGTTGCTTTGTCTGTAAAGACCCCCAGTAGTATAATACTGTGGCCCCTCTTTTATATACATATTGAAAACCTTTTATTACCAAACCAATTAAACCTTGCAACTGCTCTTATTACATTATTTATTTGAGCCTCTAAGCGTTTATTTTTGGAATAATAATAATTATTATTAGTATTCCAGTATTTTTATCACTCTCTGTAGCTAAAGGACTGCAAGGTTCCTGGTACCAGAGAGCTGAAAAAAATATACAATGTCAGGTTTATCCAGAGGTTGTGGGATGGGGGAGTATTGCTCCTTCCAGACATGAAGGATACTTGTGTGGCAGTTTTGGGAAAATTGGGACTTTCAGAAATCATGGAGGTGGACCCAAAGAAGCTGGAAAGGGAGGAAGTTCAGTTTAAGCGGTTCAAGGGACCAGTATTGCCCAAGGAAACTGCGGATATGATGGAAATATTTAACAAAATGCAACTCTTCTTACAGAATGCTGTGGTTAAACCTGAAGCAATAACCTTGGATCAACCCAAGGCAATTACTGATCAGGCACCTTGGAAGGATTACAAGTCTTGCATCTATTGGTGTTACTATTGTTGGGAGGACGGGGATATAAAGAGATTGTGCAAGTACATGAGTAGTTATGTTAAGAAAAAGTAAGTGCATACTGATGGAAGGGATTGTTTTTACCCATCTGGAGAACATATACTGGATCTTTCAGATAAACCCTCTCCATATTAATTGGTTCATGCCGTGGAGAAGCAGAAAAAGGAGGCAAAAACTTTGGTGGGGTTTGCTTTTTCACTATCTTGGGAACCCCTGCAGCTGGCGGTGGAAGTTAGGGTGGCCCAGTACAATAGGAGGGGAATGAAAATTGATTCTCCACCACCAGCAAAGGTTCCAGAGCCAGCTTTAGTGTTCAAAGCAGTTGGATCCTGCAGGAGGGCTGGAGAATTGGCAAGGAGGATTTGCGGGACGTATCAACCCGTTTCTCTGACCTTGAAAGAGCTGGAATCCATTTCAGCATTAATTGCAGAAGAGATGGCAGTGGTATTTAATCAGTATATGGGGAATAAGGAGGAAAACCCAAACTCCAAGGAGGAGCCCCATTTTAGTTCTCTTAACACAGGAATAAATGACATGGGGGCTGAAGGGGCAATGATGTGCCCTTTGGGGTATGTGGAGATGCAGATAGGAGGCAAGCAATGTTGGACCATGGCGGATAGCAGGTTGATGGTTGATGTTCTCCCACCCTGGTTGGCGAAAGATGCAGGTTTGGTCTGGCATAAGGCAAATATTTGGCTGCCTACTTTGGGTGGTTTTGAATGTGTGGTGGAAGGAGTAGTAGAGAGAGAGATGATGGAAGTAGAAAAGGTATTGGATCGGCTATCCTATTTGGTGGTGAGTGGATCAGAGTTCATTCTAGGTAGGCTGTTACTTTTTTCTTTCTGTGTGTGGCTGATCTTTAGGATGGCCACTAGGGAAGAACTCCTCAGGGTTGCAGAATCCTGGGGAAAGTTCTAAAAACTTCAATTTTCCAACCAGAGAACAGGGGATGGGAGAATTGGGCCATATTTCTGCACATGAAAAGTGGGCATGAGGAACCTCCAGCGCTGGCAGGGGACTTTTAGATGTTGGCCAATCAAACTGCGTTGAGATAGCTGCCTCCTTGCACAGACAGTGGACTAGTGAGGAGAAAGGGGAAAGGGCTGCTTCTCAGTTCTGGGTCCTCTGGGAGGAGTGGACAAAATTGGAGATTGGTGTAGTGTCCATGGGTGCAGGGTTAGGAATCAAAGTGATTCCTTCCTTGTATGTGCCTCCAATGGGTTTTAGCACAATCATCTACCATTTTGCCACCATTTTGAGCAACCTAGAGTTTGTTTCAGGTTGGCAATTTTGGGTGGAGAATACATGCAACAGAGCAAATTTAATCAAGGTTTGCTCTCACAGAGGAAAATATAAGCCAGTAGCAAAAAAGGTGCAGCCTCAAAATGAACCAATGACACAGGGTTTGAAGCCTCCAATGAAGCCAATCAGGTGGTTTCAGGACCCCTAAAAGTAACTGCTGATGCCAAAGGTATTTGGGATTGATGGAGCAGGGATAGATGGCAGAGCTAAACTTTTCACCAAAAGGGGGCTTAGTTAGGTGGAGATGGGATTTTTGCAGGCGTTAATTTTCATGAGGAGGAAGGCACCAGCCTTTTTTCTGGAGGAGCGGGGTTTACTTAATCACAAGATAGCGGACCCCTACCGGATTCCAACAGTGCCTCACAAGCCGTGGCAGATTAAGACAATTCCTATTGCAGCAGCAGTTAGGGATCAGTTTATGGAGTTTGTATGGGAGGGGTTGTGGAATTTAATGTAAAAAACTTCTTGTTCTAGTTATTCTAGTGCAATTTCTGTGGTGCTGAACACAAATTGGAAGAGTTTGCGGATTTTTCACAACTTGCAAAAGCTCAACTTGGTCACCATCAGGGACGGGGGGTTACCTCTGCAGGTGGAAAGGTTTGTGGAGAACATGAAGGGGAGAATCTTTGATGGGTTGGGGGAAATTATGAGGGGTATCAACAGTGGGAGCTACATTTGGAGTCCCTCCCAATGCTGGTTTTTAAGACGCAATCGGGGCAACTTCAGTTGACAAGGCTTCTTCAGGGAGCAACAAATTTTTGGGCAGTTAACCAGGCGCAGATGAATTTTATTCTGGAGGATTATTTTCTGGAAAAAGTTTGGATATTAATTGACAATGCGGGAATCAATGGGCTTTGGAGAAATTATGACAGAGAGAAGATTGAGGTTATACCAGGGATACTGTGGTTTTTTTGTGAATAGATGCATAATTTAGAGAGGATTCTGTTCTAGGTTGAGGAAGCATGTTTGACAGTGTAAGACTCCAAATGTTGCTGGCGGTAGGCAGTTCTTTGGAGGGGAACCGTGCTTTTTAGACCTCCCTCCTTAGTTTTACAAAAATATTAAAGTGTAACTGGAATCAAGGTCCAAAACCTTGTGAATAAGGAATCAAAGCAGAGGGATGAGTTTGATGGTAATAGGTAGCAACAGAAAAACACTATCTGAGGCAAGATGGCGCGGGAAAAGACTTGAACAAAATAAGTGAGATTTTGTTCAGATTTAAATAGAAAAAGGCAGTTGTAAGTAAAAATTCCCACAAGCTAATAACTCTGGTCATCAGCAGGAGATTAGGAAAGATCAACTCAATCCCAAACAACCTCAAGTTTCTCAATGAACCTGCCCAAATCTCCGCAATCAAGTGCTTGAAGGGTACCAGATAACTCTGGGTGGCTGTACAAAACAAAGCAACTTTTTTTATGAATATCTGGTTTCAAAGCAATAAAACATTTGAACAAGAATAACCCACAACTTCTAGAGGGACTCAAGAATAGTGTGGAAAAATGTAACTTCAAAAAAATAAATGGAGGTTAACACTCCACATTTCAAGCTTAAAGAAACCTCTTAGTCAAACGTTAATGATTCCAAAAAGAAAATCAAACAATGATCAACACCAGTATGTTTGGAAAAGGAATCAAGGAGTGGTATACAACACTCAAGAATTCAACAAAATAAATTTTTCTTCAACCAGCAAGGCTATTGGTTGGTGATAGCGGATAAGTCCACAGGGGGGAAGATCAGGGATGTGAGTATGGAGGATCAAGGATCACACGGCAATCATGGATATAACCTGGATAAGATGATGATGGAATGCTCAAATTAAGGGGGCATATGGATTCACTCCCCACGGATTTATTGAATGAATCAGATGATGTATTATACAATCAATTATGATGGGACAAAGGCAAGGGAGATCCACTCCTTTTATGGTCAATAGACCCTGTATACTATTTACAAACAGATGACACAAATGATAGCACAATTTCTTTTTATATTTTCATTTTTATTTGTTTTTGTTTTTTTTTAATGAAGTGATCAGCAAAGTCCATTCCTCCCTGCCAATCCTTCTGTGACTGGGGTGAGAAGATCTCACCCCGATTTGTTGCTTGCGCACAACCACAACAACTCCCATCCCCATCCAAAGGTGGAAGGGGGGCGAGACTGACCAAAGGGCGGAGAGGATAGGAAAGAGGATCAAAGGCAACACCAAGCCGCTTGAACAACAGGTGAAAGCCAGAGAGCTCGGAAAACAGAGGGGGTATGGGAAGACAGGTGCAAGGCAGACAAACAAGGTTTGCAGCAGCCAAAAGACAACTGTCCAAGATGAGTGAACTAGCTGTTGCGGTTGATGATCCATTGGACAAGGAGATTGGTTTGGTGTATGAGAGAGGTGGATAGGATGATGATGATGAGAGGATTTGAGATCAAGTCAGGCTGGTTGTTAATTATTTGACAATGAAAAGTGTATGGATTGGGAGCATGAGAGGATGAGTCCTTGGGTTCAACAGAATTGGAGGGCTGATTGTTGGTTGTCAGCTTGTGTCAGCTCTCTGATACCAGGAAACTTGCAGTCCTTTAGCTACAGAGAGTGATAAAAATCCTGGAATGATAATAATAATTATTATTCCAATAATAAACGCTTAGAAGCTCAAATAAGAGCATTTGCAAGGTTTAATTGGTTTGGTAATAAATGTTTTTCCATATAATATAAAAGAGGGGCAACAGTATTATACTACTTGGGATCTTTACAGACTAGCAACCTCTCTTCAAGGGGCCTCCTTAGGAAGTTTTTAAGAATGTTGGAATAAATATGGGTGCCTCAGAAAGGACTTATTCCACTGGTGGCCGGGCTTAACAGAACAAGCGTCCTAGACAGGAGGGGTAACACTCACTCTGAGCACTTTTACCACAAAAATCCTGGAATAATTGGAAGGGTTTCAGAGCAGATGGGGTAGATTGCTTGACTAATCTTCAATGGTTGATTGGTTATAAAGGTAAAATAATACTACTGCAGACTAAGTCATAAATCACTTGCTTATCTTCATATAAGCACTTGATTAAAAATGACACAGTGTCTGATTGATAATAAATAATTCCTGGTAAACTGATTGAATAATCAATCCAAAGAGGTCTTTATAAATACCTTTTTGGGGTGATTTTGGTCTTCTCAGGGCACGTAGAGGTGGTTCTTCTCGTGGGCTGAGGCTGGAAAGCTAGTCAGGGCAAGATTAGCACGTCTTCTTGGTGCCTTCAATCAGCTGTCCTTAGATCTGCTGGATTTCTGTACTATTTTAGCCACAGGATCTGTTAATTAGTTATGGCGTAAATTTGATCATTCTGTACTCATCCTTTATTTGTACTATTGATATTGCTTTAAAGCGTGCAGATGTGGATTTTTACTGATTTTCCTTCACCTGCTGATCATTTAGATAATTTATAATAATTTTTATGAACACTTCTGGTAGTGTTTTGTGGTCTTCAAAGATCAAGATCCGTGGTTTATGTGGTAGTCCTTGATCTTTGATTTATTATTCAAAAGTGTTTAAAACTTCATTTTCAAGTTTTGATCTCATTATTAATGCATATGTCCATTTGTTACATATACTAGGCAACCCTAACTAGGTTGTAGCTCTTCTGAGCGGTACCTGGTTGTCAGATTAGTCACGACAGATCCAGGCGCGGGGATCAGTAGTACAGATGCGCGCGGGGTAGGATCCGCTGCGTGCGTGGAAGAATCAGCTGCGCGCGGGTCTCTAGTACGCGGGATCCTGCTGCTGCTAGTACGTAGGGTTATGTAATGATGCGGGGCTGCGCGTGGGAATTGTGACATAAAACATTTCCGCTTGTAACTCCTAAAATATACACAACACCTCAATTCTGAGTGAATTTTAGGTGTAAACCCTATACGTGACAATACGTGTGAAATGTTAGAATGGCCAAAAAGTGCCATACAGGTGTCGTAATTTTTATTACTTTTCCTTTTAATTATTTAAAAATATAAGGACTTGGAATTCAAGGGTGGGGTCAGTGAGTGACCCTACCTAAGTTTGGGTGAGGAATCTATTCCTGTAATAATATTTATGGATTTCTCACTCCTTGCTTTGTTAGTTGAGGTATTGTTATTTTTCATATTTTGTGTTACTATTTGACAGTTTTGCTCTGTATATAGTAGCAAGCTGACAGCTTGGGTTGGGGGTTGGTATGGGAAGATGAGCTCTTATTGGGGAGTTCAAAATCTGAGGGGGGCACAAGATGAGCAGATGAAACAGATGGTTTTGTGGAGGGAGTACTCATATCAATGGTTGACGGAAGATGTCCAAAAGTGATGCTAGATTTGAAAGGGTGGAAGCACCAATCAGCAATTCTCAGAGGGTAGTTTGATTCCAAACAACAGAAGGGAGGGAAAGCTTGAGGGGTCTGGAGAAAACTGGAGATTGAGGAGAATGGAAAGAGTTACTTGGTACCAAGGGGCGCTGATGATGATGAGGACGGAGAGGATGATGTGTGCATGCTTGGCCCAAACAAAGATGGATGCCAAGCACAAAAAGGAGGAATTGAACACAAGGCCTAGGGACTTGAACACCCCAGGGGGCCTTCCTAGACTGCTAAGACAGGGGGAAGTTGGGAAGAGCAAAAAAAAAGAAGGTTGCCATACCAACACATTTTTTTCCAAGATAGATGAAATATAATATTTATTCTTTTTTTCTAAAACATTTTCCCTTTTCTTGTGATGTGTCCCAAATTGGTCACCACATCTCTCCCCAATTTAAGGACTTTCCCTATTCTGCATCTGAATTTTGAAGATTTTAAGAAAAAGGAGGAAACAAAGGAATTGAAACAGAGGAATGGCCATTTATTGATTTTGAGAGTTATTGAAAAATTGAAAAATATCTTTATCCATCCAAAAGAGCCCTAGAAGTGGTAGAGATAAATCACAGATGGCGGCCCAAATTCCCACACAGGTGGCATAGAGTAGAGTTTTACAAAAAAACACAGCAAATGACCCTGGAAGTGCACAATTGGAAGGACTTACTTTTGGGATAAGTTGCCTCCACAACAATAAAAATTTTTAACTTGATAAAAAGAGAACCTTCTGGCCAACTAAGTACCATCCACTTCTTCCAAAACATAAGATCCAACACTTACTTGACAAACCACCTTATAAGGACCATTCCAGAAATTTTAGAAAAGCTTTCCCCACTGGGTCTCCAAGGTTAAATTATAGGCTAAAACTAAATCACTAGGATTTGAGGGTTCCCTGATTCAATTTGAGTGCTTATCTTCCCAATACTGAACCAGTTCTTCTCTTGATTCAATCATCTTCAAACCAGCTCCATCACAAACACCTTCACTAAAATTAAGTTGCTTGGATCTGGCCACTAATAGGTCAGTGGTTGAAGACACCTTTTCCCATGAGATACCCAAGAAAGATTCCATTTCCAGATCCAAAGGAAGAAATTCTCTTTGACCAAAGATGGTTTCATAAGGTGAGTAGGCAGTGGTTTGTTTGATTGAGATTCAATCAAAGAAGAGAACCAGAGGAAGAAATTTGTGAAAATTCTTGCCAATTTCCACAGCAAGTTTAACAATTGCAGGCTTCAAAGGAGCATGGCCTTGTTCCACCATGCCTTGACCTTCAGGATAATAAGAGTAGTAACCCTATGTTGCCCAGGAAGATGTTGGATTGTTTCAGAAAGTTTGCCACCAAATTCAGCGCCACCATCAGTAGAGTAAGATCAAGCCCAGCCATAATGTATTGTCCAAGTCTCATAAAAGATAGCTGCCACTGATTCAGAGCTAATATTATTGAGAAATGTTGCTTCAAACCATCCGTAAAAATTATCTCAAGCCACAATAAGGTACTTAGCACCACCTACCTTGATATGAACCACATCCATAGCAATCCACCCAAAGACACTGGACTCCACAATAGGATAATGAATTTTGGCTGGATTCTTAATACCATTTTTTTTACAAACTTCACAACTCTTGCACCATTTAAAAATGGATTTCTTCAGAGGAGGCAACTGTTATAATTATGGCCAGCAATTAGCTTAGGCAAATGAGCAGTAATTAAAGCAAAAGAAATGCTGGACACTGTGTGTCAATAATGGCTAATGGGGCTCTCACAATGGGGCAATATGTTGGATGAATTTGATTGGATGATGAATGAATGGATGGAAAACAGCAGGGAGAAGGGCTCCTTAAGTACAAAAGATTGGCCTCTTGTGAGCCTATGATACAACAAGCCAAAAGGCAAATTTTCCGCCCCAAAAGGGCTCTACAGGCTCTACTGGCCTTGTTACTTGGTTTGGACTAAATCAGCCCACATGGCATCAGTCCCTGTACCCTTACAACCAGCCTATTCTGGTTATTTCTGGTGTTTCCACCTCAATGGGGCTGAACCAGCCCCTTAACTGTTCAATCCCCTTGGCTGGTTGTCCTTTACAACCAGCCATGATGACCTTTATTGCCTTGTTTACGGGCTGGTTGCCTCATGCAGCCAGCCCCTGGCCCCTCAAATGGGCCAGGTGGGACCCAGGGCAAACCTGGGTCCGGTCTCAGACTCACATGGGGGGGGGTGACCAGCGGACATGTTGTCCCCCCCCCTTTTTCTCTCAAATCCCTGGTGGGGGCGGTCAAATCCCCTCACCAGGGGCCCTGGGGGTCGATACCTCCAGGGCGTCGTCAAGTACGTTGGCCTGGGAGGTGATCAGGTCCCCCCAGGCCCATTGCTCCTCCCCCTTGGTAAAGGGGGGGGGGGAGAGCGTCCCTGCCCTGCTCGGTCGCCTCGAACAATTGATGGTGGGAGGGTGATGAATTCCCCCCCACCTGCCGGTCGCTACCATTGCGGCCGGCGCCGCCACCTCATTGGGAAAGGGGGTGGTCAGGTCCCCCCTGCCCTGGCCGACCGCGCTGTCGCGGTCGGTCGCTGGCTGGTTCAACCCAGCCAGCCTGCCCCCTCCCCCTTGCGACGGCGAGCGAGGGGAGGGGGAGCGAGCCGGGGCCGCGAGCCCCGGCTCCGCGGCGCTGGTCGCCGGTCGCAACCAGCCGGGCCCGCGCGGCATCGCACCGCGCGGGATCCCTCGGCCGCGCAACAGCCCTGCGCGGGCCGTCGGGCCCCGCGTGGGCCGTGCCGAGGAACATAGGCGGCCCCGAACGGGCCGCGACGCGAGCAGCGGCCCCGAGCGGGCCGCGACATGGGCGGCAACCCTAATGGGCCGCCCCAAGCCCGAATTGTGAGAAAAGACTACTTTTGCGGGCCAGCCCGTCTGGCCAAGTATGTCCAAAATAAACCTTGGGCCCAATTATGCCCATACAAGCCCATCTGGCCGTATTTTCCCATATACCCCATTGGGCCCGTTAGGGCCCGTGTACCAATGGGTCTGTTTCACGCGTTTTGAGGCCAGTTTCCCCAACTCTGTAACATCCACATGGGCCCGTATGGTCCGTGTGTGTGTCCAATGGGCCTCAGAGGCCCATTTGTGCATCCCATTTGGATTACACTTATACGTAGCACCCGCGTAAGTGCATACGTATTTTAACACACCCCCTTAATCCAAAAGGGGTGACATCCGCATATTAGTCACAAAGCCTTGATGCTTGTTTCTGTCTAATGCCTTAGTCAAGATATCTGCAATCATTGCTCCAGTGGGCATGTACCTCAACACAATCTCATTGCAGTTAACTGCGTCGCGAATATAGTTATAGTGAACATCAATATGTTTTGTTCTTGAATGGAACACTTGGTTTTGTGCCAACGCAATGGCACTCTGGTTATCGGAATACAACAACGCAAACCCTTGTGGTTTATGTGTATCCTCTAAGACTTTTCTCAACCATTTTGCTTCCTGTGAAGCTGCTAAGTAAGCTCTATACTCAGCCTCTGTTGATGAAAGACTTATTGCCGACACCTTCTTGGACATCCATGACACCAGATTCTTACCTAAAAAGAATACAAAACCACTTGTTGATTCCCTAGTGTTACCATCTGCCCAACTTGCATCGGAATAACCAACCAAATCAAAGTTTGCTGACTTTGTAAACAACAGTCCCAGACTGTGTGTTCCTTTAAGATACCTCATAACTCTCTTAAACGCTGACCAATGCCTCATGCTTGGCTTCTCTAAGTGTTGCGACAAGACCCCAATTGCAAACGCAATATCGGGCCTTGTAAACTGCCCCAAATAATTAAGCAATCCGACAGCTGACCTGTAGTCATTCCCTGATTGAACAAACTCCAGATACTCCTCATCTGTAGACTTCTCTAAACGAATGTTTGACTGCATGGGAGTACCAAACTCCTTTGCATCCTCTAAGCCATACTGCTTAAGAAGAGCTTCAACGTAATGGCTTTGGTCTAACTTAATACCATTCTTGCCCTTACTAACTTTCATTCCTAGCACCTGTTGTGCCAGACCAAGATCTTTTATCTTGAACTCCTTTTTGAGTGTCTCCATGACTCTCTCTTTACCATCACCAATAATGATAATGTCATCGACCCATACAAACAAGATTGCATCCTTTCTCACAAAAAGGCAAGGATCGGCCTCAGACGTCTTAAAACCAATCTCTATCAGTTTCTCACTCATGGTGTTATACCATGACCTAGCTGCTTGCTTCAATCCATACAGGGATCTACACAGCTTGAGGACATATTCCCCTTTATCTGCCAAAAGAAAAGTTCTAACACAGATTTTCTTCATGGTTCCTGGTTTAGTCTCTACTAACCATTCACGAAAACCATCAGGAATCGACATATAAACAGTCTCCTCCTCTCCAAGTTTTGCATTCAAGTATGCTGTTACAAAATCAGCTTGTCTGATTTCTTCACCCAACTCCACTGCCAGAGCAATGATGTACCTGAAGGTGGACAGCCTTCCAGTTGGTGAGAAAGTTTCTTGGTAATCAATACCCTCTCTCTGCTTGAAGCCCTGTGCAACACATCTAGCCTTGAACCTTTTCAAAACTCCATTTGTGTCAAACTTCTTGTTTAACACCAATCGAGACCCCACAATGGTCTTTCCTTTTGGAACAGAATCCCGCGTAACCACTTCAAAGACACTATTATTCTCTAGAGAATCAAATTCCTCAAAAATAGCACTCTTCCAGTTGGCTCTCTCATCAGAATTCATAGCTTGGCCAAAGCTATTTGGGTTAACCCTGTTACCCATTTCTGAACTCAACTCCAGGACTTCATTGAGCATACACTGTTCCTGAAATGTATCTTCCTCATATCCTGCGGCAGCATAATGGGATCTCCACTCCCCGTACCTGTCAACCGGTACTCTAACCCTACCACTCCTTCTAACAGGAGGTGGAGGCTCATCAGGTTCTGATTCCACAGAATCACCTGGAGCGGGTACTGAACCCTCTTGTGGCACGTCTGCCACCTCTTCATCTTCTGGAACCACATGTTCCACAGCTTTTGCTGGTGAAATAGGTGCTAATTCTATTTCTTGTTGTGGCTTAATCACAACGACATCTTCACTCCTTTTGAGTGGAAAGGTACTTTTGTTGAATTTTACATCCCTGCTACGGATAACCTTTCTTGTCCCTGGACAATAGATCCTATAAGATTTACTTATTAAATCATAGCCTACAAGTGCCCCTGTTCTGGCTCTAGGGTCTAATTTTCCGACCATTTCATTATGGTGGACACTATAATACACCAAGCAACCAATTGTTCTTAGGTGTGATGTTTTGGGGTACAACTTCCAAAACTGATAATGGGGGCACTTCCCATTAACACTTACAATGTTGTGCAACAGACACACCGTGCACATCAACTCAGCCCATAAGAACTTTGGCAGACCAGATTGAGACATAATAGTTCTGACTTTGTCCAGTAAAGTCCTATTCATTCTCTCAACTATTCCATTATTTTGTGGAGTACTTGCAGTAGTGACTATATGAATGATACCATAATCTTTCAACAGCCTCCCAAAATCTTTACTCACAAATTCACCCCCTCCATCGGTAATAACCCTCTTGATCTCCTTCATCAGACCATTCTGTTTCCAGACTTTGAAGATTACAGAAACCTCCTCTGTGGTCTGATCCTTAGATCAAATTGGTTTAACCCAAACATAATTAGTTGCAGTATCAACTAAATTGATGAAATATCTTGCCCCACCAAGGGACTCTGGAGTGAATGGCCCTGCCAAATCAATGGAAAATTCCTCTCTGGGAACATCTGTGTGATCTCTACTCTTAGAGAACACATTTCTAGTCTTAGCCCCCAAGGTACAACTCTCACAGTTGCTGTCCTTTACCTTATGGCCACTTCTATTGTGAGAAACAGTGCTCAGAGCTGAGAATTTGAACAAGCTTGCACACAGAAGCTTATTCCGAACTTGTCCACTAAGAACAGTTCTCCCATTCATATCAATAACAAACATATCTCCTTTAAGATAACAAATTTGGAAACCTTTTTTCCATAACACCCCAAGAGACACAAGGTTGTAAGGCAACTCTGGTACATAGAACACTTTATCAAAAGTAATTTGGAAACCCAGTTGATTTGCAAGAATAACTTTTCCAATTCCTTTAATCTGAATTGTTCTGCCTTTCTGACCAATATTTACAACCCCATCATAATCACTAAGATTTGAAAATAAATTTGGTTCAAAAAACATGTGATCTGTACAACCAGAATCGATCAAAACAAGAACATCCTCCTTCAATCCTCTTCATAATCAATCAAGTCCATTTCTTGATCCTCATTGATTTTGGTCTTCTTGTTGGGACCTTCTTCCACAACAGCCTCTTCAATTGGAGCATCCAACGCCACCATTGCAACGTTTTCAGTTGTGAGATTGACCTCCTTGTCATTCCCTTTGGACTTCTTCCTTTTCTTGGCCTCCTTGCAGTCCTTAGCATAGTGACCCTTATTCTGACAATTGTAACATAAGACCTTGGACAAATCCTTTTTTGCCTTCTTGCGAGATTTTCCAGTCTTTCCAACTAGGGCTGTTCCAGAACCCCCCTTCATCTTGAATTGAAGGTCATCCTTTTCAATCCTTTTAAGCACATCCTCCTCCCCAAGAAGAGGATCCAATTGAGAAATGATTCTGACTAAGGAATCAAACTCTTTTGGCAGCTTTTGAAGGATTAAGAGTGACAAACACTCTGGATCCATGTTAAGTCCAGATGACTTGAACTTGGCTATACTAGACCTAGCCTCTGCCACAAACTGTTTACAATTCGAATATTGTAACTTGAACAGTTTATTAAAGGCTATACCCTTCTGGTGAACAGAATCACCAGCATACTTGGACTTAAGCAGCTTCCAAAGGATGCTGCCCCTCCTCCTCTCATCTTCCCTAAGAGTATCAGCAACCCATGTCACATGATTCTCATCAAGATGCCTAAGGATCAGATGGTAAGACTTCTTCTCCACCTCTGAACTGATCAGAGTGTCATCTGCATCCATAATTTCCCCACAGCAGATGTTATCCAGCTCACTATCCATAAGGACAGCCCAAGCATTATAGTTCTGACTATTCAGAACTATTTTGGTAGAGCTAACATCAGGGATATAGGACATCTTCTTGGAAAACTTGAGGTCTTTGAGGTTCTCCAAAGTAAGGTACAAAGGTCTAGATGGCTTGGAAGTAATGATGATGTTGGTACTGATAATGTGTTATAATTATGGCCAGCAATTAGCTTAGGCAAATGAGCAGTAATTAAAGCAAAAGAAATGCTGGACACTGTGTGTCAATAATGGCTAATGGGGCTCTCACAATGAGGAAATATGTTGGATGAATTCGATTGGATGATGAATGAATGGATGGAAAACAGCAGGGAGAAGGGCTCCTTAAGTACAAAAGATTGGCCTCTTGTGAGCCTATGATACAACAAGCCAAAAGGCAAATTTTCCGCCCCAAAAGGGCTCTACAGGCTCTACTGGCCTTGTTACTTGGTTTGGACTAAATCAGCCCACATGGCATCAGTCCCTGTACCCTTACAACCAGCCTATTCTGGTTATTTCTGGTGTTTCCACCTCAATGGGGCTGAACCAGCCCCTTAACTGTTCAATCCCCTTGGCTGGTTGTCCTTTACAACCAGCCATGATGACCTTTATTGCCTTGTTTACGGGCTGGTTGCCTCATGCAGCCAGCCCCTGGCCCCTCAAATGGGCCAGGTGGGACCCAGGGCAAACCTGGGTCCGGTCTCAGACTCACATGGGGGGGGGTGACCAGCGGACATGTTGTCCCCCCCCCTTTTTCTCTCAAATCCCTGGTGGGGGCGGTCAAATCCCCTCACCAGGGGCCCTGGGGGTCGATACCTCCAGGGCGTCGTCAAGTACGTTGGCCTGGGAGGTGATCAGGTCCCCCCAGGCCCATCGCTCCTCCCCCTCGGTAAAGGGGGGGGGGGAGAGCGTCCCTGCCCTGCTCGGTCGCCTCGAACAATCGATGGTGGGGGGGTGATGAATTCCCCCCCACCTGCCCGTCGCTACCATTGCGGCCGGCGCCGCCACCTCATTGGGCAAGGGGGTGGTCAGGTCCCCCCTGCCCTGGCCGACCGCGCTGTTGCGGTCGGTCGCTGGCTGGTTCAACCCAGCCAGCCTGCCCCCTCCCCCTCGCGACAGCGAGCGAGGGGAGGGGGAGCGAGCCGGGGCCGCGAGCCCCGGCTCCGCGGCGCTGGTCGCCGGTCGCGACCAGCCGGGCCCGCGCGGGATCCCTTGGCCGCGCAACAGCCCCGCGCGGGCCGTCGGGCCCCGCGTGGGCCGTGCCGAGGAACACAGGCGGCCCCGAACGGGCCGCGACGCGAGCAGCGGCCCCGAGCGGGCCGCGACACGGGCGGCAACCCTAATGGGCCGCCCCAAGCCCGAATTGTGAGAAAAGACTACTTTTGCGGGCCAGCCCGTCTGGCCAAGTATGTCCAAAATAAACCTTGGGCCCAATTATGCCCATACAAGCCCATCTGGCCGTATTTGCCCATATACCCCATCGGGCCCGTTAGGGCCCGTGTACCAATGGGTCTGTTTCACGCGTTTTGAGGCCAGTTTCCCCAACTCTGTAACATCCACATGGGCCCGTATGGTCCGTGTGTGTGTCCAATGGGCCTCAGAGGCCCATTTGTGCATCCCATTTGGATTACACTTATACGTAGCACCCGCGTAAGTGCGTACGTATTTTAACAGCAACCAGAATTCTTCAGATAATTGTTGATGAGTTTTGATTTCCCCACAATGGCCAAGACTTTCATTGAGACTTTCAAGGATTGAATCTTGTTTAGAAGGAATAGCAACAAAAATGATAGCACAAGGATTTCCTGCTTTCATAAGCCTAGAGAGTTGTAAAATTAAATTAGAGGACTTTCTTTTTAGAGATCAAAATTCTTTAGCAGACACATCAGGAGGTTTTTGAAGATTTGAAACGTACTGCTCTAATTTAAGCCAGAACCCCTGCTGAAATCGAGAAAAATCTTGAAAGGAGAAGAAGAAGAAAGGATGGATTAAAGGTTCTTCTTCATTGAAATCCACTCCAACATTGAATTTTTCATCCCCAAGAGGACTTCAAGATAAACCAGTAGGCATGGATAAGGATTTGTCAATTCTGTGAAAAATATCAAAATAGAAAAGATGAATAAAGGCCACCCAATGAGTCATAGGAGCATTTGGGAGGATGGGAGCATTGATAATTTCAGAAATGGATTGAGCTTCAACTTTTAATTTAAAATTTTGGCCCCAGAGGAAGGTTTGGAGCCTCTTTAACATTTGAGCCACACTGTAGAGTTTCAGTATTGGTTGAGAGTATCTGGATTCTACATCTCAAAATAAAAAAGATTCATAGAGAGATGCAGGACAGTCCTAACTATTTTCATCTTCCTGAGTAAGGACAGCCCCAAACAACTGATAACTAGAATCAAAAGCCAGCTTGATCTTTCCAGCACAGGTTTCATAAGATATATTTTTCAAAAATATTTCTTTACAAACAATCATTTTGAGCAACTAAAACAAATTTTTGCAATATTGGATCGAATCTTTCCTAGTTAGACAATCAAAGAGAGAAAATATTTTGGATAAAGATGGGATAAAGATTCAAACATAAGTTACAACACCTAGAAAGCCTGTAACTTCAGTAGGATTGATTGGAGTAGGCCAAGAAATGATCTTGTTGACTTTGGATGGTGCCATCTTTCTTCCTTCCTTACAGACCACATGACCAAAAATTTCCAGAGCAGGGACACAAGCAGCCAATTTGGATCCAGAGACAGTAAGGAAACACTGCTCGATTCAAAAAAGAATCCTTTCCAAAGTAGTAGCATATTGCCATATGAATCAACAAATTCCTGAATGCCAAGGTAAGAGCTCATTATCATAGTCAGAAACTAGAGCTTTAATTCTGCCATTGTCAATAAAGATACCAGCATGATCAGGTATTTCATCCTGGAGGAACCACATCATCTGAGCCTGATAGACTGTAACCAAATTAGTGGCACCTTGAGGCAATCTAGTAAGTTGAAATCAACCAAGAGGAGTATCAAAAGTAGTGAGAGGGTGACAGATGGGATGTTAGGATTTTTCCTCATAACCACACATAATGTCCCCTAGACCGTAGAAAGCTCTCCCAGAGAAGGTTCAAAAAATCCTTCAGTAGCAGGAGGAATACCAGAGTCTTTAATAGTAACTTTCTTGAAAGGTTGAAGATAATGAAATATTCTAAGGTTACCATTACTTTTGAGGACACAGAAGACAGGGCTGGAATAACTGGAAGTTGATTGTTCATATGGACTTGTACAAACTTTTTTGTGGACCAACTTGATAAATTAATTCACTTTGGCTGCAGGATTTGGAATCTTGTTCTTGTGCCAAAGGTTCATGTTCTACTACAGGGATGATATAAGGGAGACCATAGGATTATTTCAAGAGACCTCTCTTTTCTTCACCGAGGGAAATACATTTTTCCCTTAGAGATAAGAAATTTTTGATCTAATTCAACTGATCAGGAAGAAGCCATCCATCTGGACCAAACTTGACCACCTTCAGACGTTCTTCAGTGAGCCAACCATTTGGCACAAATTTACCAGTAAGAGATTGAGATAAATCACATTAAGGATCACAGGATAAGGAAGGGCGCATGAGAGGATGATTGAGGTTGAGAGGCATATGCTGGTTTACTGGTTGGACCTTTTTTGCAAATGTTTATACTTGGTAGAAAAAGAGGGAAGTTCTTGCTTCCTCCAAGCATTGACCAGTGAAACTTGACTACAAAAACTGAGACCAAGTTCTAACATTTTCCACATCCAATATTCATCAAATTCCTTGAAGGGTGCCTTTTCCATAAAATTAGAACCAAGAGATAACACTTTGCTCACATGTTTGGCACTAGGTAGGGTTTTGAAAAGTACAATGGAAGATTGCCCTAGCTCTGCATAATTGGGATGACTTTCTTTTACCCCATATTGCCTCCACTGAAGCCCCTATTTCTTGATTCCAAAGCCACCAAGATTAGAATCACAATCAGGATCTAGTTTGGACTAATTGCAGATATTTGAACCAGAAATGAGAGACGATTGATCAGACTTAAAAGTACAAGGAAAAGAAGACATAAAAGATCCAGCAAGAGTAGAAATATTTTTGGAATTTTCTATTTTGAAATGTTTTTGATGTTTAATATTTTCTAGATCAGAAGAAAATGTTGAAAAAAATAAAAATAAGCCTCAGGGATGAGAATTTTGCCTTGAGTTGAATTCCAAGGCTCAGAAGAACTACAACTATCAGTAGGATAAACTATTTGGATAAAAAATGATAGGAATTTGAATTATCCGTCTTCTTCCCCTTTAAAAGTTATTTAGGAGAATGAACAGGGAAATCTATTTCCCAAACAGCAAAATTGAAAGAGCAGAGAGGTACTTCAATTTTTCTACCATCAGAATCAAGGAGCAGAGTCCTATCCCCAGCTTGATCAGAAAACACCAGGGCAGCACCAAAATCCATTAAGAAGGGTTGACCCAAGATCATAGGACCTTCCAAAAAAGTGATCCAAAGGTGAAAAAATCCAACAATATTTTGACCAATTCAAACTGGGACATCTTTAGTAATACCAACCAATTCACAAGATTTATTCCCTACCCAATAAACCGCAGAAATGAAGCTGACCCTAGGAATAAGCTTGAGTTTTCAGGCCATACAATCCCAAATTAAGTTGATCTCAGAATTGACAATGAGAGAAACCATTTTAACTGAATCACCAAGATAACAAGGAAGAAAACCAAGAGGACAGGAATAAAGGTTGGAATCTGAGGAGGGATCTGTTCCACCAGAGTCCCCCATCAAAGTTACAGAGGAAACCTTGAATTCTTCAGGAAAAATCTCGACACAAAGACAAGAGACCCATGTCCTCATTACTTCAGCAAAAGATGAATAAAATTACAGTGTTTCAGCCCCAGATAGATCAGGAATTTCTAGATCAGAAATTTTCTTCAATACCCCTTCCACAGCTTTGGGGTGTTCCTTTGAAATTCCCTTCTTGAACCAAACTTTGGTCTGGGTTGAGGGAGAAAGTTCAGGTGAAGCAGAGACTAAGATAGGATCAGAAGGTTGAGATGATTTAACAGATGAAAGATTATGATCGGAGTGGTCTTTAAAACTTTCCATGAGTTATTCCTTTTCCACCTCCATGTCTTCTACATCAGAGGAAGGAGGCTCAGGTGAAGATTGAAATTTAACTGGTTTTCTAGGAATTTAAGTTTGAAATAAAGGAGCTTTATGAGTTTTGGGCTCCTCATTTCTTTCCCTAGCTGGATCAGATTGATAAGCCCCAGAAAGGCTGGAGGAGGAGATGGCTGCAGGTTTCCAAAAATGAAGGGTGCCACAGGACATTGAAAAATCAAAAGAAGCCAAAGATTCCTTCGTAGGGATTGATGGCTGGGAAGAAGCCACCACATGACAAATGGATTGAGATTAATCAAAAGGGATCAAAGCACCGTTAGGAAAAAGAAATTTTTCCCCTTCTTCTCCACCAACTTTTCCTCTTTATCCTTCTGGAGTTCAAGACATTGACCGGTTCCATGAACTTTCCTATTACAGTAGTAGCAGACCATAGTGGTTTTAGCAACAGAATTAGAATGTCTAAGGGTAGCAAGAGAAGAAATATTTTGATCAATTTTGTTCTAAAAAGCTTGGAGTAGCTTGTTAATCTCATCTATAGTAATGGTTTTGTTTCTGGACTGAGGATTAGGTTGGGTCTTCAATTTGCCTCCATCTTATTGATAATTTGGTTTGATTCTCTGAAAGAAGGAGCATGGACTGGTTCAGTGGTTCTAGGTTTTTTGAAATTTAGAGAAGTTTGACCTCTCATGACTTTATCCAAAGCACTCCTAAGGAAAAGGAAGACAGGGAGCTTGAATCAAACATCCCTGGTGGTGATCATTGATCCAGATTCAACCAATTCATCCCTAATCCTTTCCAGCACTCCAAGAAACAAATATTGAAAAATAAAACTCAAACTTCATCCACTGTATCAATATGATTGTTTTGAATAAAATGAGATTAGATTGGGTCCCATGAATTGCTAAAATACTGAGAGTAAGAGGGTGAAGAGACACAAAAATTTGAGATCCACTGAGAGACATGAGCATCCACATCCTGCAAATTAAATCAAGGTACATCTATTTTTCCCCAATATGCCAAAGTTCCTTCCCTCAGAAGAGTGCAGTGGTGGGATTTAAACCCATCAAGCAACTCAATTACTTCCATGAATTCATCAGAAGAGATAAAAAATTGGAACTGGTAGGCCATATTGTATTCACTTGCCCCATCCACTTCAGCAGCCATTTTGTAAGAGTCCAAGAACTGTTCCACATTTATCCCATTGAAACCTCAGTTCTTTTCCTTAGATGTGATCTTGACCATCTTAGCACAAACAGAGTTGGAGGAAGCACCGTTAGATTCCATTTTGAATAGCAGAGATCCTAGAGTATCCAAAGAGAAGATTTCCAAAGTGTCTCACAAGTGTGGCAAGATTAGGGCTTTACAAAAAACAACAAGAATCTTGCCTGGATGGTGCATGATTGGGAGCAATTACTTCTAGGATAAGTTGCCTCCACAGAGCAGATCAAATAAAAGGGAAACAGAAAAAAAAAGAAAAAAGAAGTGGATTTTGAAGTTAATTCCTAATTTTTGGCACTTGAAATCTCAAGGTTGCTAGTTTGATCCTGGCCCAGGGAACCAAATTTAAGAATAAAAACAGTGCTGTCCATAGGCAGTTCTTTGGAGGGAAAAGGTGCTTTCTAGGCTACCCTCCTGAGTGTTACAAAAATATTTAAGTGTAACTGGAATCAATTTCCACAAGCTGGGGAATAAGGAATCAACTGGAAGGGATAAGTTTGATAGTAATAGGGAGCAACAGAACAACACTATCTGAGGCAAGATGGTGCAGGAAAAGACTTGAAAAAAATAAGTTAAAGTTTTTTTAGAGTTCAATAGAACAAGGCAGTTGTAAGTAACAATGCCCACAAGCTAATAACTCTGGTTTTCAGCAGGAGATTAGTAAAGATAAACTCAATCCCAACCAGCCTCCAGTTTTGTAATGAACCCGCCCAAATCTCAGCAATTAAGCACTTGAAGGGTACCACATAACTGTGGGTGGCCATAAAAAACAAAGCAATTTATTTTATGAAGCTCTGGAAGCAAAGTGATAAAAAAGTAAAACAAGAATAACCCAAAACTTCTCAAGTAACTCAAGATTATCATTTTAAGAATCCAAACTGTGCTGAGCCGCAGGCAGTTCTTTGGAGGGGAATGGTGCTTTTAGGCTGCCCTCCTGAGTGTTCCAAAAATATTTCAATTGAACAGGAATCAAGGTCCAGAACCTTGTAAATAATGAAAAATGGAAAGGGAAGTCCAGTCCTCCTTGACAATCCTTCCGCCACTGGTTTGATATCTTCTCACCCCAGTTTTTTTCTTGCCTCTGTCTGGGGATTCTTGCGGGCAACCACAACAACTCCCACCCCCACCCAAAGGTGGAAGGGGGTAGAGGATAGGAAAGAGTATCAAAGGCAACACCAAGCTGCCCAAACAACAGGTTCAATCCAGAAAGCTGCACAAACAACAGGGGTATGGGAAAAAAGGTGCAAGGCAGAAAGAAAAGATTTTTGGCAACCATGAGAGGAGTGCGTGAGATGAGTGAAATAACCATTGCAGTTTGCTTCTCCGTTGGACAAGGGGATTGGGTAGGTGGATGAGAGAGGTTGATGGGATTATGATGCTGAGAGTATTTGAGATCAAGTCAGGCTGATTGGGAAATATTTAAAAAGACAAGTGGATGGATTGGGAGCATGAGAGGATGAGTTGTTGAGATTGACGCAATTGGAGGACTGATCTTTGGTTGTCAGCTTGGGGTTGGAGGAGGTATGGGAAGATGAGCTCTGATTCAAGAGTTCAGGATCTGAGGTTCTCAAAATGAGCAGATTAACCAGATGTTGAGGAGGAGGGAGTGCTCATGGCATTGGTTAATGGAAGAGTTCCAACAGCAATTCTAGATTTGAAAGGTTGGAAGGACCAATCAGAGATGCTTGGAGGGGAGTTTGATTCCAAACAATGGATGGGAGGGCAAGCTTGAGGGGTCTGGAGCAAACCAGAGATGGAGGAGAATGGAAAGAGTTACTTGGTACCAAGTGGTGCTGATGATGATGAGGAAGGAGAGGATGATGTGCAATTGCTTGGCCCAAAAAAAGACAGATGCAAAGTGTCATGGTGGATTGATTGGAGGAACTCCACAATCCAGTATGTTTCTAGTTGTGAAACTTTTCAGAAGTCCCAACAGGACCACTGGGAAAAGTTTTGGTTTACTACAAAAGATTGCTGAACCCACAAAAAGATGGGATATCATCAACATGGACTTTGTAGCTGGACTACCACCAGGAGGAGCCTATTCCTACAACTCAGTCCTAGTCATTGTGGATAGGTTCTCCAAGAAAGCAAAGTTTCTGCCTAATAACAAGGAAGACACTTCTATGGAAGTTGCCCTATCATTTTGGAACAGACTCATTGCTGATTTTGGAGTTCCCAAGATCATTATCAGTGACAGAGATCCTAAATTTACCTCTGAGTTCTGGAGAAATCTTCATGACATGCTGGGGACCACCTTAGCTTTCTCTACAGCTTATCACCCTCAGATGGATGGCTTAGCTGAAAGAATGATTCAGAAACTGGAAGACATGCTCATGAGATTCTGCTGCTTTGGTCTAGAATATAATAATACTGATGGGTGCTGCCATGAATGGGTCAGCCTCTTGCCTGCTCTAGAAATGGCTTACAACAGCAGCAAGCATTCTACCACCAAGGAAGCCCCCTATGTACTGGAGAGAGGGTGGATTCCTAAATTACCCAAGGATCACCTGAATCAGAAGCTAATCAATATCCACCCCATGTGACTTGAATTCAAGAATATGATAGATACAGCCAACAAACACGCTGCAAATTGCGTTCAAGAAGCTGTTGAGTACAACCAACAGAGATGGGACAAAACCCATAAAGAACCTGACTTCAAGATTGGTGATCAATTCATAGTTTCTACCAGGAATTTCACTAACTTATCTGGAAACAAGAAACTCAGACCTGCATTTGTTGGACCATTCACCATTAAGAAACTCCATGGAAAGAATGCTGTGGAATTAATTCTCAGTGATGAACTTTCCAGAAAGCACCCATTCTTCCCAGTAAGCCTTTTCAAACAATACCATCCTTGAGAAGGAGAACACACTCTGTCACCAGAAATTCCTATTGCAGATGAAACTGAGAAAGACAAAGGAAAAATAAGCAAAATTGTTAAAGACAAGAAAGAGAGGATAAATGGGAAAGATGTCAGACTCTATCTAGTCAGATACAAAGGAGAATCTTCTGACAAAGATGAATGGTTACCTGGCAACAACATTCCAGATGGACCTATCCACTTAAGAAATTACAGAGCCAATAAAAGACATTGAGCCCCAAATTTTTTTCAGATATAGACATATCTTGTAGTGGGGGAATGTCAGCTTCCTACTTGGACCGAGCAACCTGTCAAAGCAGAAATAAAATAATGAAATTAGAAGGAGTGATAAAGCCATGAATATTATTACAGAAATAGATTCCTCACCCAAAATTAAGTAGGGTCACTCACTGACCCCACCCTTGAATTCTAACTCCTTACATTTTTAAATAATTATTAAACAAAATGACCAACAGACCACGACGCCACCATGGCACCTTTTGGCCATTTAAACATTTCATAAATAACGCCATGTACAGGTTTCACACCTAAAATTCAGTCAGAATTGAGGTGTTGTGTATATTTTAGGAGTTACAGGCAGATTTGTGTTGTGTGACAATTCCCGCGCGCAGCCCCGCATTCATACAGTAAGGGTACACACGCCTGACACTCAATATGTAGGCGCATTTCAAAAGTCCCGCATACAAAATTACTGACTGGCTGCAGGCAACAAATTCCGTCAAGCCTGCGCGCGTCAACAAAAATTGTACTAAGCCTGACAGCCAGGTACCGCAGGAACAGGCTACAACCTGCATGCATACATCATGCATATGTAACAACTTGACTGCCGGACAGAGGGATGTCTGAAACCTAAGGATATTTAATAAAAAATATGAAAATCAAAATATAAAGCAAATAAATTGTGGGAAACAATAATGAAGGTTGTCACGTAAAGGAGATTGCCAAATCTTTATGAACCACAAAACACAACAAGGAGTTAACCTAAAAATTATTAAAAATTTCCAACATGTGCAGAAGATGCCGTAGAATCTACTAATACCCACTTCCACCCATGTCACACAAAATAAATTAATACAAAATAAGGAAATGTGTCTGAACCATAAAAATAACAAATTAACATTTAAACACCTTCTGACAATTATTTCACAAAGAAATACAACATAGACAAGGCTAGAAGATTTACAGCACCAAAAATAAGTGCCAAACTAGCCCTGGCCAGCCTTCTAGCCTCAGCACCCAAGCAAAACCCTCTCTACGTGCCCTGAGAAGGTCTTATTACCCCAAAAAGGTATATAAACAACCCTTTTTAAGTGATTTAAACCCCAGTAATTTTTAAGTATCAATCCAGACCCCTTCCCATCCGTGATCAAGTGTTTATTCAAGATAAACAAGTTATATATGGCTATATTCTGATAGTATTATTAATAATTCTGGCCCCATCATTGATTCCGTGAAGAATATCAGCAAATAACCCCAATAATTGTCCTGAGACTCTTTCAACCGTGAATCTCTGCAAGCTTCTTGGAGTGAGTACTTAAACTAGTAAGTTGTCTCCTCCTTGAACCGAGGCATAAGTGCTGTAAGACAGCCAGTTCACCCATCCCCTTGAGTTAGTCTTTTGTGAGCAATCATTTAAGACCTCATTGTCCCAAGGTCTTTACACAGTTCAAAAGAGCCCCTTGAAGAGAGTTTGTTATCCAATAAAGATCCCCAGTTTGCACAAACTGTGGCCCCTCTTAAAAAATCTATATTTAAACAAATTTAATCCAACCAAACCAACCAAACTTTGCACTTTCTTTTAAATAAACTATTTGAGCATTTTACCGTAATTTTCTTGGAATTATCATTCCAACACCAATATCACTTTCTGTAGGTAAAGGACGGAAAAGTTCCTGGCATCAGGAAGCTGACACCAAGCACAAAGAGGAGGAATTGAAAACAAGGCCTAGGGACTTGAAAAACCCAGGGGGCCTTCCTAGACCACTAGGACAGGGGGAATTTGGGAAGAGGGAAAAAAAGAAGGTTGCCATACCAACACAATTTTTTTTTCCAAGATAGATGAAAGATAATATATAAAAATTTTTTTTTTTTATAAAAACAATCTTCCCTTTTTTTTTGAGGTGTCCCAAATTTAAGAATAAAAAGAGCTTAAGCTTGAATGAAGTAAAAGATCAATAAGAAATGAGTGAAAGAGGCTTGTAACTTCAAGCGTAACGGACCTGGGATCAGGAGGAAAAAGGACACTCCGGTTGACTTGGTGAAAGAACAGATAATTGAATTCCACTTGAGAGAAACATGGTTTAAATAGACTGAAATAAATGATTGGCCAACAAGTGGTTGAGTAAAAAATCAATAAGGTAAAATTAGCACAAGCAGTTTAAGTGACATGGTAAGTGAAATGCTATGACTAAAGAGTCTGATAGCCATGACTAAACAGTCTGATAATCACAATACTACAACACAGCCCAGTTACATTTTACCTGTTGTTTTAGTACTTGAAGGTTAACAATAATAAGATCAAATCAATCCAATCAATGGTACTCTGAACTCCAGTGAAAGTCACATAAAAGAAAACTCAAACTCTAACACCAAATTGGTCACCCTAATGGTCTTGGGTAAAGAGTTTGTGGTATGCATTCTGGCCTTAGAGGTCCATGGGCACAAGGTGTCTGCAAAGGAGAGGAGTATAACTAACACCAAAGTAAATAGGTTACTTGATTGGCCTACCCTGTGAAATGCTACTCATGTGTCTCACTTTTTAGGTCTTTCCAGATGGTTGCAGATCTTTATTGAGAAATTTGAAGAGATAGCAAGTCCACTCTGGAAGTTGATTTGGAAAGGAACTGAGTGGAAATGGACTAAGGAATGCAATTGTGTGTTCCATGATTGAAAGGAAATTTTTGGGAAAAAGATATTGTTGAAGGACTTGGACTATGGGAAGGGAAGGATACCATTGGTGGTAGATTCCAGCAATTTTGGAGCAGGTGGGATTCTCACCCAGAAGGATGAGGGGAAGGATTGGCCTTTAATCTACAAATTGGTAAGCTTTTCAGAGTTCAAGTATTGGTATTTGCAGCCAAAGTTGGGATTGTGCAGAGATTAGAGCATTTGCTGTGGGGGGTAGCATTTTAACTCCTTGTAGATGTGGAGGCCCACTATCCAGGATGATTGATTTCCTAAACTTTCCTAATTCTCCTATGACTAGGTGGATTGTGTACTTACATTTTTTAAATTCCACAGTCAGGCACATTCTGGGGAGGTAATTTAAAATTCCAGATCCCTTATCAAGGCATGTGGAGGTTTTGCATGCGGAAGAGGTGGATTCGGATGTTGAGAGGAGTTTCTTAACAGTAGCTTTGATGACTGCAGGAGTTGAAAAACTAGTTCTAAAAAAATTTTTAGATTTCAGGTATTGGAAAAGTATATTCAAATGCTCTACTTTCCAAAATACTTGCATCTAGCAGAGGTTCAATGGGTTTAGAAGAAGGTGCGGCATTTCTTCTTCCAGGAGGGAAACCTATGGAAGTGGGCATTTCCAATCCCCTTGGTGGGGGTAAAAAGGCAGGAGGATCAGGAGGACTTGTTGAGGAGTCTTACTGACAACTTGGGGAACCAGGAAGAGGCAGAGATGCAGAGTATAGTCAAGACTAGGGTCTGGTGGCCAATGTAAGACTCCAAACAGGGCTGAGATGCAGGGAGTTCTGTGGAGGGGAAAGGTGCTTATAGGATTCCCTCCTGAGCGTTAAAAAATATTTAGATGTAACCAAAATCAAGTTCCAGAACCTTGTCAATAAGGAATCAATGGAAGGGATGAGTTTGATAGTAATCAGTAGCAATGGAACAGCACTATCTGAGGCAAGATTATGTTGGAAAAGACTTGAAAAGAATAAGTTAAAGCATTTTCAGAGTTCAATAGAACAAGGCAGTTCTAATTAACAACACCCATAAGCTAATACTTCTGGTTTTCAGCAGAAGATTAGGAAATATCAACTCAATCCAAACCAACCTCCAGGTTCTCAATTAACCTTCCCAACTCTCCCCAATCAAGCACTTGAATGGTACCAGATAACTGTGGTTGGCTGTACAAAACAAAGCAATTTTTTTTTGAAAATATAGAAGCAATGCAGCAACAATTTAAAACAACAATAACCCAACACTTCTCAAGAGAATCAACAGTAGCGCGGCAGAATTCAATTTTAAAGAAATAAAGGGAGTTTTAACACTTTAGGTTTCAAACTTAAAGAAGCCTCTCAGTCAAACTTGACTAGTTCCAGAGGGATGATCAAAAGGAATGATCAGACCAGTATGGTTGAAAAAGGGATCAAGAGCAGTATAAAAAACTCAAGAATTCAATTAAATGAATTATTATTCAACCAGCAAGTCTATTAGTTGGTGAGAAAGGACAAGTTCACAGATTGGCAGATAAAATATTTGAGTATAGAGGCTCAAGGATCAAGTGGCAATGAAAAGATGTACCCAGGATAATGATTCTCAGATAAAAGGGAAGGGCCCCACAAATTTATTGATTGATTCCAAAGATGATGATACAATGATGAATCCTGGAAAAATTGAAGGGGAGAGGCCCTGTAGACTAATTAAAATAGATGAAACAAAGAGAGAGAAAAACATGCAGAAAGAAAAATCTTTTTTTAAAAAAAGAAAATGAAATGATGAGGGAAAATATTAATTAAAACAAAACACAAAAGCAACAGGAAGATAGTAACATGGGGAAAAAAGTTTGAGGAAACAAGAATCCCAGCCTGCGTCAAGGATGACAGCGGGAAGCAGACAACTGGTGATGGATGTGTGATGGTGGGATGATGACCATCAATGGGTTGAAGGGTAACAGCACCAATGGCTGTGACCAATAGCTTTGTTGCCCATCAGGTGAGCTATTTGAGGGAGATGAGGTGGATTGATTGGAAGCTTTTGTTTCCCATTTGGCGGCTGGATGAAGGGGGGGTCAACATCAATGGTTGATGGGTGTCAGCAAGCTGACAGAGGCGCTTGCTTGCATCAAAATTTTTTCAGAGATGGGATGGGTTGTTGGTTGATGAAAGGATGGGATGGTGATGACCGGGGGTCTTTATTGGCCGGCTGGATTTGGTGTATGAAGGTTCAAGCAGGTTGCAAATGGGTGTCAGCAAATTTGGAAACCACCAAGGGTAGTCGGATCAATCATTTTTTTTTTTGATTGATTGCTGGAACATCATCAATTTCCAAGGCGCCAGTGTTGTGATGGTCATGAGGATGATGGGGACTTGATGCTTTTGACCGTTGGCCAGCCAGATGAAGGGTTGGGATTGAGCAAATGGACCTGCCAATGGAGGGGATGATGATGATTTGGCAGGTTGGATTGGAACAGGAGATGTTCAATGAGGATGAAGATGATGATGAGTGGGATGAATGTCTGTGTGCACACTTTGGCAAAGAATTGAAGCCCCAAGCACAATGGGGAGGTTTTGAACAGAGGTCTGGGGATTTGAAAACCCTGGAGAGGCCTATCTAGACCGCTAGGACAAGGAGAAGTTTGGAGAAGGAAAAATAAAGGGGTTTCCATAGAAAAACAGGGAATATATATATATATTGGATAATAATCAGATGAATTAATTTATAAAAAAAAAATAAAAAAATTCCCCTTTACATGAGGTGTCCCAATTTGGTCACTGCAAAAGGCCTGGGGCCAAAAGTGCAGGATTGGTTTTGAAGTTGTGAGGCATTTCAGTGGAGGAACACCAGGTTACCTTGGGAGTTAGGGATTTCAATAGGGGAGGATGCAATTTTTGGACGGGTCTTGCTGGACATTGTCCATATAAAGATGAGGAAGTTTCTTTATCTACTCATTCCTTGGGAAAACTTGTAAGGATGGGTGGAGGTGGTCTATTGGTCAAGCTTTCTGCAGAGAAGGTTAGAATTTTTTGGAGTAGGGATTGGTTTGCTTGTTTTGGGTGTTTATGGATAATCAGGGTGGATGGGCTTGCGGTGTATTGGGGAAACTTGAAGAGGTTGGTTGAATTTTTTGGATCCTAGTTTGGGAATGCAATGGAGAACTACCTGGAGGGAGCTGGGGAATTCAAGGAAGTTCATCAGCCAATCAATGATTCTATGGTCAAGATCTGCAGAAGTAGCGGTAGAAAGTGGCAAGAAATATTACCAGTGGTGCTGTTTGCAGATCAAATCTTGGTAAAGCAGGATACAGGGTATTCACCATACAAGCTGATGTATGTAATGCAGATATTTCTTCTGGTCAATATTGAAACCCTCACCTACCTGGCCATTGATTGGTTGAAGGTGAAGAAAATGGAGGATTTGGTTGTGGCGCAAGCAGAGAAACTTTTGTGGAGGAAGGAGATGCTGGCAAAGAAAAAAAAATGGCTGCAGGAAAGTTGTGCTAAGTCTATCTGGTACTGGGAAAAACAGTGTGCCAAACTTTTGAGGACCCATTGTGTAAGGGTGATCTTGTCTTTCTGTATAATTGGATTTTGGAGATGCAGTAGGGAAAAATTTTGCGGATTGGTGGAATGGTTCATACCAAGTGGTGATTCAGTTCCCTGGTTAGAGCTACCAGTTTGAGTAGTTGGAAGGCACTTGGCTTAAACAGAAGGCGGTAGCATCTCATGTGTAGAAGTTTGACGTGTGGGGCGTTATGGAGTTTCAAAAAACTGTGGAGTCCAGAAATGAAAATCAGGGCATGGTTTATGCCAAGGAAAGGTAGGATGGTTCTGGTGAGGAGGAGTCCTTGGAAGATTGAAGGTTGGGTTTGATTTTCAAGTTTTGTGTGGAGTATGGAACGGAGAATCTCAGATCACAGGAGCAGTGTGGAAGGTCTAGTCATAAGAGGCCTTTATCTGGGGTGGTCCAGATTCCTTTATGTGATGTGTTGCTGAAGAGATTTTTTTTACTCTGCGGAGTCTGTTGTTTTTGGATTCATTATTCCTTTTAGTCTCACAAGGTTTCTGTCTCAGTTTTTTGTCTCAATTATCTCAGATGTGGAGGATTTCTCACTAAAAGAAGGTTTTTGGAGTTTTTTTGTGTGCTTCTATTTGTAGGATGCTTTGGGGAATCAAGTTGTTTCCTTTCTGGGGCAGGCCAGACACCATATTTATTTCAAGTTCTTATATACAAGAAGAGGAGTGGTTACTTTTTTTTTAGTTATTTTTTATAAGGTTTATTATTTTTTAGGAATTTAGGAGGAAAAGAGGATGGTGTGGCGGAGCCTGAAACAGAGCTCAAAACCAGAACAATGATGCTTGCAGAGGAGCTTGGAATGCTCCGCAGCTGGTATTCCTACCAATTGTTAAAGGATCACCAGAATTTGCTTCTCCAATTTGCAGAGGTATCAATTGAGCTTGGCTTCCTCAATTCCACAACCACCTTCTTTCTTGTCAATTTCAATGGCCCGATGGTATGGAGAAACCAAACAGAACTCGGTTGACCTGGATAGGCTGGAACTGGTGGATTTGAGTGAAGGTTGAGGCAGTGGGGTCTGGAATGGAGACAAATGGCCTGGAGATCTTTGGAGTGGAGTAGGTGGAATTGAATTTTTTTCAGATGGCTCTGGGACTGTAAGGAGGTTTCTTTCTTGGGGTTAGCTTGGCATCTAAAAAAAAAAAAAAAAAAAAAAAAAAAAAAAAAAAAAAAAAAAAAAAAAAAAAAAAACCTTACAGAGGAATGATGGCAAATCAAACCTGATCACAATTGACAAATCTGGGGATTCACCCTCTGTGGGTTGAGATCGAGCTGGAGGGTTACCAGCAGGGGTATTCAATGGCGGTGGAGAGGGTGGGGATGGGAAGGCAGGGTGGAAGAGGGGGAAATTTTCAGCAGCCGGGGGAGCAATTGGAGGTGTGGCCACGCAGAAAAATATTGGAGTTGGATTGGGTCCACAATGTACTTGGCCTAGTCCAACTTTCAAATTGTGCCAATGGCCCCAGACGCAGGTGGAATCACCCCACTTGGTGGAGGGAGCAAAGTCCACACAACAAGAAGGGGAAAAAAAGGCAATCTGTGGCCTCTGTAACTGTAACAAGAGAAGTGGCTTGGTTTGTTTCATTAGTCCAATCTTCCACTTCAATGGGTTTGTCATTGTCCACCACAAAGTTGGCCATGGAGCTGCAACACCATTTGCGGGGGGTCTGGAGGATGTTTGGGGACAGGGCAGAGGACAAGGTTGCAATGACCCAGGGGTTGGAGCAACAAAGGAGCACCTGTGGTTTCCTATGCAACAGGAATTGCAAGCTGGTTGGCCAGCATTACGGATACAAAACCTCTGCATTTTGTACAGTATTTTCAGGAGGCTATGATGGGAGTTCACAGCTGGTTCTCTTAGAGTGGTAGGAGTTTGGAGTTTGGTCAAAGGCTTTGAAGGGTTTTTTCTACAAGTTATGGAAGTAATGGAGGATCCTGGGGAGAGAATCCAAGTTTTGTGGGGATTTGGTGGTTATTTATAGACACAGAATCAAGCAGGACCAACAGTATTTTGACTAGAGGGCTCAGCCCTGGGCGGAAGTGGTTTCTGCAGCACAATAGGTTTGAAAATTAAACTCTAGCTACTTGCCTAATCCATCCAAGGAAAAGCGTGCTCAGAAGCTGTGCATATTTGGGTTCCACAGCACAAAAGGTGAGCTGAGTCTGGTTTTTATCCTTTTGCAGAAGCAATAGCTCAAGTTTTGTCTTTTGTGGAATCAATAGCCGGATATTTGCCTTTTGCAGTAAGGTACTTGGGGTTGGTAACTATAATCTTCCACACTTATGGATTATGGAGTAAGAATTCAAAAGCATGCAATTGTAACTATGTAGTGTGTGTCTGAAAATCTGAATATGCAGTATGCATCAGGATGGGGAAAACCTGTAATCTTTGGGGAAATCAAACACTACAATTGAGGAGGCAGAATGCTGATTGAAAAGGCCCCGTAAGGAAGATCAATGGGGGTCTTCTGTTATGCCATATGCAGGATTGACATGGATCTTCTGGGGAAGGTCCACTGAGATCTGTCTTTGGCAATGCATTGGCATAAATAAATTGATGAGGTCAACAAAGGTTGCAGGAAGTCAAAAGCTCTCATTTATGCAGAAAGATCAGCTAGTAGAATCAGGACTATTAATGGGCCAGGTCATTGCAGAACCCAGGAGGGAGGCAGTGTAGGAAGTCATTCTTTTTTCATTTCCTTTTTTTTCTTGAGTTTTAATTTTGGGGTTATATATAAAAGGAGTTGTCTGTTTAGGGTATTAGGGGAGGGAATTGTATTGTGGAAAGAGATTCTTACCATACTGTGACATATTCTCATTGCCTCCATTGTATACAAGATTATTTTTTTACCATTGGAGTTTTTTCTGTTTGTAAAGGTCCTAAGAACTGTCTCTTCAAGTTAGCTAGGCTTTATTTCAGGGAATAGTTCAGGTGTGGAGCTTGTTGGGGAGTCCATGCTAGTTTATTACTGTTATTTCATTGCAATTTAGTTAAGGGAGTCTCTTTAGGACAGGGAGCATCAGCGTAGGCATCCATTATGGTGCAGAGAGGGTTTTTTAACTGAAGGGCTAGAGTGGGATTGGTGCGGACATTAAGTGTAGCACATAATTCCTTTCCACACCAGTTGTGACATAATATGGCTAGTTTTCCCTATGAATAACACCTCCCTACAAATTAAGAATTGGAGAAAAAAGCTGTTTAAAAAAGAGGATCATTTTATGTGCTCCCAAATGCTTTGTAGTAACATTGGCCAACTGGTACATTTTATTTATCCAGTTAATCTCTAGGCCCAATTCCCATATAATTTCATTAAAAAAGAAAAGATTCTGTGAAATATGTCTCATATTTGACCTCAATCCGCTATCTTTTGCTACCAACACCACAAAAGAATTTTCACAATATAGGGAATACTTTGAAGAAACAGAAAGCTCAGAAACCATAGAATGTAAAGAAACAAAAAGTTCTACACCCAAAACCAGTGAAATGAATTCTCCATTAAAAGTAGATTTTACAAAGGTCTTTTGCAGTTTGGATGACCAGGGGATAGGAAATTTTTCCAGGAGGACCAAGAACCCTGATTCAGGCTAATGAAACTCACCATCCCAATACACGTCAACCCATAGTTAGATACTAGTTGGTTTGTGGCGGAACAATATCTGATTGTTCACTGTCCCCAAGATATACTGGTTGAGATGTTCAATAGAAGCCCAGTGGTTGATGTCCTGCTGTTTTACAAAGAAAGATAGATAGCCTACCACAAATAATAAATTGGGCTGCATACTGAGTGAAATATAGTTAATCAAGCCAATGTAAGATTGGAATTTTTCGATGTTGATACCATTGGCGGTGTAATTTGTCAGTAGAGTTGTGTTGGGTAAGGTGGTTGAAATGCATAAAATCCTTGGGAAACCAGATTGGTTCAACTTGTTGATGATTTTTTCAGCCAGAAGTCATTGATCAAGAGCCAGGAAGCCATTCATCTGGGATAGTTTGATTCCTACAATCCTTGTGCATCCCTCAGTCCACTTCAAATTAAATTTAACAGAAATTTCCTCACGTAAACCACATAGCATGGTGGCATTGTTGCTAAAAAACAGTCCATTTTCAACAAGAAGCCAGATTGCCACAACTTTTCCACCATTTCTGTAGAGTTGAACCGTTTTTTTGATCAAGCCACCATCAAAAACCAGGACTGCTAGGACTTTCTTAAAGAATAACCACCAACAGAAAGCTTCTTACCAAGTGTTGAAATGTGACTTCTTGAGCAACATTTCTTTGACTTTCATTTCTGGCCAAACATGTACCAGGGGTTCAAAATAAACAGTCTTGCTGATGGGGAGTGAAGTTATGCGGCCAATATTTCAAAAATTTTGATAAGCCAATTTTTTGAAGCCTCCATGGCCAGTAGAAACCGTAGAAACAAGAGGGAAGCTGTATGAGACAATTTTTGGGAATTTAGCCTCTACTGCTATACTTTTGCCGTGATTAAAACTGAAAAATTAAGACAAAACCAATAATTGAATCATTTAACGACTCAAATAACCAAAACAGTAGCAAAAATCATACACACTCAAAAAATAACAAGGTATTGTGAGTAAAAAATCCACACCTTAAACCTTTTTAAAGGTCAAAGGGCCTGGCTTCAAATGAATGAAGATCAAAGGAGCTTTGCTTATAAATAAGCTCACACCCTTTATACTAGTAAAACACAAGGTTTACTACTCCAATTTAGACATTCCACTCAAGATTGGATTTTTCAATAAGATTATTAATTGATGATTATAATACTAAAGTTTATAGCCCCAGTCAATTTCCTCTTGAGATTAAGTTTAATGGGCATGTTAACTCTTGCTGTATTCTCTTACAAATAAATAATAATATAGAACTGATGGAGGGGCTATAGGGTAAAGACCCTTCTCTTTTAAGGTAACAGGAGCCCTCAGTAGAGTTCCAGGCTCTGCCTTGTTTTTTCCTCAAGTGCTCAGGACCTCATTACATCATACCCAATGAGTAATGGGGTACTAGTACTCATCGGGGGGCATTTTCAATGTAATGTTTCAATTTACGTACAAAAGGAGTAGCTAATTGATCCTAGGACTTAAAAATCAATGTTATGGACGGTGTAGAAGTCCCAGAACACCTCAGAATCATTAAATACCTCCCTTTACATGTTACTTGATAGCCTTGGCATATGCTCTGTTAATTCCTAGTACCTTGGCATACATTATACATATAGAGTATGTATACTCTTGGCAATTATATTACAAGGTTTATACCTTACAGCTGAGCTCAGGGCCCTCCATGTTTTCGCACTCAAGGCTCAGTAGAGTATATTAAAGTATTAATACATCCCAAAGAGGGATAAGATTCAAATCATGCAACTTATCTATGCAGAGTAGAGAGTATGGTTTAACATAATTACTATAAATTATTCCCAAAAGAATGGAACACATTGGGAACTTGTATATCAAAGTTTGGGAAGCATCTGAGTCCTAATCACTTGATTTAAAGTTATATTGGATCTCCATCTTGATAATATATATTATAAACATTTTGATTCCATAATCAAGACTCATAAAAACATACTTAAAAATTATTACAAAATATTATCAACATTTCTAATATAATTATAAAACTTCTTATCATTATTCACGCTTGTCTATATGTTGAGTTGAACCTGTGACCTTGGATGGTGGGTTGAACCTGTGACCTTGTGGTCAGATAATTCAAGATTAACTCAGCTCTTAACCACTATACAAACAAGACACATGAGTTGTGCAAACATTTGGACTACTGTCTTTGTCTTGTGGCTGACACAAAGGATTTTTATCAGTCAACCCCAAGTCATTTGTGGAACCCCTTGGCAATATATCATGCTTTGGGAGTGTTTAAAGTACAGTATGGTTTCTACTTGAGGCTCAGGATTTCTTTAGCGCCAATTACTGTCATAACCAGCATTTTCTCCACCACAGTCCACACACCCATCTCAAATAAATGATAAATCTCCTTTTTTATTGGTTCCAGCCAGATAAATTGATAAGTGTCATACAGTGCTTGGCCAATGGATTTTGCAATGCTGATGTCAGATGTTGTGGGGATGTTTTCAATTTGGGCTTCCTTCTCACTGAAAATTTGGCTGCTTGGGAATTCACCTAGCCAGTGTGGTGTTGTTCTATAGCCTTGGATCCAGAACCAGACATTGGAGTTGGCAGGCTTGGACATTGGAAACCCAAGAATGGAGCCAGCCAAACCAAGTTTGGGGGTGGCTAGTTTGGGAGGAAGTAGGCGGGCAATAGGGGGTTATATGCACCGGAGAGCTCCACACAAGCATAGGTGCAAACCAATCTTCAGATCACGGGATTTGAAGAAGCGCGCTGTGGAAACAAAGAGATTGAAATTCCCTTAGTGGTCCTCAAGTTTGAGAGTTAATGGTCCAGGAATCTGTAAGGAGTTTTGATGCAATCAGTTAAAGAGAGAGGGAGAGAGATAGAAAGAATAATAAGATGAGTTCCTTGTTCCTTGTTCCTTCAATCCTCCCCATTCTCCATGATAAGATAAGATCTGATGCCATCCAATGTGATAATGCCCTCCATCCACACCTGGGTTGAGGGTGCCTTTTAAGTAACCTTCCCCTCAACCCTAACCTAGTTACAACCACAAGTAAACAAGAATAATGAAATACAACCACTAAGTACAGAACCCTAGCCCAAATCTATCCTTCCAAACCCAAACCCCAAACCCCATATCCATCCATATTGCTTGCCTTCCATTAGATCCACCATTTTTGTCCTTCTCATGAGGCTACCCTTGCGCCACGCCCAACTTGGAGCCCCCCGCGCATTTCTGAATCTGCCCAATGCGCCATTCCATATATCCAAGGTACATCCATGCGTTGCAAGATGCGCAATTAAGTACAGAACCCTAGCCCAAATCTATCCTTCCAAACCCAAACCCCATATCCATCCATATTGCTTGCCTTCCATTAGATCCACCATTTTTGTCCTTCTCATGAGGCTGCCCTTGCGCCACGCCCAACTTGGAGCCCCCCGCGCATTTCTGCATCTGCCCAATGCGCCATTCCATATATCCAAGGTACATCCATGCGTTGCAAGATGCGCAATTCATCCAACCCAGTCCAATCCACCCTGCATCTCCTGATGCTGAGCCCTTCTTGACTGTTGAGCGCGCAGCGCGCAACGCGCAGCCCATTCCAACTTGTGTCTTTAAAAGACCACCACAGCGCGGACAGATAAAGGGTAGGCAGGCTTGAGGGTGCTTGCGGTATGGGAAAGGCTATAGGACCAGGGCAGGTGTGCACAAGCGCAGGCCAAACCGTGGGGCAGGAAATCACGTGGCGTTCCTGGCGGATAAGGACAACAGGGGGGCTCTGAGTAGGGCGTGGTGGAGGGCCGCGTCATGAGAAGGACAAACCGGGTGTGTGTAAGGGTAGGCGTGCTGGAGGGTGATTGCAGTATGGGAAAGGGTTAGGGTTGTTATGCTAGGGTTCTGGTTTCTAGGGTTTCTTTTCTATTTTTTGTTGGGCTTTCATTGCGCTTGTACTTGGGTTAGGGTTCAGGTTGTGGGTATAGAGTCCGCGCTCTTAACCCCAGTCTGGAGGAATGCATTATAATCATCATATTATCAGATCATTGGATTGGATTATCTTATCTCAACAATTCATATTATATTCACATATACAGATGGATGGAGGGAAGGATACAGAAAGGAAAGGAAAGGAAGGACATTCATCTCTCTCTCTCTCTCTTTCTCTAAACCAGAGCATCCTTATCCTTACAGACGCTAGGACCATCAATAACCAGAACTCACGGGAAACTAGGGGAGATTCCCACCTCTTGTTTCCCCACCAGAGGCCAACCACCTGCATTGCAGGGTCAATAATGTTGAGACTGTGAAAATGAAGATGTGTCTGGTGGGAGTCAAACCCACAACACACATACTAGAGTTCTGCCTTTACCAACTAGGCTACAGACGCTTGTGGCTGCCAGGGTTGTTTGGTATCACTGGCCTAGGTTCAGCTGCACAGCCTCTGCACTGTGGTGATAAATCATGTTAGCAGGTTTAACCGCGACAAAGAACATGGGCTTTGATGAAGATGGGGATGAAGTGATTTGGAGTCAATTCGGGGAATTTGTAAGGGCTTTCTGGCAGTTTCTCCAGAAGATGTAGTCACATTGGTTGTCTTGATTACCAATCAAGATTGCCTTCTTCACTCAATTTTCCAACTTGAGTTGCTTTTCTTTTGGGATGTGGGCAAAGGCTACGGAACCAGATGGGTGGGGGGAACAGGATGGTCAATAAAAATTCATAGGAGTTTTGAGGGGGATTTAGGGGAGGACCAGGTGTTTGTAAGATGGTCATGTATGAAGCATGCGTCCCAATACTCCAGGGACCAGAAACCTTGGGGGAGCCTTGCATAAGTCAGCATTTTACGTGCCATATTGCTTAATGTCCTGTTTACATTCTCCACCTTGCCATTTTTTTCAAGAATGGTGGAACAACTAAAGATAAATTTTAAACCAATTGTTCATAGTTTGTTGGATAGGGTGTTTCAGTGATATTCTTTTGCATTTTCTAATCAAATTTTGATAGGGGATTTTCCTAGTTGGTTTTTGTCAGCTTTCTACTATTGCAGAGCAAGCTGCAAAAGTAACAAAAATAAAACAACAATAAAAATAATAAAATTAACCTAAGTAGGAGTAGGAAAACCATGAATATTATTGCAGAAATGGATTTTCCACCCAAAATTAGGTAGGGTCACTCATTGAACCCACCCTTGAAATCCAACTGCTTATAATTTTAAATAATTAAGAAAAGAAAGACCAAAATACCACAGCACAACTATTGCACTTTTCGGCCATTTAAATATGTCACATGTATTTTCATGTATAGGTTTCACACCTACAATTCAGTCAGAATTGAGGTGTTGTGAATATTTTAGGAGTTACAGATGGAAATGTGTTCTGTCACAATCCCCGCACACAGCTGCGGCAGCCAATACACCCGCCCGCAGCTGAGCTACAGCACTGTCACCCTGTCAAAATCTGTGTACACATCCCCAGGCCTCTGACAAGTACGCAGCTGCAGGATTACGGCTGACAAAGTGACAGGCGGCCTGAGAAACCTAGGTACTGCATAAACATGCTACAACCTACACAGGAACATTCTACATATGTAATGAATGTTCCTGTGGATAGTAGATAGTCTAAAAATACATAAAATTATATAAAAAATACCTAAATAACCTTTATACTTATTTTTTATTAAATACAATTCAAAGCACCAAAAATATCAAAAATAAGATAATGACTACTTCTAAAAATATATTGTAATACTTTTACAGTTATGAGAACTTCTACACATCAATATTTTTGTCACATACTAAGAAAACTAATGATGTAAAAACATTACATGAATACCCATGACTTATATTTTTGATTAATTATTTTAGTAAATCAACTGAATTTTGAAAATAAGGAGTAAAATCAATATCATGACTTTACTCCAATTATTTAATACATAATGAGAACTCACCTGACATCATAATATCTGTAGGAATGTCTATTAAAATAATTATTAGCTTACTGGGAACATTTACTAAGGATAATTCATTAAATAATAAATAAAATGGACAGATTAGTGTTATTCACACAACCAAACATCAATTATAAAGTAGAATAATTCCCATACCCTGTGGAATTAGATGCTACCCGTGCTACAGCACCAAGAACACGTGAAAGGCTACCACTGGTTACCCTTCTAGCCTCAGTATCCGTCCCTTTGAGCCCCTCTATTCCTCAGAAGGACACTATTGGGGGTCAAAAAGCTATAAATAAAGAGCTCTTTCGAGGATATTGATACCCAGAGACCCAGTTATATTTACATCCAGACACCGTTCCAAGGTAATCCAATACTTATAAGAGATAAGTAAGTGATTTATGGCTTTAGTCTGATTAATAATATCCTTCCCCAACCCTTTTTATCAATTTAAACTGCTGAACAACCTCATAACCCCAGTAAATATGTTTAACCCATCAGTGCACGTCCCAAACAGGTACCCAAAGGATTTGATAATATACCAGTGAGTCTTATCATCCTTTCTCTTTGGTGGCAGCTTGTTTACAAAGGCCTTCCACTCCACCATGTATTTTATATACATATTATCTTTGGGCAATATATCCTTTAAGAATATAAATTAAAGGTTCCAATGTAACCAGGCGTACCTGTTTTCATACTGAATTCCCTGAAGAGAGGTGTTAAAGATCCCCAATATAATTGTGGCCCCTCAGTTAATTTATTTAATTATCAATTTATTAATATTGATTTATAACATTAAACCATATCCAAACCAATCAACCTTGCAATAAGCTTTATCCAAATATTTTACAGATTTTTGCTGCATTTATTGAATAATATATTTATTCTTTATTCTTTCACCTCTGTTAGCTAAAGGATAGCAAGGATCTGGGCATCCAGGAGGCTGACAGTTTTTTAAGTAATTCACAGTCTTCATGAGGAGTTTTTGGACCTCAGATTATAGCTTGAACACATGGAAAAAGATGAAGGTGGAACAGTGATCATGGATTGTGAGGAGATATTGGTTACTGGAGACATTGGGAGGGAGGGGGCCAAGGTTTTTGGTGACTAACAAGTCAAGAGGAAAATTTTTGTGGATTTATTTGCATAGAAATTCATGGTTCCAAGTAATTTTAGAAGTTTTACATGATTTGTAGAAAAAGGGGGTCCAGGATTTGAGGTCAAAGTCAGGAATGTGGGCCTGGAGGTTGGCATTCACTAGATGAACAAAGTTCAAATGATAAAAAGAGGAGGTAGATGTAAAAGGGGGGGGAGATAGAAATATATCAGGGATATTGATGGAGCAGAAATGCAACATGGGAGGGGGAAGGGGAATTGGGGAAGAAGAAACAGTAGACCAGGTACAATTATGGTAGGAAGCAAGAAGATGATCAGAAGAAGAAGTAAGGAGAATACCAGGGCCACAGAAGGAAGGGGAGTATCCAGAATCAACTAGGTGGCCCCAGGAGACAAGATTTCCAGAGACCCAAGGACATTAAAGTATGTCACACATTGGGGGGGGCCACTGTCCCCACATAGCATTGGCATCAACCATATTGTTGGCTGTTGAGTTTGCACCAGATTCTACTATCAGTGTGTTTGTGATTGATACTGATTGCACAAAAGGAAGATCAGGGCAAGCCTCATTGGCAATAGCATGGTCTGGTCCAGAAACTGCACCAACTCAGTTGATAAGGAATGGGTTTGGGTTTTGGTTTGGTGGGTTGCAGAGATGTGGAGTGTTGTGGTTTGGGTGTGTGGGAGGCAGTCCTGATGGAGGGAGGCAAGCATTGATACAAAGTTGCGGGAAGTTGCCCCACCAATGGTTGGGGGAGCCACAGTAAACACACAATCCACCAATCCAAAGGCAGACTTCTGTTGGCACTGGGAAATTGTCATTTGCAATAACAGTCTGGGAAGCCTGGATATCAGCTGCCATTGGTGGATGGCTCAAGGCTTGGGTAACTTGATGGTGATTGGCCAGTTGGGTCTGTGTATGTTTTTTCTGACGTTGGAAATTGGGTGTAGGCCAAGTATATGGGTTGAAGGCCGCAACAGAGTAGAGATTGTTGCACAAGCTCCTGCGGGAGAGTTTGGCATAGTACAACATAAGAATTGACTGGTGTCTGCCACTGTTGGCTTATTGATGTGATCCAGTTGAGGCCCAATGCTTTGAAGCATTTGTATGTGGGAGGTGCATGGCAGAGGAGGGGTAAGAACTTTCATGAAGAGGGAAACGCATCCATTGGGAACCCAGAGTGCCAATTCATCCAAGCTTGATGAAGAAATTTGATATACAGCTGAGGTGAGAATGAATACTGCTGTCCATTGTGTTGAGATTGTAATCCCTGTTGAGGGAAAAATACTCGGTCGTCTTACTCATACTCGCTTTGATTGGGTCTTATTGACCGTCTTATTTGTCTCGTTTTGATTGCCTCACCGTATCTGGGGGGCATATTTGCTTTTGCTCGTTGCACCCGTTACACTTGTCGACATCGTCCGTTGCCTTACCATATCCGGAGGGCTGTATTTGCTTTGCTCGTCGAACTCGTTTTCACTCGTCATTGTCGCCTTGATCAACTCGATCCTATTCGTCGTCACGCCTATCGCTCGTATCGCTCGTCCTCCTCGTTTTTCTTATCTTGATAACTTTGGTTAAATCGGCCACATCAAATCCTTCAACCCTTACTGTCTTGCTTATCTCGTCGCCTCAATCATCCTCGTTTGTGTCCGTTGAGTTGCTCGTCCCGCTTGCCATTGGTCGTCGTCTCGCTTTTATCCTCGTCCCGATTGCCACCGCTCGCGCTCGCCGCCGTGCATCGCCGCTCGTGTCTGCTCGGATTCTATTTGTTCATCGTGGTTATTTAGTCTTATCAATAATAACAACAAAGATCACAAGAATAATAAAGCCAAATGGATGACACCCGGCTCAGCAGCAGACTACTCCTGACAGAGGAGAATTATTTCACATGGACTACCATGATGGAGTCCGAACTTGATGTCATTGGAGCCTTGGATCTCATACTTGGTAATGATACTAGTAGACCTGAAATTAAGGAACAATTGAATAGGAACGCATACAGCCTTATAGTCAGACACTTGAGTGAATCAAACCTTGCTTATGTGTCTAGTACACTTGATCCATCACTGAAGAGGAATGGTCAAGCACTTTGGAAGCTCTTACAAGAGAAGTATATGACAAATGATATTGCCAGTCAAACATTAGCATTTGCTAAGTTTAGTAAAATTGAATTTCAAGAAACAATCAGTTTCATTGCAGATATTAGAGCTGCTTTTAGTAAATTGAGACTTGTTGGTTTCAATTTAGAAGAAAAAGCCTTGATCATTATGATTTTGAGCAAATTACCTAGAGAATTGGAATCCTTTGTTAGGATTATATCTCATCAAAATGAAATCAATTCTATTGATTATGTATTAAAGAAGCTTGAACAAGATAATGTTAAATTTAAAATCTCATCTGAAAATAAAAAGTCAGAAGCTTGATTTCTAAATAAAAACAGAAATAAGATTTGCAATTATTTCAAAGGAAAGAACCATGTTGAAGCATATTGTTGGAAAAAATACCCAGAAAAACGTCCTCAGACATATTTTGCCAATATTTACAGTGATATTTCTTTAGAATCAGAAGTTGAGGAAGTAACTGCTCTTTAGAACATAAACAACAAAGATTTAAAGTGTTTTCCCCCTACAGGATTAAGGGGGGTGTTGAGATTGTAATCCCTGTTGAGGGAAAAATACTCATTATAAAAAATTGATTCTATTACCAATTGAAAGAGAAGAAAATTTGGAACATGATGGAAAAAAGAATCAACTCAATATGTTGAGTAATAATAAAGTTATGAAAGATTAAGTATCTGTGAAATACATCACAGAAGTATAAGTGTAGCCCAGTAACCGCAGCACATCATACTAATGAAGAAAAGAAGAGATAGTATGAAATGTATAAATAAAAAAATTAAAAGAGAATCTTATTTATTTAATTCTGAAATGTCCTATACAGATAAGAATAGCAAGGACTATCAGAGAAAATGAACATTTCAAGTTCATTTGCACCCTTGGTAAAACAAAGAAACCAAGCAGAAAAGCATGTTTGATTCCTTCCCTCTTAGCTTGTACATAGTCATATCAATGAGGGAGATCTTGTCTATAAAAGACCCCCTCTACCCAGTTGTATTTCCATCCATCAATTAACATTCATTCATATTCATCAAAATTCATCCAATTATCAAATAAATCAAAATATTATTAAAAATTATCTACCAACTATCATCTCTATCACCAATACATTGTGGTCAACTTGTAAAAGAAGTTATCCCATAATCTGATTTGACAGGTACAAGTCAAAATTTTGAAATTTTTCAAAAAAATTTTGAAGTTGTCAGCTGCCATAGGGTCTGTGGCAATGAGGGTCCAAAGCTCCTGGTCAATGGTCAGGGTGTAGAACACCTATACCCAATGCTTTTTTTGTTGCTCAGTGACTAAAGGTTTTCAATTTTGTGAGTAAATTTTTTGATTACAAATACCATTAGGCCAATGGTGTCAATACCCTGGATTCATTTGTCAATATTGCTACTGTTCTGCTTCAATTGATTGAAGGTCCATATGTATTCCATTGGTTTAGAAAAGAACCTTGCTTCACCATTGTTTCAATTCCCCTAGATACTGGAGGAGTTAGTTTTTGAGTCCATGGTGCATTTGATGGGTGGGTAGTTGTGGGAAATTCTTGGTCCATTGCTGTTATTACTGGTTTTTGGTGTTAGATCAAGTCCTGGTCTTCCAGGTTGAGAAGGTCCATGCCATGGTACTATCAGTTTTGAGAAAACTGTCCACTTTTTTCATAATTTTTGTCCTGTTGTTCAGAGTTTTTTTTCTATGTATTTTTTTGTCCTCTGTTTTCTTGTTTTTTTCCTCAATTTTCAATTTTTTCCTCAATTTTCCTTTTTTTGTCCAGTAGTAAAATAATTATGTCTGGTTGTACAAAATCCACTGTCCACTGTTTTTTTAGTTTTAGTCCTCATTTTTACTAAAAGCTGCCCGCTTTTTAATTTTAGAAGACAGGATTTTTATTGAAATAAAAAACCCATTACAATCACTTAGAATAATAAAAAAATCCATAACTTCAAACAAAAGAATGGCAGATTTGTGGATAACAACAGAGAGCTTAAAAAAAGATGGGGGAAACAAACAAAATTGGAAAATCATAAGTAGAAGTACAAAAAAAATAAACAAAAAAAATGAGTCAAAGTCAAGATAAGAACTGGGATTCTTAATAATGGTCCCAGTCATAGGCTGCATGTCTCCACATGCTTTGTTAAATTTTTTAAAGTGTATAAAACACTTTTGTGCTACCTTGGCGTTAATTTTCTCCTCAATTGCCTGGCAGATTGACTCAGAAAGGTCCTTGCAACTTCAAATATACTTTTATCTTGATGATGTTGAAGACTAATTCAATTGGATTGAGAATTGGAGAGTACTTGGGAAGAAATTTGATATCAATTTCTTTGTTTGAATCCTTCATTATTTGAACAACCCAATCAAAATCTTTTCCACAATGAATGTGGGCATTGTCCATGATCATCAGAGAATGGGGTGGGAATTGTTTGTGGAGTTGTAAGAGTAAATTCAACATATCCAGGGACAATGTCCCACCTTTCTTCTCACCATCCTCATTGAGCAGCTTGAAGTATATCATCCCTGAATTTGTGAGAGCCCCTACCAAATGGATCATGCTTCCCCTTGCATTGGTTGCAAGGGAAGCCAGCTGGCCTATGGAACAAATGAAAGAAAGGAAAAAGAATGAAAATTAAGTACTTGAAAGATTCCAAGAAAAAAAAAAAGAAAAAAAATCATACACTTTCTGGTTTGAAAGTAACTTGCAGTGAGCCTCTTGGATGGCTGCTGAGTGTGCTTCAATCTTGTTCTGATAACTTTGGGCTTCATTTTTGTAGTGTCTAGGGATTTTGTCTTTGTTTTTTGAAGGTTCTTCAAGAGGGTCCATGGTGCCTTTGACCCAAACTACTGAATCAAAAAAAAAAAAATGTGATTAGGCACTTACTTATGTTTGGTCTGAAAGAGATGATGAAATGAGGAAAAAAAAAATTGAAACAACTTACAAAGTGGAGGTGGTGGAGTGGTTGGATTGCTGATGGGTGAAGGCGCCTGGCCTCCAGTCCGGTTTGAGAAAAACCTGGACAGGAAACGTAACACAAGCGCCCTGTTGCACAAAAAATCTCAACCCAAAAATTACCCCCACGCGTCTGGTTTTTGCCCTGGGCTGTCTGGAGTTTTTGTAATTTTGTCTGGCCGGACATGCGCAACAAAAACTCTGCACAGTTTTCTCAAAACTGATAGTATTATGCAATAGTGAGCCAGTTTGCTATGGGAGAATTGTTGATTTCAAGAGGTATCCTTGATTGGTTGCTACCAAGGGAGTCAGATGTGAGCTGGCTTTTAACCTGTGATGAGTTGAGTCAGAATTGTTGAGTATATTTCAGACAGGTTGCGCTGGGATCATATATTAGATCCAAGTGTCATGGAAACTGTTGAGGTTTGAGTTCAAAGGTCCAGTTGAAACACTTAAGAGGAGATGAGGAAAGATCTTGTGATGCCAAGAGGAAAGGGGGAACTCCGGTTCAGTTTAGGGAAGAACAGATGGTGATTATTCACTTGAGAGCTGGCAGTCTAAGTAGTCTAAGTACAAGATAGGCTGACCAGTGGTTAACAACATGAGTAACTACAATGAATAAAATGTATTTAATACTGAGCCTTGTAGTCCGCACTGCTTGGAGGACAACATAGTGCAGACTGAGATCAAAGAATATAGAGCTGAAACAAGCATAGTTGCACTCAAGATTTAGGCAACATGAACATCAGGCTAAAAAACTAACAGAAACGTGTGATATCCGGTTGTGACCTAATATGGCTAGTTTGCCCTATATGTAACACTTCATAGCAATGTGCTATTTAGGACACAATTGTGGGTTGTGCTTGGAAAACTTCGCTGAAGAGTGGATTTACTGAGACAATTGCGGATGCTCTAAGGAGACAATGGAATTTGGGACCAGTGACTGATCCGGGGCTTCAAGTATTCATATGTTATGTGACATCTGAAATCTGTGAAACTCGATGGATTCTGGTTGGTCACGTAATTGTGCTGCACCTCGCGCTCCAACAGTTGAAGCACCTCTCCAGTCAGCAAGCACATGGGCCTAGGCTCGAATCCCGGCGCGCCAACTCGGCCCCCTCGCGGCAGCCACCCCCCCCCCCTGAAAGCTTGTCGCGGTTCGCCAGCGATGCTCAACCAGCCCGAGGCATTTTAAACCTGCACTACTTCGAACAAATGACCCCGAGTAAAATGTCCAGGTAAGTCTTGCTTTCTCGTCGACATGCCAATGCTGACTCAAAGACCGCTTGAATGCTCTTTTTTTTTCTCTTGACGCACAGTTCCAAAAGTACCCTTGCAGAAGATCTGAAAGCTAGTGGAGCTCATATACCTTGGTAAGTTTATAGAACGTTGAAAAAACAAGAAAATCGATGCCCCGTTTCAATTTAGTTACGAGTTTATAGTCACTTAAAAATGAACGTGATTGTTGAAAGTCACTAGGGTAGAGAAATATCGACCGATTGTACTGGACGACATCACGGGAAACGGAGAAACGATCGAACGTCTTAAAGTCATCGCAAGGGATGGCAATTGTCCTCACATCATAATTTCTGTCAGATTTTTTTTTCTGTCGGTTTTCAACTTCAAATCTTTCATCCGGGGCAAGCTGTCTCAATAGGAAAATTAACTCTTTAGGGCGCGCCCGGCATCGGAAAAACCACCAGCATTTTGTGCCTTGCTCACGCACTCCTGGGTGACGCCTACAAAGAAGGTGTTTTAGAACTAAACGCGTCCGATGAGAGGTACTTCCGCTGGGTGGCTATTGTTCGTTCCCAACATCGATGCTGATCAATATTAATTGGATGCAGAGGAATCGATGTGGTACGGAATAAAATTAAAACTTTCGCCAACACGAAGGTCACCCTTCCACCAGGTCGACATAAAATAATCATTCTCGATGAAGCGGATTCCATGACCGCTGGAGCTCAGCAAGCTCTACGTAGAACGATGGAGATTTATTCTAATACGACGCGCTTTGCCCTTGCATGCAATAACAGCAGTAAGATCATCGAACCTATTCAGAGTCGATGTGCAATCTTGCGATACGGCAAACTATCGGATCAAGAGGTCCTCAAAAGGCTGCTCGAAATTTGCGAAGCGGAAAAGGTTCAATACTCAGATGAAGGGTTAGGAGCCTTGATATTCACCTCAGAGGGAGATATGCGTCAAGCAATCAATAACCTTCAATCTACTGTATCCGGATTTGGATTTGTTTCTGGGGAGTCTGTCTTTAAGGTTTGTGACCAACCACATCCAGTGGTAATCAAAAAATTATTGGGAGCATGTGAAAAAGGTGATTTAAGCGAATCTCTCGATCAACTTGAGGAGCTCTGGAATCACGGGTACAGCGCTTTGGACATTGTTAGCACGTTAATAAAAGTCGTCAAGGGAATGGACCGAATGTCAGAATTCCTTAAGCTCGAGTTTATCAAAGTTGGTTTCTTGGTATCATCACGTTTTCTTTAGCACGCTTCAGATTTCTGAACCCCATTATTGAATTCACGCGCTCAAGATTTTATTTTTGTCCCTGCCTTTGTTTCATATTCCTTGTCGAACTAAAATTTATAGGAAATAGGTTTTACCCACATGCGAATTCTCGAGGGGGTCAGCACGCTTGTACAGGTTGGTCCGCCTTGATTTTTGATGTGATCCCGCCTCTTATTTATTTCCAGTGTTTGACCGCGAAACTGTTCTTTTTCCTTTTTTGCTTTGATTTTCTGTTGATTGATCTATCGAAGTTGGGAGGCCTCTTGGCAAGGCTCTGCAAATTGAAAATTGATCCCAAGAAATTCAAAATATAATCACTTATTCTGCCAAATTATCTATCAGAATTGGCATTTTTGAGATCTGCCACCAGAACAAATCTCTTCCCATTCATCCCCAAAATATTTGGCGGAGAGCTTCAGATGAAGAATTATGGTCAAGATAAGAAACTACAAAAGTGCAACAACCAGTGTTTGTGAAACATCAAATTAAGACCAGGTGTAGGATATGTGATGAATCAAAACAAGAAAATAAGACAAGATTGAGAATGATAAGTAATGTATAGTCAAGGGAGTAAAAAATGCAATATAACAAAACAAAGAAAAACAAAGAGAAAATTACACTGCAGTAGTAAAATATATGAAGCAAAGTAAGAAAAAATTAACATCAATAAAAAATTCAAGTGGCACTAACTCCAAGAAGTTGAAATCAACTTAATCCCAGTAAAAAAAAACTGAACCAGACATAAGCAAGTTTTTAATTATCATGCTTCTAACCAAATAGAGTAAATTACAATTAATAAGGTTAATTGAAAAATTGAAGCTCCATGAATTATGGTCATTTATTGTTATTGGTTACATGTTAGTTCATGTATTTGTTTTATTTAACTATTAAAATAAAGGAGCTAGCTTAAATGTATGAATAGGATGTATCAGAGTTAGCAAACCACCATTGAAAACATGGCAAGTTTCAGCAAAATACCCAATTTTCAATCCTGCCATTGAAAATAAAAAAAAACTGCTTATTTCACATGAGATGTGAGAGAGTTAATGACAGATAAATGGGTTTTGTGGAATGAAGTATACAACTTGAAACATAAAACATGCATCAGAACACATCATACATTTCACCTTGCTACTATTTACAGAGCAACCTGCCAAAGTACCACAATTAATAAAATATGAAACAGAAAACAATAAAAATAAGACAAATGAAATACACAGAAAAGTAGTAAGAAAAAACCAAATATTATGGGAAATTTGCATTTTCAACCCAAATTTAGGAGGGGTCACTTACCAAAACTACCTTGAAATTCCTACTCCTTAACACATCAAAATAAAGTATTATGAAAGACCCAAAATCATGGCACCACCCTTGTGCTTTTTTGCCAACTTGATATTTTACACATGTTGTCATATTCAGGTTTTAAACACCAAATTCTGTCAGAATTTGAAAATTATGTATAGTTTGGAAGTTATGGACAAATGAAAGTTTTGTCACAATTCCTGCACAAATAATTCACACTCCCACATGCTGCCTGTGCACCTCTGATCAGTCCTGCATGCATGAAATGATCATTCACACATGCAAAGTCCACACAAAAGATATTCCTGAATGCAGCAGATCTGATCTGCACATCCAAGATCTGCAAACACAAAATTGTTGACAGGTAAAGCACAAAACCTCTAGAGCCTAGACAGATCACTCATGCTTATGTAAAAAAGGGCCGTGATGAGTTCACAACCTTACCAAAAATGTACACAACTCAAAATGGGTAATGTGGGACATTTCAAAACCAATCTGAGTTGTGAGCCATTCAAAACTTGTTCACAACTCCAGGGTTGTGAGCAAAAAAATAAAAGAAAAGAATAACAAAATAAAGAAAAATAAAGAAAAACTTAAAGAAAAAAAAAACAAAAACATCAAAAAAAGTTAGAAAAAATCCAGAAAATTGAAAAAAAAAGATTTTTTTGTTTAAAAAAAAGAAAAATAAAAAGGAATTCAAAGATAATTGTGAAAATTTCTAAATTCTGGGGCCAGGAATGCACATTCATGGCCCTATGAAAAAATAAAAATAAACAATTAAAAATTCCAAAAAAATCACAAAATTGTGCCCAAACAAAAATATAAAAAAAGGAAAAATACAATACAATACAATATAATTATTGAATAAAATACAATATAATCATCAAATAAGATAAAATATAATTATTGAATAAAATACAATAAAACAAAAACATTCTATTGTATATTAAAAAAGAAATTGAATTGAATACAAAAAAATTCAACTAAGTTAAATTAAAATCAATAAATTCAATTCATATAATTCCATTTTATGATTTCATAAGGTCAATCAACCATCCCCCAAAAAAGAGGAATGTAAGTCCAACTCAATTGACTAGCCCTAACGTAAAAAAACCCAATAAAATTTCAACTTGTGTTCAGCTGATCCCATCATCTATAAATATAAAAAGATTGAAAAACCTCATATGCCCCACCAGCTTCAAGTTCCTTGGGTTAGTATTCATTTGTCAAGGTCTTTATGTATGTACCTCTTGCATCCAGTTCAGTCCTTTTTTTTTGGTTTCCTTTTTTTTAGCTGCTTTTTTTTTCTGTCTGCTTTTTTTTCTGTCTGCTTTTTTTTTCTCTGTCTGCTTTTTGTTTTCTCTGTCAGCTTTTTTTTCAGTCAACTTTTTTTTTCTCTGTATTTTTTTTTTCTGCCTACTTTTTTTTCAGTCCGCTTTTTTCAAAAGAAATTCATGCTGCACCTCTTGCATCCAGTTCAGTCCTCTTTTTTTGGTTTGCTTTTTTTTTCTTGGTCTGCTTTTTTTTCAGTGAATTTTTTTTCTCTGTATTTTTTTTCTGCCTACTTTTTTTTTCCGTCAGCTTTTTTCAAAATAAATTCACAGAAAAACTATTGGGTGTACATAGATTATAAGGTTCAATAATTTTCAACAACCTCTTTGTTGTATTTAGGTTTGTGTGATGTATGTACATATGTAAGATTTGTGTTTATCCCTTTTTAATACTTTTCAACCACCTCTTTGTATGTATATATTAGGTTTATTTTGTACTATCACACACATACAGGGTCAATGCATGTGACAGGGCCAACAAATCAAACAAGGACAGGAATTCAACAGGGCCAAAAAATGTGACAAGGACACAAGGAATGTAAAAGAGGGCATCAACAACACATAAAATGAACACTCATTCCTCACTTGGTTAAAGCTTTTCTTTTTTTTTGAGCATTGAACAGTTAAATAACTAAGGGTAACAAATTTATCCAAGGACATATCATGTAACCAAGGTATTACTTTAATTGATGATTGAATTCCAGACCAGCAAGACTATGATGGAAAATAACCTTGAGGAAATCAGATGACATTGGAAAACAAGAGTCTCAAACAGGATAGAAAGAATGAAACCGACACGATGAAGACCTTACCCAGATTGCAGATAGGACAGGAATATGGTCGAGACGGAGATGATTATGACAAGAAGAAGAATCTGGGATGGAACATGATGATGCTAGAAGCAGAGGATGAATCTGGGTTGAGAGTTGAGTTACAATCTGATGATTGTTGATCGGGATTGATCTTACCAGTTAACAGTTATTCAGGTTGGTGGATCAGGAGCCGGTTGGTCTATGTTGAGGCGAGTCAATCTTGAGTCTTGAGATTGAATGAGGATGGTGCGTCAAAGAAATTCAAGATTGAAGAAAAGAAATTGAAGATTGAGGAAAAGGAAATAAAAATGAAAACCAGATAAGAAACATGAAAACCCGATGAGTAAGAAGCAGATATCTTCCTGAAGCAGCCCAAGAGAGAGTGTCGTTTGGCGGCCTTGGTTTAATTGAAGTGTCCTCATCGGGGTGAGAGCACCACCGGACAACTACCATTACAGCATCCATTCTTACACCTCCCTTGACTGAAGATCAGTCCCGCTTGTTTTCAAAAATGAGGTCTGAGAATTTTTCCAGTTGATTTTGGTTAGCAGCTTTTGTCAGTGGGTCTGCTAGCATCTCTTTAGTGTCAATCAAGTCAACAGTCAGCGTCCCATCTTTGAGCCCTTCTCAAAGCCCCTTTGTTTTGAGATCCATGTGTCATGTCTTGGCGCTGTGGAAACTTAGGGGGCAACACCCCAGAAGTCGTCCTCAAGTTCCGGAAGTTATTGATCAAAGCGTCTGTAAGGAGATTGGATGCAGCCTTTCAAGAGAGAGAGAGGGAGAGAGAGAGAGAGCAAGGGATAGAGTGATAATAAGATGAATTCCTTCCTTTCCAATCCAATGCCACGAAAAGTGATATCCTAGAGTGCAGTCCAGTCCGTGAAGTGAAGTGAAGTGAAGTGTTTTTCCCGTCCTTCTCCTTCCTTCCTTCCTCCCATCATCCGATGCTCCTCCAACCCGGAGTCGAGAGCAAAGTATTTAAGTCCTCCCTCTCAACCCTAACCTAAGTACAACCACAAGTAACAAGAAAGAGTGATGATATACAACCCTAAGCCGCAGAACCCTAGCCCAACCCTATCCCTCCATCCCTCGCCATTACCCGCGCCCTTTGGTATTAATGTAGCCCGGTTCTTCCACCCGCGCGCGTCCGCCCAAAAACCCGTTCCAATATCTGGGGCGTACCCACGTGATCCAATCCGCGCGTCTTGCAATGCGCGGTCCGATCCGTGCAAGCTTTCCGATCCGCGCAAGCCTTCCGATCCACGCAAGCCTTCCAATCCGCGCAAGCCTTCCGATCCGCGCAAGCCTTCCGATCCGCGCAAGCTTTCCGATCCGCGCAAGCTTTCTGGTCCGCGCGATCCGTTGTCTCCCATCTCCAGGTGCTGAGCCCAACCCAACCGCTGCTGGGCCTACCTGACTGCTGCTGAGCCCGCAGCGCGGCTAGCTGCAACAAAGCCCTTCCCATTGCTGAGCGCGCCGCCTGCAGCCCTTTCCTGACTTGCGTCCATAAAAGAGCACCACAGCGCTTGATCCAAACTTTTTGAGTTTGTCGTTGAGTCCCTTGTTGTTGATGAAGTGTTTAGATGGTGGAAGATCAGATTGAAAAACTTCACCCAGCAAGTGGCAAAGCCATTTGCTCTCTAGATAGGAGTTGAGTAAGGAGTTGAGTTTGGCTTCAGTGGACAAATATGTGATGTTGCGCTGTTTGCAACTGTTCCACAAGATGAGAGTCCCAAAGGAAAAACAGATATAACCGGATTGAGATTTGCGGCTAGTGGGATCTTCACCCCAGTTAGCGTCACTGAATTACTCAATGGGTTCTCTAGATTCGTCAAAAGCAAGGGTGAGTTTCAGCTCCTTTGTGTGATTAAGATATTGCCATGTTCTTTTGAGTTCCTTCCAGTGAGTTAGACCAGGTTTGTTCTGGAATCTTGCAAGACTGGATACCGAGTAAATGAGGTTGGGACGGGTTCAACAGGCAATATAGTTGAGAAGCCCAATGGCCAACTTATAATTGATATTGAGTTTCTTTAACTCTTCAAAATCTTTGTCAGAAGCTTCATACAGTTGGAGGTTTGGGGTCAACGGGGTATTGGATGCTTTCGACTCCAGTAGGCCCAGCTCTTCTAGTCCATGTTCGATGTGTTTGGGTTGACTCAGTAAGATGCAGTTTGGTGTTTGCTTGAATTTCATTCTGAGAATGGTATCCGGTTCATGGGCTTGAGAGTCCTTGAATTGTAGGTTGAATTTGCTATTGAAGTGGTCACCGTCCCCCACAAGGATTAAATTGTCAACGTGGAAGAAGAGAAACGAGTTATTATTCTTATGAATATACAGGCAGGGGTCGCTGTCTGACTCTCTGAACCCTACCAATTTGATCCATCCAGTGAATGTCTTGTACCAATTTTTAGGTGACTGTTTAAGTCCATACAGACTCTTCTTGAGTCGTAGGTATTGACACTTGCGTTGAAATCCCTGAGGGGTCTTGATGATAACTTCTTCATTGATAGGTGCATGTAGAAAGGCGGCCTTCACGTTTTACTGTTGAATATTCAGCTTGTTCTTCAAGGCGCAAAGTAGTATTGCTCTTAACGATGCTATTTTTCCTGTAGGAGAAAAGGTTTCATCAAAATCTAGTCCGTGTACCTGATTAAATCCCTTGACGCAGATTTGAGCTTTGTATATGATTGTATCGTCATGAGAGTTGTCCTTGATCTTGAAGATCCAGGTTTTATCTAGAGGATTCAGTGGGTTATCTCCCTTGTAGTCTTCCCAAACCTTGTGGAGTTTGCACTGATACATTTCCTTTTTGATTGCCCCCCCACTTGAGATTATCTGCACATTTCCTGGCTTGATCAAAAGTTTTAGGTTTGAAGTAATGGTGAAACCCATACCTTTGAGGAGGTCTTATGGAAGATCTATCTTGAAGGTTCCTTCTGACTGGTATTTTGACAGTTTCCGTTGATTTGGCGGCTTGACAGGGACTCGGCAATGGTTCTTCCTCTGAACTAGACTCAGATTCTGGGGTAGATGCTGAGGTGCCTGTCTCCTCATCAGATGAGTCGGCTTCAGTGATGGGGTTGCAATAGTTCATACAATTGGAGATTGTCTTCTCATTGGGGTCGGCCGTGTCCTTCAATTTGTCTATACTAAAATCCAGATCCATGGTTGACTTAAGTCCCAATTTGTCCACAGATTCCTTCAGGAATCAAACATGCTTTGATTGTATGATCTGTCCGTTAGTCATGAGAATCCTATACAACAGGAATTCAGGATTATATCCAATGAGTTTGCCCTCCAGTCCTTTTGGATTGAATTTTGCCCCTTTTGGCCTTCTTTGGTTTAACACAATTGTGGTCACGCCAATTGGCTGAAGGAAGTTCGGTGGCAGCTTGATTTTCTTGATGAGTTCCCAGGGCAACTGGTCCAATTTGTCCTTTGGTATTTGATTGAGTCCAGTGCAGCATGCCTTCAAGACTTCCGACCAGTACTTCCAAGGAAGATTTGCTGAACTTAGTGATGATCTCACGCTCTTGATGATTGTTTGATTGGCCCTTTCAGCCCTACCGTTGTGTTTGGGGTGATAAGGTTCAGTTACCAAGTGAGTGATAAACTTCTCCTTGAGATACTTTACTAACCTAGCGTTTAAAAATTCTGTACCCCCATCAGAGCACACGGTTGAGGGGTAATAAACGCTGACCTTTCTTTGTTTCTCTATAACTTCCATCATCACAGGGGCCACGTCGTCTTTTTGAGTTAGCGGTATGCCTGCGATGTAGCCTGAGTAGTTATCCACCACTGTGAGAATATATTTTTTGTGTCTGAAAGATTCTGGCGTAATTGGACCAATAACATCCAGATGGATCCGTTTGAACGGTTTAGATGCCAAGGAGGACGTTGATTTGAATGGGGATTTGGTGATCTTGCAAAGAAGGCAGTCTACACATTCAAATTTTTCTTTTTCTTTGTTGCTGTATTGAAGGCCCTTCAGTTTCAATAAAAAACTGAGTGACGCGTGACTGTAGGACAGATGGAGATCTCTTAGTGTCCTAGGTTAATCTTGCTGCACCTTATAACACTCTTTGTTACCTATCTTGCGGGGCTTGTTCAAGAAAAAAAGATTGTTGATGATAGTTCCTTGGCAGATAGTCACTTTGTCCTTTTTTAATTCAAATTGACCGGACTTAGCATTAAGAACACACCCTTGATTGAAAAGTTTTCCTGGACTGATCAGGTTAACGAAAATGTTGGGAACATACAAGCAATTAGCCAGCGTGATCGTTTGGTTTTTCCACTCCAGCCTAACCATTCCTATTCCCAATATTGGTAAGTCTGCCCCAGCTTTGCCCATGGTTATGTGTTTGCCAGGTAGCTGATCAAGAGAAGTAAAGAATTGTCTCTTGTTGAAGATATGAGCGGTGGCTCCACTATCAATGAGGATGTTCCTTTCTGCGCCAATTTCAGAGTCTATCCATTGAGTTACGAAGGCATGAAAGTGAGCCGCATCTTGAGCCTTTTTTTGCTTATCTTTCCATTTTCTTTGCTGATCCCTCCACCGATCAGGTGCCTTTTCTGGATGTAGGTGAAAGCATTCCAATTTGGTGTGGTTTCAATCTTGTTTTGGATTGTGATAACCATCAATACATCAACTTGAAAGTTGATTTTTGGTCTTGGTTCTCATGGATGCAAGGGCAGTTTCAGGGATGTTGTGCGACATTCCCTTCTCAAAGCTTTCAGCCTTCACTTCAGTTTGATATTGGACGAGGTGATTGCACACAAATTCCACAGATATTTGCTTGTCGGTGTGCATGAGTTGAAGTTTGAGATCCTGGAGGTTCGCCGGAAATTTGAACATAATGAGATAAGCAAGAATGTTTTCAGGTAGTTCTATGCCTATGTTGATCATCTTCTTGACGGAGATTTTGATATTGGTGACAAAGTTCAAGATTTAATCCTCCTTGAATGTCAAGTGGAGGAAGTCGTTAAATATTCTGGCCTGATTAGAAGCTTGCAAGGAAGAAAATTGTTCCTTGATGGCTTTCCAGATGTCCTTGGCAGAGTTGACGTTGGCTGCATTAATTATGTTGTTGTGAGTGATTGAATCGACCTTAGATATAAGGAGAAGCTGAATTTCATTGTTATCTTGAGTCGCTAGGGTTCCATCAACTGAATCAAGAACGTCCAGAACTCCTCTGAGTTTAAGCAGCGCCATCATCTTGTCTTTCCAGATCCCATAGTTTTCTTCAGTTAGGAGTGGAGTTGTCTCTAGTGCTTTCTTGAGCATTGCTTGTTGGAAGGAGTCTGACAAAAATCCTGATTTTGACATGATTCTGAGTCTTGCTGGACTAGGTGAGCAATTCGGCTTTTAACCGTATTACTTTAATTGATGATTGAATTTCAGACCAGCAAGACTATGACGGAAAATAACCTTGAGGAAATCATATGACATTGGAAAACAAGAGTCTCAAACAGGATAGAAAGAATGAAACCAACACGATGAAGACCTTACCCGGATTGCAGATAGGACAGGAATATGTTCAAGACGGAGATGATTATGACGAGAAGAAGAATCTGGGATCGAACTGTTGTCATCTCCCTATTATTGCTGTTTTCACCCTCTCACTTTTCATCCACTCTCCTCTCCCACTTCCCTCTGACACCACAACATCTCAACTTACACCGGTGCCGAATCCTCAAATGGAGAGAGAGTTGAACTACCCGGCTCTCCCTTGACTTGAAGTTCAATCCTAAACTCACCCATTCCCCAATTCCAACCTGGCTCCAACCCAACTCCTTCCTCATCTCAGATTTCCTTTTGTCCATCCTTGTCAACAACTCACCCTCTCTCACCTCAAAACTCTCTCCTTTCCGAATCTTCAAATTCAATCTCTTGCTTCTCATCCAACCCTTGATCCTATCACTCCCCGCCATTCCATTCACCTCAACTTCCCGATTAACTTCCATTCCTCCGCTCATCCATCCCAATCTTCCTCAATCAATCCTTGCTCAGCCCCAATTATAAATCCCTTCAACATCACTCTTGACGTCATTCTCAGATCACTCAGGCTGATCAGATGTGAGATATCTGTCTACCATTCTCATTTTCCCTTGACGTCCTTCTTCTCATACTTGCTTGTTCTCCTGCTGTTACAGATCTTTTTCCTTCTTTATTCTTTTCTCCATCTCTTTCTTTCCTTATCCTTTGTCTTGCAGTTGCCAAATTAAAAGGTGCATTGGTTCATTGGTCTTTGCAAGTAACAATTCAGTTTCCTCCTGCTCAACTTATCACGGTTAAAAGCCAAAAGGTTCTCTCGTCTGAAACTGCCAGGAAAACCCTTGATCATCAAAGAACAATGGACCACTTGCAATCCCTACTAAAGACCCTGACGGACTCCATTCTCAATCTTAGCGACTCCAACTTCTCCCTTTGGCTTTCCAAGATCACGACCATCCTCTCTCTGAAGGGAATTTCTCATTGGCTCAATTCCTCCGAACCTGATAAGTGTCCGCTGGAGGTGAATCTCGAAATAGTTGGATAAATTCTTGCCAAGTTGGACAATTGCACCTACATCAACTGTGTCAAGGATCATCATTTGACCAATGGAATTGAGTTATGGAAATTGATCAACGAGTACTATGCCTCGTCTCAGACTGCCAATCATTCTATATTTTTCTTTAATCTTCTTAACCTTCAGTTCAACCCCAAGAGAGTTGAAAAATTTATCACCAACACTCGATTGTGTCTTCTTCAAATTGCTGAGATTGGAATACAAATGGACAATGACATAGCCGCCTACCTGCTTCTCTACAAGTTCCCACCAGCACTTGAGCATCTCAAGACCAATATTACCCACTCACTTGGAGAGGCAAAAATCAATGCCAATCTGGTTCTACAACATCTTAATCAAGTCAAAAACAAGATCATATGCGGATCCAGTGCGTCAGCTTTGGTCACCAAAAACAAAGCTATCAAGTGCCAATCAACCTGGCACAATCCACAGGCCAACCACAATCAAAGCAAATGTTAGTGGCTCTACCCTCATCTTTGGCCCAACTACGGCAATCAACAAAGTGGCCCGGAATCGACATCTCCATCCAGAACTTCCCAAAACCCTCAGAAATCTTCCTCAGCCCATCTTGCCTATATCTTCGCCATGATTTCCTTGCCCACCTTGAGCCCCAATAGAGTACTGCTGGACTCTGGCGCCTCAAGCAGCATGTTCAACAATCCAAACTTCTTTCCTCACCTCTACCCCGACAAAACCAAAGTGCAAACGGGCAACCCAAGTGCACCAATCTCCTCCCTTGGAAAGGGAACCGCTGTCATAACGACAACCTCTGCCACCATCCACCTTCAAAACTCCCTCTACGTACCCAATCTTGCCATAAATCTGGTTTCACTTGGTCAACTTATCCAAAAAGGGTGCTCTCTGACCCTTCTGTCTCCAAACCAATTTGCCATCACCCTTGACAGCGCTCAAGTCATGACCGGCATCATCAAGGATAAACTTTTCTTTATCAATGAAGGTTTCAATCTTCCTGCTCTTTCCTACTTGTTCATCTCCCTATCCACTATTCAAAAACGCTTCTGTCATCCCCATCTTGAAAAAACACGCCTTCTCTCCAAAGAATTTCCTAATCTTAAATACAACCCAATTGACTGTGTTTCCTGCGCTAAAGGAAAAATCCATTGACAACCCTTTCAAAACCACCTACCCTCCAGTCAAGAATCCTTTGAACAGATTCACACCAATGTTTGTGGACCAATCAATCCACCATCGCTCTCCTGATGTCGCTACTTCCTGCTGCTGACCAACAACTGGTCAAAATTCAAGACCTGTGTCCCAATCAGACTCAAATCCAAAGTACCGGATGAAGTGATAAAGTTCATCAAACTCCATGCCAACCAGAAAGGACAAATGCTAAAGATTTTTCATTCAGAAAATGGCGGTGAGTTTGTCAATCATCGCCTCTCCGCATTCTTCTCCAAAAACGGCATCAAGCACTCAACTTCCGAACACTATACTCCTCAACACAACCCGGTGGCCAAAAGGGGAAACCAAACCATTCTTGAGGCGGCAAAAACTGCCATGATTGACATGAGCATACCCGCTTTTCTCTGGGATGAAATTTTGATCAGCTCCTGTCTCATTCTCAATCTCCTTCCCTCTTTTAAGTCCAAATTCTCAGCATATGAACTCTGGACCGGAACTCCCCCCAAACTCCATCTCATTCGCGTCCTCGGCTCCAAGGCCATTGTCCTGAATCAATCCCACACCGCTGGCAAACTGGATGAGAAAGGCTTAGAGGGCATCTTGACTGGATTCAACACAGACCTCAACTCGTCTTGAATCTATTGTCCCTCCTCCAAGTCCATTGTTTGTT